>CM077156.1:155584412-156184412 GCA_039583875.1 Platanthera guangdongensis
TCTATCCTCAGGCACATAGCCCTACCTCAGCCATATATTTAGGCTTACAACTCAGATGATGTAAATCTTCTACACTCAGATCTAGTCCAAATCCTACAAAATTATTGATGAAAAGTTGTTGATATCATCAACCAGATGGAGAGAGAATTGGTTGAAGGCTTCTTGATCAGTTCTTGATAGAACTGGCTTCTTAAAGATCAACCTGACTTAACTTTCTTCAAAGCTTCTTGAATCTGAACACAGTAGGGTTGATCTTCTTGATGCTGAAGTTGATCTTCAATCTTCCTCCTTCAGATATTAATCTGAATTCTTCAGGCAAACTGTTCAGGATCTGCCTTCACTAGATGAGATCTTCTCACCTTCTTGTTTTCTCTCACTACAATCTGTTGACTGTTTCTTTCTCTTCTTCTGGATTCTCAATCCTTCAGAGATAATAATATATCAGCTATCTGTTATCTGTTGTTGTTCTTCTTGTTGTTATCTGTGTTATCTAATTGTTGAGAGAGCACATCTATTTATAGGCTTCATCCATGGTAACCGCTGTTCCGGTTTCAAACAGTCTTCTGACACCTCTGACAGTGTGTGACAGTAATGTCAGTAATGACAGCTGTCAAGTCTTCACTTGTATTACTTCAGCCTTCAATTAACTTTGACTCAGCAGCAAAGAATGTCGAATGAATTCTTCATATGTGTCGACACGCATAGTCCATGTGTCGACACAAGTCTTGTTGTTGTCGACACAGCTTCTGTGGAATGTGTCGACATAAGTTCTGTGTGTCGACACAAACACTTCTTGTCTTGACAAAGTTGGTGTCGACAGAATTCTGGTGTGTGTCGACACAAGTTCTGTGTGTCGACACAGTCGTTGTCGACAGAATTCTGGAATGTGTCGACAGCTTTTCTGTGTGTCGACACAGCTCCTGATAATGTCTACATAAGTCTGGCCCTTAGTGTCGACACAGCATTGTCGACAGATTTTCTGTGTGTCGACACAAATTCTGGATGTTGACACAATCTGGCCCTTGGTGTCGACACAACGTTGTCGACAGATTTTCTGTGTGTCGACACAAATTCTGGATGTCGACACAATCTGGCCCTTGGTGTCGACACAGTCATTCCCAGGTGTCGACACTTGTACTTAGAAAATTTTTCTTTCCATTTTCTTAACCTGCACATGATAACTCAAAATAACATCAAATACAACTTGATGCATATCATTGAGTTAGGTGAGGCTTCTCCAAATCTGGTACACATTTTCCAATGTACCCAACAGAGGGTGCACTCCCCAAGACACGCTGACTTGTCTCCAGGAGCTCGCTTGTTAAGAGTTGCGGTCTCAAGTCTAGTGCATTGCGGCTTGCAGTTCGGCCGGCTTGTGCGGTTTACGGTTTTTCCTCTTGTAACCGCTTCATTGTTAATGAAAGGAAAGCTCGCCACAGGAGAGGAATTCAGGCCGCGACCGACGAAGTCGGGTGTCGCCGTGGTTCACGGCTCTGCTGTTCTTTTTCTCTCGTCCGCTTAGTAGAAAGCTGCTAGCAGTTTCCTTCTCTCTTTTTCACTTTTTATCGGAATTTGAGGGCGCATTTTCTGCATCAACAGTAAGAATATAGTTCCAAGATGGTTAAGCCTCTTAATGGATATCAATACTTATTCCCAACATCTCAAAGCTCGAAATTTTGAGAGAAACGTATCTCAAACCAAAGGTTATATTGTGATGCATTCTAACAGTCATTTTATAACTCAATTGTATATAAACACAGTAGCAATACTTGTAGAGACACATTGATACATGTAATAGAATTTTCTTATGATTAATGTCTTCCTATTTTCCACATTTCATCTCTCACCTTCCGCGGGATTCCAATCTACTTGAATCCCACCCCACTGAGCTATAGTGCACTCGAACTCATAATCCTATTTTTGAATGTGAAATGAGACCTTTCTAACCAATTCATAAATAATTTTTGATGATTCACTAAATTGGTGCATGTGATGTATTAATTATTTTAGTAATAAATTGAGATTATGATATAAATTGATGACGTGCTGCATACATCACAAGTATAATGAGATTAAAATCAAAACTGAATGATTTGAATATCTACTGAGTGATTTGAAAATCTAATAAGATAAATAACTAGAAGATGAGGTAAAACTAAGGTTCCGTTTGGGGGGACTTATTTTCACCGGTTAAGCGGGTACGACCACATGTAAGGTCCGGTTCATGCGGTCGTACCCGCTTGATGGGTGAAAATAAGTTCCCCCAAACAGAGCCTAAAAAATAGACTTAAGAAACTTGATAGAGAGGTGATGCACCCATTATGAGCTAATAAAACTATTTGACTATATTTAGGGAAATGACTTATATTTCCTTACATAGTTTTGTGTGAGAAACCCCCCAAATATAGCATTAAATTGATAAATAACAATTCCATATGCACATCTTTGTACTCCTCATCTGCAAAAATCTTCATCTTCATCACAAGCTGTGCAACACTGTCACTGACACCATGTAACATCTCACTCAAAATGCCATTTTTTTCATGGTGGAAGCTCTCTTCAATCCTATCAGCACCTGGAAACAAATATCTGCATGAAAACACAAAAACCGCAGCTAGTAAGTATTACAATTCTACAAAACACTTTGAAGTCCCTCCTCCTTCCAGGGTTGCTCATGGCACAGTAGTTGTAATATGCCTTCCAGTACACACTCTCCCTAGTTAGTTATTTTCGTGGAGGAATCGTTCATGCCTGTAAGAAGATGCTCCACACCATGATTTGATGTCATAAGAATGATTGTTTCTCAAGTCCCATCTCTTTCCAGTAACTAAAATTTGGTGAGCCATAACACCTCAAATCATCATTTTATCCATTTAATGGGGCCTCTAACAGTCTGAAAGTCACCGAGCTTTCCTTTCCAGACATCAAAGACATCTATATTTATTTTTGTTTGAACTTGCACATCCATATTATATGAATTAAATTCAATATTATCATGCAAATTTAGAGAAGCTTGAGTTTTTCATGAGGTCTGTTAGTCACTTATTATTAACATCCTAATGATTTTCCCAATGAAAAGTTTAATTATAATATATAAGCAGTACTTCATCAACTAGCAAATGTTTATGCAAAATAGTAATATGTTAGGTAGCAAGCATGCATTTAAACACATCTCACATCCTACAGTAAGATTTTTTTTGAATAAGCACTAGAAAATTCTAAATTGAAGAAGAAACATCATGAACTTCATGATGACCTAACCGTATTTTATATAGTTAAAGCACTCATGATGACCTGACCATATTTTTTATAGTTAAGTATAGAACTCTCTGAAGTAAAGTGCAAATCAAACAAGTTTTAGGATTTTTCAATTTTGTTGATGCATGAAATCCAAATAAACCTAGCAATTGAAGAAATGCAAAAAAATAAGGGGCCGTAAAATGTACAAAAATGAAAAATCTTGAGAGAAAAAGAAAGTGATTATCAGATTTAAAATAGTTTGTTATAAAAATGATTACAGAGTTTGTATACATTATACGGCTGCAAATAGCCGGAATTCCCATGTTCCCCACTGAGTTAGTGAGGGCCATGGAGGGAACCGCCCAAAACCACCGCACGCGCGATCCGCCACGCCAACCGCCTGCGGCCAGCTACCGCCGACCCTCGCGGCCGCACGCACGTGGCCGCGAGGGCCCGCGACCGGCCTTTGCCATGCCTCGCGCCCCACACATGCGGCCGCGACGGATCGCGACAGGCCTACAGGCGGGTCTCCATCGCACCTTGCGGACGCGTGCACGCTGCCGCAAAGCCCAGCGGCCGGCCGGAGGCCGGCCCCTGTCACGCCTTGCGACTGCAAGCTTGTGGTCGCAAAGGGCCGTGACTGCCCTTTCAGGCGGCGGCACCGCTCCCCGCAGCCTCACACAATCAACCGCGAGGTGCCCCGACCGGCCTCTCGGCCGGCCGGCGCCGCGCCCCGTGGCCGCAAGCACGCTACCGCGGTGGGCCGCCGCCGGCCTCCCAGCTAGCCTCCATCGGGCGCCGCGGACGCACGTGCGCGACCCCGAAGGTTAGTAGCTAGTATCCCGACCGGTCGCCACCGTGTCCCGCATCTACAAGCACACTGTCGCGAAGGGCCGCAACCGGCCTCCCAGCCTTGCGGCCGGCTGCAATAGTTTGACGCCGTCTGTGGGAAATTGTTCCCAAACCCTACAGAGGCTTTCTAAAGTCAGTACTCGTCTAATATCCATACTCGTGACTAATAACAATTGAAAATACAATTTCACACAGAGCCAACGAGAGACTATCCGAAGAATCCGCCAACCAAGCCTCCCGCAATACACCTGTCAATGACACACAAGTTTTCAAAGAAGTCATCATCGTATGTTGTGCGTCGCTAGAACATCGTATCGGTCAGATGCACGAGAACCCGAATCATCCGCTCACATTATTATGAAATTCAAGGGCCTCTTGCGCCCCTTGCTCAACTTTCGTGCTATGTAATCAACTTTCGTTGTCTTCAGACCGCGCCGTCACTGGATGGATCACGAGAACCAAAGGCTCCGCCAAAGATGAATCGCCTTGCCCCACAAAAGTTGACGGAGGGGTCGCCTATGAGGAACCATATCAATAACAAAGAAAAGGAAGAAAGAGTGGGGACTGCCATCAACACCCGAAATAAGCAGTCAGCGTCGCGTCAACGCCCATCAATTTTGGGGGCACCGCCAACATCAAACCTTCACTCCCCTCAATACCTTACAAAGGGAAGTAGTACTCGCCATCTGCAATCATTCATCTTTTCAGAGGCCAAAGGATCTCACCCAAACTCAGGAGACCAATCCATGTACCGCGAATACCATCGAGGTCACATGCATAAAACGAAAGATTGTTTGCGACTAACTGCATGGATCAAAAGATTCGTTCATTTGAGGTTCCTTGAAGAATTTCTACAAAACAAGAGCCCCAAATCAACCAGACTAGAATAAGCCTGCAAGAGAGCAATTCTCAGGGCAACCATCCTAAGGGAGAAGTTGTTCTCCGCCTGTAGAACGTCTAAGGCAACCTGTCATTTCTACTTGTATCTTATATTTTCAGCATCCATATAACAAGACACGAGTTTCTCACCATGTGCATAAATAATGAGTGTCATTTTCAGTTTCACTGAACGCTTCACGATCATATCAATAGAGTGTTCAGATATCCAAAGTGGAGACTCCGACCTCTCCCTACAAAGTGTTTGGATATCCCAATTGGAGACTCCGGCCTTTCTCAATTGAGTGTTCGGATATCCCAAGCAGAGACTCCAACCTCTACCTATTATGGCCTCTCTCAATAGAGTGTTCAGATATCCTAATGAAAGACTCTGACCTCTCCCTATAGAGTGTTCAGATATCTCAAACGGAGACTCCGACCTCTCTCAATAGAGTGTTTGAATATCCCAAGCGAAGACTCCGACCTCTCGTTATACAGTGTTAAAATATCCCAAGAAGAGACTTTGGCCACTCTGTACATAATGTTTAGATATCCTAAGCAGAGACTTTAGCCTCTTCATACTGAGTGTTCGGATATCACAAGCAGAGACTGACCTCTCCCTACAGAGTTTTCAAATATTACAAGCGGAGACTCCAGCCTCTCTCAACAGTGTGTTCAGATATCCCAAGCGGAGACTCTGACCTCTCCCTACATAGTATTTGAATATCCCAAGTAGAGACACTGACCTCTCTCAATAGAGTGTTTGGATATCTCAAGCGGAGACTCGGACCTCTTCCTACAGAATGTTCGGATATCCCAAGCAGAGACTCTGACCTCTATTAATAGAGTTTTTGGATATTCCAAGCGAAAACTCCGGCCTCTTACAACAGAAAGTTCATATATCAAAGTGGAGACTCCAGCATCTTCCTACAGAGTGTTCGGATATACCAAAAGGAGACTCCGATCTCTCCCTACAGAGCGTTAGGATATCCCAAGCGGAGACTCCGACCTCTCTAAATATAGTGTTCGGATATCCCAAACGGAGACTCCAGCCTCTTCCAAATATACTATTTGGGTATCCCAATCGGAGATCACAAACTTTCTAAAGGACACAACGACAACTGGGGCCAATCTTCTAACAACCTCCCACTACCATAACTTGAAGGTCTGCCCTTCGCCCCTACAGTAGGTCACGACACCGCTAGGGCCTGCCCACCTCACGGTCTCCAGTAGTTCAACGTGTCCGCCCTTCACCATCTCTCTTGGGCCAGCCCCCAGTGACCTCTCATTACCATGGCTCGAAGGTCCACCCTTCATCCCTACAGTAGGTCACGATACCGCCAGGGCCTACCTCCTCACAGTCACCCAGGTTTGAAGGTACCCCCTTCACTGCCACAACCAAGGATAAACCGCAGCACGGTGGACTTGACCTCTCACTACCCTTGCTCGAACCGCCCTCCCTTCGCATGCATAGTTGGTTACGTCAGCGTAAGGGTCTCGTCCCAGCACCTACTAGCCTTGAATCTAAGGTCTTCCCTTTTTCCCTGCAAGATGTCGCACCACAGCTAAGGACAACTCGCAACATGGTGACCTTGACCTCACTACCACGGCTCGAAGTGTCCGCCCTTTGCCCTTGTAGTAGGTTAAGACATCCCAAGGGTCTCGCCCCCATGCTCCTGGCATTAAAAAACAGACTTAGAACCAAAACTAAGTCACACATAAAACAACAGTGCCGACACTACAAATACAAAAAATTACTCAAGTATTGCTACAAGCTGAAACAATCTACAAATAGTTATACAATTAGGGAAAGGCATCCAAGGCGCTACAACAACATACAATGCAGGTACAAATTTACAGACTATACATGAACACACAAAGATACAATAGAATGAAGCTACTCTTCGCCCTTAACATCGACAGCTGAGCACTCGTCCTCGAAGAGGTCTCCAATACCAAGGTCAGACAAGTCGCATCCACGCTTCTGAACCATCATCCAAAGGATCTTCCACATCCCCTGCTTTAGGTCCATCTCTTACTCATCCTCCATCTAGGGCTCCACCTCCTTGCTCCAGACCTCCTCACAGATCTCATCTGAGAGTAGAGATCGTCCCCGCATATAGTCTATGGACTCCTTAGACTCAGCGAGTCCCGCATTTTTCAACTCCTCAGTAGTCCGCTCCAGTGAGGAAAGCCTCCCCACATCGGCCTTCAAGGATCCTAGCTCAGTATCCTGGTGAGTGATACAACCAGATGGGAAGAAGTAGATAGGACGATGTATTAAACCAAGAACAAGGAAAGATTACACATACAAATCTCAAGATCCAGCCCTAAGGATTCCTCCTGAACAGGCGGACAAAACCAGCGATCGGAAACTCTTCCTGACGGCTGAAAACCCACAACAATAACACAACATAACATACCCTAATACACCCCCCACAATGCCTTATATACCGGCACAAATATTACCAAAATACCCCCCATCACAAAATAATAAAACATACAGAACGCATCAACCACCCTCTCCTTCACCACATCCTTGTCCTCAAGGATGAAAATCAGGAAACCGCTTTCGAAGTTGCCAGAGATCCTCCCAAGTCGCCTCCTCCGCTGTCCCTTGAGCCCACTGGATCAACCATTGAGTTACTGCTCGACCTTCGCGAGTAACGATGCGACGATCCAGCACCGCTATCGGCTCCGCCATGGCTTGGCCCTCACTATTCACCACCGATGGTAGGGGAAGTACCTGAAGAGGTGGACCCCCATGATGCTCTCGAAGCTGCGATATATGAAAAGTATGATGGATCTTTGCGTCCTCTGGTAGGTTCAACCGGTAGGCCACAGCCCCTATCCGTTCCGCCACCTGAAATGGCCCAAAGAACTTAGGTGATAGCTTGTGACAGCCCCTCGGTCGGACCGATGTCTGTCTGTACGGTTGCAAACGCACATACACCCATGAGCCCACCTCAAGCACCCTTTCCCGTCGCTTTGTATCCGCCAACATCTTCATGCGATTTTGAGCGGCCGCCAAATTCACCCTTAACAGCTGTATGACTTGCTCCTGTGCCGCTAATGAACGGTCCACTGCCTCGACTCCCGTCAAACCCGGGTCATAAGCCACATGTAGGGGCGGTGCTTGCCCATAGACCACCTCATAAGGTGTCATTTTGATGGCGCTTTGGTACGTAGTGTTGTACCACCATTCAGCAAGTGGTAACCACTGTGCCCACTTCTTTGGCCTCTCCCAACACATACACCGTAAATAGTTCTCCAAGCAGCGGTTCACCACCTCGGTCTGGCCATCGGACTGGGGATGGTATGCTGTAGATAATTTGAGCTTGACTTGTAGCATGCGAAAGAGCTCGCGCCAAAATTGACTAATAAAGGTGGGATCTCGATCACTAACGATCGACTCGGGTAATCCATGCAACCGAAAAATAGTATCCAAAAAATCCGTCCCACACTTTCGGCGGTGTACGGATGGGCCAATGCAATGAAGTGTGCCCGTTTGCTAAGGCGGTCAACTACCACCAAAATCGTCGTCTTCCCGTGACTTTTGGGCAATCCCTCCACAAAATCTAGTGAAATTTCCTGCCAAATTCTCTCGGGTATAGGCAAGGGCTGAAGTAACCCCATGGCCTTCCGGTTATCCGGCTTGCACTGCTGGCATACCGTGCAGCGCTGCACATAATCATAGACCTCCACCTTCATTTTCTTCCAAAAATATATCCTCTTCAAGCGTTGGTACGTGGCTGTGATGCCCGAGTGACCCCCCCAAGTGCTTTCATGGTACATCTTCAATAGCTTAAGCTTGATGGCAGCATCCTCGCCAACAACTAACCTCCCTTTCCGCGTCAAGAGCCCTCTCTCCCATTGATACTTGGGGTGACTAGTGCTGTCCACCGCTTTTTGTGTGATGATATGATGGAGTTTAGAGTCCCGTTGCCATGATTCCTTGAGTTCCCTTGTAAAATTTGAGGTGATCGTGACGATGGCGCATAATTCCACTTCATCCACTTCCTCCGCTCCCTCTCTTCGTGACAAAGCATCCACACATAAGTTTTCCTTCCCTTGTTTGTACTGAATGGTGTAGTCATAGCCCAATAATTTTGACAAATATTTTTGCTGCGCCGGAGTCGCCAACCTCTGGTTGGAGAGAAACTTTAAGCTTCGCTGGTCTGTGCGAATGATGAAGGGCCCGGTAATTAAGTAATGGCGTCAATGTTGCACCGCTAGGACCACTGCCAATAGTTCCTTTTCATAGACGGAAAGCATCTCATTTTTCTTGCCTAATGCTTTGCTGTAATAAGCGATGGGTCGGCCAAGTTGTAGGAGAACCGCTCCAATGCCTTTATCCGACGCATCCGATTCCACCACAAAAGCCTTGGTGAAGTCCGGCAAGCATAGCACCGGCGGTTGGGAAACGGCCGTCTTGAGCTGTGTGAATGCTTGTTCGGCCTCCGGTGTCCAATGGAGCCGGGCTGATTTCAGAAGATCCGTTAGCGGTCGAGCAAGGCTGCCGTACCCCTGAATGAACCTGCGATAGTACCCGGTGAGCCCCAAAAAACCCCGCACCTGCTTGATGGTCTTGGGAACCGGCCACTCCAACATAGCCCGCACCTTGTCCGGATCCGTGGCTACTCCATCGTGAGATAAGATATGGCCGAGGTAATGTATCTGCCGTTGTCCGAAGCTACATTTGCTCTGCTTTAGAAACAAGCTATGACGGCGAAGTGTCGCCAGTGCGAAAGTGATATGCTTCAGATGTTCCTGCCATGATGGACTAAAAATCAAGATGTCATCGAAAAAGACTAAAATGAACTTCCTGAGTTGGTTCTGAAAAATCTTGTTCATCAGTCTTTGAAATGTTGACGGGGCGTTGGTCAACCCGAACGGCATGACCAAAAACTCGTAGTGTCCCTGATGTGTCCGAAATGCCGTCTTATACACATCTTCCTCTGCCATGCGGACTTGATGGTAGCCGGCTCGCATGTCGAGCTTTGAGAAAAAAACAGCCCTGTGGAGTTCATCGATGAGTTCTTCAATGAGAGGAATGGGAAACTTGTCCTTGACCGTCCGCAGATTGAGTTGACAATAATCAATACAGAGTCGCCACGACCCATCCCCTTTCAGTACAAGACAACCGGTGAAGCATACGGGCTGGTACTTGGTCGTATGATTCCCGCTTGCAACATTTCGTTGACCAATTTCTCTATCGCATCTTTTTGTAGCGGTGGATAGCGGTATGGGCACAGATTGATGTCATTGTGTTCCCCGATTAGCGGAATTTTGTGTGTATGGTCCCGGTGCGGTGGCAGCCCGGTCGGCTCCCGAAAGGTATCCTCAAATTGCGCCAACACTTCCTCCAGTCCGCTGGTTTCTACATGTGGCTGCATACTTCCAGCCGGCTCCCCTTCTCCGGTGGTGAGCAAAAGCTGCTCCTCCCATTGTCTAGTCGGTCGGTGGGCATCTCCGAACTTGGCCGAGTGTGCCAAGGTAGTAGCTTCCCCTGTAAGTGGTGCTTGAACTCGGTAAAGGGTGCAGAATGACAACATGCTTATGTTACCCTCCTTGGCGATCAACTTCTCCAAACCGTGTTGTGTCATCCAAGTGTCGGTTGCCGTCTTAGCACCCCGCAAAGAGACTTTCCGTCCTTGGCTCGTGAAATCCATACGAAGGTTGCCGAAGTCCCAATTAATGACCCCCAATGTGCTCAACCACTGCACTCCCAACACAGCGTCACATCCCCCTAAAGGTAACACCAACATGTCTGTGGTAAAAAATACCCCTTGCATCCGCCAAGTAAACCCTGCCACTTTATTGGAGCTCGCAACACGCCTTCCATCTGCAATGGCAACGTTGAAAGTCGGAATCGGTGTCAAGGAGCAGTGTAACCGCCGAGCCGCTGTCTCGTCCATAAAATTGTGAGTACTGCCTGAGTCGATGAGAATGTGAATGGTCTGCCCTTGATGCGATGCGCTAACCTTCATGGTGTGATATTGGGTGACCCCCATCAATGCGTGTACCGACAAATGTGGTACCTCCTCCGTCGTACCCTGGTCAAGTGGGTCTTCGGCCGTGCCGTCCCACCTTTGGTCCGGGTCACCCTCATCCTCCTCGAAGACGAGCTCCAAGGCGTAGGATTTCCCCCGTGCCGCACAACGGTGGTCGGATGTGTACTTGGTATCACACCAAAAGCAAAGGCCCTTGGCCCTCTTGTCCGCCATTTCTGCGGCCGTCAAGCGACGATGATTGGTGGTCGTGTTGCCTGGAGGTGACGCGGGAATACGGGTCGAAAGTGGCTTGGGTAGCGTCACCCGCCACTCGGATGTCCAACTTGTCTCCGTCGTGCCGATGACACTTCGTCGTTGAGACGAGGCGGTCCGGCGTTCTTCCATGCGTGCAAGTGCAAAGACATCCTGCAAGGTCTTTGGTTGGAGTATGCTCCTTCTGCCGGGAAGAAGAACACGGCACAGGCTCCGAACTACCACATTAAATACACGCTTCCTCTTCCGCTCACGATCCAGCGGAATCACAGCAGGGTGCTACGGATCGGTGGAAATTTCGCTCAACAGTAGACGATTCTCATCAACAAATAGAGAAATACGGAACAAGGGGTTCGCCAATGCGTGAGGGTCGGTGAACCCCAACACTGGCGTGACCTACTACTGGTCATGCCCAGTTACACATCGGCAATGTCTAGGAAGTGAATTCCATAACTCCGGCAGTCCTCAAGAGTTCTTCACATACCCATACAAGTTGTTCCCATGACGACGGTCCACCCGATATTCAAACTCGAGCCTACGCTTGTTGTTGTGAAACTCCACATGACCCCCTCAGTCAGTGTGCACCTCACACTATTCCTTGAAAAGATCTAGAGAAAACGGGCAATTTGCAAAATGCATCCTGGAAATATAGGTTTTTGGCAAAATGCACCCCGAAAGTTTAAAATTGGCAAAATGCACCCCCCAAAGTGAGTTTTCTTGGCAATGTGCACCCTCACTAGGCAAAAAATGAAATGACCAAAATGTACACTATAGGGTGCACATTGCCAAGAAAACCCACTTTGGGAGGTGCATTTTGTCAATTTTAAACTTTTAGGGTGCATTTTGCCAGAAGCCTATATTTCGAAGGTGCATTTTGTCAATTGCCCAGAGAAAATCATGAGCCATTCTCTCAGAAGAAAGCAATCAGGCTAATAATGCGCATTATTCCAGCAAGAGTGTACTGAGAGACTGGCACGCCACAATGTTTGAAAACCTCGATGACCCCTCACATGGTGGGAGGCGGAACCCAGACCTCAAAGACGACTCATAGAGCATCATGCTCCCCATTGGAGGATCTTGTGCCTGCTTCTTAATGTGTAGATTTTCCTCTCTATCTTGGCAGGTAACCCTTATTGCTTCCTCCATACATCAACATGCTCAGCAGTGAGTGAATAATGCAGCCACATCTATAAGACTCCACTTTTTCAGCTTTGCCTCGGGCCTTGCACCATCCCGAGGGAATTCTTCAGCTTTTGGGTTCGTGATTTTATTCACAACTTTTGTAAATAAAAAAGTTCAAAAATTTCAACTGTTGCTTGAATATGATGCAGATCTTCTCAGCTTATTGTTGTCATTTGATTCCTAGTTTATAATTTGATTAACTTTGACGATTGATCCTAGGAGAAGCATATATTTTAAGATTATGAATTCAGTTGTTCATTTTATTCTTCAAACTGTTCTGTTTTGTTGAAAAAAAACCTTTCTGAAATCTTATTTTGTCACAAAAAACAGCTTTTGCTTGAATATGCAGTCCTTCAATGCTTATTATTTTGACATTTGGTTCCTGGTTTATAATTCTTCTAACTTTGTCTCATTTTCACTCAGAAATTGATAATAGTCTACTAAATTTATTGAACAGGTGCGGTGGATTTCAGCATGCTGCTCTCTTATTACTCAGCTTATCACATCTTAAATTATTTACTCAGTATAATAGTTGCTTACTGTAAAAATTTATGGGAAGCTGAGAAAGAGGTCGCAAGAACACTCAACCACAACCAGAAGCCAAGTAGTAATCAGCACAATAAAATCATAAGAGTCAAAATCTGGAGTTCAATCTGATTTACACAGCGAGACATACATTGCGAGACATGATTTCGCCAATGTACCCAAATGGAAACAAAAAATTACAACTGTAGGCAGAGAAGAAACCACGCGGACAGAAACTGTAACCGCACAAGACGCAAGCCGCAGGCCTTATACACCGAAACCGCCAAAGTCGTCTAGCCGCAACTAGACGCGCGGACTGCCTGTTATTCAATGCTGATGACCAAGAAACAGAACTCGCTGATAGACTGGACGAACTACTACGCGCTATCTGCAACCCCGTGCAAAGTGACTTCAAGCCGCTAACCTCGACCTGCTGTAAATCGCTGACTGTAAACCATGAACTGTTCCACATCAAACTTCCCAATTAGTTTCCTAGTCGCCTGATGCTAACCGCACAGCCTGCACAGATAGCCAACTTCATTTAGTCACGCCGGTTAAAAAAACTTAACCGCAGGATCTAAACCCGAGTTGAGTTTTCACTGTTCTTGATTGATAATGACGAGCCAGGGACCTATATTTATAGGAGCGAGGAGTGTCGTCACCGCCCATAGCGATAAAGTAACTGCCCATAGCGATAGGGTAACCGCCCGTCAAACCGCGAGCTAGCATCACATGTCTGCACAAGGCGAACACCAGCGTCAGGCCGAGCGAACAACCCACATGCAATGCGAACAACTCCACCAAACCGTGCGCGGTAAACCGACTATTCGCATACGCGTAAAGAATCAACCGTCCGCATAAGCCATACAGACAGAACCACCAGTCCGAGTGGACTTAGACAACTTAGCCATGCGTCCTGATCTATCCTGCACAAATGACGAACTGCCGATCTCGCATCCAGCTTGCGCCAAAGATCGAACTGCCGGTCTAGCATCCAGACTGCATAGTTCAATGAACTCTACACCCAGAGCAAACCAGCCGGACTCTGAACCAGATCGCGCATCAAGCGGTCACAACAAACTAGGCAACAAGACTAGACTTGTCACAACTCCGTGACCAAGTCCAAACACCAGTGAACTCTGGTAACAATTCGCCGGAGAAGGCTCTAACAAACTCTGCGTTTAGCCGCCACAGACCGCGCTAACCGCCAGCCTTCTTGCGGACCAGAGAACCCACAGCTTCTTGGCGGACTGTGCGGTCTCAACATTCAGACCCCACAAGACTCAGTTAGATCATGCTAACTGTCCAGTTACAACCTGGGAGAGCTTGCTAAACTAGACTGCAGGAGAGAAGAAGGAAACCAAATCCTAGCTATCCGCCAACTTCTACCCGCCTAACCGCTGCTGTCTGTGCGGTCTGCCATGACAGACCGCCCACCTCCATTATACTCCCACTTTAACAATTTCAACACTCCCCCTTGAAGTGGGAAGTGGAAACTAACCCGAGCAACTCCCGTAACCGAATAAACGACCCCTTCGACAACGGCTTTGTAAAGTTATCCGCCATATTATCCTGACTCTGCACATAGTCAACCATCAAAAATCCCTCCAGCACTTTCTCCCAAACAAGTGATGCTCGATCTCGATATGCTTCGTCCGCGCGTGATAAACTGGATTGCTGACCAGTTTGAGAGCACTCTCATTGTCGCCGCGAAGCAGAGTGGGACCCTGTACCTTCTCATGGATGTCATCCACTAATCTTCTAAGCTAGATGGTTTCCTGAGCTGCGAAGGCCGAAGCCTTGTATTCCGCTTCTATAGTGGAGACAGACACCAAATTCTGCTTCTTACTGCATTATGAGATAGCTATCGATCCCGTGAAAAAGACGTACCTAGACGTCGACTTCCATTCATCTATATCTCCTCCATAATCAGCATCCATATAGCCATGCAGACTGAAGTCTGTGTCCCTCTTATAAAAGAGACCCATCTCTGAGGTAGACTTGATATACTTCAGGATACCTTTAGCCGCAACAAGATGAGGCTTCCGCGGCTCCGCCATATACCGACTAACCCGACCCATATCATAACCAATATCCGGCCTAGAAATTGTCAGGTATATGAGACTCCCCACAAGAGCCCAGAACACCAAAAGGTCTGCAAGAACCCTTCCCTCATCCTGCTGAAGTTTCAGACGACCTCCAGAGGAGTAGAACTGCTCTTCCCTTAGTGCATGCCGAATCGCTTAACGATTCTCTCCACATAGCCCTTCTGGGAAACGAGCACACCGTTCTTCTGCCTCTCAACCTCGAGTCCAAGGAAATGGTGGAGCTCTCCAAGATACTTTATATCGAACCGGATGACGAGCTAAGTCCTGAGCCTAGCCACCTCCTCCTCTGAGTTACCCGTAACGATCATGTCGTCAATATACAACAGAACGAGTACCTAAAGCTCCCCCCTCTTCTTAACGAACAGACTTGAGTCTGAATCTAAAGCAAAATAATCGCAGAACTGGAGGTATTCTGCGATCTTCTAGTACCACGCTCGAGGTGCTTGCTTCAGACCAGAGAGGACCTTATTCAACTTGCAGACGTGTCCTGGATATTCTTCAGATACAAAACCCGATGGCTGTGTAACATCCCATTTCGTGCTACACCCCTCGCATGCGTTTTGAGTCAAGAGACTTGACTCAGGTTCGGGGTGCACCGAATTTGACAAGCGTCGAGTGCGTTGACTGGTGGGTCGGCGTCGAGTGACACTCGACGTATGAGAAGAATGAGACTTAGAATAATTTTGGCCAGTAGGGATTCGTTGAGATTCATCAAGATTCGTCGAGTGACCACAATGCCTCAACGAAGCGTCGAGTGATACTCGACGCATGCGACGAATTATACTTAAATAGTTTCGGGGAGACAAATACTATTCGTTGGGTATCGTCGAGTAATACTCGACGCATACGATGCATGGACTTGAAGGATTCGTCGGGTTCGGTTTAGCCAAATTCGTCGAAAATAACTTCGAAGCAATTCAGTGGGATATGTGCAGATTCGTCGAATATTGTCGGGTTGGGTTTAGCCAAATTTCGACGAAAATAACTTAGAAGCAATTCGGCGGGATTTGTGCAGATTCGTCGAATATCGTCGGGTTGGGTTTAGCCGAATTTCGTCGAAAATAACTTAGAAGCAATTCGATGGGATTTGTGCAGATTCGTCGAATATCGTCGGGTTGGGTTTAACCGAATTCGTCGAAAATAACTAGAAGCAATTCGGCGGGATTTGTGCCGATTCGTCGAATATTGTCGGGTAAACTCGATGAATTTGTTGAGCTGGACTCGACGAATTCATCAGAAGGATTGAGCCGATTCGTCGAGACTACACGTGGTATTCCCACAATTCGTCGAGTGTGTATAGGGATACTCGACGAAACTGACTTGGAGATTTTCGGCCCAGACTGTGTTTACTGATTCCTACGTGCGGGCTGAACCAAATTTCAGGAAACGTGTCGAATGGCACCTTATGACTGGTCTGATCAAACACGACTAATTTAAAGTGATGATATGCGGTCCAATGATAGAGCGACACGTGTCTAAGTAACCTAAACCCTATTCCTCTCTTATAAAAAGGAATACGCGGAAATAGCCGTCATCATTCTTCTTGCCGAAACTGTACGAAGCCCGACGGAAATGAAGAAGTCGCTGGAGTCGGATTTTTTGGGACGAACTCCGAACTTCTTTTTCGTGAAGAACGATACCGACGAGGAAACTGAACATGCTGCCAAGGAGGATAACGAGATCTATGGCCGGAAATGAGGTTAGCTTCCTACCCTCTCCATTGGTGCTAGATCTTTAGTTATGAACTAGGAGAGATGTCGGCTCAAAAGAGTTTGACTTTGGTGAGAAATGATGATCTCTTAGGAAGAGACCATGCTAGGACCTTTGTCCTAGGATTTTATTGTCTTCAACCTCTCCTCTCTTCATTACGAAGGCGGTGGACTTGGTTTCGTGAAAAATGGTGGTCTATTTAGGGTGAATAAAGAAGGATGAAGAGCTGATTGTAATTTTGTAGGAATGGCTAGAGGAAGAAGGCGAACCGATGTCGTTCGTTTAACTTTAAGATGCTTGCAGAAATCTATTTTTTGTACGTAGCAGACTTCGTGCTCAATTTAAGCTATTATCCGAGCACTTTTAGGTCTTGGGTTGAACACGAGAGTTGTATCCCTCAGAACGACCTTTCCAACGGATGGTTGCCCGTTGATGGGGGAGTTCTGTAGCCCGGGGAATTTTCAGTCAAAGTGGCTGTGCTGTTTGGGTTCCATAAGATGGTCGTAGTCAAATGATATTTGGATTGAGTGAATTTATTTTATGTAAACAAATGGTTCATATAAACAAACAATTTATTCATAAAATTGGGATTGTGTGAATTTATCATATGAATTCATTGCCACGATAAACTAATGGTTTGGATGTTGTATAAACTGATGATTTATTCATGAAAACCGGTAAAGAGGAATCTTAATTAAAGTGCGATGAATGTTACAAGTGTTTTGGAATGATTCATGGTGCGCGATGCTTGAATGAGGATTTATATTGTGTTGACCATGCGGAAGCTTAAGCAATTAATGAAATATGATTTGGGGGAAAATGTATGATTTGTTATGCAGGTGCCTACTGAATTATAGGAATGGGGCTAGATGAGAAAACACCCATGGCCATGTGATACGAAGAGTCTTAATATTGAAGGAATGAATAGGGTAGTCCACTGCTTAGAGTTGTGTCTCCCTGCGGGTAGCAGTATGGGACTAGCATGATGTATGAGGTGGCTTGCCGCCTATGTTGATGATGAACCCTTGAAGTGCTTGGGAGCACGGGAATGTGAAAGGGTGTAAGTGCGTGAGTATTTGACCGCACTGGATCGATAATGATGATAAGAGACTCAGTGTAGAGCCCTTGAGTGCTTTTGAGCACTGGATTGGAAATGATGAGAAGGGACTCGATTGGAGCCCTTGAATGTTGATGGCATGGATAAGTGAAACTGCATACGGTGTGAGTTGACACGCGGTGTCATAATCCAGGGTTAAGGATGGTGTGACAGGTCTACGGGCTCGCCAGTCGTTACACTGATAGGAGTTGACAGATAGACTTTGGGTGGTTGGTCTTGGTCCTCGGTGCTCATTCCCGAGGCTCCTTCCGTGCCAAGTGGATGGTTGGGCTTGGTACTTTGGTGATACGCTCCCAGAGGTTCCTTCTGTGCCATAATTATAGGACAGTTTGAGCTGTGTTCTTGGTGCACATCTAGCCGAGACCCCTCTGAGCCGTAGTACGCATGGGATCTGCTATTGTGTTCTTAGCGTTAAGGCGTACGGAGGCCTGTGCCAGGTAGTGTGGATACCCGCCTAGTAGTGGAGACGCCCGCTCTACTGTCACTTTTGATCACAACGGATGACGCCTAAGAGGTTAGCTACCTGCTCGAAAAGTGGGAATTAAAGGACTGTGTCGACATAGCAACAGAGTGCGTAAGTTGCATGAGCACATCATAATTCATCATGGTATTGCATCACATTACATTGCACAAGATCCTTATCATATAAGTTTGTATGAACATTCTTATATGATGAGTTACTTTACTGTTAAGCCGACCCTTAACTTATAAATCTGTATGGACATTTTTATAAGTTAAGCTACATTCCTGTTGTACAATAATATGTTGTGGTTGAATCATATTATACTTTTACCTAATTTCTAGAGTAGAATGATGTTATTGCTGCTATACACTACTACTGTTACAATTCATGATATGTAGAGATACACAACCTGCTTGTATTTACTGCTTATATATATATATATATATTGTACCATTGCTTCTTCTACCGCCCGGTGCCTAAGAACCGCCGGGGTGAGCGGATGTGATAGTCACTTAGTCTTTATAACTAATTGTTGCTACGTCTTCCATTTTAGGAGGAAATCAAACAGATAGAGCAGCATCAACAGGTCATACAGGAGGGCAGCCATGTCAGGGTGATAGGGCCTGATACGACGATACCCTCGTTGCCGTCAGTGATTGATGTGAGTTTTGAGAGACTCATATTGTAGCCCTTTGGGCAATATTGTGTACTCTGATATTAACTAAGCTGTGTAGCTTCTTATCATTATTGTACTTGTTTGGACTTATACTAGTGTGCAATTTTGACTTATATATACATTTTTTATGTGGGGTTGGTATGAATGATATTGGTTTTAGCCGGCAGGATAAGCGTCTTGTAGTATCGGTCAACCCGAGTGTTGACGCTACCGTAAGGCGGCTGTTTTAGGCATAAGAATCCCCTTGGCCGTGTTTTGTGTTTCGGGAGGGGGTCTTACAAATGGTATCAGCTTGCAACGATCCTGAACTAAAGAAGTCATTGAACAATGGTGCTACCCCCGCTCGGTTAGTCAGTTTGAGGTCAAACTGACAGCGGAAGTAGTGGTGTGCCCATGTGTAATTCACACTAATTATGTCCAGTTGTTACCTTACGATTAGCCAACCTGACGCTAGGTTTATACCTTTATTCGTAGATTCCGGTACATACAGAGCAGACGACGGGCATCCCTGTCCCTCCGATCCCTACTCCGTTCCAACAAACGGAGTTGGGGCAGACCCTAACCGCAATCTTGAATGCCTTCAGGTCTCAGCAGGCTCAGGTGCAACAACAGACCCCGAGCTCTAATTGGCCGAGTACCTTCCGAGCTCTTTCTCCACCCGTCTCCACGGGACTGAGTCGGCTGTTTGAACTGAGGAATGGCTAGACACTGTACAAGAACTGATGACCGGAATCAGATGCCCAACCAGTATGGCTGTTGCCTTAGCTGTGTTCGTCCTAGAGTCACATGCAAAAAGGTGGTGGAAGTCCCTTATGGGCTCCACTTTTCAAGGACGTGTATACACCGACATCAACTGGAATGAGTTTTCCAAGGCCTTCTTAGAACATTTTGTTCCCTCCACTGCTCGAGACGAGCACGAGGAAAGATTCCCACCGTTGAAACAGGGATCAAAGTCAGTTATGGAATATCAACGGGAGTTTCAGCACCTTGCCAGGTTCGCTGACTCCTACGATTTGGATGACCGCGGATATGTGAAGCGGTTCTACAAAGGGTTGCGAGATCCCCTAAGGCAAGAACTTTTGTTTATAGCGGACTCGAGCCTGGCAGAGATTATAGATATGACAAAGAGATTGGAAGCGGACCATTTGGGAGTCCGGGCTAGTAATAAGAGACCTGTCGAGGGCATGATGGAAGCAGGACCCAGCTTCAGAAGGAGATATAATAGTAGAGGTGGAAGAGGAAACCAAAGAGGTGGCGACCGTTTCCACCAGAATTTTAGGATGGAACGTCCGGCCCCGCAGTTAACACTACCCCCACCCCCGCAGTTCCAACCTCACCAACAACCAGGGGAACCATTCAGACAAGCCTGTTATCAGTGTAACCAGCAGGGCCACATCCGTCATTATTTCCCGGAGCTAGGTAGAGATGTCTCTGCTGTCCCTCTGGTGGCTCAACGAGGACGAGGGCGTGGTCGAGGACCGCAAGGAAGGAATCTGGGACCTCTGCGGGAGCAGATGTTCGCTCTGGATATGACTCAGGAGCGGAATCCTCGGGACTTGATTGCAGGTATGCCGTAATTTGTTTAATATGTTATAAGCATTCGTCCTTAGCTTGCCTAAAATTATGTAGAAATCTAGTTGAAATTTTTATAATCGATACTTAGGCATCGTGATTGTTAGTGGAAAACCATCCCACACTATATTTGATACCGGTGTCACTCATTCTTTTGTCTCGGCGGATTTTGTGAAAGATTTGAATGGCGTGCAATACTTCACTGGTATCACCCGGAGAGTACGCCTCCCAGACGGCTCCGAGATGACTTTGTCCGCCAAGTGTGACTTGGAAGTACATATTGGAGGAAAGATTTTTGAAACCCCTGCAACGATGTTGGGGATACCGGAATTCGACCTCATTTTGGGCATGACATGGTTGGATTGGCATCATGCTAGAATTGATTGTGCGGCGAATCAAATCACCTTTAAACATGGAGACTCAGAGATCGTTTTCCAAGGTATTAGATTGGCATCCCAAATGTTGTTATCTTCAATTCAGGCCCTTAAGACCCATATGAAAGGGGTGGAGGTGTATATGATACGTTTTGAATTAAAAGAGATGGCGACAAGCATGAAAGATGTGTTGGTAGTGCGGGATTTTCCTGAAGTATTTCCCGAGAAGCTGTCAGGATTACTCCCACATAGAGAAGTGGACTTGCAGATTAAACTAGTACCGGGTGTCAAGCCCATCTCTCAGACCCCTTATAGAATGACCCCAAAGGAACTCGCTGAGTTTAGAGTTCAGTTACATGAGTTAGTAGAATCAGGGTTTGTTTGTCCCAGTTCATCATGCTGGGGAGCCCCTGTTTTGTTTGTTAAGAAGAATGATGGATCACTACAGTTGTGCATAGACTACCGGGAGCTTAACCGGTTGACTGTGCAGAACACCTATCCTTTACCCCGGATTGACGAACTATTCGACCAGCTGGTAGGAGCATATTGGTTTTTCAAATTGGATTTGCGTTCGGGATACTACCAGTTGAGAATACAAGAGGATATTCTGAAAACAACGTTTAACTCGAGAGATGGCTTATACGAGTTCACGATGATACCGTTCGTGCTCACGAACGCCCATTCTGCCTTCATGAGTTTGATGAACAGGGTGTTCGAGGCATACTTGGACATCTTTGTCATCATCTTTCTTGATGACATTTTGGTCTACTCGAAGACAGAAGAAAAGCATGTTGAACACTGGTCTTAGTTTTGAAGAAACTGAGAGAGCACTCCTTGTTTGCTAAGTTCAGCAAATGCGAGTTCTGGCTCAGAGAAGTTGCCTTCTTGGGCCACGTTATTAGTGGTGTTGGATTAGCAGTAGACCCGACCAAGGTGCATGCTGTGAAGGAATGGTCGCCTTTGAAGTCGGCGGCTGACGTGCGAAGCTTTCTTGGACTTGCTGGGTACTATCGCAAGTTTGTGAAGTGATTTTCAAAGATCGCCCTTCCTCTCACTGCCCTGACAAAGAAAGGTGTGTCATATGAGTGGACACCTCAGTGTGAGGCTGCATTCCAAGAGTTAAAGGATCGAGTTACCTCCGCACCAATCCTAGCCCTTCCATCCGGTAAGGAGGTATTTCAGGTTTACACCGACACGTCCTATCAAGGTATGGGGGCGGTGTTGATGCAGCATGAGCATGTGATTGCTTACGCTTCACGACAACTGAAGAAGCACGAGGTGAATTATCCAGTACATGATTTGGAGTTGGGGGCAATGGTGTTCGCCTAAAAGATTTGGATACACCATTTATATGACGTCCACTACGAGATCTTTTCGGACAATAAGAATTTGAAGTATGTTCATACTCAGAAGGACTTGAATTTGAGGCAACGACGGTGGTTAGAATTCCTGTGTGATTATGAGTTTACGCTGAACTACCACCCCGGGAAAGCGAACCCCGTAGCAGATGCATTAAGTAGAAAGATACCAACGTCGAGCCCCGAATCTCGTATGATGGATATGGAATTGGCTCGAGTATTTGAGGAAATGGAGATTACGCTGGTGAGAAAAGATCATTCTGAGATGTATACAGAATACTTGGCTGCCTTGAGTATAGTATGTGACATCCGTGAGCAGATCCGGGCAGAGCAAGGGAAGGATACTGCATTGGCCCCTATATTTAAGGCAATTGAGAGTGGATCTGCCGAAGAGTATACTCTGAAGGAAGGCCTCATTCATTTCCATGGCAGACTCTTATTCCCGAGGGCGGTGGAATCCGGGAAGACATCTTGAGAGAGGCTCATTGCATCACGTATTCAGTGCATCCCGGGATTGCCAAGATGTATAATGACTTACGGAAGACCATGTTCTGGCCAGGAATGAAGAGAGTTGTTAAGTACTACATTATGCACAGTGAGTCCTGTCAAAGGGTGAAGGTGGAGTGTAAGAGCCCGAGAGGATTATTGCAGTCATTACCCATTCCCGAGTGGAAGTTCGAGGAAATCTCCATGTATTTCGTCCACGGGTTGCCTCGCTCACGCTCTGGGAAAGATTCAGTCTGGGCGATTGTGTACCGCTTGACGAAGGTTGCCAGGTCCATTCCGATGAGGAAGGAGTCACATGTTGATGTTCTGGTGCGTCTCTTTGTGGAGCAGTCTGTGCGGTACCATGGGGTGCCCAAGACAATTGTCTCTGACCGCGATGGTCGCTTCACTTCCAAGGAATGGAGGGCAGTTCAAGCATATACGGGCTCTCACCTTACCTTTAGTACGGATTTTCAGCCTCAGACGGACGACCAGTCTGAGAGGACCATTAGAACCATGGAAGATTTGTTAAGGTTATGCGTGTTGGATAGAGGAGAGCTGTGGGAAAGGCTCTTGCCGCTAGTGGAGTTTTCATACAATAATAGTTATCAAGCTAGCATCAGAATGATGCCCTACGAAGCACTTTATGGGAGGAGGTGTAGAACTCCATTATCATTGGTGCAGGATGAAGACCCAAAGACTTTGGGAGTGGAATATGTTGATGATATTAATGTCATGGTTAGATTGATACAAGACCGTATGCTAGAGGCTTATAGTCGGAAGACAAAGTACTATAATGTGAAGCATAGGATGGTGAAATTTCAAGTGAGTGACAAAGTGTTCTTGAAGATCAGGCCAATGAATGGAGTGTCGTGTGTGCGCGGTAGAAAGAAGCTCAGCCTGGGATATGTTATATTGGAAAAAATTAGCCATTTGGCCTATCAGCAAGAGCTACCACCTGAGCTAGAAAATTTGCACGACGTTTTTCATGTGTCGTCACTTCAGAAAGCACTACTACGGCCCGATCAGCATGTTCCCGCTGCAAATGGACCAGTGGCAACTGATAGGTCTGTTCGACTGAGGCGGTACAGATAGTGGACACTGAGACAAGAAGCTTGGAGTGGAAGAGTGTTCCATTATTGAACGTCCAATGGTGTAATCATGGGAAAGAGGAGTACACTTGAGAGTTGGTGGACTTGATGCTGAAGCGCTACCCAGAGTTGTTTCCCCAAGGTAAACATAAAAACATACCTTGTACTTTTCATGCATTACTTTCTCCATGGACTTGGCCTGATTTCGGGGACAAAATCTTTTATTTTGTTTATAGGATTTGTAACATCCCAATTTGTGCTAGACCCCTCGTATGCATTTTGAGTCAAGAGACTTGACTCAGGCTCGGGGTGCATCGGATTTGACAAGCGTCGAGTGCGTTGCCTCGTGGGCCGGTGTCGAGTGACACTCTGAGAAGAATGGGACTTAGAATAATTTTGGCGAGTAGGGATTCGTTGGGATTCATTGAGATTCGTCGAGTGACCACGATGCCTCGACGAAGCGTCGAGTGATACTCGACGCATGCGATGAATTAGAGTTAAATAGTTTCGGGGATACAAGTACTATTTGTCGAGTATCGTCGAGTAATACTCAACGCAAACAACACATGGACTTGAAGGATTCGACGGGTTGGGTTTAGCCGAATTTTGTCGAAAATAACTTCGAAGCAATTCGGCGGGATTTGTGCAGATTCGTCGAATATCGTCGGGTTGGGTTTAGCCGAATTTTGTCGAAAATAACTTAGAAGCAATTCGGCGGGATTTGTGCAGATTCGTTGAATATCGTTGGGTTGGGTTTAGCCAAATTTCGTCGAAAATAACTTAGAAGCAATTCGGCAGGATTTGTGCAGATTCGTCGAATATCGTTGGGTTGGGTTTAGCCGAATTCGTCGAAAATAACTAGAAGTAATTCAGCAGGATTCATGCCGATTCGTCGAATATCGTCGGGTAAACTCGATGAATTTGTTGAGTTGGACTCGACGAATTCATCAGAAGGATTGAGCCAATTCGTCGAGACTACATGTGGTATTCCAACGATTCGTCGAGTGTTTATAGGGATACTCGACGAATCTGACTTGGAGATTTTCGGCCCAGACTGTATTTACTGATTCCTACGTGCGGGCTGAACCGGATATCGGGAAACGTTGTGAAGTAACCTAAACCCTAATCCTCTCTTATAAAAAGGAATATGCGGAAATAGTCGTCATTGTTCTTTTTGCCGAAACTGTACCAAGCCCGACGGAAACGAAGGAGCCGCTGAAGTCGGATTTTCTGGGACGAACTCCGAACTTCTTTTCCGTGAAGAACTATACCTACGAGGAAACTGAACATGCCGCCAAGGAGGATAACGAGATCTATGGCCGGAAATGAGGTGAGCTTCCTACCCTCTCCCTTGGTGCTAGATATTTAGTTATGAACTAGGAGAGATGCCGGCTCAAAAGAGTTTGACATTGGTGAGAAATGATGATCTCCTAGGAAGAGACCATGCTAGGACCTTTGTCCTAGGGTTTTATTGTCTTCAACCTCTCCTCTCTTCATTACGAAGGCGGTGGACTTGGTTTCGTGAAAAATGGTGATCTAATGAGGGTGAATAAGGGAGAAAGAAGAGCTGATTGTAATTTTGTAGGAATGATTAGAGGAAAAAGACGAACCAATGTCGTTCGTTAAACTTTAAGATGGATGCAGAAATCTATTTTTTGTACGCAGCAGACTTCGTGCTCGATTTAAGCTATGATCCAAGCACTTTTAGGTCTTGGGCTGAACACGAGAGTTGTAGCACTCGGAAAGACCTTTCCAACGGATGGTTGCCCGTTGATTGGGGAGTTCTGTAGCCTCAGGAATGTTCAGTCAAAGTGGCTGTATTGTTTGGGTTCCATAAGATGGTCGTAGTCAAATGATACTTGGATTGAGTGAATTTATTTTACATAAACAAATGATTCATATAAACAAACAGTGTATTCATGAAACTGGGATTATGTGAATTTATCATATAAATTCATTACCACGATAAACTAATGGTTTGGATGTTGTATAAACAGATGATTTATTCATGAAAACCGGTAAAGAGGAATCTTAATTAAAGTGCGATGAATGTTTCAAGTGTTTTGGAATGATTCATGGCGCGCGATGCTTGAATGAGGATTTATATTGTGTTGACCCGGCAGAAGCTTAAGCGATTAATGAAATATGTTTTGGGGGAAAATGTATGACTTGTTATGCAGGTGCCTGCTGAATTATAGGAATAGGGATAGATGAGAAAACGCCCATGGCCATACGATATGAAAAGTCTTAATATTGAGGGAATGAATATGGTAGTCCACTGCTTAGAATTGTGTCTCCCTACGGGTAGTAGTGTGGGACTAGCGCGATATATGAGGTGGCTTGCCGCCTATGTTGATGATAAACCCTTGAAGTGCTTGGGAGCATGAGAATGTGAAAGGGTGTAAGTGCGTTAGTATTTGACCGCACTGGATCGGTAATGATGATAAGGGACTCAGTGTGGAGCCCATGAGTGCTTTTGAGTACTGGATTGGTAATGATGAGAAGGAACTCGATTGGAGCCCTTGAATGTTAATGACATGGCTAAGTGAAACTGCATGCGGTGTGAGTTGACACGCGGTGTCATAATACTGGGTTAAGGATAGTGTAACAGGTCTACGGGCTCGTCAGTCGTCACATCGATGGGAGTTGACAGATAGACTTTGGGCGGTTGGGCTTTGTCCTCGTTGCTCATTCCTGAGGCTCCTTCCGTTCCAAGTGTACGGTTGGGCTTGGTCTTTTGGTGATACGCTCCCAGAGGCTCCTTCCGTGTCACAACGATATGTCAATTTGGGCTGTGTTCTTGGTGCACATCTACCTGAGACCCCTCTGAGCCGTAATACGCATGGGCTCCGCTGTTGTGTTCGTAACATTGAGGCGTACAGAGGCCTAGGCCAGGTAGTGTGGATACCCGCCTAGTAGCGGAGACGCCCGCTCTACTATCATCGTTTGGCCACGACGGATGATGCCTGAGAGGTTAGTTATCTGCTTTAAATGTGGGAACTAAAGAACTGTGTCGACATAACAACAGAGTGCGTGAGTTGCATGGGCGTATCATAACTCATCATGGAATTGCATTGCATTACATTGCACAAGATCCTTATCATATAAGTTTGTACGCGCTCTCTTATATGATGAGTTACCTTACTGTTAAGCCAACCTTAACTTATAAATCGGTATGAGCATTTTTATAAGTTAAGTTACATTCCTATTGTAGAATGATATGCTGTGGTTGAATCATATTATACTTTTACCAAATTGCTAGAGTAGAATGATGTTATTGTTGTTATACACTACTACTGTTACAGTTCATGATATGTAGAGATACACCACCTACTTGTACTGACTGTATGTATATGTATATATATATACACTAGCATCTTCGAACGGGCTCCGCCCGTTCTCGATGCCTCGCTGCGGGCTTCGCCCGCTTGGCATTCCGGCGGGCTTTGCCCGCCCCCTCGGCGGGCTTCGCTCCCCCGGCATACAATTTTAAAATTTTAAAGTTATTTATTAATTTTAACGGGCTCCGCCCGTTCTCGATGCGTCGTTGCGGGCTTCGCCCGCTTGGCATTCCGGCGGGCTACGACCGCCCCCCCACCCCCGGCGTGCTTCGCCCGCCCCCCCGGTGGGCTTCACCCGCTCCCCTGGCATACAATTTTAAAATTTTAAAGTTATTTATTAATTTTAAATTTAAATTTTCTGATTTTTTTAATAATTATTTATTAATAATATAAATTATTTAAATATATAAAAAATTTAAAAGGCGGGGGTGAGCGGGTGAGGGGGCGGGAGGGAAACCTGCGTATCGGGATTTCTTCCCTCATGAACAGTGTTTTTAAAATTGATATGGTTATTGGCAGGCCTCCTACTTTGAATCTAACGGCCCGTATTTGATGGAGCTTGATCGGACGGTCCAGATGAGATTTATGGTGTGATTGAGATATGCATATTGTATTATATAATAAAGATATATATAGTACCATTGCTTCTTCTACAGCCCGGTGCCTAAGAGTCGCTGGGGTGAGCGGATCTGATAATCACTTAGTCTTTATGACTAACGATTGTTACGTTATCAATTTTAGGAGGAAACCCAGCAGATAGAACAGCAACAGCAGGTCATACAGGAGGGCAGCCAGGCCAGGGTGACGGGGCTTGATACGACGATACCCTCGTTGTCGTCGGTGACTGATGTGAGTTTTAATAGTCTCGTGTTGTAGCCCTTTGGACAATCTTGTGTACTCTGATATTAAAGAACCTTTGTAGCTTCTTATCATTATTGTATTTGTTTGGACTTATACTAGCGTGCAATTTTGACTTATATATATATTCTTTATGTTGGGTTGACATAGATGATATTGGTTTTAGCCAGCAGGATAGGCATCTTGTAGTACCGGTCAACCAGAGTGTTGACGCTACCGCAAGACGGCTGTTCTGGACATAAGACTCCCCTCAGCCGTATTTTGTGTTCCGGGAGGGTGTCTTACAGGCTGCACCATGAAGATGTACTTGTCAATCTCATCATAAAGGAAAGCATTTTCACGTCGAGTTGTCAAATCTTCTATCCTTAGCAAGCAGCCAAAGAGATAACCACCCACAATGAAGTCATCCTGGCCACCAGACTAAACATATTTTCATAATCCTCCCCGTATTGCTATGAGAACCCCCGAGCTACAAGGCGAGCCTTGTACCGCTTGATACTCCCATCAACCTTCTTCTTGAGTTTATAAACCCACTTGTATGTCACCGGAGTAATGCCTTAGATCTTTGGTACAAGATCTCATGTCTCGTTCTTCCTGAGGGCAGCCATCTCCTCATCCATGACATCTTCCCACTCATTTATGACAGTGACGTTCTGAAAGTTTGACGGCTCACATTCATCCAAGGGACCTGAGAAGAAACATGAAACGAAACTCACCATGTTTTCGTCCCTATACTGAGCTGGTGGAATAATAATCCTCTTGGACCTCCGCAGAGCTTGACCATGATCCACCACTACCGTTGTTTCTTCTGTACTAGCTCTGATCCTGGGCACACCAAGAGCATCACCCCCTACTTCCAGATCCAGAAGCCTCCGCCCCAGAGCTAGACAAAACTGGAGCACTTGGTGATACAGGCAACTCCACCGGAAGATCCCGAGCAACTTAAACTTGCCCTCCGTCAAACCTGCTCTATTGCAACTCCATAGATGAGCTGCTTTGGTATGCCATCAACTCGTCAAATACAACTTCCTGGGAGACAAAAAAATTTCGTGTCTCTAGATCCATGCATTTCCAGTCCTTTTCCAACGAAGACTAGTTTCCTTACTTTTACATTTATCTTTGTCATGAGATCATCTGGAACATATACGTAGTAGGGCAACCCAAACACCCGTAGTTGTTCCATACTGGGCTTCTCCTTAAACACCAGCTCAAGTGGAGACTTCATGTTGTCCGGACTGAAGGGGAATCCGGTTGATGACATACGCCACACAGGTCATTCCCTCTGCCCAGAAAGTCTCAAGAATGTCTTTGGTGTGAAGCCAGCACTTACAGATTTCCATCAAATAACGGATCTTCCGCTCTGCAACTCCATTCTTTTGTGGAGTATACGCACAAGTAAGTTCCCTTTGAATTCCGAACTTTCTGCAGAAGTTGGAGAACTCGCTTGAGTTGAACTCTCCTCAATTATTAGTTCTCAACTTCTTAATCCGCAGACCGAGCCGGCCCTCCATGAGCTCCTTGAACTCCACAAACTTTTTGAACGCCTCTGACTTCTCCTTCATGAAGCATACCCCAGTATACATGGAAAATTCAACAACCAGAACAAGCATATACCTGCTTCCGTCGAGAATGGGGGTGCCGGTTGGTCCAGTCAAATCACCGTTGATGCACTCCAACGATGCTTTGCATCTGGTCTGTGACTTATCAAATGAAAGGAGATGAGCCTTTCCATACTGATATCCCGCACAGATATGACCGTCTTTGAAGAATGAAAGACTAGGCAAGCCATGCACCAGGCCTCTTACTGCCATAACCTTTAGCGTATCCATCCCAATATGCCCCAACCTCTCATGCCAGATAGCAGCGCTGTCATTCGCCCTCACCTCATCAATATAGGAGCTTGTCGCCAGCACGAACAAGTACTTCACTCTCCTTCTGACATGAGTGACGTCAACTTTTACAACCGACATGTTCCGGAGAAATTTCACTTATGTTGGGCCAAACATAATGTAATACCCAGCATCAACAACATTGGTCACCAAGAAGAGATTTTTCTTCATTCTTAGCACGTGATATGCACTCCTCAAAGTGAGTGGCCCACAATCACTACCTAAAGAAACCGTCCCCTCCTTCTCTACTGCATGAACAGTATCATTAGCAGTAATAATGTCATCGTTACCTTTGTAGTCCCGCAAAGAAGATAATTTAGACTCGCCCCCGGTGAGGTGATGACGACACCCCAAGTCCATGATCCAATCCTCCTGATAGTTGATGGAGGAAAGTGCACGAACATAAGTGCCCGTCATGAAGGCATTCCCTCATCCTCCTTACTCAGCTTTGGACTCAGCCTCCTCCCTCATCCTCCTTCGTAAGTTGGTGACCGTCTCTAAAGAACGAAAGACTAGGCAGGCCATGCACCAGGTCTCTTACTGTCACAGCCTTTAGCTTATCCATCCCAATATGTCTCAGTCTCTCATGCCAGATAACAACGTTATCATTTGCCCTCAGCTTATCAATATAGGAGCTTATCGCCAACACAAAAAAGTCCTTCACTCTCCTTCCGACATGAGTGACGTCAACTTTCACAACCGACACGTTCCGGAGAAATTTCACCTCTGTTGGGCCAAACAAAATGTGATACCCAACATCAACAGCATTGGTCACCAAGAAGAGGTTTTTCTTCATTCCCGACACGTGATACGCACTCCTCAAAGTGAGTGGCCCCCGATCACTGCCTAAAAAACCATCTTCTTCTCTACTGCATGAACAGTATCATTAGCAGTAATAATGACATCATTACCTTTATAGTTTGCAGAGAAGATAATTTAGACTCGCCCCCGGTGAGTTGATGACGACACCCCGAGTCCACGATCCAGTCCTCCTGATAGTTGATGGGGGAAAGTGCACGAACATAAGTGCCCGTCATGAAGGCAGTCCCTCATCCTCCTTCCTCAGCTTTAGACTCAGTCTCCTCCTTCCCTGCATCATGCCCTGGCTGAAGGTTCACTCTGCAGTCCTTGTAGATGTGACCAAACTTGTTGTTGGGTTTTGCTATACGCCACAACACTTGTGCGCAACGGAAATAAGGAACAAGAAAACCCAAAAGAGTTCGGATCTAGCAATGAACATTAATCAAGAAGTAAAAACAGTAAAATAAAATTAATTACCTTTGTGGGATTGAATCTATACTCAACCTAGATGCTCCAGGAGATCAGGCAATCACTTTGCGGCAATAGTCCCTAGTGCAGAATATTGTCCGCACCTCTACAGGAAGTCCACACGAATGGGAGAACACGTAGAATCTTGTCGCACAAGATCTAGGTTGGGAGAGAAAGCTCTGCGTCTTCACGGGCTGCTAGGTCTGTTACAGAAGAGGCGGCGACGACACTCGCCGGAATCAAGCTAGCGGCGACGACGGGATCGGCGACAGGCGGAACGACTTCCGTCGACTTTTAGGTCTCGGGTCTTTCGCACAATGCGGCTCGTGTGCTTCGACAGAATGAAAAGTTACTTTGAAACCCTAAAAACTTTTATTTATACCCAAGGAATAAATAGAACAGCTCCCATCGCTATTCGCAGACCCAGGACTTAGAATCCAACATTTTCGACCAGACAACCATTGTCTCGACGAATCCTCGAGTATCAATGACATATACAACGAATCGTCGAGTATAAAAACTATACTCAACGAATCGTCGAGTATCCATATGATATTCGACGAATGACGTTGAGTGAACTCGATGCCTCAACATTTTCAGCGCCAAACTCGTCGAATCAACACTTGACTCGACGAAGGCGCTGAGTGGACTCAACACACTCAACGCCTAAGTGCTAGATTCATCGAGTCAACCTTTAACTCGACGAAGGCGTTGAGTGAACTAAACACACTCAACGCCTGAGACTCAGACTCGTCGAATCAACTCCTTGACTCAACGAATCGTATAGTATACTCAACACATTCAACGCTTAAGTGTCATACTCGACGAATCAACTCTTTGACTCGACGAATCGTTGAGTAAACTCAACACACTCAACGTCATCATTCGACGAGTCAACACTTGACTCGACGAAAGCGTTGAGTGGTCTCAATGAACTCAACGCTTCCAAAGTTTGGTCGTGCTAAGTATTTTCAACTCATCATATGAGCAAATCATACTAAGTGTTGGGTACATTGCTTCTAATGTACCTGATTTGAAGAAGCCTCACCCTACTCAATGATATACATCAAAATGTATTTGATGTGTTTTGAGTTTAGTTGTGCAGGTCAATTATTTGCAGGGAAAGCAGAATAGATTCTAAGTCCATGTGTCGACACTCAGAAGGAAAGTGTCGACACTTAAGAAGACTTGTGTCGACACCCAGGCAAGCAGTGTCGACACTTGGAGTAATTGTGTCGACACCAGGGATGCTGAGTCGACACCAGACAGAAAGTGTCGACACATGAAGGCTGTGTCGACACTCAATGAAGAAAAGTCCAGTGAAGCAGTGTCAACACTTAGCAATTGTGTCGACACCCAGAGGAACTGTGTCTACATCAGAAAGTGTCGACACTTGAAGTTGTGTCGACACTCAGCAAAAGTCAGCAGGGTCTAAGTATAAGTGTCGACACCCAGAGGAATGTATCGACACACAGCAGAAGACTCAGCACTTGAAGAAAGTGTCGACACAAGAAAGAATGTGTCGACACTCAGCAGAAGACTCAACATATGAAGAATGTGTCGACACAAGGAGCTGTGTCGACACTTAGCAAAGTTCAACAAAATTCTAAGTGCAAGTGTCGACACAAAGAAGAAGTGTTGACACACAGCCAAAGTCTCAACACAAGAAGAATGTGTCGACACAAGAAGAAGTGTCGACACTCAGCAAGTATCAACACAGAAGACAAAGTCGACACCAAGAAAAAGTGTCGACACTGAACAAGTTCAACACATGAAGATGTGTCGACACAAAGGAGTTGTGTCGACACTTACAAGAATTCAACAAAGAACTGAAGAACAAGGAGTTGTGTCGACACACAATATCAGTGTCGACACATGATGAAGAAGCTGTGTCGAGAAGTGAATTCTACAACACAAAATGTTGTGTCGACATCTTGAAGGCTAGTGTCGACACTTAGTCTACTTGTGTCGACACTTGGTCTATAAGTGTCGACACTTAAAGACAGACTGTCTCGACACTTTCAGACAGTTACAGATTTTTCAAGAACTGACTGGATGACTTGACAGCTGCCATTCCAGCCGGTCTACTGCACCTGTCAGAGTTGTCAGAAATTAGTTAGGAACCGGACCAGCCGGTCACCATGAAGAAGGCCTATATATAGGCTTATACTGTCTACAGAAAAAGATGATCAAGTAATTAAAAAAGAAAAGAAGATCTAGCTATTCATTGAAAAATCAAGTGAAGATCTAAGAAGTTGGAGAGAGAGAGCTCCTTCCAAGAAGACAGCCGTTGGAACCAGGCTGTGAAGAAGGATTCAGACCAAGTTCTGAATCTTAAGTTGCAGAGATCAAAGATCAGCTGCAGAGAAGATCAACCCTATTGTGTTCTACATTCAAGAAGCTTTGAAGAAAAGCCAAGTGAGGTTGATCTCAGCAGAGTTCTTCCAAGAACTCATCAAGAACCTATCAACTCATCTCTCTATTCAGAGTTGTAGGTATATACACTTTGTATTTTATATTTCTTGTAGGGTCCTTAGGGATCTGAGTTGTAAGCCTGTAATTATAAAGGCTGAGTGGTAGGGCATGTGTGCCTGAGTGTAGGAGATCTTATTCTCTGAGTGTAGGCCTGTTGTGGCTGAGTGTAGGCTTTGTGAAGAAGCTGAGTGTAGGCTTTGTGAAGAAGCTGAGTTGTAGGGCCTTGGGCCTGAGCTGTAGGAACCTGGTTGAGGTTCTGAGTGTAAGATCTGAGGATCTGAGATAGTGGAGGAGTTTAGCCGAATCTAGTACACTACTAGATAGGCGAAGGGGGAAAGTGGATGTACCCAAACCTTGGTGAACCACTATAAACCTGTGTGTTCACTGTGTGCATGTGTTATGCTGTGATTGCTGATTGATTGCTGTGAAAAAGTAGTTATAAGTCTGTGATATAAACTGAATTCTGCCTAAAAAGTTAAAAAGATTTTAGTTACCTATTCACCCCCCCTCTAGGTGATTAGGTACATTTTCTTTCAAGTGGTATCAGAGTCAGGTTACTCAACAAAGGGACATAACTGTCTGAGTAGATCCTGTTGGCAGATTAAGTGAAATCAAGAAAATCAAGAAACATGGGTTCAACTGAGAATCATAAGGAACTTGGATCCATGAAGTTGCGCATTTGCAGAAAAGAAATTTTTGGCATCTGGAAAGAAAAGGTGAGACTATTTATGGAAGCCACAGACCCTAGAATATATATCACAGTTAAAGAATGGTCATATGTGTCTATGAAGGTTTCAGTCTTAGATGCAAATCAGAGAACATCTAAAGACTTCTCTGAAATGACTAAAGATGAGATAATTCTAGCCACAATGGACAAGAGGGCTTAGAATATCATTGTGAGTGCCATAGATGATGCTACCTTTCAGAATTTAATACACTGTAAGACATCTAAGGAGATGTGGGATACCTTGATAGTGTATATGGAGGGTTCTGAAGAAGTGAGACAGGATAGAAAATCTTTGTTAAACCAAGAATATGAAAGTTTCAGGCAAGATAGGATTGATAGCATAACAGAATGCTATAAGAAATTCTATAGGATTGTGAATGAGCTAATGTCCTATGGCAGATAATTCAGTAATTATGAGTTAAATGATAAGTTCTTGAGGTCCCTAACAAAGGATTGGGACACCAAGATCTGTGTCATTAGGGAAATGACCAAGTTAGCAGATATCCCACCTCCAACTTTGTTTGGAAAACTGTTATCCTATGAAATGCAGTTGATGGTGAGCAAAGAAGAGGAGAAGACTACCAGAATTGAGAATAAAGAAAGAACAGTGGCATTCAAGACAGAAGCACCAGAAAATACAGAAGTAAGTCTCCATCTCCACCTCCAAAAGTGACAGAGACTGAGTTAGATGAAACAGGAAGTAGAAATTTTGAGAGCAGTGAAAGTGATGAGGACTTTGCAGCCTTCACAAGACACTTTCAGAAGTTCCTAAATAAGAAATAGTGGAGGACTAAGCCATCCACAGCACAGAGATCATCAAAGAATGACAGAAGAAGGACCAAGTCAAATAGAACTTCATCTTCAAAGATAGTTTGTTATTGTTGTAACAAACAAGGACATGTTGTTGCTGACTGTCTAGAGAAGAGAAAAGAATCTACTGATAAGAAAAAGACACAATTCAAGGGCAAGAAGGAAAGTTTTTTTGTTGCCAAGAAGGACAAAGGCTTGTCAGACATGTCTTCTTCAGAATCTGAGTCAGAAGCTGAAGCTTACATAGGACTGTATGCTGAAGAAGAGGAAGAAGAGTTCATCCAGATAATGAACTTTATATATGAGGAAGAGGACACTCAGTGCCAAAGACTGATGTCATTGACAGAAGGTGACAAAATCCAGGAGCAGCCTGGACCTAGTAAGGTACAAAATTGTTCTTTAAGTTCAATTTCTTGTGCTAGTTCAGAATCAGATTCATCATCATCAATTGATGAGAGTGCATCTGAGTCTGAAGAGGATATTCATCAATTGATTGATGAATATAGAGTTCTGTTGCAAGAATTTAAGAAAAGCAAATCCTTGGCCAAGAGTCAGGCTAAGGAGATTGCAAGTCTCAAAGTGGCTGCAACTGATTTTGATAAGTTGTTTGATCAAAAACTTAATGAGATAGCCAGACTGAAAAACATAACTGTTATTCAGATGGGGACTATAACATTCAAGAATGATCAAATCAAGAGTCTGGAGATTAGTCTTCAGAAGGAGAGAGACATTGTTGCTAGGTTTTCTAAACCTAAGTCTGTTCTACCTTTAATTGATGAATTTGTTCATCATAAAGGTAAAACTGGACTGGGGTTTAATAAACCTGCTAGGACTGTTCAGTCCAAGTCTAAGGGCAAAGCCTCAGCTCTCAACAAGCCAGCTGTAGATAAAACAGCTAGGGATGTACCTAAGCAAAGGTACAATAGGTTTGAGTGCTGGTGCTGTGGCAGGGTAGGCCACTATGCCATAGACTGTTGGCATAATTCTAGTGCCAAGTTTAGTGGCAAACTGCCTGTTGGAAGACCTGCAGGTAGCTTTGTTAAGAGGCAAACTAACCAGCACCAAGGACCCAAGAATTCTTTGGGTTCTAAGGTCAACTAATCTGTTTTGCAGGAAAGTCCAAGTGGTCATGCCCCAATATGGTACTTGGATAGTGGATGTTCCAGGCACATGACTGGAACTAGGGGATTGCTAAACGACTTCACACCAATCAAGGATGGTCTTAAAGTCACCTTTGGTGGTTCTGAAAAAGGAATCATCAAGGGTTTTGGTAATATTTCTAGCACCCATATTACTATTACTCAAGTGACTTATGTTGAAGGTTTGAAACATAACCTCATTAGTATAAGTCAATTGAGTGATTTAGGATATGACATCTCATTTGTCAAAAATGGTTGTCATATCAGGAGGTCAAATGATCAAGAGATCATTTTGACAGGTTATAGAAAAAGAAATGTCTATTGCCTAGACATTATGTGTGAGACCAATAGTTCTCAAGTGTGTCTTGTAGCTGATGAGAAAGTCTCTCATTGTGTCAAATGGCACAAGAGGCTAGCCCATCTTAACTACAAGACAATTGACAAACTCTATAACAAAGAGTTAGTGAGAAATGGTCCTCAAGTTAAGTGTATTAAAGATGGAATATGCTCAGCTTGTCAAAAGGTCAAGCAGACTAGATCCACCTTTAATAGCATTGAAAACAAAGATGCTGTGAGGTATTTATACCTCTTGCATATGGATCTCTTTGGTCCTATGTCAGTTCACAGTCTAGGTAGGAAGGTCTATACATTTGTGGTTGTAGATGACTACTCAAGGTTTTCCTGGGTGTTCTTCCTAAGACAGAAATCTGAAACACCTAGTATCTTCTATAGCTTTGTCAAACAAATTCAGAATGAACTAGACAGTACAGTGGTCAAGATAAGAAGTGACCATGGTACTGAATTCCAGTCTGATAGCATGACAAAACTATGTGAAGAATTTGAGATAGTTCAGGAATTTTCTTCACCAAGAACACCTCAGCAAAATGGCATTGCTGAGAGGAAAAATAGAATCTTGATTGAGGCTGGTAGAACCCTATTAAGTGACACATCTCTTCCAAAATATTTCTGAGCTGAGACAGTTAATACTGCATGACATGTAATTAATAGGGCTACCATTACTAAAAGCCACAACAAGACCCCATATGAGATTGTGAAAGGCAGAAAACCAAACCTATCCTACTTCAGGATCTTTGGTTGTAAGTGCTTTATACTTAACAATGAAAAGTCTTACTTGACTAAGTTTGCTGCCAAGTCCCAAGAGGGGATCTTTGTTGGGTACAGCAACAATAGTAAGGCTTATAGAGTCTACAACTTGTCTACTCAAGTTGTAGAAGAGTCTGTACATGTAGTATTTGATGAAACTAGACTTATTAACAATGAGTTGTCTAGTAGTGTTTGCAGCTCCACAGGTGTGACTGAGAAGATGGACAAGCTCACTATAGAAGAAGGACCTACTGCAAGACAGCAGGTAGAAGATAGTGGTTGTTGTCCAGGGGGAGTACTACATGTACCTAATGCAGAAGAAGTCCAAGGAGTGCAGCAAGATGAAGAAACTGAAGAAGTTCAACCTGAAGCCAGGATGCCTCCAGCTAATAGGCATCTTAGAGATCATCCAGCAGATCATATCATTGGTGATCTAAGACAAGGGGTACAAACAAGGAGCAGAAATCTGAGTGCAGCACTCTTCTTCAGTTTTCTATCCCAAGTAGAGCCAAAGAAGTTTGAAGAAGCCATCCTAGACCCTCATTGGATTGAGGCAATGCAAGAAGAGTTGAATCAGTTCAAGAGGTGCAAAGTCAGAAAGCTTGTTCCTAAACCAAAAGACCACAACATAATTGGAACCAAGTGGATCTTTAGGAACAAGATGGATGAACATGGAGTAATTGTCAAGAACAAAGCAAGACTGGTTGCTAAAGAATATAGGCAGGAATAAGATATTGATTTTGATCAAACCTTTGCTCCAGTAGCCAGACTGGAAGCCATAAGAATGTTTCTGGCCTATGCAACCTATCAAGGTTTTAAAGTATACCAGATGGATGTTAAGTCAGCCTTTTTGAATGGTAATCTGAAAGAAGAGGTGTATGTGGAACAGTCATCAGGTTTTGTTGATTCAACTCAACCTAATTATGTTTATAGACTTAGGAAGGCATTGTATGGGTTAAAACAAGCCCCTAGGGCTTGGTATGAAACCCTGTCTATTTCCTCATTGAGAATAAATTCACAAGAGGGAAAATAGACAAAACTCTATTCCTTAGGGAATCCAGAGGCAAGATCATACTAGTCCAAATATATGTAGATGACATAATATTTGGGTCTACTGAAAATGGTCTTTGCAGGAAGTTTGCAAAACTAATGCAAGGACAATTTGAGATGAGCAGTATGGGGGAACTTAAGTTCTTCTTGGGTCTCCAAGTTAGACAGACTGAGAATGGTTTATCCATATGCCAGTCTAAGTTCACCCTAGAACTAATAAGGAAGTATGGTATGGAGTCATCCAGTACCATGAAGACTCCTATGAGATCAAGTATGTCTCTTAGCAAAGATGATGCAGGGAAACCTGTAGATGAGACTTTGTATAGAGGGATAGTTTGCTCCCTATTGTATTTGACTGCAAGTAGACCAGATATCATGTATGCTACATGTGTCTGTGCTAGGTACCAAGCATGCCCTAAAGAGTCTCATTTGACAGCAGTCAAAAGGATATTGAGATATCTTAAGGGCACTTCTTATCTAGGCCTTTGGTACCCTAGGAATGGAGACTTTGAACTAACAGGTTATTCAGATGCAGATTTTGCAGGCTGCAAAGAAGACAGAAAAAGTACAACTGGAACCTGTCAATTCCTAGGTGGAAGACTAATATCTTGGAGTAGCAAGAAGCAAACAAGTGTGGCTATCTCCACAGCAGAATCAGAATATGTGGCTGCAGGAAGTTGCTGTGCTCAACTTCTATGGATACAACATCAGCTTGAGGATTATGGTATTCAAGTAAGTAGAACACCACTGTTTTGTGATTCTACAAGTGCTATATCAATTGCAAATAATCCTGTTTCCCATATTAGAACTAAACACATTGAAATAAAATATCATTTTCTAAGGGAACATGTAGAAAAAGAAGATATTTCACTTGAATATGTTAATACAGATAATCAACTAGCTGACATGTATACGAAGCCCCTAGAATAAACCAAATTCAATAGGTTCAAAATTGAATTAGCTATGATAAACTTAGACTAAGTTTACAGAAATGGCTAAGTAAAATAGTGTCGACACACAGAGTTGTCTGTGTCGAGACAGAAAATTGGTGTCGACACTTCAGAGAAAAGGTGTCGACACATCTAGCAAGTTAGTGTCGACACTTCAGAAAATTTGTGTCGACACATACAGGGTCAGTGTCAACACAACCAAGGTGGTGTCGACACTTAGAATTTATGCAGAATTAGAGAAGTTAAATCTCGACTAAGTGTCGAGCTAAGTGGTGTCGACACATAAACAAGTGTCGACACATATATTCTATCAACTATACTTGTGTCGACACATAGGTGTCGAGACATTATAAGTCTGTGTTGACACTTTTCCACAGTGTCGACACAATTTAAGTTAGTTAACCCGCCTTTTCATCTTCAAACCTAGAAAGGTATAAATAGGATTTCGTCATTGTTTGTCGACACGCTCACCAAAGTTTCGAGACCAAACTTGTGTGTCGACACCTCTCTTCTCTCAATTTAAATTCTTCAAACCCTAATGACGCCAAAGCTTGAGGAGAACGTGAACGAAGGCTATGAATTGGTACGGCATGCGTTTGACGATGCAGAACAAGAGATCAAGGATGTGGTAACCCTAGTCGCAAACTCAGGGTTAGATTTTCTTGTTTCAGAGCCAACCAAAATATGGAAGAAAGAAGTTCTGGAATTTCTAAATGGAGCAACCCTAGACGACACTGGATTCAAGATCAAGTCTAGGGTTCATGGAGAAAAGGTGAAGGTCTCACCAAAAAGTTTGAGAAAGGTATTAAACCTCTCAAGGACAAAGGAAGAAGATGAAGTTACTGCTTCTAAGACCAGAGAAGCATTAACATGGTGTGGCCTGGATTCAAAGATGAAAATTGGATCAGTATTCAATAGGAAAGACATGAACAGCCAAGGAAAATTCCTCTCTGAAATTGTTGGAAAGGTTGTCCTGTGCAAGTCTGGAGGACATGACAGGATTTCAGCTTATATGTTCAGCATCATGACAAGAATTATCTTTCAACTAACTACTGATTGGTCTGCAGTATTATTTGAGAAGATTAAGGAGAGTCTGAAGAAACCCAATTTGGGTAGAATTCTAAGTCTTTACTTGGCTGGTAGTATACCAGAAGTAATGAGTCAAGCTGCTGGAACTAAGATCAACCATATGAGGAAGATGGACATGAGGATCTTCTCTAGGTGGGGCAGAGTTTTAACTAAGGAGATGCCTACTCCTGAGAAAGTAACACCCCTAAAGAGGAAGAAGAAAACAGCCCCAGTGGCTCAGGATTCATCTAGCAGCTCAGAGGAGCATGTTGTCTTCACTCCTGATGAAGAAGACACTGGAGAAGCTGGGAAGTCTCCAGCTCAACCAGATGATGCAGAGAGGCAGGGGGAGCTACCTCAAGCTAGCCCCATTCACCAGGGTTCTATCCAGGGGGAGCCACTAATAGTGGAGGAGCCAACTCCACTAGAAAGTGAACAAGCCACTCAAATCATCCTTAAGGTAATCTCAGAAATCAATCAATTAGATTTCCTTATTGATAGTGAAGTCTTAATTGAAAACTTATCTGATGTTAATCAGCAACCTCAGTTTGATAGTCAACCCCCAGATGTTGTCATGGAGGACACATCTGTTGCAGCTCAAGAAGTATCTGATCAAGTTGTTGATGAGCCAAGAGAATCTCCATCACTACCTCAACAAAAATTTACTATGGAAGATCTTTTCCTTAATCTGGATCAAGCAGACCTTGAAAAGGACAATGCTGCTGCTGAGGGGGAGAAGTCTCAAGTTGAGGGCGAGCCAGTGGTAATACTAGAAGAAACTACAAGGCAAGAGCCTGAGAAGCCCAAGGGTGATGAGGAGCTACCTAGGGAGAGGGTAGAAATTGCAAGTACATCAGCATCTGAAGATGAGGAGACAGCCAGAGCTAAGAAAAGGAAATTCCAAGTCTTCAAGAGGAGGAGCCAGACTTATAAGAAAGCTCTACAAACTATAGTACCTCAGCCTACATTGCAGCCAACAACATCTGTAGATTTTAGCTCCATGATGGTTGCTATGCAAATCAAGCTTGATGAGCAAAGGAAAGTCTTAGAAACATATATGGATGAGGGACATAAGTCTCTACAGTTTGATCTAGCCCAAGACATAAAGTCTATTAGATTTGAAATGAATCTAAATAAGAAAGAAATGACTGGCTGCTTCCACAAGGGAGGGAATGCAGTGGTATATTTGGCTACACATCAAGAAAAGTCAAAAGCTCAACTGGATGATCTTGCACTGAAGCAAGGATATGTTCTGGAAAATCAGATCAGGATGAATGATAATTTGACAGAATCTCACAATGCAATTATCACTGAGATGAAGAATATAGCTGCTGAACAAACTACATCTACTGCTACTACAAAGGCAGAGTTTGATAAAGCTTTACAAGAGGGGATATCTGATGTTACTTCTGCTATTGAAAACTCTCAGAAGCTGATCACTGAAAAACTCCAAAGATTAAAACCTTTCTACAAGGATGGAGTCAATTATCTCAATGCCCAAATCAGATTTCAAAAGGATGATCTAAGAGATCACATGGAAAGATAAGTCATAAAGGGGGAGAGGGTGTTAGTCAAAGCTGGCTCTGACCATGCAAAATGGATTTCTAATTCCATCAGAGTCACTCTTGGTTATCCTCCTTTATGTGATGATGATAATGTGGCAGAGTCTGGAATTAATCATGTCTATCTTGGAGGTGAGCAACCTGAAGTAGCTCAAGTAATCTATCCTCCACCAGACTTTGATATGATACAAGCTGATATTCAGACTATGTATAGCCCTCCTGAGGGAATGGATAAGGTTATTATAGAGAAAGTGGTTCAGCCAGTATCTGAGGCTATGCTAAAAGAACAAGAAGCCTTGCTCAAAGAACAAGAGACTCAACTGTCTAAGAAGAGGTTCAGAGAGCAAGCTAAACAAAGGCCTGATTTTGAACAGTGGAGTCCCACTTCAAGAAATATTATCTTAACTGCATGGAAGGCTGCCAAGGATAATATTCAAGATAGAAATAAGTGGTATTCTGAACTTGAATGGAGAAAGCATGAGTCCAGGCAAGAATCCATAGTGCAATATAGAAGGAAGGCAAAGATGGGAAAGCTACCTCCTACTGTCCAGGAGCTTAGCAAGTACTTTCCCAAGTTATATTATTACTTTGAGAGGCAAAAGATTAAACCTGAAGAGCTAAAGAAGAAGGAACTGAAAGAGAAAAAGCCTGCTGATACTGAAGATGCTGAAGCCCCTGTACAAGCCACGATACAGTCTGGAAAGGGAATTGTAATTAAGGAGGCAGAGCAAAAATAGAATGGAATTTTCTTCAGTTTACAATTGTAATCTTTTGATTTTAAACACTTTGTAAACTTTTGGAAAATATATATGACAAAGCTGTTAGAACAATGTGCTGTGTGATAAATCTATTTCATAATTGTTCTGAGATGATATCTATGTATATATGTTTGTTTAATACATGTTTATGTTTGCCCTGTTATATAATCCTGCTTTACATCATGCTATGATTTTATTCTGTATGGTGTATATCATTGACTAAGAGTTATGACTTCTCCAAATAGGAGGAGATTGTTGGGTGCATTGGTTCTAATGTACCTGATTTGAATAAGCCTCACCCTACTCAATGATATACATCAAAATGTATTTGATGTGTTTTGAGTTTAGTTGTGCAGGTCAAGTATTTGCAGGGAAAGCAGAATAGATTCTAAGTCCATGTGTCGACACACAGAAGAAAAGTGTAGCCACTTAAGAAAACTTGTGTCGACACCCAGGCAAGCAGTGTCGACACTTGGAGTAATTGTGTCGACACCAGGGATGCTGAGTCGACACCAGACAGAAAGTGTCGACACATGAAGGCTGTGTCGACACCCAATGAAGAAAAGTCCAGTGAAGCAGTGTCAACACTTAGCAATTGTGTCGACACCCAGAGGAACTGTGTCTACATCAGAAAGTGTCGACACTCAGCAAAAGTCAGCAGGGTCTAAGTATAAATGTCGACACCCAGAGGAATGTGTCGACACACAGCAGAAGACTTAGCACTTGAAGAAAGTGTCGACACAAGAAAGAATGTGTCGACACTCAACAGAAGACTCAACATATGAAGAATGTGTCGACACAAGAAGCTGTGTCGACACTTAGCAAAGTTCAACAAAATTCTAAGTACAAGTGTCGACACAAATAAGAAGTGTCGACACTCAGCCAAAGTCTCAACACAAGAAGAATGTGTCGACACAAGAAGAAGTGTCGACACTCAACAAGTATCAACACAGAAGACAAAGTCGACACCAAGAAGAAGTGTCGACACTGAACAAGTTCAACACATGAAGATGTGTCGACACAAAGGAGTTGTGTCGACACTTACAAGAATTCAACAAAGAACTGAAGAACAAGGAGTTGTGTCGACACACAATATCAGTGTCGACACATGATGAAGAAGCTGTGTCGAGAAGTGAATTCTACAACACAAGAAGTTGTGTCGACATCTTGAAGGCTAGTGTCGACACTTAGTCTACTTGTGTCGACACTTGGTCTATAAGTGTCGACACTTAAAGACAGACTGTCTCGACACTTTCAGACAGTTACAGATTTTTCAAGAACTGACTGGATGACTTGACAGCTGCCATTCCAGCCGGTCTACTGCACCTGTCAGAGTTGTCAGAAATCAGTTAGGAACCAGACCAGCCGGTCACCATGAAGAAGGCCTATATATAGGCTTATACTGTCTACAGAAAAAGATGATCAAGTAATTAAAAAAGAAAAGAAGATCTAGCTATTCATTGAAAAATCAAGTGAAGATCTAAGAAGTTGGAGAGAGAGCTCCTTCCAAGAAGACAGCCGTTGGAACCAGGCTGTGAAGAAGGATTCAGACCTAGTTCTGAATCTTAAGTTGCAGAGATCAAAGATCAGCTGCAGAGAAGATCAACCCTATTGTGTTCTACATTCAAGAAGCTTTGAAGAAAAGCCAAGTGAGGTTGATCTCAGCAGAGTTCTTCCAAGAACTCATCAAGAACCTATCAACTCATCTCTCTATTCAGAGTTGTAGGTATATACACTTTGTATTTTATATTTCTTGTAGGGTCCTTAGGGATCTGAGTTGTAAGCCTGTAATTATAAAGGCTGAGTGGTAGGGCCTGTGTGCCTGAGTGTAGGAGATCTTATTCTCTGAGTGTAGGCCTGTTGTGGCTGAGTGTAGGCTTTGTGAAGAAGCTGAGTGTAGGCTTTGTGAAGAAGCTGAGTTGTAGGGCCTTGGGCCTGAGCTGTAGGAACCTGGTTGAGGTTCTGAGTGTAAGATCTGAGGATCTGAGATAGTGGAGGAGTTTGGCCGAATCTAGTACACTACTAGATAGGCGAAGGGGGAAAGTGGATGTACCCAAACCTTGGTGAACCACTATAAACCTGTGTGTTCACTGTGTGCATGTGTTATGCTGTGATTGCTGATTGATTGCTGTGAAAAAGTAGTTATAAGTCTGTGATATAAACTGAATTCTGCCTAAAAAGTTAAAAAGATTTTATTCACCTATTCACCCCCCCCCCCTCTAGGTGATTAGGTACATTTTCTTTCACTAAGCTAATCACCCAATTTCTCCAAACGTTCTTATGTGCGACTCTGATAGGCTCATACAGCGTTGGCAATGAGACCACATACTTAATCACTTCTAGATCACAATGGTAATACCAATAGTCTCCCACTTGATTTTGAAAATATCAAATAAAAACTTCACAAACAATGAGCGGCATCTAGCAATGCATCATTGCTCCCCAAACAATAAGAGTTTAGAACAATAAAAGCCATCATGACCAATGTATCAATGTTGTCATGTCCCTTCGTCCCTTACACCTGGATAGAACTAGAGGTATAAACCGTGTCACCCTCATAATTGTTCAATCCCATTTTCCTGATATAGAATGGACTTTTAGAAATTGGTGAGCCTAATATCATATATTGACTCAACCAAACATGGTCATGTATTTCCTAGTCCAATTCCATCAAGGGGCTCATGGATGTAACTCTTGTCATATATGAGGACAAATCTCATCTCTGCTCACACGCGAACACCCAAATGATTCGTAACGTACCCAATAACCACCTTTATCATCCAACTTTCTCAAGACTGGACTTTTGATAGCATCAAAGCACGCTCTTCCTCATATGAGCAAATCATACAAAGTCAATCTCCAAATTTCTCCAAACGCTCTTATGTGCGACCCTGAGAGGCTCATACTGTGTTGACAGTGAGACCACATACTTGATCACTTCTAAATCACAATGGTAATACCAACACTTGTTACACCTGTAGCATTGTGGTCTGCCCCACTTCTTCCCATCATCATGCTTAGGAGCTTTTCTCTTTTCCTGCTGTGATGAAGAAGACAGACCACCGTAAGCAGGTGTCTTCTTGTTCCTTCCCATCTCTTCTTCTTACCCGAGAAGAGAACCTCGCCTTCTCCACCTGAGATCGACACACCAGCCATCTGTCTTGTCAAGCTCTCCTGTGAAGCCAACAGATTTTCTAGCTCGAGTAAAAATGGCTGATTGGCCCAGCCTTGCACAGAAGTAACAAATACCACATATTTCGTCTGCAAACTGCGAATAATGTGCCTCTTCAGCTTTGCCTCTGAGATAGGCTCCTCCGGGTCCAACGCTGAAATCTCAACGTAAAGTTTCTTCATCTTCAAGAAGAATGATGACACCAACAGGTCTCCCTAAGTGGCCTTAGCCAATTCATTCTCGAAGAACTGTAGCCGAGCTACGTTCTTCCTGTTGAACAGGCCTTCAAAGGACATCTATATTTCAGCTGCTGATTGACACCCAATGATGTGATCAAATAGCTCTGGTGAGATCGTTCACTTGAGAGTGAACTCTGCCTTAGCATTCACCTTCTTTCAAGCTCTCACCTCCTCAGCATTACCGGCGACAGCAACCACTTCTTGCCCGTCGTCTCCACCGACGAATTCCCAAAGGTCCTCACCAATCAGATAACTCTCTATGCAAGACCTCCACTTCTTAGATTTCGTCTGCGTCAAGAGTTCGATTCCAAGACCTCTTGCATAACCAACCTCCATTGCTCTCTCTTGATTAACTTGAACTTCGAAGAGGAAAGTACACCTACAAGGTTGAATCACTGTTTGCTCCTCAACCACCCTCTGATATCATGTGAAAATTTATGGGAAGCTGAGAAAGAGGTCACAAGAACACTCAACCACAACCAGAATCCAAGTAGTAATCAGCACAATAGAAGCACAAGAATCAAAATCTGGAATTCAATATAATTTACACAGCGAGGCATACATTGCGAGATAAGATTTTGTCAATGTACCCAAATGAAAAACAAAAAATTACAATGGTAGGCAGAGAAGAAACCGCGAGGACAGAAACTGTAAGCGTACAAGCCGCAAGCCTTATCCCGAAACCGCCAAAGTCGCTTATTCACAACTAGCCGTGTGGACTGCCTATTATTCAATACTGATGACCAAGAAACAGAACCTGCTGATAGATCGGGCGAACTACTCTGCGCTATCTGCAACCCCGAGTAAAGTGACTTCAAGCCGCTAACCACGACCTGCTGCAAACCGCTGACTGTAAACCGCGAACTGTTCCACATCAAGCTTCCCAACTAGTTGTCTATTTGTCTGATGTTAGCCGCACAGCCAGCACAGATAGACAATTTCACTTAGTTGCACCAGTTAAAAAAATTAACTGCAGGATCTAAACGCGAGTTGAGTTCTCACTGTTCTTGATTGTTAATGACGAGTCGGGGACCCCTATTTATAGGTGTGAGGAGTGACGTCACCGCCCATAGTGATAGGGTAACCGCACATAGCGATAGGGTAACCGCCCATCAAACCGCGAGCTAGCATCACCTGTCTGCACAAGGAGAATACTAGAGTCAGGCCAAGCGAACAACCCACAAGCAGATGGCCTTACAGATATTGTGTTTATAGGGAAGAATAAATGGCAGCAATATTAGTGGAAGCTCACGTGGAGTATGGTGTGCGTGGATTTATATGCACGTGAAGTATATGGGAAAGGATAGGATGCGACATGAACCGATGCGGCTAGCAACTTGAATTCACGCAAGCTTGCATGGTACTAGGTGGCGGGCCATTCAACTTGGAGAGTTGGCGCGAAGCAGCAACGATGGCATGACAACAACATGAATAATCTGCGTGAAAGCTCTTTGAACGGCTAGAAGGTTTCACGTGCATGGGACCACGAGATTGCGACTCGACCAATGCGACGTCTTCAATAAAATCTCCATCTTCAGGAGTGCAACAACAACATTATTTTACAACAACAAATCAAACATAAATGACTGAACTTAAAAATAAAAGACTCCTGCAATGTATCGACCCTTCTCCACCTCTTTTATTTGAGTTTTGGATCCTACGAGATGTCGAGCTTTCTCCACCTCCAGTTAAGCCCAGCTCCTGGGAGGTGTCGATCTTTCTCCATCTCCAGTTGAGCTCGTCTTCTGCGAGGTATCCAGCTTTCTCCACCTCCACTTGATCTCGACTCATGCGAGGTGACGAGCTTTCTCCACCTCCAGTTGATCTCAGCTTCTATGAGGTGTCGTACTTTCTGTACCTCTAGTTGAGCTCGGCTTCTGCGATCTGTCTAGCTTTATTCACCACCAGTTGAGCTCGGTTCCCATGAGGGGCTACCTTTTTCCACCTCCTTCAGTTGAGCTCTGCTCCTAGGAGGTGTCGATTATTCTCCACCTCCTTCATTTGATCTATGGATCCAACGAGGTGTCGAGCTATCTCCACCTCTAGTTAAGCTCGGCTCTTACGAGGTATGGAGCCTTTCTCCACCTCTAGTTAAGCTCGACTCTTGTGAGGTGTCAATCTTTGCCCATCTCCAGTAGAGCTCTAGTCCTAGGAGGTGTAGAGTTCTCTCCACCTCCAGTTGAGCTCGACACCTGTGAGGTGTCAAGCTTTCTCCACCTCCAACTAAGCCCGGCTCTAGGGAGGTGTCGAGCTTTCTCCACCTCTAGTTGAGCTCAGCTCCTACGAGGTATCGAGTTTTCTCCACCTCCAGTTGATCTCAGCTCCTGCGAGGTCTCAACCTTTTCCCACCTCCTTCAATTGAGCTTCGCTCCAGAGAGGTGTCGACCATTCTCCATCTCCTTCATTTGAGCTTTGGCTCCTGCGAGGTGTCAAGCCTTTTCCACCTCTAGTTGAGCTCGACTCTTGGAAAGTGTCGAGCTTTCTCCACCTCCAGTTGTGCTCGGCTCCTGCAAGGTGTTGAGTTATCCCCACCTCCAGTTGAGCTTGTCTCCTGCGAGGTGTTGAGCATTCTCTACCTCCAGTTGAGATCGGCTCCTACGAGATGTCGAGATTTCTCCCCTTCTAGTTGAGCTCGGTTTTTGGGAGGCGTCGAGATTTCTCCACCTCCAATTGAGCTCGGTTCCTGGGAGGTGTTGAGCTCTCTCCACCTCTAGTTGAGCTCGGCTCTTGTGAAGTGTCAAGCTCTTCTCCACCTCCTTTAGTTGAGCTTCTGCTCCTATGAGATGTCGACCTCTTCTCCACCTCCTTCAGGTGAGCTTCGGTTCCGACAAGGTGTCGACCTTTTTTGTCCTCCTTCAGTTGAGCTCCGCTCCTGTCAGGTGTTGACCTCTTCTCCACCTCCTTCAGTTGAGCGTCGGCTCCTGAGAGGTGTCGACCCTTCTACACCTCCTTCAGTTTAGCATTGAATCCTGCGATGTGTCGATCATTCTTCCTCCTCCAGTTAAGCTATACTCATGGGAGTGATATTGACTGGCATGTTGTCTAATGCTCATCTCTTCGAACCATGAGTTATACATTGTTTTTTCGAGCTCATATCGAGCCCGAAAAAAGCGGGGATTATGTATAGCCCATAATTGACAAGATTAGAGATGACTGGGAATGGTTTAGAAGATCTCGCCCACCTGGAGAAAGTAGAGAAGATCTCATTTGTACAAACTCATATTTGTCAAGATCAGTTGCCTAAGGAATACACCTTAGGAGACCAGCTCGCCAGATCGATTCTCCTCATATCTCATCGGGATCGATCACAAGATCGGTAAACATTGGTCACCCTCAGGTCCAAACCCAGGGACAAAAAATCTTGGTTCCTACAAAATACATAACAGTATTTGATATTCTCAAACCAAGATATGTGAAATACATGTGCAACAGTGACCACAAGTAAACTAGTGGATTTTGCCGGCACCGACCCGTGATTTTTTCCCTTTTGGGGGTTTTCCACAGAAAAAATCTTGTCGTCTGTGTTATTGGTTATCTTTTAACTATTTGCGTGCTTAACTTGCTCTTAAGCTAAGGAGGTTCGATTCTCTAGATCGGGAGAGGGCGAAACGACTCGCAACAAGCAGATGTTTTTTTTCAAATCTACGGTTGCAATCAGAGTCTACCCAAATGGGCCAAAAATAGCCTTTGCGCTTTTTCAAAGCTGCAATGAAAAGCTATTTTCTCATGTGATTCGCCGAGCCTTCTTTTTAATTGATAAGAAACTAAATGTGTTCTTTTGGGAACATTTATTCGAGGATTGAAGCAAAGGTCATTGAAAGAGGATTAAGAAAATAAAATTGAATCACAAATCAACAACACATTGTTTGTTCTCCCAAGCATGTCCCATGGCCACTAGGCCAACTTTCTTCAATCATTTCTTCTCTCATGCAGAAATCAAGGCTCTATTCAGGGTGACGTTGGCAGTGAAAACAACTCTATCCCACTGCCACCTGTTTTAGGTTGTTTTTAAAAAATATTTTTTTTGCTATCGGTTTTCTTCTTTTATTCGGAATTTTTTTCTCCCATACACGATTCTTCACCCGATCTTGATCTTTGATTCTCACTGCTGACTTTTTGTAATATGTTTATTTAAGATTTATGTAACATTTACTTATCTATAAAATAAATGATTAATATAAAATATTTTTATTTTTATTATAAAGTTTAAACATTTATTATTAAAAGTTGTTCTTCAAAATAGAAAGACGTACACCTCTTTAAAAAACACTTACATAGAGATTTTCCAAATGGCCAACAACTTTTCAAAACAGCTTTTTGGATAACTCTAATTCTACCACTAATTTCCCACAACTATTTTTTTCCACCACCCCAAACAGAGCCTAAAAGAGTCGTGATCTCATTTGTCAACACCCTTGTTGTAAATATCTCTAAGGTCGGCCCGAGCCCGTCTTCCGTGTCATTAAGGAATTCCTCAACGAAATTCAAGTGTTGCAATGATTTTGTTATGAACGTTGTTGATGGCCACCATCTACTGTTCATATTTCACAATCCCACAAAATAAGATTTAAGGAACACAAGCTTATTGAGGTTTTCCTCTTTCATTTTGTACAAATGCAACTAACATTATCATGATTGATGCTGAACATCACTTATTTCATCCCTCTTTGCATTCTAGTGCCATCTTTGCAATTCTACTAGTCAAAATTATGTTCCTTGGGGGATATTTGGTGTGGCGGTGGCAATCATAAACATTGTTATCATGAATTGTGATTTATAAATATTGTAGTCTTGAACCGTGAGTTGTGAACAGAGTTCTATTTGAAAGAATTTTATTGTGTCATCATGAAAGGAAAGACAATTTTGAACATTGTATAATACATGCGTGTAATAATATTTTTATCAATTGATGAACAAATAACAAAGCACAGATTAAATACAAAGTGAATCTACTATTCTAAAAGTCCCCCATTTCAAAAATATGAAGGTCACTCAGGTATCTCACATTATATCTCAACCAACACAAAAATAGTCCGACAAGTTGAAATCCTTCGACAAGTTGAAATCGTTTTTATCATTGGATAGCTTCTTTGGAGTCCTCCCCTGATATTTTGATTCAATTGTCCAGAAGTTCCAATACCTTTTCTTCATTTCATAAGCTCCATGCCTGAATCTTTCTTCATTCCATAACTGTCTAAGAGTTTCAGTTCCTTCGGCCGCTCATAATTTCTAATACAATCAACAAAACAAAACAGTACTTACATGCTATAATTGGAATCTGCATTAGTTTGTCATGAATTATGCACTCTTATATGGAAAATCCTGAAGAACAGTAATTTGTCATGAATCAGCAATAGTTTGTCTCAACTGAAACTATAAACGCATGCTAATTATTGGAAAAGCCCATGTAAAGGGCTCATATTGGGCCCTCTTTATTGCTTTCTCTCTCATCCTTCTTTAGTCCCACATCTTGTATAGGATTTATTCTTCTCTCCTTCTCTCCTATATATTTGTATTCTCTCCTTGTAATTAGATACTTGAGTAATACATACAAGCTTTGAGCTCTTTCAACATGGTATCAGAGGCATGTTCAAATTGAGCGGCTTCCCTTTCTTTACCCGCGCGGTCTATCTTTTGTCCGCTACCCGCGCAGCCTCCTGCGGTCTGCCCTCTTGTTTGCTCCGCTCCTCCTCTTCCGCTCCCTCTTCTTCTCCGTGGTTCCACCCCTCCCCTCCGGCATTTTATAGCCTTCCCTCTCTCTCCTCCATACCGCTCCCTCTCTCGTGGCCTGCTCCGGCTTGCTGCGGCCTGCTGCGGTTCGCTACGGACTGCCTCTTCAGCTCTAGCTCGCTGCGGCTTGTTCCTGCTCTATGCGGCCTGCCTCTTCTGCGGATTGGTCTTGGTCGCTGCGGTCTCCTTTCTATCCTCTTGGGTCTCTCTCCCCGCGGTTTCCTTCTCCTCAGGTCGCTGATCCGCATGACCGTGCGGGTTGTTCCTCTCTCACCCGCATCTTGGTCGCGGTCTCCTCCGGCTCTTCTCTTCTTTGTCCGTACGGCCTGTCTCTGCCCGCTGCGGACTTCTTCGCCCTTCCCGCTCTGCCTTTGGTTGCGGCTTCTTCCTGCCGCTGGTGTTTTACTTCTTGACCGGGCGGTCTCTGCTCTACTCGCCGAGCTTCCCCGGCTTGTCCTCTCTTCTCAGCTAGTCGTTGTGATCTACTAGCCACGACCGGCTCCTGTCCGCAACGGTCTGATCCTGTCCGCCGCGACCTATTCCTATTCGCCGCGGCCTCCTTTAGCCCGCTCCTTGCCGCGCGGCCTCCTTTAGCCCGCCTCCTCTCCTCCTGGTCGCCATGTACTCTAGCGACTCCACTACAGCTACCCCTATGGAAGACCACGTGGCTCCTCCCAAACTCCGCGATGAGCTTCAGATTACTACTCTTTCTCTCTCTGGCAAGTCGAACTTCATCCCCTGGGTTCACTCAGTTCGGAGGGTCTTGCAAGCAAAGGGCCTTGCGCGTCACCTTACCCAGGGACCTCCGACTCCTACTACTGATGAATGGCTACGGAATGACGGTCGCGTACAGACCTAGATCCTGAACTCGGTGGAGGGTGAGCCTTACCAGATGATCATGTATCACGAGACCGCCAAAGCAATGTGGGATGAACTTCATTCCTTGTACTCGGGCAAGGACAATCTTCAGCACCTTTTTGACATCATCACCGATCTTCAAGTTTTGGATGTTGGCAAAGCTATGGACATGACCTCCTTTGTGGCTCGTGCTAAGACTCTCACGGAGGCCTGGATTCAGCACCAGTCATCTACTACTGATCTTGCTGCTCAACGTGCCCAGAAGGAGGCAGTCTGTATCGCTATGATTATGGTTCGAGTCCCGCCACACCTTCACAGTATCCGGGCCCAGGTTCTGGCCTCACCTGCTACCCCTTCCTTCTCAGATGTCTGCTCTATGTTACTTCGAGTACCACCTCCCCTGGAGGCGTCTGCACCACCCTCGCCGGCCCTTCTTCAACAGGCCCTTCCTCCCTTACTTCCCCCACCATCTTTTACTCTGGGTGGACGTACGGGCTCCCGCGGACGGGGTCGTGGTAGTCGAGGTCGGCTCAAGTGCACATACTGCGGCCGGGATGGCCACACTGAAGCAGTCTGTCACAAGAAACATGGCTACCCGCCTCGTCCGCCGACTGCTGTTGTTACTGATAGCTCTCCACCCACCGGTTCGGACCTTGAGGCTCTTCGCCTTCAGCTGCAACAACTCCAGGGGCTTCTCAACCCTCCATCTGCTTCAGTTGCCTCCACCTCTCCTGCAGGTATTGCCTCCACCTCCACTACAGGTACTGCATGTCTTTCCTCTAGTTCTCGTTGGATCCTGGACTCGGGAGCCACCCACCACATCACCTCCCTGCTGCCGCCAAAGTTCTCAGATGCTCCTCATTCCCAGTCTATTATTGTGGTCAACGGTGCGATTGTTCCGGTCTCTGGATGTGCTGATCTCTTAATCCACCCCTCTCTTTCTCTTCGCTCCATTCTTTATGTGTCGGCATCACCATTTAATTTACTATCTGTTGGCCGTCTTACTACTGATATGAACTGCTATATCACCTTCACCTCTTCTGGTTTTTTGATACATGATCGGCAGACGCATATTACCATCGGTAGGGGTCGACTGCAGAACGAGCTCTACCTCCTCGATGTCTCTTCTACCGCCCTTTCCTCCGTATCCTCTACTGCTTGGCATTGTCGTCTTGGGCATGCCCCTCTACCTATCCTCCAGAAGGCGCTTCCTGACGTCTCTCTTCCTGCTTTTAAATGTGATTCATGTATTCTTGGCAAACTGACACGTTCTTCTTATCCCGCACATTGTACTCGAAGCTTTGCTCCTTTTGATTTAATACATTCTGATATTTGGGGACCGTACAAGGTCCCCAGCATCTCTAACTATCGTTACTTTATAATATTTATTGACGATTTCTCTCGCACCACCTGCTTGTATCTACTTCATGATCGCTCCGAGCTTCCTCGTGTCTTTCGGGCTTCTGTCTTGGAGACTCGTACGCAATTCTCTACTACTATCAAAACATTCCGCTCTGATAATGCCCGTGAGTACACTAGCCACGAGTTTGTCAATCTCTGCGCAGACTTCGGTATTGTTCATCAGACATCGTGTCCCTACACCCCTCAACAAAACGGGGTCGCAGAACGGAATAACCGCCATCTTCTTGATGTTGCTCGCTCTCTCATGCTTCACATGCATGTTCCCAAAGTATTCTGGCACTTTGCGGTCTCCACTGCGTGTTTTCTTATCAACCGTCTCCCTTCTCCAGTTCTCCAGAATGCTACCCCCTTCAGCCTTCTCTTTCCCTCCACACCCGCCTTTCCTCTCACACCCAGGGTCTTTGGCTGTACTTGTTTTGTTCATACCCTGGGCCCCACCATCAACAAACTTGATCCCCGTGCGGCGAAACACATTTTCGTCGGCTACTCTCGTACCCAAAAGGGCAATGTGTGTTATTCCCCGGCCACCCGGAAGGTCTCGGTCTCCGCTGATGTTACTTTCCGGGAGGATCAACCCTTCTTCCCTCCTTCTTTACCACCACCTCTACCACCACCCACTCTACCACCCTCCATCCCACGATCGGTGATCCCTATCCACTCGCCTCCATCCCTCCCTCCACCCCCTCCCACTATTGACCCTCCTCAGCCGCCCGTCATTCGGGTCTATACTCGCCGCCCTCCTCCTCCCGTTGCCCCTATGCAGTCGGCTTCTACCTCGGGTTCTCCGTGTTCTGCTGCTCCGGTGTCAGCCTCTACAGCTCATCCGCTGGCTAACTATGTTTCTCTACATCGTCTCTCTCCATCGCTTCAGACCTTGGCTACTTCACTATCCTCGGTCTCTATTCCTACCTCTGTACAGGAAGCTCTTCAACATCCTGGGTGGCGCGCTGCCATGGAAGAAGAGATGGCTGCTCTTTGGGCCAACCAGACTTGGACCCTGGTGCCCCTTCCTCCCAGCCAGAAACCTGTTAGATGCAAATGGGTCTTCGTCATCAAACATGCTCCTGATGGGACCATTAACAGACTCAAAGCTCGTCTGGTCGCTCGTGGCTTCACCCAGCAACAGGGTCTCGACTATGACGAGACTTTCTCTCCGGTCGCTAAGCTCAACACAGTCCGAATTCTCATCTCTGTAGCTGTCCATCGCCAATGGCCCTTATTTCAACTCGACGTCAAGAATGCTTTTCTGAATGGCGACCTTCAGGAAACGGTTTACATGCAACAACCTCCCGGGTTTGAGACCACGGGGGAGTCTCGGGTCTGTCACCTTCTCAAATCGCTATATGGTCTCAAACAATCCCCTCGGGCATAGTTCGACAAGTTCAGCAAAGCTCTCCGGGCAATTGGCTTCACTCGAAGCTCGGCTGACTTCTCATTGTTTACTCGCCACCTGGCAACAGGTACAGTGCTCCTATTGGTATATGTCGACGACATTATTATTACTGGAAACGACTTGGACAGCATACATGCTGTTAAGCAACATCTGAGCTCCGTCTTTCAAACTAAAGATCTGGGACATCTTCGGTACTTCCTGGGTCTGGAAGTGGCTAGATGGTCAGATGGTCTGGTTCTCTCTCAGCGCAAATATTGTCTGGATCTTCATGATGCAGGCTACTTTGGCTGCAAACCTGTAAACACTCCCATGAATGCAAATCATAAACTATGTGCTCAGGGCTCGGATTATGATACTCTTCTACAAAATCCAGAATATTATCGTCGTCTAGTTGGGAAACTTATCTACCTAACCGTAACAAGACCTGATATATCCTTTGTTGTGGGACTCGTTAGTCGCTATATGCACTCTTCTCGAAGCTCTCATCTTCAGGCTGTGGAACAGATTCTTAGATATCTCAAAACAGCTCCTGGCCAAGGACTTGTTTACAAAACCTCATCTTCAATCCCTACACTAGTGGCATACTCTGATGCCGACTACGCTGGCTCCCTCGATGATCGACGATCTACTAGCGGGTTCTGCACATATTTTGGAGGACATCTAATTACTTGGCGGAGCAAGAAACAAGCAGTGGTTGCTCGATCCTCAGCAGAAGCAGAATATCGGGCAATGGCTGCTGTGGTCTCGGAACTCACACGGATTGAGAGCCTCCTTACCGACCTTGGTGTAAGACTATCTTCACCAGCTCTCCTCCTATGTGACAGTCAAGCTGCTATACATATTGCTAAGAACCCGGTCTTTCACGAAAGAATGAAGCATATTGAGGTAGATTGTCATTTCATCTGAGAGAAAGTCCACATGAAGAAGATCGAGCTCAAGCATGTTCCGGGTACTGAACAGGTCGCAGACATCCTCACCAAAGCTCTACCAAGTACCATCTTCTATCAGTGCCTATCCAAGCTTGGCGTATACGACTTGTACGCTCCAGCTTGCGGGGGAGTATTGGAAAAGCCCATGTAAAGGGCCCATATTGGTCCCTCTTTATTGTTTTCTCTCTCATCCTTCTTTAGTCCCACATCTTGTATTAGGATTTATTCTTCTCTCCTATATATTTGTATTCTCTCCTTGTAATTAGATACTTGAGTAATACATACAAGCTTTGAACTCTTTCAACACTAATCATGGCATAAACTATAGTGGACGAAAACTGGTATCAGCAGGAAACCAACATATTTGAATGCATCGAGGCTTGTAATAAACAAACATCAATGTACTGAATGGAATTGTACCTGAGCTGTAGCTCTGTTTGAAAAAAAGGAAATTATGGTGTAAACATCAGCGTTCCAAATCCATCAAAGCATCATCTGAAAATTAAACGCTTCATTTAATTAGACATAAACAAGAGTGGAATTACTTAATAAATTGTAAATAATTTATACATGTCATGCCTACAAGTATTCTGCAATTGATTTGCAAAACGATTTCTTAACCTCATCATTTCATCGACACCAACTACTTCCACCACCTAAGGATCTATGTAAAAAGCTACGATGTTATTGTTCTGACTAACTCCTTCCATATGGTCATGCATTTCTGGATGTACACAACTCCAATCATCATCACATGGAACAAAATCAAGCTTGATATGCAATGAATACCTATGAATGTAGTTATGCAACGTCATAGTATTCACGCCAATCAAAGCTTGTTTTTTTGAAAGAGTAGTTTGGCCTATCACACTGAATTGCCATTTCTTTTACCACAAACTAAACGTCCTTTCAATTACATTGTGAAGCGACGAGTGAGCTTGATTGAAAATCTCACGATTACCTTGGATCGGACGTGAACCCCGTCTAAAATATGCTAAATGGTAATAGTTGTTTGGAACCTTCGCCGCTACATTTACGTTTGCGAGATGTTTTCTTTGAAGATGATTTTCCTAGAAATTTACTCAAATGCTCACTACCGTCAGTGTCAACATTCCTACTTCTTTGAGTTTGTGAGTTCTCGACAATATTATCTTCATCTAAATCTACTCGCTCCACATCCAATCCAGTTGGAATGGTCTCTGATCTTTGTCATGAATACAGTCACCAGTAGCCCCCACTTGTCTGGACATTTTTTCTAATTTTTTATCAATGACAGGAGATATTCCATCATTACGAAAGTTTTTGACATTTTTATTGGCCTAAAGAGATAAAAATTAAAAATTTACAACAAAAAATAATTTGAAATATATATATAAAGAGAGAGAAAAGAAGAAAATTTGAAAATAGAAAAGGAGAAAAATCTGAATGGAGGAGAGTTGGCGTTTGGCTATTGAGAGTGACCTCATGTGTAAAAGTTTAAGACTTGAGGCGTCACTTCACATTTCATTTTGTTAGTAGATAGATTTTGATGCTAGCTCTTTATGGTTTAAATGTGATTCTAGATCTCATGTTTATCTTTCATTTATCTCACCTTAAACTCAAGCCTAAATGTTTTGTCCCAATTTCAAGTCCTAACAATTCGTAGAATTAGATTTGGCTGGTGCAGTGGAGAGAGTGTGATCGGGAAAGCCTACGACCATCGTTCTTGATGGATTTCTTTTGAATTTGCCTTGTGGTCTTAGGAGGATAATGTCAAGCTTAGTGGTCACGCTACTTTCTCCCTACGATGTATCTAGGACGATCCATTTTTCCTTCTTAGGAGTGGATATGACTTTTGATATTTTGTTTTAAAAGTTGTAATTATTTAGTATGCAGAGAATGTACTTCTAGTTTCCTTCCCATTTCTCCTCGGGCATGGAACTTCTTTGTTCACAACCTAGTCACTATTTTCATTTTCTATTTGAAATTTCGCCGCGACTAATACCCGAGAGTAGAGTGGTTTACTCGGGACGAGCAATCGTTCAAGTATGAGGGTATTTGAAGTGTGAAATTCATATATGGTTTTCACCATGCAATGCATATTGTTTTCGTCCAATTTCCAATTTTGTGTCAGGTATGTTCAGAATGTACTCTTATTCATAGTATTTGAATATCTGGGCTGTGTGGATGTGATTTTGCTGCAGGTGCGGAATTTTTGGCATGTTTGGGTGATGTTATGTTCAAAATTGCTTACCCACACGCGTGCGTAATTTTCGCACGCGCGTGCGTAATTTTCGCACGCGCGTGCGTAATTTTCGCATGCGACGCCCCTTTTTCCCTTTGACACAATCTAATATCTAATGTGGAGCAGAGACGAGCACGAGCTTTGGGCCCGTTCGGGGCTGATTTGGCGACTTACCATATATGGCGTGCACGGATCGACGATCGGACTCCACAGATGTGTCCGGATCCGGACCGCGAGTCAAAAACATATATTAGTTTATTTTTTTGATTTTATTTTCATATATTTAGTGACCGATCCCACCGGCCAATCATAGTCATTGATGGTGAATCCCTGGTTTGTTCTCTTTTTATAAATAGGTGTTGTAGGGGTTGAATTCAGTCATTGCAGAATTTGGAGAACTTCATTCCCGGATTCTAGCGATACCTCCCTGGTGCCGATACCGTGGAACCCTAGGTGACGACTCCTAGGTGCTTGTTCTTCCCCCCAAGATAACCCCTAACCCTAGCCCTCATTTTCCGCCCCTCACACCTCTCACCTAGACGTTGGCTGCCCCCAAAACCCCCTCCCAAGCCGCCGGCCTGCTGCTCCCAGGCCCTATAGCTGTCGGCTCCCATAAATCCCCACCGTCGGCCTTCCCCACCCTCCAATCCACCGCTACCATCTTCCCCCTTCAAGCCGACCACCCCCCTTCAGCCTCCCATCCAGCCGACCACCCTTCTCCCCTCCACACCACCCGGAAGCCACCTAAAACCCTAGCCGGCTACTCCTTAAATCCCCTTTCACGTGGATCCACCTTCCGCTAATCTGAATTCACAAGATCAATTCAGATCTTTGAATTTCAGCCCCGATCTATTATTTCCACCACTCGTACTTTCCATTTTTGCCCGGATCAACCCCTAAATAGCGGATTCACCCCTCTCCTGTCCGGATCTACTCGTACGTGGTCGGATCTACCCTTTTCTCATCTGATCTCATCATTTACCGCCGAGGACAACCACCACCTTCATTTTCACGTCGCCGGTTCCACCTCCGATCTCCGATCTACACATCCAGACCCTAATTCTTTAGTGTCTTGGTTCAGCCCGCTACTTTGTGAGTTTATTTTGTGGTATTGGATTATTTGATTCGACATTTTCATTAGTGAATAAATATATGGGTTGTGATTCTTTCTCGTAGAAATTATTTTGGTCTGCTAATAATTTGCAGGAGTAGATATTCGTCATGCGCTTTGCTTTGGCCCTCCGGGCGGAGGAAGCCATTATAAATTGCCAAATTAATTAACTGTTTTTTCAATTTCAAATATTTGCGTAGAGTTAGAATTATCATTGTTCAAATTTATTTGTCGAGATATCGACGATTACATTGCATTTAGATTCAGATTATCGTATCACCCTTGCACTATAACCTAGCGCTGTAGTTTTGTGCACCCAAAGCCTACCCCTACATCATTTTGGTATCAGAAGCAAGGTTAGGCCTTTTTGCATGCTCCGTAGTGGTAGGATCTTTAGAGGAAGCATGGTAGAGCCGCAAGTCACCGACGACCGAACGGCGAGATCAAATTTGGGCGCCGTTTTTGCTGAGTTTCAGGGCCTTATCCTAGACTGTTTTGACGCTTTAGGTGCCCGGTTCAACGATGTGTGTCATGATCTTGCCATGGTGAATCTTCGTTTAGACCACTTAGAGAATGTCAGGGACACTCCAACACAGCGTGACGAGTCACTTTAGGACGACCCTGATGCTCCTCCGCGTCAATTTTCGGATCCAAATTTAATTGTGCAATATTTTCGCATGCGCATGCGCGCACGTGTATTTGTGCAGGTGTGGTTTTTATGCTGATTTTGCTGAGCTTGGGATGTTCCGAACTTGCGCTTGCAGTATTTTTGCACATATGTGCAAGCACATGCAATTTTGCATGCGCGCCCTGGACGCCCAGTTTTCTAATGCTATTTACTTTGCACACGCGCGTGCACCAGTTTTAACTATATAAACATTGTTTGTGATTTTGGCCGAATCTTTCAACCAGGAGCGTCGTTTTTTAGGTCGGTTTCGTCCCTGAGCTCTAGGATTTTGTCAATACGTCTTCTCCTACCTCCCCAAGTATTTCAATGGTGAATGGAGTTGATTTCCCGGGTTCCCTTGGAGCAGTAAGCTTAGAGCACTCGACGTGGTGGTGGACAAACCGAAGAGAAGACACGACTAGAAGAAGGGAACAACTTTCTCCCGTATCGTGAGAGAATCCAAGGAGTTTGTAGAGTCGGTGGACCAAGTCGAGCTCTCCTACGATCCCAAGGAAAAGTCTCTTGTCCTCTCTATCTCAAGGAGTGGCAACTTGTATCTCACCCTTCTGTTTAGGAATACGTGTATGCTTTTTTGAGAGGTTTTCTAAAGCATCTACACACCATGACCATTGGGTGTAGATATTCATAGTAACATTTTTCTACTGTGGATGATATGAAGTAGATATTGTTGTTCTTATTATTTTTCTTCATGTGGTTGTGATTTTGATGTTTGAATGTTGTCGTTGATGTGGTGTTGCGCTTGTGGTTGAGCTTGATGTGAGATGATCTTGTGTGAATGTGGAGCTTTGCACTTGTAAATAATTTATACACATCATACCTACAAGCATTTTGCAATTGATTTGCAAAACAATTTCTTAACCTAATTGTTTCATCAGCACCACCTACTTCCACCATCTCAGGATCAATATCAAAAACTACGATGTTATTGTTATGATTAACTCCTTCCATATGGCCAAGCATTTCTGGATGTACACAACTCCTATCATAATCACATGCAACAAATTCAAGCTTGATACGCAATGAATACATACGAATGTAGTTATGCAATGTCATAGTATCCACGACAATCAAAGCTTGTTTTTTTTTGAAAAAGTAGTTTGCCCTATCACACAAAATTGCTATTTCTTTTACCACAAACTAAACATCCTTTCAATTGCACAGTGAAGCGACAACTGAGCTTGATTGAAAATCTCATGATTACCTTGCATCGAGCACGAACTCCGTCTGAAATATGCTAAATGGTAATAGTTGTTTGGTACCTTCGCTGCTACATTTACGCTTGCAAGATGTTTTTTTTTTGAAGATGATTATCTTAGGAATTTACTCAAATGCTCACTACCGCCAGTGTCAACATTCCTACTTCTTTGAGTTCGTGAGTTCTCGACAATATTATCCTCTTCTAGATAATGCCAAGCTTAGTGGTCGGCTACTTTCTCCCTACGACGTATCTAGGACGATCCATTTTTCTTTCTTAGGAGTGGATATGACTTTAGATATTTTGTTTTAAAAGTTGTAATTATTTATTATGCATAGAATTTACTTCTATTTTCTTTCATATTTCTCCCCGGGTATGTAACCTCTTTGTCCACTCACTATTTTAATTTTTATTTGATATTTGGTTGCATCTAATACCCGAGATTAGAGTGGTTTGCTCGGGACGAACAATCGATCAAGTATGTTGGTATTTCATGTGTGCATTTCATATATGGTTTCCACCGTGCAATTCATATTGTTTTCATTCGATTTTGTGCAAGGTATGTTTGGAATGTACTCTTATTCATATTATCTGCATATTTGGACTGTGTAGATGTGATTTTGTTGCAGGTGTGGATTTTTTGCTTGTTTGGGGGATGTTATGTTCAAAATTGCTTACGCATGCCCGTGCGTAATTTTTGCACACTCGTGCGCCCCTTTTTCCCTTTGACACAACTTATTTTCTGGATCCGAATTTAATATCGCACGCACATGAGTGCATGTGCAGTCTTTATGTTGATTTTACTGAGTTTGGGATGTCTCGAATTTGTTCTTGCGGTACTTTTGCACTCACGTGCAATTTTGCGTGCGCGGCCTAGACGCCCAGTTTCTAATGCTATTTACTTCGTACGCGCACGTGCACCAGTTTCAACTATATAAACGTTGTTTGTGAGCCGTTTTTAGGTCTATTTGGTCCCTGAGCTCTAGGATTTTTCCTATACGTCTTCTCCTACCTCCCAAGCATCCCAATGGTGAATGGAGTTGATTTCCAAGGTTCCCTTGGAGCTCTAAGCTTGGAGCACTAGACGTGGAGGTGGACAAACCAGAGAGAAGACACGACTAGCATAAGGTGGCAGCTATCTCCCGTATCGTGAAAGCATCCAAGGAGGTGTTTGTAGTACCGGTGGACCAAGTTAAGCTCTCCTACGATCAAAAGAAAGAGTCTCTCGTCCCCTCTGTATCAAGGAGTGGTAACTTGTATCTCACCTGTCTCTTTAGGAATATGTGTACTCTTTACTGAGATGTTTTCTAAAGAATTTGCACACCATGACTATTGGGTGTAGATGCTCATAGTAACATTTTCTACAGTGGATGGAATGAAGTAGATGTTGTTGTTCTTATTATTTTTCTTCATGGGGTTGTGATTTTGAAGTTTGGATGTTGCGGTTAATGTGGTGTTGAGCTTGTGGTTGAGTTGCGTGTAAATTGATCTTGTGTGATTGCAGAGCTTTGCACTTACAAAGTGAGAGAAAGAGGAGGTGGATGAAACCCTCATTGGTGCTTGTGAGCGAAGCGATGGAAGGAGACCCGCACCTTAGTGTAGTCTTCTTTTTTGCAATAGTTGCTAGGAAATCCCCTGATTAAGATATAACTTCCCATCAAGACTTCTACCTCAAGTCTTTCTCAAAAGACAACTCCAGCCCGTAGTGTTTCGAGTGAGTTCGATACTCACGGATTTACTTACCATTTTATTATTACTTGTACACTCGTGGTGTACCTACACCGATTGGAAGCATGAAAAGCACCCAAAGGAAGAACGTAGAAAAATCCTAGATTAAGAAAAGAAAGTAATTTATGGAGTTGGAAAGTGTCACAAGCCTAGAAAAGCAAAAATGGAAAGCCTAATTTAGAACTAGTTCTGAGAAAATACTGAGATGTCAAATAACATGCCAGACATTTACAATTTGCATTTTAGCCCTAAAATTAGTGAAATGGTCTTTGGAAGACGAATTATTTTTCTAATGGAGGCATATGCCACCGCAAGAGCTAGGGAACATGTCGGCAGTGATAAGGGAGGAGGCTGAGGCTGCGTTAGAAATAGGAGGAATTGTGCGGAGAAAAGTTGGAAAGTCAATTTGCGATCTGTTGTGGAATCGCAAAGTCGACAAAGAAGATGATGCGTGATCTATTGTGGAATCATGAGGAGACGATCGTGAACCAGAAACCCTAGTGGAGCTCTTAAACCTATTGGGAGGAATGAATATCGTGAACCTAGAAATAAAAACCGTGTTTATGGCCGCCTCACCATGCCTAAATAACAGCACGGGAAAACATCACTAATTCTACAATTACAATCCCCCCCCCAACATTTATTTAAAAATGCTAGATCGGGACAAAAATGCTCCACCAAACACTACCTTAGTCATTAAGCCTCTTGAAAAAAATACTTACGATGGAGCGGAGCGATCACTCTTTCCATATAAATGAATAAATGGCATCTTGATTTGCATAAAAGTTGGAATATCAAAAACCATCCCAAGCATAAGTGCAAGCAAGCATACACCATAAACTACCATAGAAAATTGTCTATCCAAAAAGGGAAAACATACTAAGACATAGGAAGTATTCATAGAAAACTCCTGCACCATGGTAAAAGTCTCAAATGGATCCTATAGCTAACACAATTTAAGAAAACAATCCCAGTAAATGCAGCTCAGTGTACTCGCTTCAGTGAAATATTACGAATACCTTACTACAGTCTTTTGGTAACTATACGTACTTGCACCACCTCTACCATAGGTTGACTGCACCGTTGAAATTCAGATGATTCTTGCTCTCCTTAGGCAAACGGTGGTCACCCAAACATCGTTAATACCTCTGTGATTTCGTCGATACCTCAATCTCGGATTATGCACCCTCCTATTGTTGCCGTGCAGCACAACCATAAACATGGTAGAACTTCGTAACTTAAACCTCGATCTCTACCTTTGAGTAGCAAAATTACAATTAGCATCGTCATATTTTCCTCATGCGAGAACACTGAGTTGCATCCACAAAAGTCGATGACTTGTTGTCAGCTGCATGAGGCAGCAGCAGCCTCCCTATCAAGCCAACGAGAAGATCCCTCCAAAACCAGAAAGAGATAAGAGAGGAATCATGGGAGAAGGGTCATGAGATTATAGCTCCTCTTTCGGTGAAGAAGGATAAAGTTAGGTGATAATTAGGTTTAATCAAATCTAATTATAAATATATTCAAAGTATAATGTAGAAAATGATCAAAGCAATCGATCACCCAAACATTCTGATCGAATCAACCTAGTATAAGATAATGCCCAATGTTGCCACAACTCATTTCTAACTTATTTCAAACCATTCGTCGTCCATAATCACAAATTTTATCCACCTACGAGAAAACCAAAACTAACAAATATCTCATTCTCAACTAGGTGGAGGAGCTAGGCAAAATGATGACTTCCTGTGGGAACCATAATTGTGTCTATGTGCCTTTCCACGTATATATGTAAACTTGGTGTATGAATGTGGCAAATAAAACTCGTCCGAACACTAAGAATTGAACTCATGCCCTATCATCACCCACTCTAAGATCTATTATCTCACTTGCCTATATCACTACTTCACATTGATGAATCTCCTCTATATAGCCACACCCTAGTGATCCTGTCATCTCTGATCCCCTGCTCGGCTGCTCCCGTACAGATGTAGCTTTCACCTCCATATAAGAGAGGCCTGGCCTAATGCTAACATGGATTATGGCGACCTCTGGACATTTTCTATCGTCCATTACCAAACCTTTTGTTATATACATTTGCATATAGTTGCTTAATTGAAAATAAACTAAACTAGAAGTTCGATATATGACGAACATCTTTGAGCACCATCAAAAACATATGCTTGTTATTTGATGCATATGCCATCTTAAAAGCATAGCAAACTCCCTCATCACCTTTCTACAATACCCGACAACATATTAGGTGCAAGTATCAAACAATGTCAAATTGCACGAGATGTGTGTTCAAAACCTCAAATTCACCATCTATGAACGATCAATTTAATGAAGTCAATTTTTACCCCTTCATTCATAAAGATGACATCCTCAAAAGTTATCACTACACTTGTCCTCAAAGGTTATCACTACACATGTCGTGGAATCATCCCACTTCCTTTCCTTTGCTCTATAGTTCCTTCAAGACATGATAACTCCTCTTAATATGACCTCTTAACAATACACTGCATACAAATATTATATCAGTTCACTTAACTCGCCACAACTATATAATTATCAACAGCATTTTTAGTTCATCAAATCACTGCATTCAACACACTTTTATCTTTTACATATACACTATTTATTATAATTGATTAATTGTGTTTATTATTGTAGAGAAAAACTCAACCATGTATATACTATCTCAATAATGAAATACAATGTATGAATACACATTTATAGGAGGGAGAAAGAGAGAAAAGAGTCTTATACAAGATGTGAGACTAAAGGAAAGAAAAGTAGAAATCCAAAAATGGGTCTATTTACATGGGCTTTTCCAACACTCCCCCGCAAGCTGGAGCGTACAAGTCGTATGCACCAAGCTTGTACAGGCACTGGTAGAATAGGGTGCTAGGTAGAGCTTTTGTGAGGATATCCTCCACTTGTTCAGTACCAGGAACATGCTTCAATTCTATCTTCTTCATTTGGACTTTCTCCCGGATGAAGTGACAGCCTACTTCAATATGTTTTGTTCTTTCATGAAAGACTGGATTCTTCGCAATATGTATAGCCGTTTCGCTGTCGCATAACAGGATGACAGGTGAGAGAAGTTTTACCCCTAGATCGGCCAGGAGACTCTCAAGCCAGATAAGCTCAGAGACAACAGATGTCATCGATCGGTATTCTGCTTCAGCTGATGATCGAGCAACCACTGCTTGTTTCTTACTTCGCCGGGTAACGAGATGACCACCAAAATAGGTGTAAAAACCAATGGTTGACCGACGATCATCCAAGGAACCGACATAGTCAGCATCAGAGTATGCTACCAATGTTGGAGTAGAGGATGAGGTTTTGTATATCAATCCCTGACCTGGGGCTTCTTTCAGGTATCGAATGATGCGCTCAACAGCTTGAAGGTGAGATGTTCGCGGAGCATGCATAAACCTGTTGACCACCCCAACAGCGAAGAAAATATCCGGTCTTGTGACTGTTAAATAGATTAATTTTCCAACCAGTCGTCAATAATATTCCGGATTTTGAAGGAGGTCTGTATCAGAAGAATGTGCACACAACTTATGATTTGTATCCACTGGAGTAGTAGTAGGCTTGCATCCCGAGTAGATAACATCTTGAAGGGGATCCAGGCAGTACTTCCTTTGGGAGATGACGAGTCCATCCGGTCGTCTTGCGACCTCAAGACAAAGGAAGTAACGAAGATGTCTCAGATCCCTTGTTTGAAAGACGGAGCAGGGGTGTTGTTTGACTGCTTGGATGCCCTTTGAATCGTCTCCAGTGATTAACATATCATCAACATAAACTAATAGAAGAACAGTTCTCGTTGCCTGATGACGAGTGAACAGTGAGAAGTCAGCTGAATTCCGAGTAAAACCGACTTGTCGGACGGCCTTACTGAACTTGTCAAACCATGCCCGAGGTGATTGTTTGAGACCATATATGGACTTATTAAGATGACAAACTCGGGACTCCTCCGTGGTCTCAAACCCGGGCAGTTGCTGTATGAAAACCGTTTCCTGGAGATCGTCATTGATAAAGGCATTTTTGATGTCCAGTTGGTGTAATGGCCATTGGCGATGCACAACCACCGAGAGAAGAACACGAACGGTGTTCAGCTTGGCCACAGGGGAGAATGTTTCCTCATAATCGAGTCCTTGCTGTTGGGTGAAGTCACGAGCTACCAGGCGGGCCTTCAGACGGTCAATCGTCCCATCAGGGGCATGCTTGATCACAAAGACTCATTTACACCCAACAAGAGTCTGACCGGTAAGTAATGGTACCAAGTTCCAGGTCTGGTTAGCATAGAGAGCCGTCATTTCTTCTTCCCCGCCCGCCAGTCAGGATGTTAGAGAGCCTCCTGCACAGAGTTAGGTACAAAAATTGAGGATATTGAAGTAACAAAGGTCTGAAGTTGTGGAGATAGGCGATGCAAGGATACATAATTCGCCATAGGATGAGCTGTAGATTCTGGTACCGGATCAGCGGGACTCGGAGCATCAGAGGGCAAGGCAGACTGCAGTGGGGCACTGGAGGCAGGATGGCGACGAGTGTAGACACGGATAACAAGAGGCTTGGAAACAGGGGGGCCTGGGCTGGAGGTCTTGGTGATGGAGTGGTAGAGGGAATGACGGGACGTAAAATAGTTGGTAGAGGAGGTGTAGGATCTGAAGCACAAAACAAAGGAAGATCCTCCCGAAAGGTAACATCAGCAGAAACTGTCACCTTTCAGGTAGCCGGTGAGTAGCAGACGTAGCCTTTCTGTGTCCGAGAGTAGCCAACAAAGATGTGTTTGGTTGCCTGGGGGTCTAATTTATCCAAGGATGGATCAAGGGTGTGAACGTAGTAAGTGCACCCAAAGATGTGGGGTGTGAGAGAGAATGTCAGAGTAGACGAGAACATGAGACTGAAAGGAGTGGCATTGTGGAGGATGGGGGAAGGAAGACGGTTGATCAGATAGCAAGCCGTTGAAAGAGCGAAGTTCCAATAAGGTTTGGGAATGTGCATTTGGAGCATGGTGGAGCGGGCCACATCGAGAAGATGTCGATTCTTCCACTCAGCGACTCCGTTTTGTTGGGGGGTATAGGCACATGAAGTTTGGTGAATAACCCCAAAGTCAGAGCAAAGAGTCACAAATTCATGACTAGTGTATTCACGAGCATTATCCGTTTGGAGGCTGCAGGAGAGGGTTTGGGAGGGGGGAAACAGGGCTAGGGTTAGGGGATACCTTGGGGAAGAAGATAGACACCTATGAGTCATCACCTCGGGTTCCACGGAGTCGGCACTGTTGGATGATCGCGGGAATCCGAGAATTGTCTTCTCCAAATTCTGCAATCCCTTAGATCAGCCCCTAGGAGGTGTATTTATAATAAATAGAAGATTAGGGCATCCCTCATCAATGACTATGATTGGTCGGAGGTGAGGCTACCCAAATACAACAAAATAAATGCAAACATAGTGAAATAATATATCAAATCGATTTGCAACGCAAATCCGGACACATCTGCGGAGTCCGATCGTTGACTCGGGCACACCATATATGGAAAGTCACCAATCAGTACCGAACGGGCCCAAAACTCGTCCTCCACTGCAAGTTCTTGTCTCTGCTCCGCATCAATCTCCCCGGCTTGAAAGAATTCATCTCCTGATGAATAGGGATCAGAATCCTCTCGATGTATGCCAGATAAGACTCGAAGAGGTCCACCAGAGGTCGTCCAAGTGTCGTCGATGGAAGAATGTCCTCGTCAATCAACTCCCCCTGACTGAAAAACTGTCATCTCTAGTGAATGGAGACTGTCGTACTGAAGTCGAAATCTACGGGTGAGTCGATCGAGCTCTGCTGCAAGTACCCAGGTGTCACCAACATCTATAGTAGGAATGCATTGGTGGAGTCTGGTCTCCATGAAGCTCTCAACGCTAAACTCACAAGTGGTGGATCCCAGTGTTGAAGCCAAAATGACCTCTGTGGAGTTCGGGGTCCCAAAAGAGGGGTGATCGCGCACCTACTACCCTCAAGCGAACGATCTAGGCACAAGATTAGGAACACAAGGGACAGACCCAAGGTCTCAGCGTGGAGGACCCACCGCATACCCGGAAGACTAACAAACTCTTCCCCTCCCAAGCCAAAGGCTGAGCTAAGACACCTTCGGAGGGCACTCTCGGTCGACCGGAACATCTAAGAAGGGTCTCAAGACCAACTCTCTCCTATCCAGATGTGTCTCCTTGGGTCTACACAAAATGCTCTTCACCCGCCCTACTGATGGCGCAAACTCGCCGAGCAATTCCACGACACGCTGCCCAAGTTGGGCCACTAACAGCGTAATTCCGCTATTCTAAAAGGCTGTCAACAGGCCATCAGGGGCTTCCCGACAACTATACCTCGGGGCTCCCACGGGGCGAGCGGTTCACGAGAACACCGCCCGCCTAATACGAAGAAGTAAACTACGTATACACAGAGCAGCACAGATATTATAAATAATTACAGGAATATGAATTCCATATTTCGGCACGCAGACCGGCAATATAAGCAAAAATAGGCCTTCGAGGGCCGGCACAAGCTTGGGCTTAAGCCCGCTACTCCCCGCTTGGTACTGCAACACTTGTACGCCAACGTCTCGAATGGCGACAACAAGCCAAACATAGGTCGACTAAAAGCGAAGCAAAACATCGCACCCACCCCTTTTTCGGGGGTTGTGGCGCGCATTCCCTGCAAATGGATAATATACAACTTCCTCGGAGTCTTCTCCGGGAACCCCAGAACATCACCAATCCGGCTCACACGTCCGGATGGGCTTCACACAACATGCCTAAACTCGTACTCACGCTTCCGGGTGCTAATGCAGTTAATTGCAGGGACATACACGTCAACCCGTCGGAGAGCTCTCTTCCCCCACCCATTGGTGGAGAGGGGCTTCCATGCAAATATATAAACTGAGGGCTTCACCTGCCCAAGTAGAAACATCGTTACCCTTGACGCGTGTTTTTTGTCGGCGGTGTCGGGCCTTGCTGAAGAAATAACTTCTCATCCTCCTCCTTGATGGCCGAGTCTTTGCTGGGAGAGATGGAATCATCCCCCTCTCTCTTGGTAGCTGGTTCGAGCTCCAGGCGGCGCCAGGAGAGAAGCTCCCGGCCGGCCTTGCTGTAGGCGGCGCCGGGAGAGGAGCTCCCGGCCGGCCTTGCTGTAGGCGGCGCCGGGAGAGGAGCTCCCGGCCGGCCTTGCTGTAGGCGGCACCGGGAGAGGAGCTCCCGACCGGCCTTGCTGTAGGCGGCGCCGGGAGAGGAGCTCCCGGCCAGCCTTGCTGTAGGCGGCGCCGGGAGAGGAGCTCCCAGCCGGCCTTGCTGTAGGCGGCGCCGGGAGAGGAGCTCCTGGCCGGGCTTGCTTTGCCCTAGACGGCGGCGACGAAGAGAGAGAGAGAGAGAGAGAGAGAGAGAGAGAGAGAGAGACAGGCGGGGTTGCTGCTCCAGGCCGAGAGAGAGAGAGAGAGAGAGAGACGGGTGGTGGCTCGGGCTGAGAGAGAGAGAGGGGCGGCCGGGGTTGTGTTGCTCCAGGCCGAGAGAGAGAGAGGCGGCCGGGGTTGTGGGGGTTGCTGCTCCAGGCCGACGGGAGAGAAAGCCTGGGGTGGGGGTTGCTGCTCCAGGCCGACGGGAGAGAGAGGAAGGGGGGGTTGGGGTTGTGCTGCTCCAAGCCGAGAGAGAGGTGCGGCCGGGTGTAGAGGGGCGGCTCCTCCTCCAACCTCAAAACCCTATCTCATCTTCTCCTTTTCTCCCGTTTTCTTCTCCCATGTACACGATGCCCTCTTCCCCCTTTTTGCCTTTCTTTTCTGCCGCCCGTACCCCCCTGCTCCATCTTTCCTCTTTTTCTTAATCCCTCTTCACTTCTCTATATCACTTAATATATATAATATAATATATATATATATATATATATTATAATATTCCCCATATATATATATATATATATATATATATATATATATATATATAAATTCTAAACCTATGCACATAAAACCTTCGCGCGCACGCACGAGGACCCGCACGTCTTCGAATGGGGCTGCACCACATTGCCGCTCATAACATGTCCCGAGCGCGCTAATTGCAGAGGGTCCCACTTGGCCGGATACGGGGTTGTACACAATCCCCACTCTTTTTGAGGTTGACACAAGCTCGAAAAGAAATTTCCAACCCCAAGTATCCGGCGAGTGGGAGCCGACCCAAAGAAAAATTTTGGGAGAATCCAAAATTTGCATTTAAAACACTAATCTCTCCATGCCTCTTTTGATCTTGTTGAATCACTCGATACATTTTTGCTCACTGCTATTGGATTGCCCTTATACCATTACTTACAATAAGTACATAATTTCTTAAGATATTGTCAAACAATCAAAGTCATATATTTTTGCAATCTCTTGAACACGCGGAGCTAATCCTTTCCCCCCAGGTGTGTCTACCTCCCTGCCCAGCTAATAAGAGCCTGAGGAGCGAGTCTACCCGGGGCCGAGCAGCACTCGGGGTCCCTTACCCCACAGGCGAGCCTACGGACCTGCCAGCTAGATGAGAGCCTGCGCAGCGGGTCTACCTGGGGTCGAGCCGAGCTTGGGGTGCCGATGAAGTTTCCACAAACCAGACCTATCCCCCACAGGCGAGCCTTCGGACCTGTCAGCTAGATGAGAGCCTGCGCAGCGGGTCTACCTGGGGTCGAGCCGAGCTCGGCGTGCCGATGAAGTTTCCTCAAACCAAACCTATCCCCCATAGGCGAGCCTTCAGACCTGCCATCTAGATGAGAGTCTGCGCAGCGGGTCTACCTGGAGCGGAGCCGAGCTCGAGGTGCCAATGAAGTTTCCACAAACCAGACCTATCCTCCACAGGCGAGCCTTCGGACCTGCCAGCTAGATGAGAGCCTTCGCAGCGGGTCTACCTAGGGTCGAGCCGAGCTCGAGGTGCCGATGAAGTTTCCTCAAACCAAACATATCCCCCACAGGCGAGCCTTCGGACCTGCCAGCTAAATGAGAGTCTGCGCAGCGGGTCTACCTGGGGCCGAGCCGAGCTCGGGGTGCCGATGAAGTTTCCTCAAACCAAACTTATCTCCCACAGGCGAGCCTTCGGACCTGCCAGCTAGATGAGAGCCTGCGCAGCGGGTCTACCTGGGGCCGAGCAGCGCTCGGGGTAGTGCAGAACCAAGAACCAGGACCTCTCCCCCACAGGCGAGCCTTCGGACCTGTCAGCTAGATGAGAGTCTGCGCAGCGGGTCTACCTAGGGCCGAGCCGCGCTCGGGGTAGTGCAGAACCAAGAACCAGGACCTCTCCCCCACAGGCGAGCCTTCGGACCTGCCAGCTAGTAGGAGCCAGACAGCGGGTCTACCTGGGGCCGAGCCGCGCTCGGGGTAGTGCAGAACCAAGAACCAGGACCTCTCCCCAACAGGCGAGCCTTCGGACCTGCCAGCTAGTAGGAGCCAGGCAGCGGGTCTACCTGGGGCCGAGCCGCGCTCGGGGTAGTGCAGAACCAAGAACCAGGACCTCTCCCCCATAGGCGAGCCTTCGAACCTGCCAACTAGTAGGAGCCAGACAGCGGGTCTACCTGGGGCCGAGCCGCGCTCGGGGTAGTGCAGAACCAAGAACCAGGACCTCTCCGCCACAGGCGAGCCTTCGCACCTGTCAGCTAGATGAGAGCCTGCGCAGCGGGTCTACCTGGGGTCGAGCCGAGCTCGGGTTGCCGATGAAATTTCCACAACAAGACCTATCCCCCACATGCGAGCCTTCGTACCTGCCAGCAAGATGAGAGCCTGCGCAGCGGGTCTACCTGGGGCCGAGCCGAGCTCGGGGTGCCGATGAAGTTTCCTCAAACAAAACTTATCCCCCACAGGCGAGCCTTCGGACCTGCCAGCTAGATGAGAGCCTGCGCAGCGGGTCTACCTGGGACCGAGCCGAGCTCGGGGTGCCGACGAAGTTTCCTCAAACCAAACTTATCCCCCACAGGCGAGCCTTCGGACCTGCCAGCTAGATGAGAGCCTGCGCAGCGGGTCTACCTGGGGCCGAGCCGAGCTCGGGGTGCCGATGAAGTTTCCTCAAACCAAACCTATCCCCCACAGGCGAGCCTTCGGACCTGTCAGCTAGATGAGAGCCTGCGCAGCGGATCTACCTGGGGCCGAGCCGCGCTCGGGGTAGTGCAGAACCAAGAACCAGGACCTCTCCCCCACAGGCGAGCCTTCGAACCTGCCAGCTAGTAGATCCAGGCAGCGGGTCTACCTGGGGCCGAGCCGCGCTCGGGGTAGTGCAGAACCAAGAACCAGGACCTCTCCCCCACAGGCGAGTCTTCGGACCTGCCAGCTAGTAGGAGCCAAACAGCGGGTCTACCTGGGGCCGAGCCGCGCTCGAGGTAGTGCAGAACCAGGACCTCTCCCCCACAGGCGAGCCTTCGGACTTGCCAGCTAGTAGGAGTCAGGCAGCGGTTCTACCTGGGGTCGAGCCGCGCTCGGGGTAGTGCAGAACCAAGAACCAGGACCTCTCCCCCACAGGCGAGCCTTCGGACCTGCCAGCTAGTAGGAGCCAGACAGCGGGTCTACCTGGGGCCGAGCCGCGCTCGGGGTAGTGCAGAACCAAGAACCAGGACCTCTCCCCCACAGGCGAGCCTTCAGACCTGCCAGCTAGTAGGAGCCAGGCAGTGGGTCTACCTGGGGCCGAGCCGCGCTCGGGGTAGTGCAGAACCAAGAACCAGGACCTCTCCCCCACAGGCGAGCCTTCGGACCTGTCAGCTAGTAGGAGCCAGGCAGCGGTTCTACCTGGGGGACTCCTCTCCAACGCAAATATAAAGCAAACATAAAGGTAAACAAATAACTCAAAAGAACTATTAACCCGGTCAATCAAGTCAAAGTCCGACACGGGGCATCTCTACCCGCTACGCCCACCCTCCTGAGAACCAGGGTCGATCATATAATATTCTCCCTAAGGCACGTTTTGATCTCCAGGATCGAACATCCTAGCGACAAGAGGGGAATGGGAGGGGACTTCTTTCATCACATGACCCTGGTCGTCACTTGGTTCCTCTTCTATAGCCGTGACGTTCGGCTGAGTTTTTCCGTGCTGGCCAATCTCCACGCTAACCGTACCATAACTGCTGAAGCCAAAAATGACCTCTGTGGAGTTCGGGGTCCCAAAAGAGGGGTGACCGCGCACCTACTACCCTCAAGCGAACGATCTAGACACAAGATTAGGAACACAAGGGACAGACTCAAGGTCTCAGCGTGGAGGACCCACCGCATACCCGGAAGACTAACAAACTCTTCCCCTCCCAAGACAAAGGCTGAGCTAAGACACCTTCGGAGGGCACTCTCGGCCGACCGGAACATCTAAGGAGGGTCTCAAGACCAACTCTCTCCTATCCAGATGTGTCTCCTTGGGTCTACACAAAATGTTCCTCACCCGCCCTACTGATGGCGCAAACTCGCCGAGCAATTCCACGACACGCTGCCCAAGTTGGGCCACTAACAGCGTAATTCCGCTATTCTAAAAGGCTGTCAACAGGCCATCAGGGGCTTCCCACTAACTATACCTCGGGGCTCCCACTGGGCGAGCGGTTCACGAGAACACCGCCCGTCTAATACGAAGAAGAAGTAAACTACGCATACACAGAGCAGCACATATATTATAAAATATTACAGGAATATGAATTCCATACTTCGGCACGCAGGCCGACAATATAAGCAAAAATAGGCCTTCGAGGGCCGGCACAAGCCTGGGCTTAAGCCCGCTACTCCCCGCTTGGTATTGCAACACCTGTACGCCAACGTCTTGAATGGCGACAACAAGTCAAACATAGGTCGACTAAAAGCGAAGCAAAACATCGCACCCACCCCTTTTTCGCGGGTTGTGGCGCGCATTCCCTGCAAATGGATAATATACAACTTCCTCGGAAGACAACCCTAGAACATCACCAATCTGACTCACACGTCCGGATGGGCTTCACACAACATGCCTAAACCCGTACTCACGCTTCCGGGTGTTAATGTAGTTAATTGCAGGGACGTACACGTCAACCCGTCGGAGAGCTCCCTTCCCCCACCCGTTGGTGGAGAGGGGCTTTCATGCAAATATGTAAACTGAGGGCTTCACCTGCCCAAGTAGAAACATCATTACCCTTGACGAGTGTTTTTTGTCGGCGGTGTCGGGCCTTGCTGAAGAAATAACTTCCCATCCTCCTCCTTGATGGTCGAGTCTTTGCTGGGAGAGATGGAATCATCCCCCTCTCTCTTGGTAGCTGGTTCGAGCTCCAAGCGGCGCCAGGAGAGAAGCTCCCAGCCGGCCTTGCTGTAGGCGGCGCCGGGAGAGAAGCTCCCGGCCGGCCTTGCTGTAGGCGGCGCCGGGAGAGGAGCTCCCGGCCGGCCTTGCTGTAGGCGGCGCCGGGAGAGGAGCTCCCGGCCGGCCTTGCTGTAGGCGGCGCCGGGAGAGGAGCTCCCGGCCGGCCTTGCTGTAGGCGGCGCCGGGAGAGGAGCTCCCGGCCGGCCTTGCTGTAGGCGGCGTCGGGAGAGGAGCTCCCGGCCGGGCTTGCTTTGCCCTAGACGGCGGCGACGAAGAGAGAGAGAGAGAGACAGGCGGGGTTGCTGCTCCAGGCCGAGAGAGAGAGAGACGGGTGGTGGCTCGGGCTGAGAGAGAGAGAGGGGCGGTCGGGGTTGTGCTGCTCCAGGCCGAGAGAGAGAGAGAGAGAGAGAGAGACGATCGGGGTTGTGGGGGTTGCTGCTCCAGGCCGACGGGAGAGAGAGCCGGGGGTGGGGGTTGCTGCTCCAGGCCGACGGGAGAGAGAGTAAGGGGGGCGGCGGCGGCTGGGGTTGTGCTGCTCCAGGCCGAGAGAGAGGGGCGGCCGGGGGTAGAGGGGCGGCTCCTCCTCCAACCTCAAAACCCTATCTCCTCTTCTCCTTTTCTCCCTTTTTCTTCTCCCCTGTACACGATGCCCTCTTCCCCCCTTTTTGCCTTTCTTTTTTGCCGTCTGTACCCCCCTCCTGCTCCGTCTTTCATCTTTTTCTTAATCTCTCTCCACTTCCCTATATCACTTAATATATATAATATATATATATATAATATAATATATATATTATAATATTCCCCACATATATATATATAAATTCTAAACCTATGCACATAAAACCTTCGCACGCACGCACGAGGACCCGCACGTCTTCGAACGGGGCAGCACCACATTGCCGCTCATAACATGTCCCGAGCGCGCTAATTGGGGAGGGTCCCACTTGGCCGGATACGGGGTTGTACACTTGGTGCGATCGACGGCGCCATAGGCAGAACCAAAGAAAACGAATCGCCGGGTGGGTGGTTGTCAGAAGTAGGTGAGTAGTGGTGGTCATCAGACGTATGTGAGCTATGAAGGTGGCGAGGTAACGAAAGTGGAGGTGTGGGCGGATGGATGTCCCCACTGCTTTGGTCCACATACTGGTGAGGCTGGTAATACGGTGTCATATCCTCAACACTAAATATCAGGTGGATACTCATACTTGCAAGGATATCAAGATCATAGGTGTTTGCTTCGATCCGTCTCATGATTATCTAGGGATCCATTCGCCGAACACTCAAACTTTTAGCAAACCTCGTACGAAGCCTCACAACGCAGATTCTCATCATCACCTGCTCGCCTTCATGAACTATCTGCACTTGTCAATGAACATCTGCATGTGTTTTACAAAATTTATTACCAATATGAATTATTTGTCGGACCGACTCATGACATGCATGCAAACAATGAACAGACAATACAACTGACTCATGCAAATGACAAAAAAACGACTCAACAGACTCATGCAAATAAAACACGACAGACGTTACATGTCTGTTATGGGAAAGTCTAATAATGACCGGGACATCTCTAAAATATGGTGGTCTATCAGAAAGCTCTCTCGGTGGAGTGTAGAAAAACTCATCATGTGTGTGAGGAGTGTTTAGATGACTGCGTGAGACACGTATACTCAAATACGAGCTCGTAGCCAGTCAAATGTCTCTCAGGGAACGTAAAACATTAGGAGGCTCACCAGGAGGTGTGTACGAAAAGTCATCGCGGATGAGACGACCACCTGAGTGAAAGTCATGTACACTGACTAAAAAACGTGACTCTCGAGTGTGGTGCATGTTCCCGAAAAGAAAGAGCTCATCTGGTGGGTCAGTAGGTGGTGCATCCCAAAACTCATCGAGGGTACGATGCGCCATAATGCAGGCCCTCAAAATATGAGTATGCTCAAGCGTACTCAAGAAAGACCCTACATACGTTATGCTCCACGCAAGATCAACTCTCTGGAGCAAGGCTATAGATGATAGCGAAAGAGACGTCAATAACTCAAAGCTCATAAATAAGCGTCTCAACCAAATTGCATCCTCCCTAGGATGTGGCGGCTCATCAGGAGGCTCAGCAGTGGGGTTATCGTAAAACTCATCACTATGGTCATGATCCTCCATGTGAGTACCATCATAAGGGGTTGTGTCCCCGTGAATGGGTGACATAGTCACTGCGAGATCAACATCAAGCTCTGGGCTCTCGATTGTGATGTGACTCAGGGCAATGACAACGGGAGAGCAACATAGACCTACACTCAAGAATGGGTCTGTGAGTAGTGTCAAGAATTGGGTCTGGGGTGAGGGTGTTAACTAACCCGGTGCATGACAGAAGAAAAGGTGTGGGTGAGGGGCACAATACTGCAAACTCAATAGGTCGCGCAGGCTCACTCTCAGTCCGGGTCGTATGAGACAAGAGATAGGTCACTCACTGGGCTAAGCACCTCACTGGGGTGAGAGCAATCCGCCTCGTTTATCGCTTCTGTCGCGGCTGACAGGATAGTGGTAGGCGTCATGGTGACCTCAGCATGGGAGGAACTCATACTACGAAGGTCAAGGTGGGAATCTCATCGACCAGCTCTTGCGGATCTCAATGATTGTTCATAACGAAGGGCGTGCTGATATGTCTGCTCGAGGGACTCCGAGCTATGATAAACTACCTTAGTATGAATGTCAAATCGAAGCTCATACCGAAATCTGGTAGTAGTCATTGCTGGATCCTCTCGAAAATCGCTCCTCACAACTAACTCATCAAAGCGATCTTTGTACTCTATGACAGACATAGATCCTTGCTGGAGGGAAAATAATTGGTCGAGCAAGCGACTACAATATGATGAAGGCAGATACCTCGGACACAATATATGCTTCATGCACGCCCAACTAGTGATGCGACGAAAACGGTCTCGCTCGCGTGTCCTCTCAACGCTAGCCCAATAAGCCATCGCCTGATCTAAAAGTGTAAGTTTCACAAACTTGACACGATGCTCACCGAATACATCAAAACAATCAAGATAATATTTCATATCCACGAGCCAATAACTGAAAGACTCGGGACTCGATGAGCCGTCAAAGGAAGGGGCAGCAGCACGAAACTGACTCTCAAGATCTCTCTCAGAACGACTATCCTCATAATAACCATTCCTAGGGTAACTGAGTCGTGTCGATTGATCAGCATGATCTGCTCGCGTGCAAGGATAGGAACGACGACAATAATCATATTGATCGTCTCTAGAATAGTGGGGTCGTGTCGATGGTTCAACACGATCGATACAAGTGGTGTGCTGCGATCGAGAATGATCGTCGTAATAACGTGAGGATCTCCCTGACGGGGCTCTGTGAGAGCAAGTGCAAGTGGACTCAAAACCTCCAAATTGAGGAGCGGAATAGTGGTGATGCCTCGACATGACTAAAGAAAAAAATCTTATAGACTCTATTACTGCGTATCGAAAAGTGCACGTAACCTGACTCTGATACCAATTGACGCAGGACGAATCTATAGGTGGTGGGAAAACGGTGACCTAACCCTACATGTTATGCAAAGCCCGACGGATTAAATCACAATTAAATAATAAACTTTAACATCCCACATAAATAATTCAAAAAAAAGACAGAATAATTTAATTGGACAAAATAAGCTTAGGTTTTCCTCCGCGTGGAGGGCCAAAGCGAGAACACACGACGAATAAATCATGCAAATCACAATAATAATCTACAAGCAAATAGCTACAATACAAGAGATCCAAATAAATATAAAAAACAAACTGATATTAATAATGCAAAGATGATAGTTTGATACAACAATACTCACCAAGTAGTGGGCTGACCAAGACAGTGAAGAATCCGGAGCCGGAAATGCGTATATGATGATCCGAGGTGGAACCGGCGGCGTGGAAGACGATGTAGGCGGCTGTCCCCTGCGATGGAGAGTGGAATCGGGCCGGAAACGGATAGATCCGGGCATGTGTAGGTAGATCCGGGTGGGGAAGAGTAGATCTGATATTTTGGGATCCGATCCGGGCTAGTGAATGAAGAACGAGTGAGGGAATTAGCGGATCGGGGATGGTTCGTCCATATCTGAACCAAACCAATAAGGTGGGATGTTGTGGAGGAGTCCCAAAGACTGTAGGGGTGGCGGCAGTAAGAGGGCGGAGTGGGGGGAGGCCTGCGGTAAGGGGGTTGCACGGGAAGGCTGGAACGGTAACAGGAAGGGAGGGTGGTGGTGAGATGTGGATTTTTGACTGATTTGGTTACAGCATGGGGGAGATCGGGTGGGGGAGGGTGGGGGAAGTGGCTCTACGGTGGAGGAAAATCCTTCTGGGCGGCGACTGGTAGCAGCCACCAGTTGGCCGACGGCTGGAATGGGGAGGGGGAGAACTTTATGTTGGAACAGTTAATTTCATCAAATAATATAAATGTAATTACATAGCAGGTGTTTGTTTCTCAGCAGAGTTAGAGGAGGTGGCTACTGTTTGGAGGCTAGAGGAGAGGGTTTGGGAGGGGAATGTTGAAATTTCACAAGATGAGCAGGAGATAGCTCTGATACCAAGTAAAAACTTTCAGAGCTATCAAGCTGTCAACTTGATCAAGCGGAAAGCGGGAACCAGGCGCAGAAACACTCCAACCGTAAACTGAGCTCAATAAACCAGATGCAATAGAGGGCAACAACAATGTCTTTTATTAACAACTATCTTCATTACAAGGCAAGACATACATGACGAGACATGATTTCGTCAAGTAAACAAGGAAGTAGAAAACAACAAGCAAGTCGGGCAAACAGAAGCTCAAACCGCCGAGTCCGCCGAGACCACTGAGGTCGCCAAGCCGCTGCTGCACCAACTGATCTACGGAGTTCGCGAAATCGCGGACAACCCGCTATTCTGCCGAACACCTTGTCCGCTCTCTGCAAGCCGCCTAACCGCAGAGGTTGCCTAGCTGCCAGAGTGCGCAAACAAGAGCCGCTGCCGAACTGAAAGAACAGACCGCCTAAACCGCCGAGACCGGAGGACAGGTTATTGAACTGAAATTGTTGAACGAGAGAATACTGGCTGGCCGCAATTGCGACCTGCTGCAAAACAGTTGATTGTTAACCACAAGCTCCACTGATCTCTGACCGCAATCAGAACCAGACTCCTGGCTTCTCAACGCTAGCCGCACAACCTACAAACAGCAACCAGTAAAACCTTCTCAATCCGCGCGGACAAAAAATCTGAGGCCGCAACAATTAACACACGCTCAACTTACTGTTCATTCAGTTACTGTTGATGTGATAGGAGGTTCTATTTATAGGCGCGGAGAGGATTGTGGTCACCGCCCTAGTGGATAGAATCACCACCCCAGCTCGCAGCTAGCACCAAGCAGTCCGCCCAGTCCTCAAGGTCTAGGCCGGACACCAGCCAAACCGTATGGGCAAGAAGCCAGTCCGCAACCAAGCGAACACCACACCAATCCGCACGCTGTAGCGGACACAGCAACAGCCCGCACAACCCGCAACAACAAGTCCACGAGCAACAGGCACATACCTCCCGGTCAACCAGCGGACATTGCGGACTGTGCGATCAACCTGGACTTGTCACAGATTGTGACCAAGTCTAGCGACCAGTGAACCTCTGTCGCGAGCTCGGCGGACAAGAACCAAGACCGCCAGCTCCCAAGACAGTCTGCCATCATGCGAGCTTCGTGGTTATCACCTAACCGCGCCACCAGAGCAAAGGTAACAGCCGAAGCTGAATTCCCGATCTCCACATGCAAACCGCAATAAGCGGACTCCGCGAACTCAACAGGAGTCCGTTACTCCCGCAGATACACCACCTATCCGCATGGTTACTCCAGGGAACAGCCATCTGCAGAACAACAAGCCGAACAGGTTGGTCGTCATCACCAGGCCGCAACATCAGACCGTCCAGACCGCACCACCAGTCCGCCAGACTGTCCGCCCAGGCCGCGCGGTCTGCCTGATCAACCCTCACTTTCACTTCACAATTTTCAACAGGGAAAACAGGGCTAGGGTTAGGGGATACCTTGGGGAAGAAGATAGACACCTAGGAGTCGTCACCTAGGGTTCCACGGAGTCGGCACAGTGGGATGATCGCGGGAATCCGAGAATTGTCTTCTCCAAATTCTACAATCCCTTATATCAGCCCATAAAAGGTGTATTTATAATAAAGAGAAGATTAGGACATCCCCCATCAACGACTATGATTGGACGAAGGTGAGGCTACCCAAATACAACAAAATAAATACATAGTGAAATAATATTTCAAATCGATTCGCAACGCGAATCCGGACACATCTGCGGAGTCCGATCGTTGACCCGGGCACGCCATATATGGAAAGTCACCAATCAGTCTCAAATGGGCCCAAAACTCGTCCTCCACTGCAAGTTCTCGTCTCCGCTCCGCATCAAAAGGCCTGCTTGGGTTGAACTGGACTGGTTGCGGCTATGGTCGCAGGATTCCAGGTTAACAGTAAGGTCTTAAATCCAAAACATGGTTAGGAAAGGTGCTTATGTTGAAGATAGTAAAAGTGCAAGTCACTAACCAGTAATTAGTCATCAATAAAATAAATTTTATAACTTCCTTCTTGAATGTCACACAGAACATGATCGTCCATAGAGAATTATGGTATGTCAATCCCCAATTACTCAATGGTCATTCCCCAAGAACGATGATTATCTTTAGACTGCCTCTCATTCCTCGATAACTTAAATCTGTAGACTCCCTCCAGCAAATGCATCATCAAATCACTTGCTGATAGACTACTGTGAAGGAAATTACTAGCTGCAATAAGAAAGGCAAACCATTCATGTTGATAAAAATCTATAACTTATTCAAATAAAAACATATCGCTCGTCATTCCCAAACTGTATAGAAGAAAACAGCATAACTTAGTGACTTGCCTCATCTATTTGGATGCGTTCTGAGCTTAAGAGAGAAAACATTCAAGTTAAATGCAAAAGAGCCCTATCTTCAATCACATTTGAGCACCAGAAAGCTCAAAGCTTTAAATCAACATTTTCAAGGAAATATCAACTCAAGAATTTGGATGACAAGATGCCGATTCTTACAAAACCCTTGAATTAACTTTGTAGACCATGCTGCAGATCAGGATATTCTGTTATCAGCAAAGAATATGTTTCAGGACTTAGGTTGTAGTGTCTTTCGGCCATTACAGATAGAATTTCTGAGCACACTTCATGATGACCCGCTTTCAAAAGACCATCTATAAGAATTTTCCATATAATTTCATCGTAATTATACTCTCTTTTTTCAAGCAAGTCCAAAAACATCAATTTTGCAATCTCAGAACACCCTTCGCTACAAAACCCAGATATAAGACACTGGTATGATCTCAGATCTGGAAGATAACCACAATTAACCATGGAACTTACTAATTGTGATGCCTTTTCGTGCATTTTTAAACTTAAGCAGCAGTTGATAAGAGATGTATATATACTATGATTTGGAGAACAACCAGTTTCTCTCATGCGAAGGAACAGTAGATGTGCATCTTCAAACCGGTTGAATCTACACAATGCAGAAATGAGTGTGCCATATGAATCGATGCAAACGTCACAGCCGCTTCTAATCATTCGATCCAACAGCTCATGAATGGTATCCATCTGTATAATTTTCCATGTTTGAGAAGAATCAACAGATTCACTGAGAGTGCTGCATCTTCTATGAAGACAATCAAGTAAAGCAGCATAAGTCGCATGATCAGGTTTGAATGCAGCGTCAATCATGTTCTTGAGAGCAGAAAATGAATGGCCCAACAAACTCAATCTTCCATATCCAAAAATCAAAGTATTATAAGTACGAAAATCCGGTCTCACGCCATTCTTTTTCATTTCTTCCATCATGTGTTCTACATCCTCTACCCTACCTTCATTGAAATAAAAACCAATCATTATTGTATATGTACATACATCCCAACTATGCCCAGAAGAAATCATTTGGCCCAAGGTTGACTTAACAAAATTTTCTTCTCCTCCTTTAAGCATCTCACTAATGAGAATATTATAAGTGGTGTTATCAGGTTCTACTCCCTTTTCTGACATTTGTCGAAGCAATCCCACGGCCTTTTTCAATTTTTTTCCCCTGCACAAGCCTCCAATCAGAGAATTGTAGGTGTAAGTGTCGGGACGACAGCCCTCTGAAACCATCCTCTCAAGTAGCACAAATGCTTTATCCATATGTCCTCCCTCACATTGCCAAAATATAAGAGAATTGTAATTTGCATTGCTTGCCTTTAGACCACTTGAGTTTAGAGTGGTAAAAAGAAAACAGGCTTCATCTGTCCTACCAGCCTTGCACAATGCATCAATCAATACACCATATGACTGTTGATCAGGCATAACACCATGACTAGTCATGGAAGATAGCAACCTAAAACCATTATCAATTTCACCAAGACTACATTGGCCATGAATCAACAAGTTGTATGTGACAACATCAGGAGACAGACCCTTCTCAATCATTTTACTTAAGAAATTCATGGCCGTGTGCACCCTCCCTTCGCTACAAAATACAAGTATTACTTCATTATAAGTTCTGGTATCTGGCATGCAATTGTTCACCTCCATTATCCTCATCAACTCAAGAGCATCATCAACTTTTCGTTGAAGACAGAAACAACCAATCAAAGAATTGTAAGTGACAACATTGGGGACCAAGCCATTACTAGCAATACAATCAAACATCTTCCTTGCATCTCCCATCCTGTTTGCCTTGCACAGAGCATCAATCAACTGATTGTACATCCACAAATCGGGTTTACAATGACTAGATTCCAAAGACCTCAAAATCCTCAAAGCATCATTAACCAGACCTCCCCTGCAGTACCCTTTAACTAGAGCATTGTAAGGAATAACACTAGAAATTAAACCCTTACTAGCAAGCTCGGAGAGTACATCCTCTGCTTTACCAATCATACCTATCTTACATAGTCCATCAATAAAAGTAGTATAGGTATGAGAATTTGGAGAGCAGCCACTGTCAACCATCTGTGACAACAATTTTGAGGCTTCATCCACCTGGGAGGCCTTCAAGAGCCCATCAATCAGTATAGTATAAGTGTGTTGATCCATCTTGCAGGTCTTGTGCAGCATTGCATCAGCGACACTGCGAGCTCTTTCGATATCATTTCTTCTGCAATATCCCAGTATCAATGAGTTGTAAGTGAAGGTATCTAGATTCAATCCTGCACGAAGCAGGTGACCAAGGTAGACCGTCGCGATCGATGTGTGGCCAAGCTTGCTGAAAGAGTTTATCATTGTGTTGTAGGTAAAGAGGTTTGGCAAGATGCCGTTTAGGAGCATTTGGCAGTAAACACTGTTCATTTCCCTAACCATGCCAATTTTTTCCAATTTGAGCAGGAGGGTGTTGTAGCATCTGAGGCTGGGCACATAGCTGCCTCCTTTGTTAGAGGAGGCCATGAGGACATCGAGGGCGAGGCGGGTGTCGGCACCGGAGGTGCAGGAGTGGAGCATGGAAAGGCGAAGGCGGTCAGCAGAGCCACGGGCCTGTGGGGTAGTAGCTACACACGCAGAGCTGTAAAGGGAGGGAAGGATAGAACGAGACGGATTATGGTTTAGGGCTCCGATATCAGCGGTGGCGGTGACGGCGGCGGCGGCGGCGGTGGAAGCGAAAGAGAACGATAAAGAAGCGAAGGGAAGAAACATAGGAAGGGAGGAAGGTTTAGCCAGTGAAATTGTGCTGGTACATCTCATTTTGCGAGTGAAAGAAAATGGACGGCGTAGATCGGAGAAAAGAGAGGAAAGGACGGAGGCGACGACGGCAGCGGTGAGGGTTGTAACATGTAAACGGGCCGAAACGTATATTGCCGTTGACGGAGATGGGTGGCTTATTCGCCGTAAAGCTGTGAGCAGATCGGAAATATGTTTTGTTCGAGACTTCCCAGTGGAATTTTGGTTTCGTGCCGAGCGGATTCCAGCGATCACGCGCGAACACGCACCATCTCCACAATCAAGTGATCTCCAACCAGATCTCACTTAACATCTTTGATTTCAACGGCTGAGATCCATCACCGTTAGATATGCTCGTATTATGATCGTATTAAAAAATACGATCGTATTTGAAAAATAATCATACAGTTTGAATGATGATCATGCGGCTATATTTTCTCCTGCAGATGTGTTAAACTGACCAAAAAAATTCTCATCTTCATTTACATCAATAGTTATTTTGTCTGCTATTAAGTTTTAGGCTCCGTTTGAGAGGACTTATTTACACCGGTCAAGCAGTTACGATCGCATGTACCGGACCTTAGTCGTAACCGCTTGATCAGTGTAAATAAGTCCCTCCAAACAGAGCCTTACACGTTCTTTTTTTCCGTCATGTGTTGATAATCTTGGACACAGATTTGAAATGGAACCAAAAACTCCCTGAACAGGGTGATAACACAGCTCTGTTTTATTTGGCTTCGTGAAGATATCAATCCGATAAAGAGCTGAACTTTGCATGGAATTAGCACAGCATAGATGGGATTGAATTTAAATTTACTATACAAGTGATCCGAAATAATATGATAGTTTGTGATGGAGATAATATTTGGTTACTCCTTGATGTCATTATGTAAAATTATTTCTCATATATAGAAGCGGATTCAGAAATTTTAACAAGGAGGGATTAGACATCATCTTTCTCAAGGGAAAAAAATTTAAAACACCTCCATCTTTTCAAAATTATTTCTCCATCATCAAGCCATCATTTTTGACGTAAAAATAGTCAAAATTCATTGCTTAGACGAGAAGAATTCAAATCCACTAATCACTTTACAAAATTCTTGGGAAGGAGAAGATGGTGTAACATCTCAGAATTTTTAGGGACCCTGGTAATTTTTGTGCCCTAGCATGGAGAGCTAGTGGCACTCAGAGAACTCCTGGTGGTGTTAGTGGAACCCTAGGAGTGTAGTGAGCACTAGAGTGACTCTTAGGAAAACCCCACATCGTGATTTGATATACTGTTTAATGAGTGATTTAATAGGGCAATATTAATATTGTATCGAAGGATAATTTTTGTAATGAGAACTTAGTATCAAGACTAGAAGATCTTGTCCTAAGAAAGCAGCAGAAGAACTCGGTGTCAATATCAAACAACATCGAAATACTGTCAACGCAATGTTAAGCAATAATAGAACATCTGTGCAGACGTCGCTGTCTTAAAATAGAGCTAGAACTTAGTGTTGAATATTTAAGCTGTGTTGAAAAGAAAAACCTGTGATGTGTCGATTACAAAGAGGTTGCGTCGAAATCTTTCAGATAACGCTGAAATCGTAAAGGAGTATTGACTTCACCAAAAGCAATGTCGAGAAGCCACTAAACAAATAAGACTTGCGTCGATTCCTTAGAGCTACTCCAACGGTCATCTCTCTAGAAGTCTTCATCTTAAGGGTCATTGCTGAAGAGTATTCTCTAAAACTCTAACATATGGCAGAAAGAAAAATATTCTCATTTCTAAAGATTCAAAGGAAGAAGCCTTCATCTTAAGGGGCATTGCTGAAGATTACGACTCAACCTTCTTCCTTAGAGCCACGATCAATAAGAAGAGCATATTGTTACTTCCTGCCAGAATCCACAAAGGATTGCAAAGCAATAGTTCCTTCAAAGCAGTTGAAGGACACATCTGGAAAAAACTATCTCAAATCAATGTATATAAAGGAGTTCGAGGAATCCCTTCTCATAGGATTTAGAATTGGTCCTCAGAGTCTCCATTCAAAAGACTTGGTGCTTAAGCTCCCATATCAACAGCTCACTTGGTTTAAGAGAAATCTTATTAGCAACTTCTGATTCTAAGAGTCTCCTTATCAAAAGACTCAGTAGTTGAAATCCCTTATCAATAGCTCACTTGGTTTCGAAGAGGCTTTATCAACAACTCATGATTCTAAGAGTCTCCTTATCAAAAGACTTAGCACTTGAGATAGTAAAGTACCCCTGCTACGGTAGAGCAGTGGACTTACCTGTGTTTGGGGAACCACTATATTTTTTTTTATATCGCCTGTGTTGCTTGCATCTTCTCTCAATCTCTTAATTACGCAATTTATATTATAGTTATGCTTGTGATATGCAAAAAGGGTAGTCTTAGAAACTGTTATAATAGTTAAACTAAATTCTTGCAAAACTCAAGTAAAACTTTAATTACTATATCCCCTCTCTACGATACATCTAAGTGATTAGCATCTCACCATTTTTCAATTGGTAACAGATGGAGGTTGATTAGAAAAAGACATATAACTTGATCAATAAGATCCCATGAGACCTAACCACTTAAGAAAAGTTCATATCACAAACAAGAGCGTATCTCAAGGCAGAGAATATGAAATCACAGTACCTCATACTTGCAATCTAAAAATTTCTCTTTGTACTCTAGAATTAGATTATATGTGAACTCATGTTGGGTTCATTGCCCGCAATGTTCCCTAGATTGGATTTAAAGAGCCATCACCATCAAGACTAAGAGCATAGTTATATTTGATGTTGTTTAAGCTCATCATGTGCAGGATGTTCCATGGAACAAGTGATGTGATAGGTAGTCACAAAGTGATGATGATGGAAAGGCAGGAAGTAGCCTAAGTGTCTAAGTCAGGTAAACTCTTACCTTTGATGTGGGCTGACAGAAATCTGTCTAAGTCCACAGGCATTGAGTTATGAAGACACACTCAACGCCATACAACAAAAGGTTGTGAGTAGAACTCAGTTCAAAAATTCGTCGAATTGAGTTCAGAGTTCGTCGAACTGAGCTCACCACTCGTCGAGCTAAGTTCAGAGTTTGAGACTCTGAGTTCGTCGAACACAGTTCAGAGAATTCGTCGAAATGAGTTCAGAGTTCGTCGAGCTGAGCTCGTCAGTCATCGAACTCAGTTCAGTTAGTTGAACTAAATTGCAGAAAGTTTTTTTTCTAAGTCAAAAAATGGTGAGTAATGAAGACACACTCAACGCTCGTAACACCAGAGAAGCAGATAATTTTTGCCTAAGGCAAAAGCGTCGAGACAACTGAGAAGCTCAATGCAAAAGAGTTGAGACAACTGAGATAGCTGAGAAGCTCAAGACAAAAGCACTGAGAGAAATGTTGGTCTCAGCAAATCCGCTGAGACAGAACCGCTGAGACTGGAGTTGGTCTCAGCAACACTGTTGAGACAGGAGCTGGTCTCAGCAAAACCGCTGAGACAGGAGTTGGTCTCAGCATAACCGCTGAGACAAGTGTTTGTTTCAACTGAGAAAAAGAAGACGCTGAGACAAGATAAGCAGAAAAATGGTTAAAGCAAAAGGCATTGAGTGGAGGTTGCTCACTCAACGCTATTGACGCCTAGTGGAGAAAGAATCTGTCTAAGTGTTTTGGCGTTGAGTGATGCTTACTCACTCAAAGTCTATGTTAATGTTGTTTGATTTTTGGCTAAGTCCACAGCTAATGACGTCAGTAAGTCAACATATTTCAAATTAGTGGCGGGATGGCTACAGTATGCGATAAATGTTGTTGCAGACCTATTGTACGACAATTCTCGTTAAAGTAAAGTTGCCGATGGAAATTAATTATGTGGGGCCCACTGCTCAAGAGCCGTTGGATCAAAAATCAATAAAAGAAAAGAGGCGTACAGAGAAAAAGACACTTCAGGGAAAAAGAAATCAAGTTAGTTTTTCGTCTCCGCCATTGTTGTGGAGCTGAAGAATAGGACGCTCTAGTCTACAGACAGAGAGCAAGTTAGTTGTTGGATCAAGACCTTCAACAACAAGATTGCTGGTGTCATTCTCACCTGCACCAACAAGCTAGTTTAGAGTATTTTCTTTGAGGGAAAAGGTAGCAGCCAAGGCCCAACCCTTTCTGCAGGTTCTTCACAGTTCCAGCAACACAAGCACCTGAAGATTTTTATCTGGAAGCTATGAAGAGAAGGAAGCTTAAAGAACCAGAAGGAAGACTTAAGCGACCTTTCCTTAGGAGTCAAAGCTAGGGCTAGATCACCTCAACCCAGGAAAGGAGCAAGAGGCAGAACTATTCCAGTCTGCTAAGTTAGAGCTATGATTTTCTCAGCTCAGGTTGCAGTAGTTAGCTGCAGTAACTTCACTGACCAGAAGAAAAATCCCTGATGCTATGAAGAAGTAGTTAGGGCTGAGCTTCAGTCTCAGTTCAGGAAGTGGCATAACATTGCTCTACAAGTAACTTCCAGCACAAGTAATTAATTATTGCTGTGGAAGTAGTTAAAACTAAGTATATCTTAGTTCAGTGAAGGTAGACTCAGGAAATAAATTTCTGTAGTCATTGTTGGGCTGAGTCTATCTTAGTCAAGAAGCTTGACATAGAAAAATATCTCTTTTGTTAAGAATATCCATCAACCCACCTTCATCCTATAATATTCAGTTTACCTGAATCTGAGTTGTAGGTGACTTTTTAGTCACTGAGCTGTAGGTACCTGGAGGGGTACTAAGGTAGGATCCAAGTATGAATCTGAGTTGTAGGGCTTAATTGCCTGAGGTAGGAGAGTGCTGCTCTCTGAGTGTAGGGACTTTGTGCCTGAGGTAGGTGACAAGTTTGTCACTGAGCTGTAGGTGCATGGAGTGGCACTGAGGTAGGTACCTGGAGGGGTACTGAGTTATAGGAGTGCTGCAGCACTCTGAGAGTAAGTCTTTGTGCCTAAAGTTGTAGGGCTGAAAAGCCTGAGTTGTAGGCCTTAGAGATAAGGCTGAGGTAGGTGACTTGCGGGTCACTGAGTGTAGGAGCACTGTAGAGCTCTGAGGTAGGATCCTTTGTGGATCTGAGGTAGGGTTGTCCTCTCAGCCTGAGTGTAGGGCTTAACAGCCTGAGGTAAGTGGTCTGCTGGCCATTGAGTGTAGGCCTTTATGGCTGAGAAGTGAGTCTTGGAAGAGACTTGGAGATCCTGTGAGATCTGAGGTGTAAGCTCTTATGAGCAGTTTGGAGGAGTTTGTGCCTAGTCCAACAAGTAAGTTGGATAGGTGGGAGGAAAAGTGGATGTACCCAATTGGGGAACCACTATAAATCTTTGTGTGTTTTTCTGTGGTTATTTTTCTTTTCTCATTTACAAGTATTAAGGACAAGCTCTAGATCACCCTAAGCTGAAAGATAAAAGAAGACAACAAGATATTATAAAGAAATCAAAAGATGGTCTCAAAGAGAGTAATAACCTATTCCCCCCCCCCCCTCTAGGTGATTTAGTTATCCTTGAAACATAGATTTTCAAGTGTTATTAGAGGGAGGTTGCTCAAAAAGCACCTAACAGTCTGAGTAGACCTCAAAGGATAGCTAAAAGGTTAACATTGGTGGGTTCAAAAGAGAACCATAAGGAGTGGAGCTCAATGAAGTTTCAAGTCTGCAGCAAGGAGAACTTTGGGACATAGAAAGAAAGGATCGGGTAGATCATGGAAGCCAGTGATCCTAGAGTCCTGCCTTCAGTTCAAGAAGGACCCTTCATTCCCATGAGGGTCTCTACATCAGATGCAAGCATCCAGACCCAAAGAGTTATGCAGAGATGTCTGAAGATGAAATCAACTTGGCATCTATAGACAAGAGGGCACAACACATCATGGTAAGTACCATAAATGACTCCACCTTCCAGATGCTTGTCCACTACAAGACAACCAACGAGATGTGGGATTCTCTCACTGGTTACATGGAAGGGACAGTGGAAGTCAGTCTTTCTGACAGTGGTTCAGAATCTGAAGAAGAAGAAGAATCCTTCATTAGGTTAGTGGCTACTGCTGCTAAAGATGAAGTTGTTGCAGCAGGAGAAGTCAATCCTTCAGATGCTAGAATGGAGATCAGGGCCCCTCTGTCATAATAAGAAAGTGATTCAGAGGTGGATGAAGAAGAAGAAGGTGACTGCAGTTGTTATGGACTAATTGCCATGATAGAAGAAGAAGAAGAATCCTGCCAGGATCAGCTGGTCCAGATCAAGTACAATTTTTGTCAGGTTCCTCTTATTGATCAGTTCACGAGTCTTGCTCAGAGTCTGATGCTTCATCATCAAATGATGATGAGGGTCCTTTGACAGAAGATGATATCAAACAATTGATTTACAATCATTCTGCCCTTCTAAAAGTTTTCAAGGAAAGCAGACTGCATGTTAAGAAACAAGTAGAGGAAATTGCATCCCTCCAACTAGCTGATTCCTAGCAAGATGAGACTTCATCCTTGCTATCTCAAAAAGAGAGGGAATTTGCTCATCTGAAGATCATGGTAGATATCCATGTTGAGTCTATCAAATATAATGACTCTATGATCAAGGTTCTTGAAGAAAAACTTGAAAGGAAGAAGAGGATAGTGGCCAATTTCTTTAAGATAGATGTTATCAAGAGAAAATCTGAATCTGAGTGGATTACAAAAGTTATCCAATCTCAGAGGAGAGGCCAAGCTCCTGTTGTGTCATAGTCAACCTTTCATAAGGTAATCCTCCCTTCTCATAGGAATGATCAGGACTGCATGTATGAACACTATAAGAATGAGAATTCTTCTTGTAAGAATACAAGTGTATCTTACAATGAGAGAAGAAAGGGTGAGGGATTGAGTGCCTTTAAGGCTCCCCATGAAAAGTATAAATGACCCATGCTGGACCATTTATATTTGGTGCCTCAGCCCCAACTCACAAGGGAAATGCAGTGGCTTTCACTCAAGCCCATCCAGCAAGGACTCAGACTAAGGGTCAGTCTAATAGTAAGCCTAACTTGGCTTGTTCTGATAATATAAATAACTTGTCTTCTGCAAATATGACAGCTATAAATACCATTCAGGGCAATCAAAGAAAGTCTGTTGGAAGAATGACCTTCAGTCAAATCCTTGCTGAAAGGAACCTGAAGAAAGTTGCTGCTCGTCTTCCTCCTGTTCAGTCAGCAGTTCACCACACTGTAAGGCATACTAAGAAAAGAAGATATAATATTGATGAGTATTGGTGTTGTGGCAAGGTGAGGCATTTTGCCCTAGATTGCTGGCACAATCCTTCGGTGTCTAGAGCAAGAGTTAACCTACATGTTAGAAATTCTGCAGGCAGGCAAGTCAGATTTCATGCTAACAGGAACTTAGGACCCAATACCTATTGGTGTCTTAAGGTAAGGTAATTCTGTTTTGCAGGTTTGTCTAAGTGTCCATCCCCCACATGGCATTTGGACAAAAGATGCTACAGAACTTAGACTAGAACAAGAAAGTCATATTATGGTTCATACCCCATTGAGGGAAGGACCTAAGATCAACAGTTGGTGATGGATTTTGACCATCTAGGATATTCCTCTTATTGCCCAAGAGGAAGAGAATGTTGAGTGAAATTCTGAAGAAGGACAAGTGCACACTCATGGTTGAAGGCCAGTTGGATCCAACCATCAAGAATGTCTGATTGGACAAAGTCTTACTGCCACACCAACAAATCAGATGAAAAGTTTTTCAAGTGGTATCAAAGCACAAGTAGCTCCTCTGTGAGCACCAAGGAAAAGGCACATTGCTCAGCTGATAAAACTCACTTCACAGAAGGGGCAAACAGTCAAGTGGTATCATCACCTGATATGATGACTGACATTCATAAGGACAGAATCTATGTAAATGCTAATGGGAAGCATGTTCAGTCAAGGTTATTGGACAAGCTTGAATCTTACCCAAAGTTCCCCAGCACAGAATAGATCAGCATTACTACTGAGTATCAGCTTGCCCCCATGGACATTGCAGAAGCTGAGAGGGAAACTATCCAAGTGATGGCACCTGATGAAAGAAGTATAAAGAAAGACTTGGTATCAGGATGAAAGGATGGCGTATGGAGAGATCATTCAAGGTTCAAGTGGTCTTAAAGTCCAGTACTTGCAACAAAAAATTCGGCCTCAAGAGAAGAGAAAGCTAGCAGCTACACCAATGGTATCGTCTGCAATCAGCTAGGGGGAGAAAAGAATCACAGCAGACCAACTCTTCCATGTCTATTCAGAAACCAAGAAGGGATTGAAAAAATGGTGATCAAGAGTGGAGATCAATATAATGATCAAGATAGTACTAAGTGGGTTGAACACTCTTGTACTGCAAATCAGAAAGCTGAAGCCAAAGGCAAGTCAGATGCTAAAGAAGGGGATAAGATCCGGCTCAACAAAAAAAAACTGTGCAAGGTGCTAAGGAGTGGCTAAGCATCAACATGGATGGAGCTCGACGAAATTTAAATAATTCGTCGAACTCAAGATTGTCAAACAGAAATTTTATGGCATTAGAACCACAACCTCCAGATAAGTATAATTTCTTTTACATTGATATTCTACTAGTGTAGTCTAAGTTACTTGGAATCCTGACTGTCATAGCAGGACTATGCATATGTAGATTAAGTATCAATAAGTTTGGAAGCATATGGAAGAACTCAATCCTAAGTTTGTCCTGACTAACAAGTGGTTGTTATGATTATCATGCCACTAGATGAAGTCAAGTTCAACACCCTCTTGGTTGAGTTGGGTATGTGGAACTTAGGAAAGCTTCAACAGCTCCAAACTCCAGTTTGTGTTGCAGGATTTACTTTTCGTACAGGTAGATGGGTCCTTGATGAGACATCAATACTATAAAGACCATCAAGTGGTATCCAAACTGGCATGAACTAGAATGTCAACCAAAAATCTGACAAAGGATGTCTCAGTTGAGGGGGAGCAAGCATCTGCTGTAGTAGATCAGTTGTCAATACAGCTGATCAATTTGTCTTAAGGACAATGCACATACCAAGAGGGAGAATATGAGAAGAGAGACTGCCAACAACCAACTCATGTGGATCCATGGCTCACTCAAGAAGAACTATATTAACACCTAGTTAAAATGTTGCAGTGTTGTGTTATATTATTATATCAACATAGAAGATATGACTCCTAATATTGCAGACTGATCACTAGGATGATTTCCTTAGTAGTATCAATATAGGAGTTTGTTTAGGATCATGAGATAATCTCTCTCATGATATTTCTACTCAATCAATAGATATACCTATTGAAGAAGGCAAAAAGGGGGAGATATATGTGGCAATACATAAGGGGCAATGCTTCTAGTGGTGCCCCACTTAAGTATTAAGTGCTATAAAGGAGAGTTCATATTACTTGAGCAATTTCTCAAGTAGTATGAGAGTGCATTGACTTAACTTTTTAAGTTAATACAATTAATTTGAGCATATTGTATTACTATAGCATAAGCTTGTAGTTGTAGCAGATTATAAACTACAGATGCATGAATCTAGAAGCATATTATGTTAATGCCTCTTTGTGCTTGCTGGGTTTTCTGTCTTCTTCAAATAGGGGGAGGTTGTTGGGTCCATTACCCGCAATGTTCCTGGATTGGATTTGAAGAGGCATCACCATCAAGACTAAAAACATAGTTGTATTTGATGTTGTTTAAGCTCATCACGTGCAGGATGTTCCATAGAATAAGTGATATGACAGATGGTCACAAAGTGAAGATGCTGGAAAGGCAGGAAGTAGTCTAAGTGGCCAAGTTAAGTAAACTCTTACCTATGATGTGGGCTGACAGAAATCTATCTAAGTCCACAGGCGTTGAGTGATGAAGACACACTCAACGCCATATATACAACAAAAGGCCGTGAGTAGAACCCAGTTCAGAAATTCGTCGAACTGAGTTCAGAGTTCGTCGAGCTGAGCTCACCACTCGTCAAGCTAAGTTTAGAGTTTGAGACTCTGAGTTCGTCGAACTCAGTTCAGAGAATTCATCGAAATGAGTTCAGAGTTTGTCGAGCTGAGCTCGCCAGTCGTTGAACTCAGTTTAGTTAGTTGAACTAAATTGCAGAAAGTTTTTTTCTAAGGCAAAAATCATTGAGTAATGAAGACACACTCAACACTCTCAATGCCAGAGAAGCAGGTAGATTTTGCCTAAGGCAATAGCGTCGAGACAGCTAAAAAGCTCAATGCAAAAGCACTGAGATAGCTGAGAAGCTCAAGGCAAAAGGGCTGAGAGAAATGTTGGTCTCAACAAATCTGCTGAGACAGAACCGCTGAGATAGGAGTTGGTCTCAGCAAAACCATTAAGGCAAGAGTTGGTCTCAGCAAAACCACTGAGACAAGAGTTGGTCTCAGCATAACCGCTGAGACAAGTTTTTGTCTCTGCTGAGAACAAGAAAACACTGAGACAAGATAAGCAGAAAAATGTTTAAGGCAAAAAACGTTGAGTGGAGGTTGCTCACTCAACGATGTTGAATCCTAGTGGAGAAAGAATCTTGTCTAAGGAGTTTGGCGTTGAGTAATGCTCACACACTCAAGGCCAAGCAACAGATTGCTGATAAAGCAAGTTGGCGTTGAGTGAAACTGATTCACTCAACGCCTAGAAATAGTTTTATACTCTTAAGTAGTTTGGCGTTGAGTGAAGGTTACTCACTCAACACCTATGCTAATGTTGTTTGATTTTTGGCTAAATCCACAACTGATGACGTCAGCAAGTCAACAAGTCAAAATATTTTAAATTAGTGGCAGGATGACTACCGTACGCGATAATTATTGCCGCAGACCTACTATACGACAGTTGACGTTAAAGTAAAGTTGTTGCTGGACATTAATTATGTGGGGCCCACTGCTCAAGAGCCGTTGGGTCAAAAATCAATAAAAGAAAAGAGGCGTACAGAGAAAAAGACACTTCTAAAGTTAGTTATTTGTCTCCGCCATTGTTGTGGAGCTGAAGAATAGGAAGCTCTAGTCTACAGACAGAGAGCAAGTTAGTTGTTGGATCAAGACCTTCAACAGCAAGATTGCTGATGCCATTCTCACCTGCATCAGCAAGCTAGTTTAGAGTATTTTCTCTGAGGGAAAAGGTAGCAGCCAAGGCCCGACCTTTACTGCAGGTTCTTCACAGTTCCAGCAACACAAGTACCTGAATATCTTTATCTGGAAGCTGTGAAGAGAAGGAAGTTTGAAGAACTAGAAGGAATACTCAAGGGACCTTTCCTCAGGAGTCAAAGCTAGGGCTGGATCACCTCAGCCCAGGAAAGGAGAAAGAGGCAGAACTATTCCAGTCTGCTATGTTAGAGCTGTGATTTTCTAAGCTCAGGTTGTAGCAGTTACCTGTAGTAACTTCATTGACCAGAAGGAAAATCCCTGATGCTGTGAAGAAGTAGTTAGGGCTGAGCTTTATTCTCAGTTTAGGAAGTGCCAGAACATCGCTCTGTAAGTAACTTCCAGCACAAGTAATTACTTGTTGCTGTGGAAGTAGTTAGGACTAAGTATATCTTAGTTCAGTGAAGGTAGACTCAGAAAATAAATTCATGTAGTCATTGTTGGGCTGAGTCTATCTCAGTCAAGAAGTTTGACACAAAAAAATATCTCTTGTGTCAAGAATATCCATCAACCCACCTTCATCCTGTAGGATTCAGTTTACCTGAATCTGAGTTGTAGGTGACTTTTTAGTTACTGAGCTGTAGGTACCTGAAGGGGTACTGAGGTAGGATCCAAGTGTGGATCTGAGTTATAGGGCTTAATTGCATGAGGTAGGAGAGTGCTGCTCTCTGAGTGTAGGGCCTTTGTACCTGAGGTAGGTGACAAGTTTTTCACTGAGCTGTAGGTGCCTGGAGGGACATTGAGGTAGATACCTGGAGGTGTACTGAGTTGTAGGAGTGCTGCAACACTCTGAAAGTAGGGTCTTGTGCCTGAAGTTGTAGGGCTGAAAAACCTGAGATGTAGGCCTTAAAGATAAGGCTGAGGTAGGTGGCTTACGGGTCACTGAGTGTAGGAGCACTGTAGAGCTCTGAGGTAGGATCCTTTGTGGATCTGAGGTAGGGCTGTCCTCCCAGCCTAAGTGTAGGGATTAACAGCTTGAGGTAGGTGGTCTGCTGACCACTGAGTGTATGCCTTTTTGGCTGAGAAGTGAGTCTTGGAGGATACTTGGAGATCATGCGAGATCTGAGGCGTAAGCTCTTAGGAGTAGTTTGGAGGAGTTTGCGCCTAGTCCAACAAGTTAGTTGGATAGGTGGGAGGGAAAGTGGATGTACCCAATTGGAGAACCACTATAAATCTCTGTGTGCTTTTCTATGGTTATTTTTCATTTCTCATTTACAGGTGTTAAGGACAAGCTCTAGATCACCATAAGCTGAAAGATAAAAAAAAGACAACAAGATATTATAAAGAAAGCAAAAGATAGTCTCAAAGAGACCAATAACCTATTCACCCCCCTCTAGGTGATTTAGTTATCCTTGAAACATAGACTTTCAACTCCATTGATGAAAAAATTATAATGTTCTCTTAATATGTCATGAATCACCAACTAGAATATATGATGATGGAGAAAGTGTGCATATATCCAAAATGAATGGTTAGAATGAAATAAGAAGGCCAAAGCATATGACATTGAAGCCATGAACATTCTTATGACAATGATATCTGATTGCATATTTTTGAAAATAGATTTGCACTTCAGCAAAAAAGATTTGGGAGTTCCTAACTAGATTAACAGTTGGGTCTACTAATGAAAGGAGAAATGAACAATCCTAACTAATTTATCCTAAGTGTACCATGGAGACAGAAGACAGATATCTCCTTGCTGAAGCCAGAAGCCCAAATGAAGAAAGCTTCTCAAGCTCAAGCAGTGAAGAAAAGATTGAAGATGTTGAAGTCAACTTCATGACTATCAATGACTTGGACCATGAAGAGTTCAGTCAGGTAAGTGTTGTACAATTTCTTAATTCTACTACATCGGGAACATCTGTGCCCAAAAAAGACTTTAAATTCCTTCAACATGCTTATCTCAAAGTAGTGAAAGAAATCAAAGATCTTAAGGAAGAGATGACATCACTAAAATAAGTAATGATGAGTGATGTCACTGAAATTGAAAATTGGGCAGTTAAAATACGAAACACTAAACTCGAAAGGGAAATTATTTCCTTAAATTCCAAAGCTATCAATTTGAACAATCAACTTGCCAAAGCAAAGAAATTTAAAAATTCCTTAAAAGATAGAAGCAACAAGCTTAAAGCCATCTGAGAAAACCTTAAAATAAAGTTTGAAAATCTAGGGCTAGGAGCTAATCCTACTAGGCCATAGAGACCTCCAAACATTTCTTTTTGGAATTGTTTAGTGGCATTTGTCAAATACAAAGCATTAATACATTTTGAATATGTTTGTCAAACATCAAAGTCTATGAAAAACCTTATTATAATATCCCTAAAAAGATCTCTTGAAAAAGATTCAAGGAGATCAAATCAAGAAAGGATGAAACCTATTGAAAAGGAAAATAAATCCAAGCAGGCGAAGTATGCGTCAAATGGAAATCAACACAATTTTATATATACATCGAATAGTACCCAAAACAATTGTTGAGAATATTGCCCTCAATATTCCTAGATTTGAAGAAGCATCACCTACAATGCTAAGAGCATAATGTATTTGATGACATGTCTACTTCATGTTCATGCAAAACATATTAATGTTGACTCTAAAATAGGTTTATAATAAAGATGGACTATACCGCTGAGTAGGTATTGCAGTGTCCACTGTATCATTGACATACCGTTGAGAATGTAGTCTCTACTCAACAATATCAAGGAGAAGAAGATGAATGTAGCAGTTCTCAGTGCCAAGACCGATACTGCTGCGAAAGAAGTTTATACTCAACGTTATCGATGAGATAGGATTAAATATTACCGTTGAGCCCGTACAGAGTGGCAAGATTCAAAATTGGCACTGACGCATAAAGTAAAAAAATAAACTATTCTATTCATGTCCATGTTGATGACAAGACACATTTTAGGACCGTTGCAGAAGTCAAAGGTATAAAATGAGATATGTTAGGGAAATGGAATAGAATGACGACTACTCGACCAAGTGTTGACTCTTATCGCAAAACCTAAAGGCGCATTGGAATCAAGTTAGTTCTTCCAGATTATCTTTCGGAAGAATAAGAGAGAGCCAATAAGACTCAAAGAAAGATCTTCTTCAAGCTGCTGGAGAAGATGATCAAGGAAGAGAAATCCCCAACCTATTCTGCATGAAGATCAACTTGTTTAGGGGCTGCTCCAGAAACTTGCCATCAGCAAGAATAACTGAAGAACTGAAGCATCATGGTCTTATTATTTCAAGTCTTCTGTTGTAAAATATTCAACCATCTTTTCTGTATTAGATCTGAGCTGTAGGGCCCTTTGTTCCTGAGTTGTAGGACTATAGTCTTAGCCTGAGTTATAGGACTTGGTGATAAGTCTGAGGTAGGACTTGAATAAAAGTCTAAGATATGAAACCAAAAGTGTTTCTGAGTTATATAAGCTAGAGTACTCTAAGTTGTAGGGTCTGTGCGCCTGAGGTAGGATTTGTAGGAGATTTGAGAAATTATGAGGGATTTGAGTTATAATATCTAAGGAGACAAGTTTTGGAGGAGATTGTCGAGCCTAACACACTGCTAGATAGGTGTAGAGGGAAAGTGGATGTACTCGAACCATGAGAAACCATTATAAATATCTTTGTGTGCTTGTTGTTATTTACTTTATTATAAACTGCTAAATCTTGATAAATATAAAAGAAAGTGAAAAGCCGCATATTCACCCCCTAAGTGAGTTAGACTACTGCTGATAATAAACTATCAAGTGGTATCAGAGGGAGGTTGGTCAAAAATAGACTTGACAGTTTGACCAGATCCTATAGAGGGAGTCTAACCATGACCTCTAGTGAGTCTCATAAGGAGATGTGCTCTATGAAGTTTCTCATATGCAAAAGAAGAACATTGGCATATGGAAGCAGTGGGTGAAGCTATTCATGGAAGCTTCAGACCCTAGGATATATATTATAGTATAAGAGGGCCCTGTCATTCCCATGAAGGCCTCCAACATAGATCCAAATCTGCAAGTTCCTAAGAGATATACTGATATAACAAAGGATGAGATTATGCTGGCTACTATGGATAAAAGAGCAAAAAATATCACATTCGGTGCAATTGATGACTCCACCTTTCAGAATTTTTCTTGCTGTCATATTGCAAAGGAGATATGGGACACTCTCATAGTGTATATGGAGGGAACATAAGAAGTAATGGATGATAGGAAATCTCTTCTTATTCAAGAATATAAAACCTTTAGGCAGAGCAACAAAGATAGCATAGCTGAATGCTAGGAAAAATTCCTCAAGACAGTTAATGAGCTGAAGATCTATGACAGAGTCTTCGCAAATTATGAGCTTAATGATAAGTTTTTAAGATCTCTAACTAGAGACTACGACAATAAGATTTGTGTCATCAGGTAGATAGGGAACTTGGCCAACATTTCTCCCCACACACTATTTAGAAAGCTGTTCTCATATGAGATGTAATTAAATGCAAGGAAGGAGGAGGAGGTTGATGTCAAGTATCACTAGAAGGAGAAGATTGTGGCCCACAAGGGTGACATGCTAAGGAAGAACAAGGAGTGATTCCCTTCACCTCCTATAAAAGAATTTGAGTTAGAATCTTCTAAACCCAGCACATCAAATGTTGATATGTCGATGGGGAGTTTGTTGACTTCTCTAGGCAGTTCAAGAAGATGATGAAGATGAAGCAATGAAAGAGCAAACCTTCCTCCTCTTCAAACTACAAAAAGGACTACAATAGATCTGATCAAAAAAAACCCCAAAGAGGACATGTATGCTCCTAAATCTAGCAAACATATTTCTACTAACATTATTTGATATTGTTGCAATAAGCCTGGGCATACCATTGATAACTGCCCGGTCAAGAGAAAGGAGAAGAATAATAATGGTGATAGGAAGAATCATCCCAAGAGCAAGAAGTCTGAAAAGACTTTCCTTGCTAAGAAGGAGAAGAGTTGGAGTCAAAGTGACTCAGACTCTTTTGAATCTAAAGATGAAGAAGAAGTCTACATTGTGCTTTATGCCGCTACTGAAGAAAAAGTCTTTTCAACTATCAGGATAGGAATTAGAGCTCATATATCACAATCAGACATTGACAATAAGTAAGATGAAAAAGAAAAAAGATGTTGTGGTTTAATGGCCATGACTGAAGATGATTAGGATGACTTTGATTCTAATAAGCTATTGATTCTTGTCATCTCTTCTTCTAAATCTGAGTATGAAACTGGCCTAGATTTTGAAGCATCCCCTTCTTCAAATGATGTGGATGAATCACAATCTGAAGAGGATGTCAATCAATTGATTGATAAATATTGTGTTCTCTTGGAAGCTCTAAAGAAGAGAAATAAGCTTGTCAAGAGGCAAGATGAATAGATTGCTTCTCTATAGTATGCTAAATCTGTGCAATTTGAGTCAGCTTCCCAGCTAGCTCAGACGAGCATAGAAATAAGCCAACTGAAATCAATCACTATCATCCAAATTAGCACAATAGGTCAGAAGAGCAAGATCATTAAGGATCTTGAAGTGAAGCTCCTCAAAGAGAGAACTAGTGACCCAATTCTCTAAGCTACAATAAGTGTTTCCTATCATTGACTCTTTCTCCTCCCAACACAACAGGAGGGGATTGAGCTTCAATAGAAGGGCAACAACTGCTTGGAATAGAGGCAAGGGAAAGACTCATGTTAAACCTCAGACCGCCTTTCAGAAGGTCTTACTTCCTTCCAACAAGTATGACCATGATAACATATATGATAACTGGAAGAATGAAAGTTCCTATAGTAAGGCAAAAAATGCACCTAATTATGGAGGGAGAAAGGGTATAGGGATGAGTGCTTTGAAAGCTCCACATGAGGAAATCCAAATGGCTCATTATGAACCATTTATGTTTGGTACTCCAGCCCATACACTCAAGGGTAACGAATTAGCATCTTCCTAATCTCTTACAGCAAAGAAGTTGGCTAGTGGCAAGACAGTAATCAACTCTGACAAGGCCATATCAGATGCCATCAACACCATATCAGCTACCAAACTAGCATATGTTGCTGTCAAGCCGACACCATCAAATAAGATTGATTATTGTCAAGTAAACTACCGGGCACTAACTAAGAGAAATAAGAAAAATGCTTTTGCTTTCTCTACTGAACATAAGCATTCAGATGCACCTTCTACATCAAGAAATATTCAAAAGAGAAGGTACAACATCCATGAGTGTTGGTGTTGTGGTAAAGTAGGACACTTTGTTATTAATTAATGACACAACCCTAATGTGCCTAATGCAAAGAGAAGCTTTCCAACAAAGGCAGCCGTAGGCAGAAATATTTCTTTTACTGCTAACAAGAACCTATGATTCAAATTCAATTGGGCTCCTAAGGTAAAATAAATTGTCTCTTGCAGGATAGTAAAAGTACCAACCTAAAGCAAATTTTGTACTTGGACAATGGGTGCTCAAGGCACATGATAGGAACTAAAAGTCTTCTAAAGGATTATTCTCATCTGAAGAATGGACCAAATGTCATCTTTGGAGGATCTGATAGAGGAGTCACCAAAGAATATGGTATGATCTCCAATGGCATAATCTCTATCATATTGGTAGGTTATTTTGAAGGGTTACAACACAACCTTGTAAGCATAAGTCAACTATGTGACTTATGTTATGTCATTGAATTCCATAATGATAAGTGTCTAATTAAATGGTCAATTGACTTAAAGACTATTCTCTCAGACACAAGGAGTGAAAATATTTATTGTTTAGATTTCATTTGTAATTCTTCTACTCATGTTTGTCTAGTAGATAATGAGAGAGAGTCTTTTTGTATTTAATGACACAAGAGACTTGCTCACATTAATTATAAGACAATTAACAAATTATTTTCAGATAACTTAGTTAGATATTGTCCTAAGTTAAGGTGTATTAAAGAGGCTCCCTGTACTGCATGCAAAATGAACAAGCAAACAAGGGCCAACTTTAAGAGCATTGGCTCCAAAGACTCTATAAGATATCTTTATCTGTTGCATATGGACTTGTTTTGTCCTATGCCTATTCAGAGTTTAGGAGGGAAGTTGTATATCTTTGTGATTGTTGATGATCACTCTAAGTATGCATGAGTAATCTTCCTTAAGAAGTAGTCAGATACCTTGAATGTCTTCTTTTCATTTGTTAAGATAATCCAGAATGAGATGGAATGTTCTATGGTCAAAATAAGAAGTGACTATGGTACAAAATTTTAGTCTTGAGCCATGATAAGGTTCTTTTAATACCTCGACATCACCCAAAAATTCTCTTCTCTCAGAACTCCACAATAAAATGGGGTGGCTGAGAGAAAGAATAGGACCTTGATTGAGGTTGATAAAACCATGTTTAGTGATTCCTCACTACAAGAGTATTTCTGAGCTGAGGCAATCAATATTGCATTTCATGTTTTAAACAGGGCTTTTATCAATAAAGTATATAGAAAAACTGCATGTGAACTATTGAAGGACAAAATCAACCATTTCATATTTTAGAATCTTTGGTTATAAATGCTATATTCTAAATAATGGAAAATCTCAGTTGACTAAGTTTGCTGAGAAATGTTGTATGGGGACCCTTGTTGGATATAGCTCCCATAGTAGAGCATATAAAGTATTCAACAGGAAAACCCAAGTTGTAGAAGAATCTATGCACATTATTTTTGATGAATATAGTCTGCTATATATGGCCAGATCTAGTATTACTAACAATGCAGGTTCTGAGCTTAATGTACATGATATGTCTATACAAGACAAGTCAAGCTCAAGCAGAAATACTTCCCAAATTGAAGTGTTGAGTGAAGAAATTTAGCTAGCTGATGGAATTTAGGAAGCTGCTGAAGAAGAACAAATGCTGAAGAAATTCCAACAGGTCAGCCTGATACTGACAGATGGCTTGCTGTAACCAAAAATATGAGAAATCATCCCATCACTCTCGTAATTGGAGATGATAGTCAAGGAGTCACCACCAGAAGCAGAATTCATAATAAAGCTCTCTTTCTAAGCTTCTTGTCTCAGGCAGAGCCAAAGAAATTTGAAGATGCCGACAAGGACCCCTTCTGGATCAGTACAATATAAGAAGAACTACACTAGTTCAAAAGATATAAGGCATGGAAGTTGGTGCCAAGGCCATAAGGCCACGACATCATTGACACCAAGTGGATCTTTAGAAAAAAGATGGATGAGAATAGTGTAGTAGTCAAGAACAAAGCCAGATTAGTAGCCAAGGGTTACATGCAAGAGGAGGGCATAGACTTTGAGCAAACAATTGCTCCTATTGCAACGCTAAAGGCAATAAGGAAGTTTCTTTCCTATGTTGCCTTCAAAGGATTTATGGACTATCAGATGGATGTAAAATCAACATTCCTCAATGAAAATCTGAAGGAGGAGGTACATGTAGAGCAACTCTTAGGTTTTGTGCATCCAAACCTAACCTCTCATGTTTATTTTCTTAGAAAGGCTTTGTATGGGTTAAAGCAAACACCTAGGGGTTTGTATGAAACACTATCTAACTTTCACATTAAGAACAAGTTCTTAAGGAAAAAGATAGATAACACATTATTCCTAAGGGAAACAAAGGGCAAGAGTCTCTTAGTCAAAATTTATGTTGATGACATAATATTTGGGTCTACTAATGACAACCTTTACAAGAGTTTTGTCAACCTCATACATGGGGAGTTTGAAATGAGCAGTATGAGAGAGCTAAAATACTTTTTAGGTCTCCAAGTAAAATAGTCTGATTAGGGACATTTCATCTCGCAGACCAAGTACAGTAGAGAACTAACTAGAAATTTTGGGATGGAATCAGCTTCCACCATGAAAACTCCTATAGGATCAAATATATCGATCCCTGAACAAGGATAAGAAAGGAAAACCTTTTGATAAATCAATGTATAGGTATAACATTGGATCTCTATTATATTTGACTATAAGTAGACCTGATATTATGTATGCAATATGTGTCTGTGCTAGGTACCAAACATGCCTTAAAGAATTTCACTACTTAGTTGCAAAGAGAATTTTGAGATATCTTAAGGGTAACCAACATCTTGGCCTATGATACCCTAGGAACAATGACTTTGAACTAATTTGGTATTCAGATGCAAAATTTGCAGGTTGCAAAGAAGATATGAAGAGCATAAGTGAAACTTGTTAATTCTTAGGAAGGAGATTGATATCCTAGAGCAGCAAGAAGTAGACAAGTGTGGCTATATCCACAATTGAGTCAGAGTACATCTCAGCAGGAAGTTGTTCATAACTTTTATGGATTCAACATCAGCTAGAGGATTATCTCCTCTAGGTAAGTAACACCCCCAAGTTTTATGACTCATCCAGTGTTATTTCTATTGCTAAAAATCATATATCATATAACAAGACTAAACACATAAAAATAAGATATCATTTTATTAGAGAACATGTTGAGAATAATGATATCTATCTTGAATTTGTCTCCACAAACAAACCAGTGCCAGATATCTTTACTAATCCACAAGATGAGGCAAAGTTTAATTTGTTCAAGATTGAGTTACGAATGCTTAACATAGAATAGTTTATCTTTCTTGCATCATTCCAGTTGTTATGTTGTATAATTTATGATTCTGCATATTATTCTATTAGTTACTAGAACATAGTTTTGATAACATTTACTTATGTTAGCTACAAAAACATATGCTTAGTAATATGTTAGGTAGATAACCATGGTTGACATCTATCATCAGTATGAGTAAATTGACTCATTATCATATGTTAGTCTGTCAATTTGATAGACATGTAAACCTAGCTGTGCAGTGAAGATTAGCTGAGAATGTCTCAGCTATACCGTGGAGACAGTTGAGTAAATACTCAACGATATATCTCTCCCTCTCAACGATACCGTCGAGATGGGCTGCTATATTGATTTTTTTTATCATTTTCAATCGTTAGATCATTTTAATGATCATCCTAGCCATGTAGCACTTTGATTGCTTTTAAACCAAATTAAATATATATTAAATATATATTAAATAAATATATATATATATATATATATATATATATATATATATATATATATATATATATATATATATATATATATATATTGCCAAGGTTTAGTGAGAACATAACATCTAAACCCTAGAACATCGTCGAGTTCGTTCTGTCTGTCTCAGCGCTTCATCGACTAAGCAATCGAAGCTCATGATGCCAAAAGCAGAGAAAGTCCTTCACAAAGATATGGGGTAGTTCGACAAGAATTTCAACATGCCTCTAAATATATTAAAGAGGTCATCAGGATGTTAGAAGCCGATGGCTTAGAATTTGTTCTATCAGAACCAACACCAATCCTGAAGGATGAAGTGCTAGAACTCTTCTCCCATGTCAAACTTTCTTCATCCAGAAAGTCAATCAAAAGTAAGATAAAGGATGTTATGATTAAGATTACCCCTAATAGGCATGCCCAAGCCATACATCTTCCATCTACTAACATAGAAGAGGACCAAGATATTTCACCACAAGAAATAGTAGATGCATTAAACTAGTGTGAGTTTAGTGGAGAGCGATATGGATCACTAAAAAGGAAATTCTTCAACCAGAGAGGGAAGTTTCTCGCTGATATCATTGGGAAAGCAATCATGTGCAAGACAGGTTCCCATGATTGTATCTCCAAGTCTATGTTTGAGCTGATAACGAGAGTTATACTTGAAAAAAAGGATAAATTGGGCTCTTGTAATATTCCAGAAGTTGATTGTCTGTCTTCAAATCCCAAACTTAGGCATAATTCTTTCTCTTTATCTGATAAATGCTTACCCTGAGCATTATAACAAGAAGCCGGGTGTAAAGATTCACTACATGATGAGAATGGACATTAAAACTCTTGAGAGTTTCACTAGAGTTTTTGAAAGAAAACTGTTGTCGACCTAAATCACCTAGAGGGGGGGTGAATAGGTGGTTTGTGCGTCTTTTGCGGAATAAAAAATAATTAGAGCACAACACAGAAATATCTACCAATATCACAGACGACACAAGATGTATAGTGGTTCCCCAACCTTGGGTACATCCACTTTCCCTCACAAATCTAGCAATCAACTAGACTCGGCTACTCCACTATCTCGGATCAAAAATCGAACCTACCCTCGGAACAAAGTTCCTACAAACTCGATCCAAACAAAGGGATCTACACCTCGGAAGATAACACTTCCTACAAACTCGGAGTGAAAAACTCCTACACTCGGAGAAGATTTCTCCTACAAAATTAATAAAGTGTTTACAAGAATACAAACAGTAAATCACTCAGATCTGGAAGACACGGCCAGGATCTTCTTCTTTTCAACTTTGTAGCACTTTCAGAAATCGGTCAAGAAGTTCTCGGCTTCGATCTGGATTTACTCGCTTTTACAGAAATCGAGAGAGAATATGATCAGCGAAGTCGATCTCGATCTGTAACTCTCTTCAGAATAGTCCTCTGAAAGTAGAAGCTTTGGTCGGAGAAGAAGGCGGCGGAGGCGGCTTCCGATTTGCGAAAATCAGAGAGGAGTCGGCTGAAGAATATTTCTCGAAATAGAATGACAAGAAAGCTTGGAGAATACTTAGGGTTTGTCATTTTCTGATAAGACCTTATATAGGAGAGACTAACGATCATAATCGGTCATAATGATGTACACGTGGACCAATCATGTCGTGTGATTTGAAAAATCCCGTCAGAAAAATGACTTAGCAAAATTTCGGAAAGATTCAGCCAACTACACGAGTAAGTCAATAGCTACTCGAGCAGTTGAATAACTACTCGAGTATATTATGGAGAACATACTCAGGTAAATATATACAGACTACTCGAGTATATAGAGATCAACTACTCGAGTAAGCAGACAGAACTACTCGAGTATGTGTAGAGACCTACTCGAGTACATAAAGGATCTACTCGAGTACTGGAGAAGTTACTCGAGTATATTACATGAACTACTCGAGTACATGAAGTACTACTCGAGTGGAATACTTAGAAAAATTCTGAAGAGGTCTGCTGGTAACTACTCGAGTAGTTGAACTAAACTACTCGAGAGGAAGTAATCTACTCGAGTAGGTGAAAGTTCTACTCGAGTAAAAGACTTAGAAAAATTCTGGAGTAGGGAAATATCAAGGTACACGAGTGACACATGATCTACTCGAGTATGTATAATGAACTACTCGAGTATGTGAGTATACTTACTCGAGTATATGAGTATACTTACTCGAGTATATGACTTAGAGAAATTTAGATGAGGAAACCCTTTAGTACTCGGGTATAAAGAGTAATCTACTCGAGTATATAAGCATGCTACTCGAGTATATGACTTTGTCTACTCGAGTAGGTGACTTAGCTACTCGAGTATATGACTATGTCTACTCAAGTACAAGGTTCCTTTACTCGAGTAAATTATACCCAGACTACTCGAGTAGGTGAAAGCTCTACTCGAGTAAAACACTTAGAAAATTTCTAATGTTGGAAAAGCTGATTCTTCTAGGGTAGCCAACTTCCAATACCTTTCCCATAGTCCAATAGCTTGAATATGAAGTGTATCCCAATAGAGAGACCACACATGAGTCAACACCTTGGAATATGCAATGAGGGATTACATTGCACAGTTCCTGTGTTTGGTGACCCACTGTGAGCTGACATTGGTTTACACTTCCCAGTGAAATTCCTGCAAACATATAGCTCAAACCAAGCATCAAATACAACTTAATTCATCTTAGTTCCAGGGTGACTTCATCAAATCTGGGTTCATGTGGATGAAATACCCAACAATCTCCCCCTATTTGTTGAAGTCAGAACCCTTTACACTAAGGTGAATTATGAACATAAAAGAAACTAAGAAAGAAAATATGAGCAGGTAAGCAAAGGATAATGAAAAAGATAATTAGACAGTAATGAAGAATTGTATATATATGAGTTTCCAAAAACATCAAGTCTACAATTTGTCATTTCAATTTCTCATCATCTTTTAGGTTTGGGCTTGGGATTGCTGCTTATCCATCTTTTCTTGCTGTCGCCTTAGGTAGCTGAAAGGCTTAGGAAAATACTTAAGAGGCCTTGGAGGAGCAGCAGAGTTATTTCTCCCAAACTCTCTGTCATGGATCTTCCTTTTCAGCATTGACTTCTCATATAACTCCCATTCCTGGGAACTGTAGTGCATGCTTCTGTTCTCATTGTGATCCATGACCAGCCTGAGTGTGTCCAAAATGAGAGACTTTGAAGTTGGAGACAAGGCTTCAGCATATTCAGGGGCCTTGGAGGGAGCAGTCCTGCTAGCAGAGGGACCTTCACCATATTTCCTTTTCTTCTTGTGGATTCTGATCTCTGGAGGGGCTTGAAGGAATATATCAGCAGGATCTTCTTCTTCCCAGCCTGGAACATAAGTGTTTGGAGGAGCAACTGAGTCTGCAGGCCTGGGAGAGAAGGTAGGTTGTTGATGAACAGCTGGGGCAGTGACATCTGTGGCTACAGGATTGAGATGATGGGGAATGATGTTTGGGTCAACTGCAAGATCTGGCAAGATCTGATTGTGCATCTAGATAGCAGTGTCATATGTGTGAAATTTGACACTCTGTATCTGGGCAAGCACATCATCATGAATGGTCTTCACATGAGCTTCCCATACAGCTGTCTTTTGAGCAGTAGATTTTTCTACCTGTTCTTTGAGTTCTTTTATCAAACCCTCCCCCTTTCTGATTTCAACAGATACTTTCTCTATGGTGTCATCTTTGAAAATGCCAACTTCTTCACAGATCTTCACCTTGTTGGCTTCAGTCCTCTTGTCTAGTTCTATCTGATTGTTTGCTAGGGTGATACCTTGTTCCATAACATTGCCCACACTAGTGATAGTATGGTCAAGGGCTTTGCCACCAAGTTGGAATAGGTACTTGAGCTTGTCAGTGTTATGCTGAATTTCAACAAAACCTCTGCTCATCTCAGTCTCAAGAGCAGTAACCTTGTCAGTGACCATCTTTAGAGAGGTGTCAAAATGATGTCTTTGTTCTTGAAGAAGAATGGTGATGTGTTGCAGTAAATCTGAGGAGGAGGAGACTGTAGCAGCAGCAGTAGAGGGAGCAGCAGTAGGGATAGGAGGAGTTACCCAAGGAGCTATTTATTCAATTATTACTGAGCTGAGAGCTCTGGTGGTAGGAATGACAGCATCCAATTCTTCTGTATCATGGGGGATGGAGAAATCGAGGTTTCTGAGAGGGGCCTCAGCTGGCTCAGGAGAAGGCTCATCAGTAATAAAAATGGTGTCTGGATTATCTGCTGGAGGAGTTGGAGAAGGTGTGGGAGTCCTGGCTGGAGAGTGAGCAGGAGTCTGTACTGGAGACACGTCCTTGTTACCTTCAGAGGTTGGAGCTGGAGGAGAGAGAGGAGGAGGAGGGAGCACATCTTCAGAAAGCTCTGCAATCATGGCATCTATAGCAGCAGCTGTTGATAGAAGAGTGTCTGGAGGGACTTGATCTGAAGGAGTGGCTGGACTCTGGGGAGTATGAGGTAGGGATGGAATTTCTGGCTGAGGAGAGGGCTGCCTGACTGGGCTAGAAGGAGCAGGCTCCCCCTCACTTGGTGCACCAGAGGAGCTGGCCACATGATGAGGAGAGGGAGATGGAGTCCTGTCCTCTACAGCTGGAACCTCTGAAAGCTTGGCAGCTTGGGCAGAATTTTTGAGCTTGAGATCCCATCTCTGAATTGAGGAGATGGAGACCTTCTTCATGTGGTGAAGTGGAGTCCCTTTGGAGAAGTTGAATACTTTAGGATTTGTGGCATGGAGGAGCAGAGAGATAATTCTGGCGTAGTTGGGGGATTTCATGCTGTCCTTGATTTTGTTCAAAATCAGCATACCAAATTGGTACTTCTTGCGGCATACAATTGCTTGCATTATATCGAAGAAATATGGGGGAATTTCTCTGATGGAGTGAGTCTTACACAGGAGAATTTTGCCAATGATGTCTACCAGAAATTTTCCTTCAGCATTCATGTCTGACCTCTTAATATATTGAGCTTCAGGAGAAATGCCACAGAAGAGTGCTGTTCGGTCAGAATCTTCATCATCCAGATCATCTTCTTCATCAACAATAGGTAAACAGAGAAGTTGAGAGACAGAGGTCTTGGTGAACTTGAGTTTCAACCCATTTACTGTAGATTTTAGAACTTTGCCATTTCGTCGAACCTTGAGATTTGATAAGAATTCTGCAACTTCGGGGAAGAGAACGCGACAGGGTTCTTGGAGAGTGAAGGAGAGGCCGGTGGTGTCGAGAAGAATGAGGAGGTTGCGGAAATCATCGGAGAGCTCTGCGATACCCTCGGTGACAAGTTCGGAGCCGACGCCAATCTTGTGAGAAGTCGCCATGGATGCGAATGACTGGAGGAAATGAGAGAGAGGGCTCTGCAACTTCAGTGGAGGAGAGGAGTCGAATCGGCAGGGTAGGCGAAGAGGCAGAGGGACTCGAGAGATAGAAATGATCTCATGTAGGTTTGAGTTTGCGGAATTTCATATATATATTACTCTTAAAGTACTGCTAATTAATTTAAAGAAAGAGGCGACATATAGCCTTGGGGGGCGAATAGAACAATTTTCAAAATCTGGGAAACAGGACACGAGAAGGAGATATACTACTCGAGTAGGTACAGGAGCTACTCGAGTAGGTCGTCAGGAGGTACTCGAGTAGGTCTGCAAAGAATACTCGAGTAGGTAGATGACTTACTCGAGTAGGTCGACAGGAGTTACTCGAGTAAGAGGAGAGAGCTACTCGAGTAGATGGGTGACTTACTCGAGTAGGTAAATGACTTACTCGAGTAGGTCTTTAGATACTCGAGTAGGCACATCCTCATACTCGAGTAGGTCAGTACACATACTCGAGTAGGTGCATTCTTATACTCGAGTAGGTAGAGAAGAGTACTCGAGTATGTCTCAGCTTCTCGAGTTGAATTTTGAAAAAGTTGAGAAGGGAGAGATTTTGACTAACCCATTGCAATTACGAGTTTCTTAGTCAGCTAGCCTTCTTTAGTCCTCTTTGTTGAGCATCCCAAGCTCTGTCTTGAAGAACGAGAACTTGGTCTCGTCCAGCGGCTTTGTGAAGATATCTGCAACTTGCCTATCGGTAGGCACATATTGGAGATCTATGTCTCCATGCTCCACATGTTCCCGGATGAAGTGATACCTTAGCTCGATATGCTTTGTCCGGCTGTGGGAAACTAGATTGTTGGCTATTGCAATTGCGCTGGAGGAGTCACAGTACAAGGGAATATCTTTGAACTGCAGGTTGTAGTCCTCGAACTGATTCTTTATCCATAGCAACTGTGCGCAACAACTGCCTGCAGAGATATACTCTGACTCGGCCGTTGAGATTGCGACACAGTTCTGCTTCTTGCTACTCCAGGAAATTAGCCTTCTTCCGAAGAATTAGCAAGTCCCTGAGGTGCTTTTCCGGTCGTCTTTGCTACCTGCAAAATCTGCATCTGAAAATCCAATTAGTTCGCTGTCATTACTTCTTGGGTACCATAAGCCAAGATTTGGTGTGCCTTTAAGGTATCTCAGGATTCCGCTTTGCAGCAGCGTAATGAGATTTCTTAGAGTTCACCTGAAATCTAGCACAGACACATGTTGAGAACATTATGTCAGGCCTACTGGCAGTAAGGTAGAGTAAGGATCCAATTATGCTTCTATACTTGGTTTCATCAAAAGGTTTCTCTTTTTCATCCTTGTCCAGAGACATAGTTGAGCCCATTGGAGTCCTCATAGAGGTTGCGTTCTCAATTCTGAATTTCTTAATTAGCTCTTTGGTGAATTTGGTCTGTGAGATGAAAATTCCATCTTCAGATTGTTTCACCTGAAGCCCTAAGAAATACTTCAGCTCACCCATACTGCTCATTTCAAACTTCACTTGCATAAGTTTTGAGAACTTTTTGCATAGGTTGTTATCTGTAGTGCCAAAGATAATGTCGTCGACATAGATTTGCACTAGCAAAATCTTGCCTTTTATTTCCCTAAGAAATAATGTCTTGTCTATCTTTCCCCTTGTGAACTTGTTCTCAAGTAGAAAGGTAGACAACGTTTCATACCAAGCTCTAGGAGCATGTTTCAGACCATATAGGGCCTTGTGCAGAAAATAGACATGATCGGGAAGGTTAGGATCAACGAAACCTGGATGTTATTCCACATACACTTCCTCCTTTATGTTACCATTCAGGAAGGCCGACTTCACGTCCATCTGATAGACGGTGAAGCCTTTGAAGGCAGCATATGCGAGGAACAACCTTATGGCCTCTAGCCTCGCCACCGGAGCATATGTCTGGTCGAAGTCGATTCCTTCTTCTTGACGATAGCCTTTAGCGACGAGTCTGGCCTTATTCTTTATGATAGTTCCGTCTTCATCCATCTTGTTCCTGTAGACCCATTTTGTTCCAATGATGTTCTTTCCCTTGGGTCTTGGAACCAGCATCCACACATTACAGCGCTTGAACTGATTTAGCTCTTCTTCCATTGACATTATCCATGATGCGTCTGAGTTTGCTTCCTCAAATTTCTTTGGTTCAACCTGTGAGAGAAAACTTAAATGAAGATTCTCATTAGTTGTACCTCTCCGAGTTCTGACACCATCCTGGGGATCTCCTATGATCTGGTCCATGGGGTGATCCTTCAGATGTATGAGCTTTAGAGTCCTTGCATCTGGATTATCTTCAAGCACCGGAGTGATTTCTTCGTCCTGGATGACTTCTCCATTTTGATCATTAGCCTCTCCAATGGGAGTTGGAGTGGTGATCTTAATGAACTTCTCGCCTTTGTTTTCGGACGGATCATCCAAGCTAGTTTCTTTCAGCTTTTCACCTGCATCTTCAATGAGCATACTAGACGGATTGCTTTGCAGCAGGCTCGTCTCATCAAATACAACATGTATCGATTCTTCCACCACCAGGGTTTTTCTATTAAAAATCCTATATACTTTACTATGGCTACTATATCCTACAAAAATACCTTCAAAGCTCTTTTCGCTGAACTTGGTGGTATGATACTTGCCATTGTTAAGTACGAAGCATTTACAGCCAAAGATTCTGAAGTAAGAGACTGTTGGTTTCCTGCCTTTCAGAAGTTCGTAAGGTGTCTTATTGTGGTCTTTGTTTATGAGTGCTCGATTTTGCACGTGGCATGCAGTGTTGACGGCCTCAGCCCAGAAGTACTCCGGCAGTGAAGCATCACTCAACATGGTCCTGCAGGCCTCTATGAGTGTTCTGTTCCTTCTCTCAGCCACTCCATTTTGCTGTGGAGTGCGAGGAGAGGAAAACTCATGAAAGATACCTAAGCTTTCACAGAATTCTGTCATGGCCCTAGATTTGAATTCTGTTCCGTTGTCACTTCTAATTTTGACTATGGAGCAGTTGTATTCATTCTGGACTTGCCTGACAAAATTGGTAAAGATGTCGAAGGTATCTGACTTGTGTTTCAGAAAGAACACCCACGCAAAGCGCGAGTAGTCATCAACAATTACCAATGTATAGTCCTTACCTCCCAAACTTCTAATCTGCAGTGGACCAAACAAGTCCATGTGCAATAGATGAAGACATCTGTTAGAGTCTTTGCCAATAATGCTTTTAAAGGTAGCCCTTGTTTGCTTGCCTTTTACGCATGCATGACAGGGTTTGTCTTTGACGCATTTGACATTTGGGGCATCACGTACTAAGTTCATTGAAAATAGTTTATTGATGGTTTTGAAATTAATATGTGCTAGTCTCTTGTTCCATTGGTCACCAAGAGACGCACTATCTTTTGCCAAAAGACACACTGGTGTAGAGGAATCTATACAGATGAAATTTAAACAGAAAATATTCCTGCTTCGAGTGCCGGATAGAATCGTTTCCATATTGTCAACGGATTTTATCAAGCACTTATCAGCATGGAACTCAACTATGTATCCTTTGTCGCAGAGTTGGCTTATGCTAATGAGATTGTGTTCCAATCCTTCAACATAGGCCACATCCGAGAAGGATACATTGCCGTTAGTAATCATACCATAACCTCTAGTAATTCCACGGTCTGAACCTCCAAAGATGACCTTTGGTCCGTTCACGACTGAAGTAAAGTTCTGAATGAGGCTTCTAGTCCCCGTCATATGCCGAGAGCATCCGCTGTCCAAGTACCAGATAGGCGTTTTGTTAGCCTTTGGACATCCCTACAATCACAATCAGTTTGCCTTAGGAACCCAAACACGTTTGGGTCCTGGGTCTCGGGTTAGAGTGCTCCCCCTACGAGTATTAGCATTATGAGCGGTCTTTCTCATACTGCTGACATGAGGGGTTGCAGCATTTCTGGAATTGAACCAGCAATCTATGGCGAAGTGACCAACCTTGCCACAGCACAAACAGTCAAATCTGTTGTACCTTTGCCTCAGGATCTCCTGCTTGACCTTATGGAACTTTGGTCTAGCAGTGGTAGCATTCTTGGAGGAAGATGCCTCATGATAATGGCAATCACATGGCTTCTTCTCCTTTATGGGCTTCTCTACAACAGGCTTTGTCTTTGGTGCGTTCTTGAAGTTATGCCCATGATTGAAAGGGCCATAGCTCTGAAGAATAACTTCTTCATAAGGTGCCTTAAAGACACGTTCGCCAAAGTTTCGGGGTCGAGCCCATCCTTGATAGCGGGACTTTGGCTCTACATAAGTAGGCCTAGCAAAGTGCCCGTATGATGAGTCAAAATCAAACTCATTTGTTGGAAAGATGACCTTTCTGAATGTGGTTTGATTTTGAGGGGCTTTTCCCTTTTCTTCGGCTGAGGCCTTTTTGGCGGCCTTATTTTTCCGTTGATTCTTGTTTCTCCTAGAGGATTTAGTAGGAGCTTCTTCATGGCCTAGTCCAGCTCCCTTGGCCTTTGCTGAGAATTTAGCAACGAATGGAATAACCGTCTTGGGCTTAGAGAAACTCTCAACAAGTTTCCTTTCAGCCGCAAGTTCGGCTTCCAAACCTTTGATGATCTTCTCCTTCATGTCAAGGTGCTCAAGAGCCTTGTTATATTCTTCAATAGTATTATTGAAGTTTTCCTCGAGGGAGTCAGTCTTTGCAACTTTCTCTCTCAAGTTGCTCTCTTCGGCTTTTAGAGATTTGATCTCTTTAGCCTGAGTCTTCACGACTCGACGACATTTATCGTAAGCCATGATTAACTCCTTATACTGGGCCATCAATTCTGACTCATCGTCAGAGGAGCTACTCTCGCAATCATGTTCAGAGACTTCAGACTCTGAGAGAGGGGTGTGAGAGTTTACCTTCCTAGTGAACTGGGGCTCTTATTCATAATCTGTTTGAGCCATTAGCCCAAAGTAAGCTTCTTCTTCTTCGCTTGACTCTGAAGAGTCGGAGTCGCTAAGAGTCTTGCTCCTTTTGGCTATGAGGCTCTTCTCTTTCCTTTTCCTATTGTGTGAGGATTTCTTGTCTTCCCTTCTACCACCCTCCTTCTTCTTGTGAGGGCAGTCAGCAATGACGTGATCTGGCTTATTACAACAGTAGCAAATGATGTCAGTTGAAACGTATTTGTTCTGTTTAGTATTGTACCTTTCGTGGCTTCTTGAGCCTTTTCTTTGTCGATCGTCATCACGCCGCGATCTTCTGTATGAGGCATCTTTGCCTTTCCATTGTTTCTTTTTATTTAGAAACTTCTTGAATTGCCTTGAGAGTAAGGAGAACTCTCCTTCAGATAGTTCAAACCCTGAGGTGCTAGGCTCTGATGATTCTTCTTCTTCATCAACTTCTGGAGCTGGAGCGGGGGAGGCAGCCTTAGTCTTTCTGGAGGTGTCTTCCTTCAGAGCGACAGATTTCTCCTTTAGGGCAGACCTGCCCTTCTCTTCTTCAGCTTTTCTTGTATTGATTTGGAGTTCATAAGACATAAGCTTTCCAAAGAGATTTTGCGGGTCTGTTTCAGCTAGCTTCCCGAACTCCCTGATGGCACATACCTTGTTATCCCATTCCTTGGTTAGGGATCTCAAGAATTTGTCGTTCAGTTCTCCGTTGGTGAAGACACGACCATACACCCTTAGGCCATTTACAATTTTGAAGAAGTTTTCAAAGGTGTCGGCAATTGTTTCCTTGTTCTCTTGTCGGAACGCTTCATATTTTTGATTGAGAAGAGATCTCCAATTATCCCTTACTTCTTCAGTTCCTTCCATCAAAGTGACTAAGGAATGCCACATCTCCTTAGCTGATTGACAGTGAATCAAATTCTGCAGCATCGAGTCATCGACTGCACTTGCTATAATGTTCTTAGCTTTCTTGTCGAGAGAGACAAGTGCAATCTAATCTTTGTCGAGATCGATTAGCTTTTTGGGAACTTTCTTGGTAGGGTCGATAGTGGACACAGTCATGGGAACGTAAGGACCTTCTTCGACGATCATGAAGATCCTTGGATCCACAGCTTCCATGAAAAATTTTATCCTTTCTTTCCACATGGGAAAGTTATTTTTGTTGCACAGTGGAAGCTTGGCGAAATCTTTGCCCTTATCCATTTTATGGTAGAATCTTTCAGATAATAGATCTGGATCTGATCAAGGTGTTAACCTTTTGACGATCAACCTCGCTCTGATACCAATTGAAAGAAAACTGTTGTCGACATAAATCACCTAGAGGTGGGTGAATAGGTGGTTTGTGCGTCTTTTGCGGAATAAAAAATAATTAGAGCACAACACAGAAATATCTACCAATATCACAGACGACACAAGATGTATAGTGGTTCCCCAACCTTGGGTACATCCACTTTCTCTCACCGATATAGCAATCAACTAGACTCGGCTACTCCATTATCTCGGATCAAAAATCGATCCTACCCTCGGAACAAAGTTCCTACAAACTCGATCCAAACAAAGGGATCTACACCTCGGAAGATAACACTTCCTACAAACTCGGAGTGAAAAACTCCTACACTCGGAGAAGATTTCTCCTACAAAATTAATAAAGTGTTTACAAGAATACAAACAGTAAATCACTCAGATCTGGAAGACACGGCCGGGATCTTCTTCTTTTCAACTTTGTAGCACTTTCAGAAATCGGTCAAGAAGTTCTCGGCTTCGATCTGGATTTACTCGCTTTTACAGAAATCGAGAGAGAATATGATCAGCGAAGTCGATCTCGATCTGTAACTCTCTTCAGAATAGTCCTCTGAAAGTAGAAGCTTTGGCCGGAGAAGAAGGCGGCGGCGACGACTTCCGATTTGCGAAAATCAGAGAGGAGTCGGCTGAAGAATATTTCTCGAAATAGAATGATAAGAAAGCTTGGAGAATACTTAGGGTTTGTCATTTTCTGATAAGACCTTATATAGGAGAGACTAACGGTCATAATCGGTCATAATGATGTACACGTGGACCAATCATGTCGCGTGATTTGAAAAATCCCGTCAGAAAAATGACTTAGCAAAATTTCGGAAAGATTCAGCCAACTACACGAGTAAGTCAATAGCTACTCGAGTAGTTGAATAACTACTCGAGTATATTATGGAGAACATACTCGGGTAAATATATAAAGACTACTCGAGTATATAGAGATCAACTACTCGAGTAAGCAGACAGAACTACTCGAGTATGTGTAGAGACCTACTCGAGTACATAAAGGATCTACTCGAGTACTGGAGAAGTTACTCGAGTATATTACATGAACTACTCGAGTACATGAAGTACTACTCGAGTGGAATACTTAGAAAAATTCTGAAGAGGTCTGCTGACAACTACTCGAGTAGTTGAACTAAACTACTCAAGAGGAAGTAATCTACTCGAGTAGGTGAAAGTTCTACTCGAGTAAAAGACTTAGAAAAATTCTGGAGTAGGGAAATATCAAGGTACACGAGTGACACATGATCTACTCGAGTATGTATAATGAACTACTTGAGTATGTTTCTATCTACTCGAGTATGTGAGTATACTTACTCGAGTATATGAGTATACTTACTCGAGTATATGACTTAGAGAAATTTAGATGAGGAAACCCTTTAGTACTCGGGTATAAAGAGTAATCTACTCGAGTATATAAGCATGCTACTCGAGTATATGACTTTGTCTACTCGAGTAGGTGACTTAGCTACTCGAGTATATGACTATGTCTACTCGAGTACAAGTTTCCTTTACTCGAGTAAATTATACCCAGACTACTCGAGTAGGTGAAAGCTCTACTCGAGTAAAACACTTAAAAAATTTCTGATGTTGGAAAAGCTGATTCTTCTAGGGTAGCCAACTTCCAATACCTTTCCCATAGTCCAATAGCTTGAATATGAAGTGTATCCCAATAGAGAGACCACACATGAGTCAACACCTTGGAATATGCAATGAGGGATTACATTGCACAGTTCCTGTGTTTGGTGACCCACTGTGAGCTGACATTGGTTTACACTTCCCAGTGAAATTCCTGCAAACATATAGTTCAAACCAAGCATCAAATACAACTTAATTCATCTTAGTTCCAGGGTGACTTCATCAAATCTGGGTTCATGTGGATGAAATACCCAACAGTTTTGCCTAATAGTCAAGCTGTCAAGCTGAAGAAGGATAAGAGTAGAGCAAAGGCAAAGAAAGTTATTTTGGAAGAGTCTGATTCTGAATCTGAGCCTGGAGGAAAACATGCTTGTGACCAAGAGGACAGTGAAGACATTCATGAACCCTATCTATCACCATCAAGCCAAGATGTTTGTGATCAAGAGTCTTCAAGTGAAGAGGATGAACATCTTCATGACTTTAGCACTCAAGTGGATCTTGACCTAGATATTGCTAGTGCTCCTCAAATCATGGATGTAGCTGTTCTAGGAGAGCCAGTGGCTCAAGAGCTAAGCCATGCACAATCTCAGTGGGAGACAGTAGTGCATATAGATGAGGATATGGATATCAACGCTTCAACTAAGGGAGAGCAAGATGCTCAAGAAAAGGATGTTGGCCCAATTGAGGGGTTGAATAAGGAAATTGCTGAAGAAATTCCAGATATCGCTCTAGAAAAGTTTTTGAAGATTGATGATCAAGTTATGGGGGAGCCTCTACCTGAGATCCATAAATCCCCAGAAGTTGATACAACCACTCACACTGAGTTGGATGGTCAAGAGGACCTAGGGATGAGTTTAAATCCCTCTACCACTAATGTGCCATCTCATGTACCCCACTCTCAACCATCCACCAGCATGGCTAATAACTCTATCCTCTCTTAAATAAAAGCTCTTTTGGATGAGCAAGCCATTTTTTTGAAAAGTTATATTGATTGATCAGTATAAGAAGAGAAAGCTAAAATATTACCCGAGGTTCAGAAAGTGAAGGCAGAGATAATGGCTGATCTAGATTATCCAAAAGGTGACACAGCTCACATCAACAAAGAGATCACCAAGTGGTTTGACCTGACTAGCAGCACAGTCAAATAGAATGTCAACATTCTCAGATCTATGGATGACAGCCTGAGGTTGACTACACAAGATACAACCAGTGTAAAGATTTATTTAAGCCAGACTTATGTGTATCAAACAAGGTGTGGAGCACATTGAGGTCTATGTGTATCAAATTCAACTTCAGGTTGTGCAGTTAGCTGAAGAATCAGTAGATGTTCTTTTGGAAGATAATGATAACATCTTTAAAACTTTGTCTAGCAGGTTTGAGACAACACCTCTCATCTGGAGAACAAGATTATTGAAGAAGCCAGAAAAGGGGAGAAGTTTAATGCTGCGCATGCCCTGAAAGTTCTTTGAGGAACAATAATTGCTCTCAATTTACCCCTGATGGACAAGAACATGCCTACAAATTTTGATTTCCAAGGTCAGGCAAGAGTAGCTCAGAATGAGCAACTTGCAAAAAGAAAGAAAAGAGAAGTCCTGGAGCTTCATGAAGAATATGTGGACTAGAGAAGATCTGAACAAGCTAATGATCCAGACTTTGAGTATTGTAGTGATGATTCAAGAGATATCATAATCAATGCCTGAATCAATGATGGACAGATTTTTAAAAATATTGATAGTGTTATCCTTAGAGGAATGGATAAAACATCTAGAGAGGCAATCTCAAAGGGATAGGGTTTTCAAAGAGAATTTGGTAAGGAAGAACAATCAAACGAGGATGCCATCCAAATACATTTTCAAACCTTTTTTATACTTTAGGATGAAGGAGAACAAGGCAAGAGTTGATGAAAGAAGAGCAGTTGTTCAAGGTGAAGGCACAAGTTCAGATGCAGCAATCCAGCCAGCGGACAAACATCCAGTACCATGAAATTTAAAATTTCTTATGACGTAATTATGATAAATTGTAATGGACACATGTTCCTTTAATTAAAAATCTGGTCTTATATATATACATCTATATATCTGGAATTGTTTGTGCTAATATGTTTAATGCTTTATTGTTCATCATAATATTCTTTATCTGATAGTTATCTATGATAACACATTCCCACTGCTATATCATGATGCCTATGTTGACATAATATTTCTGTTATATTATTGTCATATTGTGATTTTATGGTTAATGTACCTTAGCATTGAAGTGTGTTCTGCCCTCTTTAAATAGGAGAGATTGTTGGGAATATTGCCCTCAATATTTTTAAATTTGAAAAAACATTACCTTTAATACTAAGATCATAATGTATTTAATGGCATGTCTACTTCATGTTCATGCAGAACATATTACTGTTGTCTCAAAAACAAGTTTAGAGAAATGATGGACTATACCGCTGAGTAGGTATAGCAATGTCCACTGTATCATTGACATACCATTGAGAATGAAATCTGTACTCAATGATATTATGGAGAAGAAGTTGAATGAAATAGTTCTCAGTGTCAAGGACGATACCTCTGAGAAAGAAGTTTATCCTCAATATTATCTATAAGACGAGATTAAATATTAGTGTTAAGCCCATAAAGAGTGGTGGGATTCAAAATTGATGATAATGCATAAACCAAGGATAGACTATTCTATTCATGTCCATGCTGATGACAAGACGCATTCCGGGACCATTACAGAAGTCAAAGGTATAAAAGGAGATATGCTAGGGCAGTAGAACAGAACGACGACAACCCGATCAAGTGTCGCCACTTATCGCAAAACCTAAATGCGCATTGGAAGCAAGTTAGTTCTTCCTGATTATTTTTTAAAAGAACAAGAGAGAGCCAATCAGACTCAAAGCTAGATCTTCTTCAAGCTGCTGAAGAAGAAGATTAAGGAGGAGAAAGCCCCAACCTAGTCTACCTGAAGATCAACTTGTTCAGGGGCTGCCCTATAAACTTGCCATCAACAAGAATAATAAATAAACTAAAGCATCAAGGTCTTATTATTTCAAGTCTTTTATTTTAAAATATTAAATCATCTTTTCTATAGGATCTACTTGTAGATCTGACTATAGGGCTTTTTGTGCCCGAGTTGTAGGGCTGCACTCCTAGCCTGAGTAGTAGGACTTGTTGATAAGTTTGAGGTAGGACTTGGAGAAAAGTCTGAGGTAGGAAATCGGGAGTGATTCTAAGTTGTAGAAGTTGGAGTACTCTGAATTGTAGGGCTTGTGTGCCTTAGGTAGGATCTAGAGGAGATCTGAGAAATCCTGAGGGTTTTGAGTTGTAAGCTCTAAGGAGTCGAGTTTTTGGAGGAGATTGCCGAGTCTAGCACACTGCTAGATAGGTGTAGAGGTAAATTGGATGTACTCATACCTTGGGGAACCACTATAAATATCCGTGTGCTGATCTGTGTGGGCTTGTTGTGCTTTAAGTTTATTAGAAACAACTAAATCTTGATAAGTAGAAAAGGAAGTGCAAAGCCACCTATTCACCCCCTCTAGGTGAGTTAGACTACCACTAATAACAAACTATTAGCAACACTGAAGTCATGGGAAATACTATTCCATGCAGATATGCATATGAGTTGAATACTATTCAACCCAATTTTTATGTCCAGACTGTCGCCTCTCTCCTCAGTAGATCTAATAAAACATAAGTGAGAAATTCATACCCACATTCTCATAATACTCATTCAGAAAGAAAAATGAAATATAATATGTATGAGTGTCGTTGCTGCCATAAGGTAGGGCATTTCATTAGAGATTGTAGGTATAATTCATCAGCAACAATACTTCCTAGAAGCTCCGTGACAACTCCTCTCATCTCTCACAAAAGTAATTCTTCTAAAATATTAGGACCTAAAATAAATAGAGGTCCTTATAATGTATATTATTACTATAGGTAAAACCCCCTCTTAACCAAAATCTAGTTGTATAGTGAAGATCAAATTACAAATATTAAATTGATGGAACAAGCAAATCCAAAGGAATAAGAAATAAAAATAATTATGCACAAAGTCGACGCACTTCCTAGCTAGGATAAGTCTAGTGCTTGGTGTCTAGAAGTCAGTCATTGCTTTGGAACCACAAGTGATAAAACAACAAGAGATGATTTTTCATCTCTTCAGAACCAAGAGTGAAGCGTCTCTTGAAAACTTAAAAGGTCAACAGTCATGCTTTTATTCTTCCGAACCATTTAGGTCAAAAGAAATGAATGGTCATATCGCCTCTGCGAGGCATTTCAAAATTCATGTCTATTTAATAGATTGCTCCATACGAGCACCTCATTTCCATTCACTCCTCTTTCTTTTTTATTCACTCCTTCCTTCATTTCCATGGCCGCCTCAAATTGATTAAAACTCTTCGTCTACTTCAAGCAATTCTTCCAATTCCTTTGAACTATTTCATCCTAGGGCGGTCTTGATTTCTATTCTCTATAAAATCAAGAATATCATATATGGTCACTGTAACACTAAGCCTCGCATGAGGTTGATGCCATATAACCTTTTGAATAGGGATGGCAATTCCATGCTTGCTCCTGGAATCCCTTCTATAAGGAGCTGTAATGAGCTTTAGCCCAAAGGGAGGAGTGACAGAGGTATATTCCTCTTCCACTAGTCCTTTCCACGGGTTCCTCCCCATCAAGAGGGTGAGGATTGCTGAAGAGAATTAGCGCGGAGAAACATGAGTAGGACAGAGCACAGTCTTTTCCAAATCCTCCTCTCAGCCATCTCCCTTTTCAACATGTGTGTCAAATAATGCATTACTATTCGATATAACGTCAATTTATACAAATTGACGCATGTGTGGAATATCCCCACTATTTGAAGTGACGTCAATTTCCATGAATTGACATTGTGTTAGTGTAACACCCTAGTTTCCCACTGCTAAGAAATCAAAGCAATCTGATAGTAGAGCCTTAACACTGTGTGGTAAAGGTATCACTGGCGGTAGTGTGTTGACTAGAAGACTTACTTTTGTCTACGAGAAGTGTCAATAAGATGACTTGTCTGTGTCGACTAGAAGCTAATGTAGCACAATAAGTATTACTGCCAGTGGTAGCTATGAATTATCGACCAGAAGCTCCAATATATCAATGTGAAGCTCTATCTTATCAAGGAGAACACAAGTCAATGAGACGCTAACGCTGAGAGGTAGGTACTACCACTGTCGGTAGGACTTCCAATCAATAAATACTTAAATTTGTTGACGAGATCCGTCAACCGGGATATATCGACTAGACACTAATGTCGTGCTGTAGTGGTACCACTGGTGGTAGGTCTTCCAATCGATGCCACTTACAATTTTAATGCAAGTTCAAGTAGACATGCTAATGAAGCGCGGTAGTGGATACCTATGACAGTTCGAGATAAGATCACTATCACTGGCTTTGAGTTGTCGCGGTGCGGTAGCTACCGCCGCGAGGTAGCTGACGAAAACAGATTCAGAAATCTGTGATCATGACCGTTAAATCCCTTATGAAACTTGATCAAATGATCTAAAATAGGATGCCCTTTAATACTAAAGGTGTTGGCAATCTTTTGAAGAAATTTTGTAGAAATTCCTTGGGGAAGAGTAAAAAGAAGAGTAGAAATCTGCCATTATTAGAGCTCCGAAGCTCCTAATTGCAAGCCAATTTTAGATCCATTGAGGTCAGTGTAAGGACCCCCAACCTTTGCCCAGGTCAGGCCGGAGTGGATCTTATTTGCCCAATACATCCACCCAGTGCTCCTTAAGGGGTAACGACTCACACTACTAAGCACTAGTTGGCCGCCTTGCTCGACTTGAATCACAACATTCACATCTCATTACAGAGTTTTGCGGAAGCATTAATAGGAAACGATAGCAAATATATATAACGATATATATTTAAAATGAAAGTTAAAAGGTTGTAGCTACTATTTATACACGAAGCCGTAAACTATAAAAGTACTATAACTAACAACTCCTCACTCTCTCATTCTTGCTCGTTAGTGAGACGACAAGGGTGCCTCTACTCGGGTAGTCCTATCAGCTGGCATATCATACTGCAGCAGCTGGTCGCTACGGTGCTCTATTTCCTGTGAATAGTTATTAAAATAATTGTTAGTCACATATGTAATTGGAAACAAATCTTCTCCTCGAATCCATATCCTGGGGACGTGCACACACACCCAACAAAAGTAGATAGCTGAAGCAAGAGAGAATTAGTACATCATTTCATATATAAGCTAGAAGCAACCATAAAAAGAGATGCATCATAGTATAACTGGTAGATCAACAGCAATATACGTCACTTATAATTTAAGCTTTACTAGCACAGTTGCACAACATGTATTCACAACCCGTTTTCGTACTGCAGGCATTCATAGCCACACACACATCATAGGCATTCACAGCTGCACACACATTACAGGCATTCACAGCCGCACACACATCGCAGGTATTCACAGCCGCGTACACATCACATGCATTCACAACCGCGTACAACACCTTATGTCAACATAGTATAGACCGCTTCATTTCAAGTAGGGTAGCGAGCCTCGCGGGCCTCACCGATGTGGCCGTCATTGATAGTGAACAGTCCTGCCACTTCTGGGGGTGGTCGTACTGCACAACCCAAGCCCTAACGTACAGTCCTGTATACTCTTATATGTGAGCGACATCCGGTGATTCAACATTTTGGCCGACCAGAGGAGGAAACCCAATGGAGAAAACATAACGGCCTATCACCCGTGGTACTCATCTCCCTATAATCTTGAGTCGTCGAACTTCCCGCACCGGTACGATCGTTCTATAGAAGTGACTGACCCGACACAATTTACCACAAGCAATTTATAAGCAAAGTAAAAATAATTTTGCTAGCATGCACCAGGTATACAGCGACTTGCCTTACTATGCTTAAAAAAATTCGGGCAAACGACACTTGACTTGACTTTTGACAAGGAGTGTGGGAGTACTTTACTTGGGGCTAATTTAGGAGGAACATCTCAACTCCTGTTGTCCCCAACTAAGGCTCAACCTATCAAAATAACTATCCGTCAGAGCAGGACCCGTGCTTAAAATAGTAAATTGCAGAACCAAAAGTGTGGTAATAGAAGATGCTATTAGTTTAAGTTGTAGAATTGAAATGTTGTAATGAAAAAGGACCACTATGAAACTGGAGTAGTACTGAACTGAAAGTAAGTACTGAAAGGAACTTAACCAGTACGAGACTAGAATAGTACTTAAATAAAAGAACTGAGCTGAAAGTAAATAAGCATGACCAATACGAGACTGGACTACTTAAAAAGAAATAACTGAACTGGATCAGTGCAAGACTAGAATAAATCATAGAGAAAATGGTTAGTAGTCCAATAGTTCCGTTCAGGAGGCTTCAGTTCCATCTCCGTTCTCAGGATGCATGTTCAGTTCTATTTCCATTCTCAGGAGGCATGCTCAGTTCTATCTCCGTTCTCAGGAGGCATGTTCAGTTCCATTTCAGCTTTTAGTAGGCTTCTTTAGGTTTCACCCATTATTAAGATTCAATAATAATTCAGTTGCGCCCTTTTTAATTATGCTTAATCAGATCAAGGAGACTTATTAGGAGTTATATTTATATTATTTATCGAGAATAATTAGCAGCTCATTTGCTCGTACTCTCAACCTCTGAGTTTACCTGAATTAGCCCGCGAGACTTTTTAAAATGAGGCGCTCAGCGGTTCTACTAAACCTCAAAACACTCAGAGTTTTGAAACTTGCCTCGATTATTGTCGTCAATAAAATAATTGACCTTATTAATCGATTTACAAAGGTGGTCATGTGCTCAATTTTTATTTTTGAGACAATTGAGCATTATCAAATTTTCGAGCACGACCCTAGTCTCCAAGAGATCGAAAAAACTTCAATTTTTATCCCAAAATTTTAAAATTCTAACGCAACCTTTAAGAGGGCCTATTATGAGCCTGGTATTTTTTTCAAAAAATTTCGACTAATTTGGACATTAAATTTGGCCAAATAAAATTTATTTGGACTTTTAAAAATAACAAATAAACTCCAAAAATTCTCAAAAGTTAGGTGGAGGAAGCCCTCATCAAGGGAAACAATTTTCTTGTTCAACATTTTCCCTAGAAACATAGATTTTTTTCAAAAATATACAAACCTCTATTTAAAAATTGGTTTGCATATAGCCAGATCAATCCAATCCTGCTGTCAGGAATGCACCAGATGGTTGATTTGCGGGATTTTTTCCACACATCAGATCGGCCACGAATCCGCAGTGCGGGGCGTTGAAGTTGAAGCAGGTGGAAACAATGAAATCACCACCGTCCGATCTCATCACCGTGATTGGACGGTGGCTGCTTCTCCCCGTTGATGAAGAAGGCGGTGGCCTTCTTCCACCGTCGGCCAATCACTGCTGGACACTAGCGCCACCGTAGATCAACTCGTCGGGGTATGGTGACCTCTTGGGAGGTGGTCCGGCGTCCTGCCGCTGCTGGCCACCGCCAAAAATTACCAAACCGAGAGGAGGGTGGCAGCTGGCTCTGCTCCCAGCACCACTGCGTCGCCCCGCCTCTCCAGTGACTGCCCCGGACACAAAACAAACCCCCGCCGATGTGCCAGGGGTTGTGCTATTCTTTGGTGGCAGTCCGACGGCCTAGCGCCACTGGCCGCCACCATAGCAAATTAATAGAGTTTTACTTTGTTTTCGGGTGCTGTTGGAGCGGTGATTTCCGGCGGCACCTCGACCTTCCACCACTGGGGAAGGTTATCTCCGGTTGTGTAACACTTCCTCAGTACCACCACCGGCAATGTGTAAGGCTCACCTCTTGCGACCACCACTTGAACTAGAGCTTGGCTCAGGTGGTGCCGGCGGCTCTCCGGCCATCGGGAGGCACATGTAGAACGTCAAAAGGTTAGGGAAGGATGAGGGAGAAGGTTTCCACCTGGGATGGGGGAGCTTTGGAAGCCCCTGGCCAAGCTTCCATTAGAAGTGGCAGAGGAGGAGAGCTCGGGTTGTTTTTTTCTGGTGACCTGGAGCTCCGTTGAGGGTGCTCTGGGCTCGGATCAGATTGTGAGGAGGAGAGCAGCGGGGAAGCAGTCTTTTATAAGCTTGGGGAGGGTGGCCACCCCTCCTATCCCCAATGTGGGACTAATCCGAGAGAGGTAGAGGTGCTCCTCCCCTCCTCCTCCACTTGCTCAGGCCAGGTGGAAACATTCTAGGGTACCTAGGTGGTAGCCATCCAAGGGGGAAGGATTTGGTTTGCTTGGACCTTAGTTCTTAAGAAGAGGAAAGAGGAGGGGGAGAAGGGGTGGTACGCTTTTGCCAAAGGCCCACCTACCAAGCCTTTGCTGGTTTGGGTGGCCCAAAAGTGAGGAAGGCCGAGCCCTTAACTAGAAAAGAAGAGGAGTTGCACACTTCTTTGAGAAAATTTTCCAAAAAATGGAATTTTAGGTGGTTTAACCAAAGTCAGCCCGAGGGTGGGTCCCCTATACTGGTCAAAGTCAAGGTGGTTCCAAGTCATCGGGGTTGGGTCAAAGTTGGGATGCTGTGTCACAATTGGTGTGCGCACGCTTTTCTATGCACGATAATGCTCAGTCTGACCATAGATTGACCACTCATGTTTTAAATTGACCGGGACGAACTCGGTTGACTTCATAATGACCATACGAGTCCAATACCACTGACCATGGTGGAATTAGAGTTTGTGCTAAATATCTGAAATCTACGCGTCGTAGAGTGCTAAAACGGTCAAAACACTTGTATTCATCGTCAAACTTCGAATTACGATGCAACAAGTTCCAATGTGTTTGTATCAGCTATACGAAGCCATAAGAACTGACAAAACTCCAATCAGAGTTCTCTAGGTCAATATCCAAAAATCTCGTTTTCGTTACGTTCTACTAGGAATGACCATATTCACCATATGCCCTTGGAATTCAACGGAACGAGTTCCAATGCGCTCGTATTGACTATATGAGGCCACATGAACTGACAAAACTTAAACCAAAGTTTTCTAGCTCTATATCCTCGTCTAGGGTTACCTCCTACCTTGGTATGGGCCACAGGTAGAGATTCAGGTCACTTTTATTTGGCCCACTAGGGTTCTGGTGGCCCAATAAAAGTTGAGATGTTACAATCCAATAAAAATTAAAGGATTTTTCTCCCCGAAAATTCGCTTAAAGTAGGGGGAAACGTAACGTACTTGGGCAAAGAGTTCTGGGTATTTTTCTCGGACGAGTGCTTCAGGTTCCCAAGTATACTCGTCTTGTCTGTGATTCGACCACAATATCTTGACCATCAAAATGGTCTTGTTACGTAGATTCTTCACTTTGTAATCAACTATTTTAACTATTTCAAGCTGGACGGATCTATCTGACTGTAGTTGTACTGATGGTGTAGGTAAATTTTGTTCTGGTTGCTGGAGGACTCGTCTCAAAGATGAGACATGGAACACATCATGGGGATTTCCCAATTCCGGGGGCAGAGCTAATTGATAGGCAACAGGGCCAACACGCTCTATCACCTGATAGGGGCCCAAATAGCGGGGATCTAGTTTCTTTTGCTTCCTCAACCGAGAGGCACCATGCATGGGCTTAATTTTCAAAAATACTATTTCTCCCACGCTAAACTCCACCTGTCAATGCAGTGCATCATAATACTTGGCTTGACGGCTCTGTGCTTCCCGCATTCACTCCCGGATTAGCCGTATCGCTATCATAGTATCATAAATATAGACTCCTAAGGCTTCTGGGTCCTCATCTTGAGCCCAAGTCAACAGAGTTCGGCAACTACTTCCATACAACGCCTCGTATGGTGTCATCTTAATGTTGGCCTGATAGCTGTTATTATAGGAAAACTTGACTAATGACAATAGTTGTTCCGATGGCTCACTGTGCTCTACTATGTAAATTCATAGTAGATTCTCCTTCGCCCGGTTCGTTCTCTATGTCTGTCCATCTGTCTGTGGATGGAAGGCGGTGCTAAAGGCCAACTTAGTCCCCAAGTATGCTTGCACTCACCTCCATTCCTTAGATGTGAAACGTCCATCACGATCCAACACTATGGACTTCGGTACTTCGTGGAACCAGACTACTTGCACTATGAACAACCTGGCCAGAATGTCAACTCCGTCATCCTGTTGGTTTGGAATGAACCATGCTACCTTGGTAAGTCGATCCACGATAACCCATATAGAGTCATTTCTAGCACAAGATCGAGGTAAACCGTGGACAAAATCCATGGAAATATCTTCAAATTTCCATTCTGGTATTGGCAGGGGCTGCAACAGGCCTCCTGGGCTGCGACATTCAGCTTTAACCTTTTGACACATTTGGCACTGGGCCATGAAGTTGATGACGATCTTTTCATTCTGGGCCAGTAAATGGTCCTGCGCAGATCAACATACATCTTACCACACCAGGGCGAATAAAATATTTGACTGGTGCGCTTCTCGAATAATTTCATCTCGAATTCCTCCGGTGGAGGGAATAAATATGCGGTGCCTGAACTATAAGATTCCATCGTGCAGGTTGAACTCCTCTTGTGCTCCATTTTGTAGGAACTGAATGATCGGAACTACTTCTGGATCAACCTTCTAGTACAACTGGGACTGGTACTCTTTCGGAGCCCTACGATCAACAGGAGTAATCTCTAAATCTAACAAAGACCGGAACAATTCTTTTGGAATCTGCTCCATCCAGCTCCCGACTATTGAGGGTTGTCGGCTCAAAGTGCCAGCAACTTTATTAGCCTTCCTAGGGTGGTACTAGAGAGCGAAATCATAATCATACGGAATTTCCAACCATTGGCATTGCCGAAGTTTCAACTCCTTTTGAGTAAAGATGTATTTGAGACTCTTATGCTCAGAGAAGATCTCGCATCTTACTCCGTATAAGTAGTGTCTCCAAATCTTGAGAGCAAAGACAAAAGCACCCAATTCTAGATCACAGGCTGCGTAATTCAACTCATACGACTTTAGTTGGCGAGATGCGTAAGCCACTACCTTACCATGCTGCATCAAAACAGCTCCCTATCCTTTTAGGGATGCATCTATATAAATCTGGAATCCTTCGGTTCCTGAAGGGATTGTAAGGATCAGGGCAAAAGTTAGCCGTTTCTTCAATTCGACAAACGCATCCTCGCATTCTGGCGTCCACCGAAATGTAACATTCTTCCTTGTAAGGGCGGTGAGGGACAATGGAATCTTAGAGAAACCTTCTACAAATTTCCTGCAATATCCGACAAGACCAAGGAAACTTCATATATCTACTACTGTTTTGAGCGGCGGCCAGCTTTGCACTGCCTGGATCTTGGCCTAATCTACCACTAGCCAATTTTTGTTGATAGTGTGGCCCAAGAATCCTACCTCCTCTAACCAGAATTCACACTTACTGAACTTGGAGAAGAGAGAGTGTTCTCAAAGTTTATGTAACACCATCTGCAGATGTCTAAAATGGTCTGCCCTGGCCTTCAAGTAGATAAAAATATCGTCAATAAAGATAATCATGACGTGACCTAGGAAGGGCTCAAATACACTATTCATCAGAGCCATAAAGGCAGAGGGGGCATTAGTGAGTCCAAATGACATTACCATATACTTATATAGGTCATTGCAGGAGCTAAAGGTAGTTTTGGGGATATCTTCCTCCCTGATCTGAAGCTGATAGTAGCTGGATCTTAGGTCCATCTTGGAGAGTACATATGCACCTTGCAATTGATCGAACAACTCGTCAATCCTTGGAAGTGGGTACGTATTTCGTATAGTGAGCTTGTTTAGTTCCCTGTAATCTATGCATAAGCACAGTGTCCTGTCCTTCTTCTTTACGAACACTATAGGGGTTCCCCAGGGCGAGGAACTCGGGTGGACAAATCTCGCATCTATCAATTCCTGAAGCTGAATCTTCAACTCGACCAATTCCATGGGGGCCATCCGATAGGGTGCTCGGGACACTGGTCGAGCTCCGGACACAAGCTCGATCTGGAAGTCAAACTCTCGATGTGGGGGCAAACCTAGGAGGGACTCCGGAAAAATGTCCGGGAAATATCATACCACTGGAACTTTGGCGAGCACTTGAACCTTATTCTCCATTTCGAAGTAGATAAGAAATACTTCGTCTTTCTGCCAGACTGAACTTGCAGTCTAAGTAGAGGTCAAGATGATATAAGAACAGATGGTATACCTGCCAACGTAACGACCTGTCCGTATGGGTTCTGAAGCTTCACCTCTCGGGTTGAACTGTTTATTTGGGCCTTATGCTCGGCCAACCAATTCATTCCTAATATGAGGTCGAACCCGGTTATTGCTAGTATTGTCACGTAAATTTCAAATTCCATGCCCCTTAGCATGCCTTGGAATGAGCATTTCTCCGTAGAAGTCATATCCGATCCATCTAGTAGACGAATCCGTATAGACAGTCCAGACGAGCGGATAACATTTTCCTTAGTTGCAATAAAATCTTTCGATACAAAAGAGCGTGTTGCTCCAGTATCAAAGAGAGTTTTTGCGGGGTGTATTTCTACCAAAAGTAGTCCTAAAGAGGTTGAGAGTATATACATATCATTTAACAAAACATATACCCGATGTTAGACATACATATGCATAAAGTCTAATACATAGGTACCAATATCTGATGTATTTCTAACATCTAAGATATATACCTATCACTATATCGGGGGCTGGTTTGTGCTGAAGGTCTAATGTGTAAGCCTCCAAGGGCGCTGCTCAGCCATGCTGACCTCTCCTACCAGCTCTACCTCTGCGACCTCTCTGGCCCTATCGTCACACTACCTGCCGTACTTGAACTGCTCCTTATCCCGTCCTTCCTACCACCTACGGGCAGAAAGCCCTCATGTGTCCTGACTGCTGGCACAAAAAGCAGTTCCCTGTAATGGGAACATCTCGTCGAGCTACTGGCATGGGTTGTGGTACTGGAGCTGGTCTGGGCTCCTACTGCGGTGCTGGGGGTGCTGGTGGGCGCCTATAAGGCTACCTGCACTGTCTCTGTCTGCGCGCTCTCTCCTGTATGCGGGGAACAACTCCTCTATCTCGTACCTGACCTTTGGGGACATCGACCTATCCTCGGTGCTGCTGGGCCACCATCCTCTGGTCTAACTCTAATGCCGCAGCATGCGTCACTATGGTGTGGAAGGTAAACTGAGGGATCATGATCAAGGCCTGTTTTAGGTCATCCCGCAAGCCTCGGTAGAAGCGAGCAGCCCTATCTCTGTCAGTGGCTGCTAGGTTCCCAGCAAAGCATGCTAGGTGGATGAACTCTCTCTCATAGTATAGCACCGCCTGGTCACCCCGATGGATGTGCAGGAACCTCTCCTATAGTGCAGGCCGGCCAGCATCCGAGATGAAGTGGTCCAGAAAAGCCTCTGAGAACTCCTCCCACAGGATAGTGATCAACGGTCATCCTCTAAACGTCGAGTGGCTGGCCACTCTCCACCAGTATCTAGCATACCCCTCTAACAAGGTCACCACTAGTGACACTACATCTACTGTCGGGCACATCATTCCTACCAACATGTCCTCTACGCGCTCATCCCACTCTTCTGCATGTATGACAGTCTCTGTGCCTCTAAAGGTGGGAGGCCTTAGCCCTCGGAAATTTGTCAGTAGGTTAGTGGGAACTAACAACTATTGCAGTGGCTGTGCCAAGGCTGTCTGAAATGTCACCAGGATAACTATCAATGTTTGCCCCAAGTCGGTGTCGGCAAATGGCACAACTGCATGGGTAACTGGGCCTAGAGGTGGGGTGGCGGGGACATATCCTCTAGAGGAGGATCTCCCATTACTAGACTCTGGTATCTGGAGAAGTAACATGAAATAATTGTCAATATTTTGCAAAAGTTGGGGAAATTTGCAAGAACTGACAAAGCAGAAACAAAGGTGTGTGGGTGTGTTATCATATAGTCTAGGATCCCTAAACCTCTACACTAGGGTCTACCAGGCTTCCGCTGCAAGGTTCGTCCCGAACCAAAGAATGAAGCGAGGGATGGAGGGATCCTGAGACTACTGCACAAGGACGGATCGTGATCGATCTAATCCATTTGTAAGGACCCCCTAAACTTTGCATGGGTCAGGTTAGAGGGGATCTTACTTGCCCAAGACTGTTCGATCAATTGGCCAACCTTAGGGGGGTGAATAAGGTTTTTCGCATTTATTGCAATTTAAAGTATTATGCCTCAGAAAATTGAGTTCTGGAAGCTACCACGGGACGTTAGGTAGTCAACACGCAGCGGTAAGTCTGTGAACTCTTTTTCCCGAGCAGATTCGTTTGCACGCCCCACAGCAAGAATAACGCTTAACAATTACAACACAATCACAGAAATGATATAGGAGAAAAAGAATTTCATTCCAAGAATTTTAACAACACTTGTTTTTGACAATTACAAAATTGTGATCTCTGTGACGCTGGAGATCAGAGGCGATGAGAAATAAAAGCTCTTGTGTTTTCTATATCGACCCGCTCCACAGACCGGTTGCATCTATCCCTTTCCCTCTAAGAAAGGTCATCAAGCCGACTCTTCACCTCCATGCAAGGAAGGGTCTTAGATTCCCGCTAGATCCACCGATCTAGACATCCCTATCCCCAGGACGATTTTTCACATAATACTCCTCGGGTTTCGACGACCCTCATCGGTCGATTTTCCTCACCACAAGATTCAAAAAAGAAAAGATTACAGAAATAATGATGTAGAGAATTTAAAAGATGAAGTTCTCCCTCTTGACGGCTTCTCCATTGAGAGATCCGCGGCCGGTGTGTGAGATCTTCGTTTGCTAGCGAGCAGTCGGCTCTTCGTATTCAATGTATATCTTGGATCGCCGGAGTTCTTCATTCGCGAATGGGAGGGAGACGACTTTCTTCTTCTTCGACGGAGACTTTTGGAACGGAGCGCAAGAAATAGCGGCTGAACCCTAGAATACACGAACTCCCGTCCTTTTTTTCTTAGATGTATAAGGCACAGAAATCGAGGCGGCATTAAATACGTCTTCATGAAAATATTCTACCGCTGGCGGTAATACTAGCGCCCGACGGTACGTTTACACGCTTGTTGTGCTAGCTGTCATCCAAATTTGGAATAACATTTCAAAATAATTTTTTTTCTTTTTCATAGAGCTAGTGCCCCGCGGTAAAAGGTAGCGCCACGTGGTAGGTCAGTAAGTCGATGAATACTTCTCGTGAAATGGCTAGCGCAGCGCGGTAACCACTATCGCCTGGCGGTAGATCAGTTATTCAGGAATCCTTCTCGACATTCATCGAGAGGCTGGCGCGGCGCGGTAACAACTATCGCCTGGCGGTAGATCGGTTACTCGAGGAAGCTTTCTCGATATTCGTCAAGAGGCTAGCGCGGCGCGGTAACAACTATCCCCTGGAGGTAGATCGGTTACTCGAGGAATCCTTCTCGCCACTCGTCGAGAGACTAGCACTGCGCGATAAGCACTACCGCTTGGCTGTAGTTTCCCGAGAGGCTGGCCAAAGTAATTCCTTGTGTTAACGCGGGCGTTAGGACTAGCGCGGCGCTGTATGTTCCCGAGAGCTCTGTCCAATTAATTCACAGCTACCGCCCGACAATAACTCTTATCGCTTGGCACTAACATCCATAGAAGACTTCTTTTCTTTGCTTGAACCTGTTAACCTGCACACTCTATCAAAGCAAGTTGTGATCAAATACAACTGAGATTTGATATTCTCAAACATAGGGAATTTGAAACAACTGTTCCAACAAACTCCCCCTTCTGATAATATCAAATCTTGTTCATGAGAAATAACAACGTGCATGATAGAGTAAATATATATATAAGAGATATTCTTGAACGCTGAGGTTTTAGATTCACGATATAGCTTCCCTATAGACACGCTCCCCTACCAACGTGTTCTACACGCTCCCCCTATTTACGTGTTCTACATGCTCCCCTATTTATGTGCACGCATTGAAACAAGATCCCCCTACGTGTTCTACACGCTCCCCTATCTATGTGTTCTACACGCTCCCTCTATCTATGTACATGCATTTAAACAAGCTCCCCCTACATGAGATCGTACCCATGGTCAATTCTCATGAACAATCCCTTCTCCCCCTTCGATAGTATCAAAAGGGGCGGGCATGACCAAACAGTAATGTGGGGGTAAATAGCAGTATATAATAAGCGTTATAAAGACAACAAACAATGCACATAAACAAGACAACAAGAAGTGAGAAACATAGGGGTGACCCAAGAAAGGCATTTCAAAGAATATGTAGCGCATGAGTCATAATAAATAAGCAGAGTACACATACATAGAGACAATTGGGTTTCAGAAAGTATATGGATTGGACAACACAGATTAAACTAAGCACATAACAAGTAAGACTACAATTCTATGAGAGTTATAAAGTTAATCAAATTTAAACATTGTAAGTGTCAAAAGTGTAAATCATGTGCTAGTACCTATATGCGAAAGACATATAATGTAGTTTCAGTCCAATTCTTATGCATGGAAGCGTTAAATAAGGCAATGGTGTGTACATGTAGCATCAACAGAGAGAAACCACACGGTAGAAATAGCATGTGTTACATGCTTTATCTCAATCTTTTAAAATGCTAACACACGAGAAATAGAGTGAACAATCACGTCACATACCAATCTACGTCATACCAAGACTAGTACTAAGGGAACTAAGCTTAAGTTAGAGTCTATGAACAAGATCAAAATGACTCTTTGAACCAAGGTGCTCATCCTCACAATGCTCATAAAGACTTATCAGGAGGAATGAGTAGTGCTTGGGGGGTCCTTGACATGACCTTGAATAGCTTGCATAGTTTTCTTTTTAGTTTTCTTTGGGCTATCATTTTCTTCCTTTTTTGTGAGTTCAAGGAGCTCCGAGTCAGTAGAAATCTATCCATCTAGATAGATACACTTTAACTTGTATACATAAGACCTTAGCATTAGGGATTCTGCCTGAAGTTTTAATCTTTGTATAAGCATATATATGTCGTGGCATTGATTATTCACCGTATTTCTAACATGTTAGGATACAATGTCACGAGTTATAACATGTAAGCCTAGTATTTGTACATGTGTGCTCCGTCTAGGGATGTTTGAATAATGTGAAGTCATTCCCCTATCTAAATCCTCACATATACTTAGAGGTATAGTCAACACACACTAACATGTAGTATCACACTCAGTGACTTAGCAACTATATATTCGACCCACCATGACCGGGGACAATGTTCGCACAGATTAATAATTCTAGCTCAAACATTGTATATACTTGTTATAGCCTAAGTTCAGGTCATGTGTGCCCGTAAGATATGATCACTTCACAGTTTTTTTGTTTATATATATCTATATATATTTTTGTTTTTTTAAAACGATAAAGAAACTCAAATAAATAACACATAAGCAAATAAATGAAGAAAATTAAACATAGACAAAAATAACTGCAAACAAAGAACAGTCAAACACAAACAACGATGACTAGGATGAGAGGTCCAAAACACCAGCTCAAGCCGAAGTAATGAGAACCATGCATCTGGGAGTGGTTTAGTGAATATGTCCGCTAGTTGGTCATCAGTGCCAAAGAAGCTTACACTTACGTTCTCCTTTTTGATATGATGTCGAATGAAATGGCGGTGCACGTCAATATGTATTGATCTTGAGTGGTGCACTGGATTATATGTCAAGTCTATGACACTCTTGTTGTCGCACGTAAGTGTAACATTCCTACAAGTTAAGCCAAAGTCTTCTAACATTTGAGACATCCACAGTGCTTGAGCGTAACATCTTCCTAAGGCGATATACTCGGTTTCAGCGGTGGAAAGTGCAACCGAGTTTTGTTTGCGGCTTGACCGGAGACTAGTGCAGGGCCTAAGAAGTGACATGTACCACTTGTGCTCTTGCGGTCAAGTGAACACCCGCATAATTAGAATCAGTGTACCCGTGAAGTGTGAAATCGGTGGTGTGTGGGTACCAGAGTCTAAGATTTTGTGTTCCTATAAGATACCTAAAGATGTGCTTTACTGCTTTCAAACGTGACTCTCTAGGGTCGGCTTGGTACCTAGCACACATACCAACCGCAAATGTGATATCAGGCCTAGAGGCACTCAGATATAACAATGAACCTATCATACCTCTAAACATAGTCTAATCCACGAAATGTCACTTTCATCTTTTCCTAATTTAAGAGAGGCACTCATAGGAGTTTTGACTTGTTTCAGATTCTCATACCCAAAACGCACAAGCATATACTTGATATATTTTGATTGACTTATAAAAATACCGACTTTGCATTGAGAAATCTGAAATCCTTGGAAATAGGTAAGTTCTCCTACTAGGCTCATTTCGAATTCAGATTTCATTAGAGTGACAATTTCTTTACACAACTTTTCATTCGTGGCCCCAAAAATGATATAATCCACATACATTTGTAGTATAATTAGATCTGAATTCTCGTTCTTTATGAATAGAGTGGTGTACGCACTACCCATCCTAAAGCCATGACCTAAGAGAAAGGTGGTGAGCCTATCATACCAAGCACGAGGTGCCTACTTCAGTCTGTACAAGGCCTTCACCAACTTGTATACGTGGTTTGGGTAGGCGGAATTCATGAAACCTGGTGGTTGCTCTACATATACCTCTTTCTTAATATATCCACTTAAGAAAGTACTCTTAACGTCCATTTCGAACAAACTAATTTGCTTATAACTTGCAAATGCCAAAAACATACGGATGGACTCAAGACGAGCAACCGGGCAAATGACTCCTCAAAATCTACACCCTCTATCTGAGAGTACCCTTATGCAACCAACCTAGTTTTGTTTCTAGTTTATCCTGGATTCACCATCAAGTTTATTTTTATAAACCCATTTCAGACCTATGACATGATGGCTATCTGGACGCTCCACTAAAACACAAACTTTACTCCTCTTGAATTGATTTAACTCCTCATTCAACCTAGGTACTTCAGTTGGAATGTTTTCATCAAAGTGAACATGAGTCGATTCTTCAACAACTAAGGTTCTCCTATTGTAGACCCTATAACACGACTAGTACTCGAGTATCCTAAGAAGATGCCTAGATCAGATTTTTTTCATCAAATTTCCCTAAGTGATCCTTAGTGTTTAGAACATAACATGGGCAACCGAAGACCCTAGAATACGACACAGAAGGTTGCTTATCCAAGTATAGCTCATACAGAGTTCGCTTGATAAGGGGGCGAAGCATGACTCGGTTCATTACATAGTATGTCGTATTAACCGCTTCAGTCCAGAGATAACATGGCATGCCAAACTCGGCGAGCATTTGTGTGCTAATTCTTGAAGAGTGCGGTTCTTTCGTTCTACAACTCCATTTTGTTGAGGAGTGCGAGGGGCTGAGAATTCATGCTTAATCCCTAACGAGTCACACAAATTTATGAAATCCTCATTCTTTTAAACTCTCGTCCATGATCTGACATAATGCATTTTATTTTTAGTTCCTTCTCATTTTGGAGTCTCGTGCAAAGATTTGAGAATTCACAAAAGGTGTCAGATTTATTCGCGAGAAACATTGTCCAGCAAGATCGAGAGTAGTAGTCTATAACAACGAAGGTGTATCGCTTTCCCCACCTAGACTACACGTACTTAGGGGACCAAACAAATCCATGTGAATGAGTTCTAGTGTCTAGTCGTGGAAACGTCATTTTTACTCTTGAATGAGGTTTTAACAAATTTGCCTTTTTGGCGCGGCGACCGCATAACGAATTTAAACTACCACTAAGTGTGGGGAGTCCCCCAACTAGCTTGTTCTTAGATAGTTTAACAATAAGCTTATTCCCCGAGTGTCCTAATCTCTTATGTCAAAGATCTAATTCCTCACTCTTGTAACTAGACATTTCAATTATTCGCAGATATATCATCAAGACTAACATATAAATATTATGAGTTATGTGAGCTACAAGTAATACACTAGTAGTTTTGGCATCAATGATTTCGCAAGTGTTTGTAGATGACTCAAATATGACATTTAGACCTTTATCACACAATTGGCTAATTGAGATGAGATTGTGCTTAAGTCCATCTACAAACAGAACATTAGAAATAGAAAATGCCTTGTTACCTATAGTGTCGCTTACAAGTATTCGTCCATTGCTATTGTCCCCAAATGTCACCATGCCTCCCTTCTTCTTCTCCAGGCTAAGGAACTTGTCTTTATCTCCTGTCATGTGCTTGGAGCAACCAGAGTCCCAGTACCACACATTCCTTTTATCCTTAGCCTGCCAACACACCTAACAAGAAGATGAGGTAAAGATCTGGTTACCCAAGTTGTCCCACCCATACGATAGGTAGAATACTTTGGTAGCCAGGCTTGCAAATTTTTCTTGGCACCTTTCCTCAAGCACGAGCTGGATGCGTGACCAAACTTATGACAGTTTGCACACATATTGTAAGCAGTGGATGCTGCCTTTATCGAGTTGCTCGAGCTCTTGCTTGAGGATGGGATAGCCCTACAAAAATTTTAACCTTATCTTTAGATTTGTTAAAGTTGGCCTTAGGCACGGCATGATGGTGATTTCCGCTCGGTGGTGATGTTGGACTCACGTATCCTAGTCCAAATTTCCCAGATCCATTACACTGTGCTCCCAACAGCATATCCAATGATTTTTGGCCTATTCTGAATTTTTGGACAACACAGTTAAGATCATGGATCCTTACCTTTAAGGCGGTATTCTCATTAACTAGCATTACTCACCGATTGACAAATTACTTTTTGCCTCCCTCTATCTTGGCAAGAGACATTTGAAGTCTTTTCTCCAGGGCATTCTTTTCATTGATGAAACTAGTTGTTCTCAATGATGCCTTTGAGAGACTTGCTTTTAGTTCTTCGATCATTGACATCGAGTGAGGACACTCTAAACATTCGATCTTCTCTTTGCCACTCTTTATTAGTTCACTCTTTAAGTTTTTAAAGTCCTTTTTGATTTTCTTATTCTCATTTCACATGGACTTCTTCTCAAGAGTAACATTATCTAATTTCTCACATAAATGACCATAAATTTCAAGAAGTTCAGTATATGTGGGTGGAGTTACCTCAGGGTCGCTCTGGACACTGGACTCATCGTCGGATACTTCTCGACTCCTTCCCATGAGGCATAGATTTGCCTCATCTTCAGAGCTAGAATCTGAGGTGCTTGATTCGTTAGATCCTTCTTCATCCCATATGAGTGCCTTAAGCACTTCTTCTTCCCTTTATGCTGGCTTAGTTTTTCTTTTCCTCCTTTAGGAGCCTTGGGCAGTCCTCTTTAAGTGCCAGGCTTGTGACAGTGATAACACTCAAGATGGGACTTCTCATCATCGCTTTCTGCTTCCTTCACCGGCTTGGTCCACCTTCGGGCTTCTATGGCTCCTCTCTTAAAGAATTTCTTAATTGTCCCTGCTTCTTGGGATTCTTCATGAATTTTTTTAAACTCCTGAATGTAGAAGCTTTCCTCGTCATCCTCCTCAGATTCTTCAGCAACCTTTTTCTCCCTTACATCCCTCAATGCCAGTCCCTTCTTCTTTACTTCCCTGGGATATTCTTCTGCTTGAATCTTTAACTCAAGTTCGCGTGTCTTCAGATTTCCGATAAGGCTTTCTATCTCCAAGGTGCTGATACCATGAGATTCAGTGATTATAGTCACCTTCGGGTTGAAGCGAGGAGGCAAAGATCGCATGATATTCCTCACCAGATCACCATTTGAAAAACTCTTCCCGAGTGATCTTGAGGTGTTGACAATCTTGGTGAATCGTGTATACATGTTGTAAACCTCCTCATCGATCTTCATCCTGAACTGCTCATATTCAGACTCGAGTCGAAACAACTTCGACTCTTTCACCTGCAACGTACCTTCACGAGTAAGTTCAAGTAACCGCCATATATCATATGCAGTTTCAAAGCTATAGATTTGATTGAATTCAGTTTTATCTAATACGCAGAACAGAGAGTTATTTCCTTAGCATTGTTCATGCATCTAAGCATATCTGTGTCATCCCACTTATCGTTTGTTTGATTAGGATGGTGTCCCCTACAACGACAGTGGGTGCTGTGTATTTCGTCTCTACCATGGCCCATACGTCCATGCTTTGAGTCATCAAAAAAATTCTCATGCATGTTCTCTAGTGACTATAGTCACTCCCCATAAAGAGTGGAGGTCTACTCACACCTTGTCCCTCAGAGAACGCGTGAACAGAGTTGGTCATCTTACTTCAGGATTTTAAGCCTTTAGAAGTAACCTCCTTCTGATACCACTTGTTGGATATAGTGGCCAACCTTACGGGGGCGGGTGAATAAGGTTTTTCACGTTTATTGCAATTTAAAGTATTTTGCCTCAGAAAATCGAGTTTTGGAAGCTACCGCGGGGTGTTAGGTAGCTAACGCACGATAGTAAGTCCGTGAACTCATTTTCCTGAGCAGATTCGTTTGCATGCCCCACAACAAGAATATCATTTAACAATTATAACACAATCACAAAAATGATACATGAGAAAAGGAATTTCATTTCAAGAATTTTAACAACACTTGTTTTTGACAATTACAAAATTATGATCTCTGTGACACCGAAGATCGGAGGTGATGAGAAATAAAAGCTCTTGTGTTTTCTATACCGACCCGCTCCACGGAACGACTGGCTTTATCCCTTTCCCTCCAAGAAAGGTCCTCAAGCTGACTCTTTACCTCCACGCAAGGAAGGGTCTTAGATCCCCGCTAGATCCACCGATTTAGACGTCCCTATCCCCAGGATGATTTTCCACGGAATCCTCCACGGGTTCCGACGACCCTCATCGGTTGATTTTCCTCACCACAAGATTCAAAAAAGAAAAGATTACATAAATAAGGATGTATAGAATTTAAAAGATGAAGTTCTCCCTCTTGACGACTTCTCCGTTGAGCGATCCGCGACCGTTGCTTGAGATCTTCGTTTGCTAGCGACCAGTCGGCTCTTCGTATTCGATGTAGATCTCCGATCACCGGAATTCTTCGTTCGCGAACGGGAGGGAGATGACTTTCTTCTTCTTCGACGAAGACTTTTGGAATGGAGCGCAAGAAAGAGTGGCCGAACCCTAGAATGTTCGAACTCCTGTCCTTTTTTTCTCAGATGTCTAAGGCACAGAAATCTAGGTGGCCTTATATAAGTTTTCATGAAAATAGGCTACCGCCGACGGTAATACTAGCGCCCGGCGGTAGGTTCGCGCGCTTGCTGTGCCAGCTGTTATCCAAATTTGGAATAGCATTTCAAAATAAATGTTTTTTCCTTTACATAGAGCTAGCGCCCCGTGGTAGAAGGTAGCGTCACGCGGTAGGTCAGTAAGTCGATGAATCCTTCTCGTGAAATGGCTAGCATGACGTGGTAACCATTGTTACCTGGCAGTAGGTCGGCTATTCGAGGAATCCTTCTCGACATTCGTCAAGAGGCTAGCGCGGCGCGGTAACAAATATCGCCTGACGGTAGATCGGTTACTCGAGGAATCCTTCTCAACATTCATCGAGAGGATAGCGCGGCGCGGTAACAACTATCCCCTGGCGGTAGATCGATTACTCGAGGAATCCTTCTCGCCACTCATTGAGAGACTAGCGCAGCGTCGTAAGCATTACCGCTTGGCGGTAGTTTCCCGAGAGGCTGGACAAAGTAATTACTTGCATTAACGTGGGAGTTAGGACTAGCGCGACGCGGTATGTTCCCGAGAGCTCTGTCCAATTAATTCACGGCTACTGCCCGGTGATAACTCTTATAACTCGGCGTTAGCATCCAAAGAAGACTTCTTTTCTTTGCTTGAACCTGTCAACATGCACACTCTATCAACACAAGACATGATCAAATACAACTGGTATTTTATATTCTGAAACATAGGGAATATGAAAAAGCGGTTCCAACAAAGACATCCACCTAGTGCTCCTTAAGGGGTAACGACCCACACTACTAAGCAATAGTTGGCCACCTTGCTCGGCTTGAATCACAATATTTACATCTCATCACATAGTTTTGCGGAAGCATTAACAGGAAACCATAACAAATATATATAACGATATATATTTAAAAGGAAATGCAAAAGGCCGTAGCCACTATTTATAGACAAATCCCGTAGGCTATAAAAGTACAATAACTAATAACTCCTCACTCTCTCAATCCTGCTCGCTAGTACTCACGTCTCGAAAATATAGAGACGACAGGGGTGCCTATACTTGGGTAGTCCTATCAACTGATATATCATCCTGCAGTAGCTGGTCGCTACGATGCTCATCTCCTGTGAATGTTATTAAAATAACTGTTGATCATAGAGTTAAGTGGAAACAAATCTCCTCCCCGGATCCATATCCTGGCGACGAGCGCACACACCCAATAAAAGTAGATAGCTGAAGCAAGAGAGAGTTAGACATCATTTTATATATAAGTTAGGAGCAACCATAAAAAGAGGTGCAAAATAGTATAATTGGAATATCAATAACAATATATGTCAGTTATAATTTAAGCTCTTCTAGCACAATAACATAACATGTATTCGCAACCCATATTCGTTCCGCAGACATTCACAGTTGTGAACACATTACAGACATTCATAGCCGCGCACACATCACCAGAATTCACAGCCGCGTACACATTGCATACATTCACAGCTGCATACAATACCATATGTCGACATAGTATGGACCGCTTCTTTTTAAGCAGGGTAGTGAAACCTGCGAGACTCATCGATGTGGCCGTTGGTGACAGTGGCCAGTCCTGCCACTTTTGGGGGTGGTTGTACAACATAGCCCAGGCCCTAACGTACAACCCCGTGTACTCTTGGTTGTGAGCGACATCCAGCGATTCAATATTTTGGCCGACCAGCGGAGGAAACCCAACGGGGAAAATATAACAGCTGGTCGCCCGTGGTACTCATCTCCTTGTCGCCTTGAGTCATCGAGCTTCCCGCACCAATACGATCGGTCTGCGGAAGTGACTGACCCACCACAATTTAGCGCAAGCAATTTACAAGCAAACAAGTGAAAATAATTTTGCTAACATGCACCACGTCTATAGCGGCTTGCCCTACTATGCTTAAAATAATTCGGGCAAAAGACACTTGGCTCGACTTTCGACAAGGAGCGTGAGAGCACTTTACTTGGGGATAATTTAGGAGGAACATCTTAACTCATGTTATCCCTAACTAAGGCTCAACCTATCAAAATAACTGCACGTCAGAGCAGGACCCGTGCTTAAAATAGTAAATTGCAAAAACAAAGTGCGGTAATAAAAGCTACTGTTAGTATAAGCTGCAGAATTGAAATGTTGTAATGAAAATAGACAAGTATGAAACTGTAGTAATATTGAACTGAAAGGACTGAACTGAATGTAAGTACTGAAAGTAAATTGACCAGTACAAGACTGGAATAGTACTTAAATAAAAGAAGTAAGCTGAAAGTAAATAAGCAGGACCAGTACGAGATTGGAGTACTTGAAAAGAAATAACCGAACTGAAATAAATAAAGGAGCTGGACTAGTACAAGACTGGAATAAATCATAGAGAAAATTGTTGGCAGTCTAATCACTCCGTTCAGGAGGCTTCAGTTATATCTCCATTCTCAGGAGGCATATTCAGTTCTATCTCCGTTCTGAGGAGGCATGTTCAGTTCTATCTCCATTCTCAGGAGACATGTTAAGTTCCATTTTAGCTTTTAGGAGACTTATTTAGATTTCACTCATTATTAAGATCCGATAATAATTTAGTTGCGCCCATTTTAATTATGCTTAATCGGATCCGGGGGACTTATTAGGAGTTGCATTAATATTATTCATCGAGAATAATTAACAGCTCATTTGCTCGTACTCTCAACCTCCGAGTCTAATGAATTAGCTCGAGAGACTTTTTAAAACGAGGCGTTCGGCAGTTCTACTAAACCTCGGAACACTCAGAACTTTGACACTTGCCTCGATTACTGTCATCAATAAAATAATTGAACTTATTAATTAATTTACAAAGGTGGTCGTGCGTTCAATTTTATTTTTGAGGCAATTAAGCGTTATCAAATTTTCGAGCTCGACCCTAGGCTCCAAGAAATATGAAAAACTTCAATTTTTATCCCAACATTTTCAAATTTTGACACAACTTTTAAGAAGATCTAAGATGAGGCTAGTAATTTTTTCAAAAAATTTCGAGCAATTTTGGAACCTAAATTTGGCCAAATAAAATTTATTTGGACTTTTAAAAATACCAAATCAACTCCAAAAATTCTCAAAAGTTTTGTGGAGGAAGCTCTCATCAAGGGAAATAATTTTCATGTTCAACACATTTTCCCTAGGAGATTAAATTATTTTTTTTTTCAAAAAATGTACAAACTTCTGTTTAAAATTTGGTCTGCATATTGCCAGATCAATCCAATCATGCGGCCAGGAATGCGCCAGACGGTTGATTTGCGGGATTTTCCCCACAGTGGATCGGCCACAGATCCATTGTGGGGGGCGCTTAAGTTAAGGTACGGGGAACAATGAAATCACCACCGTCCAATCTCATCACCGTGATCGGACGTTGGTTGCTTCTCCCCTTTGATGGAAAAGATGGTGGCCTTCTGGCACCGCCGGCCAGCAACTGTTGGAAGCCGGCGCCACCCCTGATCAACTCGTTGGGGGCTAACGACCTCTTGGGCGGTGGTCCGGCAGTCTGCCGTCGCCGACCACCACCGGAAATTACCAAACTTAGAGTAGGGTGGCGTATGGCTCTGCTCCCAATGCCATCATGCCACCACGCCTCTTCGATGACAGCCCAGACCACAAAAACACCCCCGACTAATGTGTCGGGGGTTATGTTATTCTCCTGTGGTGGTCCTGCAGCCTGGCGCCGCTAGTCGCCGCTGTAGTAAATTAACAGAGTTTTACTCTATTTTTGGGTGCCGCCGAAGCGGCGATTTCCGGTGGTACCTTGGCCTTCCACTGTCTGGGAAGGTTATCCTAGGTGGTGTAGCACTTCCCCAACACCACCACCGACACTGGGTAAGGCTCACCTCTTGCGGCCATCACCCGACCTGGAGTTTGGCTCGAGTGGTGCTGGCGACGCTCCGGCCACCGGGAGGCGCTTGCAGAACATCAAATGGTTTGGTAAAGAGGAGGGAAGAGGTTTCCATATGGGTTGGGGGAGCTTAGGAAGGCACTGGCCGAGATGACATTAGAGGTGGTGGGGGAGGAGAGCTTGGGTTGGTTTTTTCCGGCGAGCTGGAGCTCTGGTGAGGGTGCTTTGGGCTCGGATCGGTTTGTGAGGAGGATAGCAGGGGCGAGGGGTCTTTTCTAAGCTTGGGGTGGGTGGCCACCCATCCCATCCCCGATGTGGGACTAACCTGAGAGAGAGAGAGGTGTTCCTCCCGTTCTCCTCCACTTGCTTAGGCCAGGTGGCAACATTCTAGGGTACCTAGGTTGCAGCCATCCAAGGGGTAAGGATTTGGTGGGATTGGGCCTTGGTTCTAAAGAAGAGGAAAGAGGAGGGGGATAAGGGGTGGTGGGATTTTGCTAAAGGCCCACCTACCAAGCCTTTGCTAGTTTGGGTGGCCCAAAAGGTGAGGAAGGCCAAGCCCTTAACTAGCAAAGGAGAGGAGGTGCCCACTTCTTTGAGAATTTTTTTTAAAAATGGAATTTTGGGGTTTTGACCAAAGTCAACCCTAGGGTGGGTTCCCCATGCTGGTCAAAGTCAAGGTTGGTCCAAGTCATCGAGGGCGGGTCAAAGTTAGGGTATTATGTCACAATTGGTGTGCGCACGCTTTTCAATGCACGATAACGCTCAGTTTGATCACAGATTGTCCACTCATGTTTGAAATTGATCGGGACAAACTCGGTTGACTTTGTATTGACCATATGAGTCTAATGCCACTAACCGTAGACGAATCAGAGTCCGTTTGCTAAATATCCAAAATCTGCGCGTCGCAACACGCTAAAACGGTCAAAACACTCATATTCATCGTTAGACTTCGAATTGTGACGCAACGAGTTCCAATGCATTTATGTCGGCTATATGTAGCCATAGGAACTGATAGAACTCAAATTGGAGTTCTTTAGGTCAATTTCCAAAAATCCCATTTTTGCGAGTTCTACTAGGAACGACCATATTCACCATATGTCCTTAGAATTCAATAAAATGAGTTCCTACGCACTTGTATTGAATATACGAGGCCATATGAACTGACAAAACTTAAATCACAGTTTTCTAGCTTTATATCCCCATCCAGGGTTACCTCTTACCTTGGTATGAGCCACGGGTAGAGGTTCGGGTCACTTTTATTGGGCCCACTAGGGTTCTGGTGGCCCTATAAAAGTCGGGATGTTACAGTCAGTCCATTATGATCCTTTCCATCTGGCTAGATTTTTTTACTTCATGGAACTGAAGTGATCGTCAAGGGTAACGATTTTTTCTCCGGTCTTAGGATTTACTTGTCCTTTATTTTGTTGATATGCTTGCTATATTTGCATAATGAAGATTCTCTTCTTTTTACTTCATGGAACTGAAGCGATCGTCAAGGGTAATGATTTTTTCTCCGGTCTTAAGATTTAATTGTTCTTTATTTTGTTGATATGCTTGCTAAATTTGCATAATGAAGATTCTCTTCTACTAATTAATGGAAGGCATGATCTTCTCCAGGTCAATGGTATATGTCCCCGACTTATGTGGCATGTAGAAATCCGATATGTATAAAGATTTAGGCATTCTATGTGAATCCTACCCATGGAAGTTAACACAAATTGTTGATATTGATTTATGTGCCAAAGAATTACTCAGAGAATTTTTTCATCGTATTTGTGAGAGGTGGGACTAAGCGAGCTCGTGAAGCAATTAGTGAAAACCTTATCATTTTGGTGGGAGAATGCAAACCTTCTCCACATATCGGTCGTGGCCGTGGGACCTATTTCCTCTCATGTAGATTTGGTGTGTAGCGTAAAATTGGGTAAACGAGTTTGGGTCGAGGTAAATTATTCTCGCACCACGTTTGGTTAAACTTGGTGATTTGAACACAGGCAGTGGCTAAATTGAACCCACACTATGTTTTTCGGCATGAGGGAAAGTTTCACGAATCATGTTTGCATGAGAGAGACTAAGTCGGGCTTAATTGCTAGACTAGTAAATATTCAAACGAAATCTAAGTTGGAAATACTTGGATTGGGGGTATCATTCCTGTGAGTGTGCACCAAAACATGCATTGAGAGCGCACCAATGTTTGTGATGTTTGTTAGCCACATGCTAATTGCTTACGGTGCTGATGGAACCTCTGGGTAAACCAACCAACATCATGTGCATACCTAGGTTCACCTTCTTTTATGCTCAACCTAAAAGATTGATTGTGCTGGAAACTTCACTCTATTTAGAGTAGTCATACTTTCTTTTCATATATATATATATTATATATACACACACACACACACTACCTGTACGACTTTCTTGCAGGGATGATGTACCACCGCCTTGGAGTCGACTAAAATAGTCAAGGGGGTGCGATATTTGGTTTGTTGCCAGCTCATAGCTGACCCTCATTTACTGCTTATTTGTGGATGGTACAAGTAATAACGCGCTGAGGAGGAAGTAACAGTCAAAAGCCCAAATCTAAGCTGGCCCTCGAAGGCTAAACCTTATTTATAACTTTCATATATTGCTAGCATGCGTGCTGATGTATGTAAATCATGTTTAGCATTGATACATTTTGTAAATCATGTAAGGTCTTAAGGCCAATACATTTGTTGTTTTAAATTCCTAGTAATGTGCATATTCAAGTTATTTAAATAAATAAAATGCTTCTGCTAGTGCTTACTGCTTTGATATGTGTAGTTGTAATTTTTGATTCTCACCCATAATACTTAACTTATGCACTTTATATGGCGTTGGGGTCCAGGACGGACCTACTGTTATATTGTTTAGACAAGCAGGGCGTTATAATCTGGTATATGCCTATAGTTCATTTCGTTCTCTTCTGAATTCGTGGACGAATTCCTTTACGGGGTGGAGAACACGTGTAGTGCATCACCTTAAAATGATAACATACAATGAATGTTCACTTAAGAATGAAAAATATGCTTGTTTGCGAAACCTAAGAATTCCATGCTTGTTGTTTACTATGGTTGTAGTCACTAAATTGTGTGCGACATGACTATAATTGACTAGGAGTGTTGCGGGGCCATCCCAACCTCATCACTCAGAAGAAAGTAGTGCATCTGTTGAGGTGCCAACATCTGTCCTTTTATGAAAACAATTTGAGTGGTAGCAGAAGTGATTTTTGTGATGATCAATACACAATTAGGAGGGCTTGTGCATACTCCTACCCCAAGGGTGGCCCAAATCCGATTATTGTAGTTGAGTCGATTACTGTGAGACGAGTGTCTGCTGAGTCGGTAGCTACAAAATGCAAGATGGGCGAACAATTGAAGCACGTTTTGAGCTTCAATCCTCCATCCTTCTCGGGGATGGAATACCCAACCAAAGCTGAAGATTTGCTCTCAAGGATGAAACACACCATAACGACAAAGGAGTCGGAGGAAGCGAAGAAAGTCACCTTAGCCACTTTCCTTCTGAATGGAGAAGGGAGGATTTGGTGAGAAGAGGTGGAAGTGCATAAATTTGCGGGAAAGGAGATTACGTGAAATCACGTGGGGGGAGATTTCACGAAGTTATTCTTATAATGATACATCCCTTATGCTCAACGGATCACACTATAGATCCAGTTTCTACACCAGACGCATGGTGATCATTCTATAGATGATTACTTCCACGAGTTCACCAAGTTGATCCATTATGCTGGGTCTATACTGGAGGACGAGGAGAGGAAACAAATAAGTTCTATGAAGGGTTGCAAGATGACTTGTAGATGTTACTCGCATGCCTAATGACATTTGGCTTTCACTTGTTAGTGCAAACTATTAGGTATTTTGAACTAAATATGCAAAGAGTTCAATGCAAGAAGGACTTAAATGAAAATAAGTCTGAATTCAATGAATCGACCTCTTCAAAATCGGAGTGTAGACGACAAAGAAAGAAGTTTAGGTTTTCTGAGCCAGCTCCCTCTACTATTTCAGGAACAACGATTGAGCGAGGTCAGACGACTAGCTATACTTGTGGCAAGGTAGGACATATGACTCGAGATTGTCAATCTGGACCTCTGATGGCGGACAATTAAGTGTTAAAATAATATAAAATGGCTGGCTCTTCTTATACAAAGAAAGGGAAGGTGATGGAGTCCTCTGCATCCCAGTAACATCCAGTCTAATCGAGGGTTTACTCTCTTGATCAATAATAAGACATCCGTCAGAGCGATGTCACAATAGGTATGATATAGTATGTATCTTTCATAGTCTATTACACTTTATAACTCGTGTACGATTGCTTGTTTAACATGTGTGTATTAGGCTTCATTTTAATACTTAACTATCCGAGGAGAGATCTCTTTGACACTGGAGCATCTCACTTCTTTCTGTTTGAGGACTTCATATAGGGTATTAGAGTGCCTTATGCTATAACGATGGATAGATTGTATGAAGGGCTGCCAAATTGGTGTAGGATGAGTATTGATGGAGTTGTTTTGTGAAGGTGTGGATATGAAATCAATATTTTGACTTGGAAGCATCAATGCTATTGACATCTGAATTCGATACGATCTTTGGCTTGGTTGGGTTCTCGAAGCAGTGTGCATGCATCAAATGTGATCTAAAGGAAGTCATATAGGAGCAAAACACTGAACACAAAAATATATTTTATGGTATGCGATGATTGAGAAACACACTAATTCCTGCTCTCCAAGTGATCAAGGAGGTTCATAAAGGTGCAAACTTGTTCTTTACATTGTTGGAGGCTTCAGATCCTAAGCCTAGTGTGAGTGATGTTCCGATAGTGTCATAGTATACAAATGTGTTTCCAAAAGATCTTCTTGAAGCTCCACCTTAGTAAGATATCGATTTCTCTATTGAGTTAGTGTCGAGTGACAAACTTGTGTCACACTTACCTTACCGAATATTTCCAAAAGGGATGGCAGAATTGGAAGTTTAGTTGTAGTAACTGCTAGAGCAAGGATATGTACATCCAAGTTCATCCCCTTGGAGTGCCCAAATCCTCTTTATGAAAAAGGGCAAAATATAACATCTATGTATCGATTAACACAAACTGAATAAGCTGACAACGATTAACAAATATCTGATTCTACAAATCAACGACTTGTTCGACCAGTAGTTGGATCAACTGTGTATTCAAAGATGGATTCAAAGTCTAATTACTACCAATTGAGGATCAGGGAATTTGATATTACCCAAATGGAATTCAGTATCCATTACGGGCACTACCAGCTCACGGAGATGTCATTTGACCTATCAAATGCTCCATAGACTTGATGAACAGAACGTTCCCATAATATGTAGACCGATTTGTGGTTGTCTTCATAAATGATACATTGGTATACTCTCAATCTGAAGAGGAGCATGCATTTCACATATACATAATTCTGAATGTTGATGTTGGTGACCGGGCGGTCTGTCTTGGCGGGTTGAAGACCGCGCGGTCTGGCGGTTTGACTCGCCGGCTTGTAAACCGGGCGGTCTAGCGATCTTCACAGGCGACCTCTCTGCTTCTCTTATTATAGCCGTGCGGTTAGTCCTTCTGTCTAACCGCGCGGCTTGTGCGGTTTACTTTGTATAGTCCGCTTAGCTTGTAAATTTTTAGTCCCACATCTCTTATTTGTATTCTCTCATCTCTCCTCCATTCTATATAAGGGAGGGCATACCTTTGTAATAGTTATCTTTTTTTGGATAATAAAGTTTCAATTATTCAAAACTCTATCTGTTTGTTTCTACATGTTCGCTACTTTTAACATGGTATCAGAGGACACGGTCATTTCCTCCTGATTCTGTGCGCTCTCTGCTTCTAGCGGCTTGTTTTCCGCTATCCGCGACCTCTCTCGCGGCTTGCCTTCTCTTCTGTCCGCCGCCCTGTTCGAGCGGCTTGTTTCTGTCCGCTGCCCTGTTCGCGCGGCTTGCTTCTTGGTTCTCTTCTCCTTGCTGCTTTTCGTCGCCGCGACCTGTTTAGTTGTCGCAGCGACCTGTTTCCTTCTAGCCGCCTGTTTTTCCCCTAGCTGCGCGGCCTGCGTCTGTTCGCCCGGCTTGCGACTTGTTGTTGTCGCTGCTGCTTCTTCTTCCTCTTCTCTTCTGTTCGCTCGGACTTTTCAGTCCGCGCGACCTCTTCCCCGCTGTACCTTGTTCTGCTTCCTAGCCGCTCGTGTTCGCGCGGCTTCTTCCCTTTCACCCGCTGCAGTTTCACACGGGTTGCTCTCTTTTCACGCGGATTCTTCATTGTTTGAGTGGCCTCTCTGCCTTTCTTCCTTTAGCCGCTCCTGCTTGTTAGTCGCCGCGACCTCCTGGTTCAGTCGCGCGGCTTGTGCTCTGCACCTTGGTCGTGGCCCTTCTTGCCGCTGGTGTGCTGTCACCTAGACCGCTGCAGTTTCTTATTCCTCCCTTCATGGCTTTCATATCCTCCTCCAAGCCATTCGCCTCGGTTGTCACGTCTTCTGGTCGTGCCCACGTTGTTACTCAGGGCAAATGGCTGATCGACACTGGTGCTACGAATCATATGACCGGCCATCTCCCGTGTTTCTCTCTCCTAGAAAAACATGATCGCTTGCCCCCGGTTATTCTCGCTGACGGCTCTTCATCATCAGTCCATGGAACAGGGATCGTTCATGTCACTCCGTCTCTTCACTTGGCGGATACTCTATACGTGCCCAGTTCCCGTGCAACTTATTATCTGTTACCTCTCTTTGCAAGCAATTACAGTGTTCCGTCACATTTACTTCTACTTCTTGCTCTTTTCAGGATCCAGACTCCCAACGGACGATTGCTACTGGGACTGAGAGTGACGGCTTATACTTCCTGGACAACATTTCTGCTTTCTCCACCTTCTCCTCCACCTCCACAGATCTTCTCCAATGGCATCTCCGCCTTGGTCATGCTCCTCCCCGTCTTCTTCGTCAACTTCTGCCCCACCTTCCTCCTCAAAGTCCTCCGCTCAACTGTGAGGCTTGTCAGCTTGGCAAGCATCACCGCTCCTCCTTCCCTCCAAAGCCCGTTCGTAGCTCTACCCGTCCGTTTGATCTTATCCACTCCGATATCTGGGGTTCTTCTCCTACTCTTACCATTGGTCGAGGTAGTTCATATTTTGTCACGTTCATTGATGATTTCTCTCGCTGTACGTGGGTGTATCTATTAAAAGATCGCTCCGAATTATTCTCTGTATGGACATCCTTCTATCTCATGATCAAAACTCAGTTTGGTGTTTCTATCAAAGTTTTTCGATCTGATAATGCCCAAGAATATCTCAGTCGTGACTTCTCTACATTCTGCATGCAAAATGGGATTCTTCATCAAACTAGTTGTGTCTATACTTCACAACAAAATGGTGTGGCCGAACGCAAAAACCGTCACCTCCTCGATGTCGCTCGCACCTTGATGACCCAGATGCATGTTCCTCGCTCCTATTGGGGCTATGCTGTTCTCCTTGCCTGCTACCTCATCAATCGCATTCCCTCCACGGTTCTCCACGGCCAAACCCCGTTCTCCATTTTGTATCCGGGCAAGGAGCCGTTTCCTCTTCCTCTCCAAATCTTTGGATGCACTGCCTTTGTGCATACCCCTTCTGCCACCCGTGATAAGCTCTCCCCTCACTCCACCAAATGTGTCTTTCTGGGGTACTCCACCACTCAGAAAGGCTATTGTTGCTTTGATCCCGTCCTTCGTAAGCAGTTCGTCTCTGCTGACGTCACCTTCTTCGAGAATACCTCCTACTTCTCGGATGACTCCTCTCCTCTTCTCCCAGCTTCTGATTCTCCTGCCGTTCCCTTCGTTCCCTCGCCTACTACTACACTCTCCACCCCTACACCGTCTCCACCCCCTCCTCTTCCTCCCCCTCTCTCTCTCCCTTCTCCACCACCCTCTCCCTCATCTCCGCTGCCGTCGCTCTCCTCTCCCGGGCCAGCTTTCTCTACCACGGATGCTCCGAATGCCGCGGGCCCGGCTGACCTGGATCTTCCTATAGCTCTTCGCAAAGGGGTGCGGACGTGTACCCTACACCCCCTTGCTGCTGTTGTTTCCTATGATCGTCTTACCTCTTCTCGCAGGGCATTTGCACTGGCTATCTCTGCCACTGCCACACCCCGCTCCTATCAGGAGGCCCTTGCTATTCCTCACTGGAAGATGGCCATGGATGAGGAAATGGCGACCCTAACTGAGCGGGGTACCTGGACTCTTGTTCCTCCTCCCTTCGGTACTGATGTTGTTGGCTGTCGCTGGGTCTTTGTGGTCAAATTTAGCCCAGACGGCACTGTGGATCGGTATAAGGCTCGCCTTGTTGCTAAGGGCTTTACTCAGACCTATGGGGTTGATTACTTTGACACCTTCTCCCCTGTGGCTCGTCTCAGCACTATCCGGGTTCTTCTCTCTGTGGCCGTCAATCGGGATTGGCCGATTTCTCAGCTGGATGTTAAGAATGCCTTCCTTTATGGTGATCTTCACGAGGCCGTTTACATGGAGCAACCTCCTGGGTATGTTGCTCAGGGGGAGACACGAGTATGCCGGCTGCAGAAGGCAATTTATGGCCTCAAGCAGAGTCCTCGAGCTTGGTTTGACAAGTTCAGCGGCATTGTGGTGGCTGTTGGTTTTGTGCGAAGCTCTGCTGATCACTCTCTCTTTATTCGCAAAACTCCTTCTGGGCTGGTTGTTCTTGCTGTGTACGTCGATGATATTCTTCTCACTGGCGATGAACAGGAAGGGGTAGCCCTGACAAAGCGACATCTTCGCCAACATCTGATCACTAAATATATGGGCTCTCCAAAGTACTTTCTGGGGATCGAACTCTCTCGGAAGCCCGACTCCTTAGTTCTCTCTCAACGTAAGTATGCCATTGATCTTTTAAAAGAGGCAGGATTAACTGGAGCAAAACCTGCCCGATGCCCCATGGCTACTGGGGAGGACAAAACCTGGACAGATGATTCGCCTCCTCTTTCAGATAGTTCGCGGTACAGGCGTCTGGTTGGTAAGCTCATATATCTCACAGTGACCAGACCCGACATTTCCTATGCTGTGGGCAAAGTGAGTCAATTCATGCAAGCGCCTAGGGAGTGTCATCTACAGTCCGCCTTGCGGATCTTGGAGTATATCAAAGCAGCGCCTGGGAAAGGATTACTTTTTCAGAAGAATGGTCATCTGCGGATTGAAGCCTACTCAGATGCAAGTTATGCTGATGACAAAGGGGATCGTAAGTCAACCTCAGGTTTTTGCACCTTTGTTGGGGGAAATCTGGTGAGCTGGAAGAGCAAGAAGCAGTCTGTTGTCTCCAGGTCCAGTGCAGAAGCTGAGTATCGCAGTATGACGTCAACCACTTGTGAGTTGAAATGGTTACGGGCTCTCATGCTAGATTTAGGAGAGGTGTACAACCATCCTCTACCTATGTTCTGTGATAACAAGACCGCCATATACATCTCCAAAAATCCGGTATTCCATGAAAGAACAAAGCACATTGAGGTTGACTGCCATTTCATTCGTGAAGAGATTTTAAAAGAACAAATTTGCACTCCGTTTGTCACGTCTGATAAAGAGCTGGCTGACATCTTCACCAAGCCAGTTTCCGCCTCGTTTCTGCATGTTTGCGACAAGCTGGGCATGATTGATATATATGCTCCAGCTTGAGGGGGAGTGTTGATGTTGGTGACCGGGCGGTCTATCTTGGCGGGTTGAAGACCACGCGGTCTGGCGGTTTGACTCGCCGGCTTGTAAACCGGGCGGTCTAGCGATCTTCACAGGCGACCTCTCTGCTTCTCTTGTTATAGCCGTGCGGTTAGTCCTTTTGTCTAACCGCGCAGCTTGTGCGGTTTACTTTGTATAGTCCGCTTAGCTTGTAAATTTTTAGTCCCACATCTCTTATTTGTATTCTCTCATCTCTCCTCCATTCTATATAAGGGAGGGCATACCTTTGTAATAGTTATCTTTTTTTGGATAATAAAGTTTCAATTATTCAAAACTCTATCTATTTGTTTCTACATGTTCGCTACTTTTAACACTGAACATCCTGAGGAGGAGATAGTTGTATGCCAAATTCTCTAAATGTGAGTTTTGGCTACCGTCAGTGGCATTCCAGGGACATGTGGTTAGTGTAGAGGGTATCACAGTGGATCCGGTGAAGATAGTTGTAATACGAGAGTTGCCTATGTTGACAAATGTGGCGAAAGTTTGAAGTTTATTAGGACTTGCTGGCTACTATAAGCGCTTTGTAAAGAACTTTTTAAGGATAGATCTATCTCTCACTATGCTAACTAAGAAGGAGCATGATAGTTTGAGACAATCTAATCACCTAGAGGTGGGGGGGGGGGTGAATAAGAATTTATGCTTTCTAAACCTTTTAATATTTGTTAGCTAATCTAGCAATATAAAGTAAAGCAATACAAAAAAACACGTAAGTATTTATAGTGGTTCCCCAGTTATGGGTACATTCACTTCCCCTTCACCTATCTAATAGTGTGCTAGTCTATACCAACTTTGCCAATGTCTCAGATCCAAATGATCTTACACCTCTGAGTTCAAGACTCTTACAACGCAGAAACACCAGAAGGCTCCCTACCTGGATCCTACAACTCAGTGTGATATCACACTTACAATTTAGATTCACAGTTAAATCCTACCTCAGGTCATCAATAGGAGCCTTACCTCAGGCCTTCAATAAGAGCCTTAAACTTAGATTTAATAAGTGAATCCTACCTCAGATACTCATAGGAACCCTACCTCAGATCTCAATGGGATCTTAAAACAACAACAATAAAGTAGTTTTTTATAATAAAAATAGACTCAATAAATATATATTTTTTGCTCCGAGTCTTCTTGGGCCTGACTAGAAATAGCCCCTTTCTTAACATCACTTATTCTTCAATCAATCTCCTTTTTGTATGTGAACTGTAATGAATCTGAGATTTAAAAGGCTTTTATGCTCTGAATGATTGAGAGTTGAGAGATCTTGAGCACTCTTGTATATATCTCTTCTTTTGGAATTAGCCTCCTTGTCTAGGTCTGCTATCTGCTTTGAATTTTACTATTTTATTTATTTTGAATGACAAAGTTAGAAAAGTTAGTGTTTCCAGCCTATTTCATCGCCTTATATATGACTGACACCTATAACGCTTGAAATCAATAGAAAAAACAAGTCAAAACACTTTTTAGATAAGGCTGATTTGATGTTTCCTTTCAGCATCTCTAACAATTTGAAATACCGCTTTTTGAAACTGACACGATGAAATTTTGTGTCAACACGATGATATTGTTTATGACACAACGGTATTGGGCTTGGAATGAATTATTTCGTAATGTATAGTTAATACGACGATATAATTGTGTACTGTCTGTCAACACGATGATAAATGACTTAGAATCTTTTTATTTTTCTCCTAGAGATCTACACAACGATACCGTCGTGTGTTGTATGTCAACATGACTATAAATGGCTTAGAATCATTTTCTTCTTCTCCTAGAGATCTTACATAATGATATCCTGATTTTTTCTTAACACAATGCTACCGACGTGTGTTGAGTATTCACACAATGATATTCTCACTTTTCTTAGCATAGCGTTGTCGTCTTGTGTTGAGTATTCATACAACAATATTCTTACTTTTCCTTAACATAGCGCTATCGTCATGTGCTGAGTATTCATACGACAATATTCTTGCTCAACACGATGATATTGCACTTTGACTAACTTTAAGACCCTGTTGAGCAATCCTTGTTTTTACTATTCTCTTGACTTTCACAAATTGAGGTCCTGCACAAGTCAAATCAGATAAACATCAAATACAAAATTTCTTTATCATTGAATTGAAGACTTATTCAAAACTTGAACATTGTAGGCAATGTTCCCAACAATCTCCCCATATTTGAAGCAGTCATAACTCAATTAATAAAAAAGTACAAGCAATGAATAATGGTAAATATTAAGTATAAAAGCTAAACTTAGGCAACCAATCACAACAATTATAGTGAAATATCTAAAACATCATATATATATATATATATATATATATATATATATATATATATATATATATATATATATATATATATATAATGACCTAATGTTTTCAAACATTAAGATAAGACTACATTTTTCACATAAGCCAAGTCACAACTACTCCTTGTCCTTGATGATAACACCACCCCTAACTTTCTTTGCTATCTTGTCATCAACTTCTTATATTTTCTATTTCTGCATCTAAAAGTAGCCATAAGGCTTTGGATGGTCCTTGCATGGCTTAGGAGCATCAGCTTGATGTTTTCCTGCTTTCTTATCTCTTCTGAATGCTTTTCTAACTACCTTTTATTTTTCATATTGTGTCCATTGATGGGTGATGTACATCTTTCCCCTATTAATACCCTTAGTCTGGTTTGATCCATAGTAGCTAGAAGGATTTACCTTGATGTAGGGCTCCACTGCTCATATTCAGGCCTGTTTTCCATTTCCTCCCCATATCTTTTCTCTCTCAACTGAATTGCATCCACCTTTGTTGCAACTCCCTTTCATGTATCATCAATCCTTTCAGAAGGGCTGAACTGATAACTGATAGTAGTAGGTACATGCTCATTCAGTGGTACTTCATATAATGGATCATCATAATTTACTTGGGGAAAATCTAGTGCTAGCCTCACTGCATTTGAGGTCCAAATTGTATGGTCAGCACTGACCTTTATCATTGTCTTCTCCCCCTTTATTACTTCTTCAGTTATATTTTGACTGAGGTTATCTTGACGAATAGTTACTTTGCTTTCAAGCATGTCCACTCCAATAATTGTATGATTCTTGGCCTCAAGGAAATGTTTATCCTTCACTTGACTCCAATAATCTATTCTATCCAGAATATTCATCTGCATTCACCTAGATAAAACTAAACGACAACACAATAAAAGCAACATGGAAAAAGCATTAAGCCCATTGGCGGGCGATAAAGTCTCAAATTATTACAGATAGATTAAAATGTCCCAAGAAGGATGGCCCTACTAAGCGAACTGGTCTAGGATGTGGATGCGGTCCTGGCCTGGCAATCAATAGCGGAGAGGGGGCATGCGACTTAGTACTGGATCCACTTCCACCTGCCCCGCCTTCGTGTCCCAGATCGGGGGGGGGGCATGCGAGGATAATGTGCTCGCAAACCTCCAAAATCTCCTGCTGGGCCAAGCTGACCTACTCCGTAGCATGCCTAAGTCACTCCTCGGCCCGCATTATGTGCACCCCTGGAGAAGTAAATCCATCCCTGTCAGCTGGACGCCTCGCTCCCTCCAGAACTACAAATCGCTCTTCCTCTGCGGACTTGTCCTTTTCAACCCTGTTGAATACCTCCTATAGCAGTAGTGTGTGTTTCTAGAACAGTCGTGTCACCTACCCCTTCATCCCCTCCGCATCAGTCGGTCGCCTAGATACTCTGAAATGTGATCTATATTAGGGGGGGCGGGCGAATATCCCTCGCTCATGTCGACATCAAAGGAGGAGATCGCGTTGAAACCTAAAAAAGGAAAGGTCAGAGGAAGCGAGCTGTAACAAACATGCATAAGTATGAGCTCATCGGGAGTCAGCATGTCACCCGCACCAGCTGATGGCCGAGAGGAGCCCAACAGGCCCTGGAAGAGTCTTCCCTCAAGAACTTCGAAGGATTTCCCCATCCCAGGGGGAATTGGCGACTGAGAAATCTCCGGAGGTGGGTACCCCAAGCCCAAAGGGCTGACGACCTGCTCTGTTGACAGTAGGATGGAATAGCCCCGCTCCCCTCCATCGCCTCCGTCTTTGTTGGGTGGCACATGCGGAAAGAGGAGTCTGGAGAAAAATGATGAATCAAGTGGGTGGGGGGGGGGGGGGGGGGTGCACATACCTCATGGGAAACCTCGGCACCAGCCGCCGAGCTGGATCTCGGGAGGTCATTTACAGTAGACCGCTTGACGATTTTCCCTTTCACCGGCCTGAAGAGGGGGCCGGGCGATCCGCGCTCCAACCACGGGGTTGCCTCGAGAGCCTCCGCCCTAGTCCCCTCCCTCGCGGCCGCTAGGCGAGCTCGCATTTCCTCTAACACAGGCATCGTACAACTATAACTCACATAGAAGGCTAAAAGAAGGCGAGATTTTTCCAATGGGTCAGATGGCATATTTATAGGGTGAAGGTGGGACCCACCAAAATATTCTCTCCAGCTGAGCAAAGCACTCACCAAACACGTGGGTTGGATGATTCTTTCCGAGCGCGGCCATGCTCAAAAAGAGCGGGGATTGTGTACAACCTCGTGTTCGCCGAGTGGGTTCACCAGGCAAGGTGAGCGGACCAAGGAGACTTGTTTGCGCTAGAACAACATACGAGCGAACGCAGAATGGCCAGTCCACTCCTGCCAAAGCTAGGCCCAACCAGTCCGCATCTGCCAGGGGTTTGTCGAACTAAGTTGGGTTTTCGCTGAACTAAGCTTGAGTTAAGATCGATGTTCGTCGAATGGAGCTCAGTGTTTGTCGAACGGAGCTCGGCATTCATCGAACGGAGCTTGACGTTCGTCAAACGGAGCTTGGCATACTTCGAGCTAACCTCGTGAGTTAGAATCCTGGATTCATCGAACTAAGCCCAGCTAAGTCAATTCCTCTAGAATTTCTTCTATAGTAATAGTCCCAGACCGGCCAGCCCGCTCTCCCATAGGCAACCTAGCCACCAGCCCGCCTCAGGGCGAGGGTCGGCGGGCGACGGTGGCCTGGATCGCGCTCGCCCAAGGAGGAAAGACGAGCTATAGGAGCCAGTCACGTCCTCCCCAGCTGGGTGGAGAGTTACAGCGAGCCGACCTCCAGATCCTTGGAACCTTCCCAGTGGGGCCCAGAGGTAGAATTACCTATGTGCCCTTACTAGGGGTGCGAATAGCTTGTTAGAACAACGAAGTTACGCTATTTGCAGACCCAGTTTGGCTGCACATAGTTGTTGGAAATAGTAGAGGTTGGATATTTACAGGCCGTCTTCTGAAAATCATAAATAAGACCCAAGGGGGTACCTCAGAGGGCAGACTTACTAGTGTTCAGATCTTCTTGCGCCTTTTGAGGTAACCTTAGCTCGGGCTTTAGCTAAGGAGGGGAAGCGCTCTAAGATCTTCCGGGTTTATGGTGGGACCTCCATGCCGAGTCCTTGGGTCAGTTCCCCTTTTCTTTTGTTGTTTGGATTGCATGAGAGAAGTAGGTGTGCGATCACCCCTTTCCCAAGGGTGAACTCCACAAGAGACCGAGTTTTCAGTTTCAACATCATGTATTCCTCATAATCCCAAATATTTATAAAAGATATAATAGGATGCTTGCCAGTCCATATCGCTTATAAGAAACATGCAAATCTGCATGACTTATCATTGATCACAACATGCCTAATAGTGTATGATTTCTCCTCTCAAAAACACATTACGTTGTGGTGTTCTAGGTTAGGTGGTATGAGTTGTGATACAATATCACACTCTTAGATGATCACAAACCTCCTAACTCATGTGTTCACCCCTCAATTAAATTAAAGTGCTTTAATTATCTTTCATAGTTGGTTTTGTACTTCATTCTTGAACTCTTTGAAATTTTCAAAGGATTCAGATTTGTACTTCATAAGATTCATATATTCATATCCACTAAAACCATCAGTAAATATAATGAAGTCCTGAAACCTACCTTTAGTTATAAACTCATGGGTCCGCATATATCACTATATATTATACCCAGAATATATCCATCCCTCTCAACATGACTAGTGAAAGGGGCTTCAGTCATATTTCCTAAAAAAATAAGACACATCTCTTAAATGATTCATAATTAAATGAGCCTAATTGGACATCTTTATGGAGTATGGATATGTGTTTCTTAATTATATGTCCTAGACGATAATGCCAATGGTACATATGACTCGGGTCATTTGTTTCTAGTCTTTTAGTGTTATTAATGTTATATATGGGTTGGTCTGAGTTCAAACATAAAGACCAATAAATAATTGTGCATTGACATAACAAATATCATTTAAGTATATAAAAAAACCATTGTTATTAATAATAAATGAAAATCCTTTCATCTTTAAGCATGAAATTAAAATAATATTTCTAGTAATAACATGAACGTAATAGTATTTCTCTAACTCTATTTCAATCTCACTAGGCAAAGATATGTGGTAAACTCCTACAGTAATGACATCAAATCTTGCCTTATTTCCAACTCGTAAGTATACTTTTCCCTTAACCAACAATTTTCTTCTTCTCAATTCATACAAACTTATGTAGATATGAGAACCACATCCGGTATCCAATACTCAACCTGAATGAGTTAAAAATTTGAATTTTATAATTAATATACCTAAATTGGAAGTCACATTTCCCTTCTTCTTTTGTATATACTCAAGATAAAGAGGACAGTTCCCCCTCAAGTGCCTTATCTTCACACAATGGTGGCAATTTAATTCCTTCGCTAGTCCTTTCAATTTTAGTGCAGAAGATTTGGGATTAAGATGAGACTTAGATCTCATCTTAGTAGTTTTAAAATCATTATCATTACCTGTACATTTATGCAACATCAATATGAGGCTAGTAGGCTTGAATTTCTTCATCTTATTCTCTACAATACTTAACATTTTCAGGAGCTCAGGTAGTGTCTTGTCAATTCCAGTCGTGTTATGATTCAAGACAAATTGCTCATAATTATTTGGTTACGATTGCAGAATCAGGTCGGCGACAACTCCTCGCTTAAGGGAAAACCCAATCTTTCAAGGTTCTCAATGTACCCAATCATCTTAAGTACATGAGTTCCTACTAGGTCATGAGCTTTCATATTGCACTATAACAACACCTTAGAAAAATCGAACCTCTCTTGTCAAGCCTACCCCTACATCCTTTTCTTAAGGTGCTTGATTAACTTATAACCATACATGGTCTCATATTGCTTATAAATCTTAGAGGTCATATTGGCAAGTATGAGATATTCAATATCTTAGGAGTCATCTTAATACTTCTTATAACTTTATTTGCTCGAGAGGCAAATCCGATTTAAGGGGATCTTCCTCTAAAACATAGAGCTTACACTACTGCTTGAGGACAATCCTCAATCTTCAATACTAGTCTAGGAAGTTCTTCACATTAAGCTTATCCTTCTCAAGGATAACTTATAGGGCAAGGTGTGATGTGAATTACTAGACATGGAAGTTCTATAAGAATTATGCAAAGTTAATCAGCATATATTTCAAAATACATTTTATTGAATAAGAAATTTTATTAAATAAGAAATTTTATTAAATACTCTAACTATTTTCTTTAAATTAATAACCCTTATTATTAATTTGGAGAGTTTATCCAAGCTACTCTCTAATGGAAAAGATTTGTATTTCACCACCATCATATGTTAGCTTTCGCCAATCACCCATAATATGGTTATTTTAGTAAGTAACTTTTTAAAATTGCATCATTATACAACTCTTGTATGACTAGTGAATAACCATTAGTCACATCCATCTTTGGTGCATGCTAACCTATGCCTCTAGGCACTCAACCATTGAGGTCACCTAGTTAAGATAGACTTGATATCAACAGTGAGATATCACAATTATCCACTCACACTCCTCTAAGATAGATTGATGCACGTTGCTTTGACAACCTCACACTTCATCGGCAGGAAGAGTGTTATCCATTGAAAGACATCATATACTTAATATAAAATTTAAGGGATTTTGATAACAAATGATTAGCAATTAATCATGATTAACACTTAATCATTGCATATATTTAAACAAAATCATGAAAATATTACACCATTTGCATTATAAATACATTCTAGATATACACATATAACACAATGAAACACAATGCGCTCTTTGCGGGGTTCCAAGGGGTTGTGCTTATGGAGGAGTCTTAGGGGCAAATCCTTTAAGGGGGTCCAAGGGGCAATATCACCGGTGGTGGTCTCGCTGACCAATCAATGAGCAGGGTCAAGGGGTAGAGGCCGTACGGGGTTCGGTCACCGCCTTGAAACCTAACAAAATTTGTAACAATTTTATATGGAAAACCATCTACAATTAATGTTTCATGGCGCAACAATAAGTTCTGGAACACTTCCAAAATCTCATAAATATTTTGAAAGATTGGTAAATGTATCCTCCCTTTGATACTACTATTGCGTTTCTCACGAATCTCATGCACAACAAAATATTTGCAAGAAACCCATTGCAATGACCATGCAAAAACCAATAAATCATGAATCAATTTTATACCAGCATTAGAATTAAATTATGAGAAGGATAACTGCTGTGGGAAGGCCATAACATAGAATAAAATCTACGTTTCTATGAGTATTCACACAAAACCCAAAAAACAACTTGTTGTTTGTCCGACGAACTTGAATTGGAAGATGATTGTGCTTCTTCATCTCCATAAAATACTAGTTTCGTTTCTCAAGAGAGGATGCAACGAACGATAATAAAAAGAATTGTAACTCTCACAACCCTAAAACACACTATATATACCATTGTTTCATAAACAGCCAATATATATGTCAAAAAGGAGAAATAAGACTAATATGTACGTTTAATACTATTTGAGACGCGTGTCAATAGTGCCTTAATATTTGACATTGCATCGATTTCTACAAATTGACCTTGCATTGAATAGTCCCACTATTTGATGAGACATCGATTTTTATAAATTCATGTTGTGTCGAATACTATCTGATAACAAAGTAATCTAATAAGAACACACTAATTCAACATTGCGTCAATTCCCACAAATATTTGCATGCTTTGAATAGTCCCACTATTCAAAGCATAAGAGCATTTTCTTGAATTTAATGTATACATCAAATAGTCATATTAATCAATGTAGTGGAAACCTATTTCACAAATTCAACATCTCTGCAAAATGTTGTCGGTTAATGTGTATATCATAACCAAGACGATCATTTATCCAATTTTCGTACATTTTTAACATGCAACCCCATAGGCTTATATCATGTTTTCTGAAGACCAAAACTTTGATCACTTTTAGATCATAGAAGATTCCAATAGAATCAGCTGCTATCTCATGCTTTAAACTCTTCGAGCACAGAACACCTCCATTAAGGAAAAACACAAAACATAATTAAGACTTTGAGACATCACTATTAGTCTGGAAGCTAACATCCATATAACTCTTTACCACAAGCTTTTCCTCACCACTATATACAAAGAATACATCTTTAGTACTTCTCAAGTACTTGAGGAGATTCTTAACTGCTGTCTAGTGGCTATCGTTTGGATCTGAATGGTATTTGCTAGTCATGCTCAATGAAAATGAGATATTAGGATGAATACTTAACATTACATACATTTTTGATCCAATTTATTGAGGTATATGGAATCGAACTCACGTTATCCTTATTTACCTTAGATTTAGGACTCTATGTCTTAAAAAGACTCATACCATGAGAGATGAGTAAGTACCACTTCTTAGACTCAAGCATGTTGAGCTATTTCAATACATAATTTATGTTAATTTGAGCAACTTTTTTGATCAATCTCTATAGATCTTAATACTAAATATATAAATTACTTCACCCAAATCTTTCATAGAAAATCAGTTTCTTGGCCCATTCTTAATATCTCGTATGGTTGGAATGTCATTCTTAATCGATAATATGTCATCTACATACAATATTATAAATTCTACCATGCTTTCACTAATCTTCTTGTAAACACAAGACTCATCTTCATTCATGATGAAACCAAATTCTTTGATTTTCTCATCAAAACAAAGATTCCAACTTTGAGAAGCATGCTTTAATCCATAAATGGATCTTTATAACTTGTATAATTTAATGGCTTCATTTAAAGATATAAAAATCTCAGGTTGTGTTATGTACACATACTTAAGGAGGTTTTCATTAAGCAAAGCTATTTTAACATTCATTTACCAGATCTCATAATCATAATATACAAAATAGAACTCATAATTCTAATGAACTTAACTATGACAACTGAGAAAAAAAATCTTATCGCAGTGAATAACATAAATTTTCATGAAACATTTGGTCATATTCACCCTCTAAATGTCTATATATTCTCATTCATGTCGATCTTTTTTGAAAAAAAACAATTGTACCCTATGAGTCATACCCCTTCAGGTGGTTTAACCAAGGTATAAACTTAGTTTTCATGTATGGAGTCTATTGAAGATTTCATGGCCCCAAGCCACTTCTCTAAGTCCAGTCCACTTATAATATCTTGAAAGGTTGCATGGTCATCATTATGAACCACTAAAGATATGTTACCAATTTGAGTAATGAGAAATCCATTTATATTAGGCTCAAATCATGGTCTATCAGATCTATATAGGACTTGTGTTTCTTAAGCAGTTTCTCTAGCTTCAATTTTGTAATCATTACTTAGGTTCCATCTCAGGTTCATTCATCATTTAGGTTTCTTAAACTTCTTCAAGTTCTATCTTGGTAGTTTTTTAGATATGAACTCCTCCAAAAAATACTGGTCTATACGACAAACACTTTGTCCTCAAATATTTTATAAAAGTATTACCTTTTAGTTTCCTTAGGGTACACTGGCCTCAATTTCATCATAGATTTGACTTCATATGTATACCTCATAACCCCAAATATATTTGAAAGACATACTAGGAGACATTCCAGTCCATCTCTCATATGGTGTATTTAAATCATTTTAGTAGGAACATGATTTAGTGTAAGAGTAATGTCCCTATAGTGTTTCCTCAAAAGGAAACATGTAGATCTATATGACCTATCATAGATCGCACTATATATAACAAAGCACGATTTCTCCCTTCAGAAACATCATTATATTGTGGTGTCCTAGGTGGAGTGACTTGTGATACAATACCACACTATCTAAGAAAGTATTGATACTTCTGACTCAAGTGTTTTGGATCTGGTGGACAACCCTGGGTGGGTGGGGGGGGGGGGTGAATAAGGTTCTTTGAAAATATTGGAGATTTAAAACTTTGCACAGACGATTTTTTTTAAACACTAGAACTGGGTGGTAGACCTACTACCAGCGGTATAGACAAAAACTATATTCTTGTGCTACATAATATTGTTTCAGTACATGCTCGATTAACACTTCAGAGATTCAGTAGCAAAGAGTTGTCATAAAATATCAGAACAACAATGTATGCTTTTAATAAATATTGAAAAAGGTTTACTATTATAAAACTAGATCACCATGACACCGGAGATCGAAGGCGGTGAATAGAATATTCTTATTTTTTCTATACCGACCCTTGAGAACCGGTTGGCTCTCTCCCACTCTTTAGAAAGGTCTTCAAGCCAGCTCTCTCCCTTCCTCCCTAGAAGATATTCGATCTTACTAGATCTCTCCAATCTAAACGTCCTTCTCGGATGATTTCTTATGGAGTCCTCCCTTGATTCCGACGACCTCCTTGGTCAATTTTCCTGGCACACACAAATAAAGAAAGAGGAAGATACAAATAAAAATAAGAGATATAAAATTGTTGATCCCTCAAAGATGGTTCTCTGTAGAATGTTAAGTGATCGATGCTTGAGATTCTCTTTCACTGGGCACTCGATCATCTTCTATTTGTGGTTTTTGATTTTTCTCTTCAGATATTTTTGAGCAGGAATGAGAGGATGCAAGTTTTCTTTTTTTCCTCTTGAGTTGGTAGTTCCTTGTTGCGGAGGTGGCGTGTAACCCCATTCATTCTTCCATGTATTTCTTTTTCTTTACTCTCAAGAGGAAGACAAACCACTTTTTATGGCCAATCATTATGTTACCGCCAGTGGTAGGTTACCGCACGACAGTAGGCTTCGTTTACATGTCTTCGTACAACTATCGTGCTCATGGTAAAGAAGGCGGTAGAGCTTTCCTTTGTCGTGTTCTTTTAGCGCAGAGCAATAACGTTAGTGCGACGTAGTATCCTCGCATGTTTTGGCATCTTCCACAACTAGACTAACAGATAAGGATGGTGGCTATCCTTGAACTACACTGATATCATGGTGTGGTAGTAGTAGCATGCAGTGGTAGATGTGTCTAGCCGACCTAGTGCACTTCTGGCTGAATCTAATCTAATCGAATCTAGTTGCTCCATCAATGTAGTCCAATGAGCTAGCACCTGACATTATGCCTTGCGCCATCATTTGCATGTTTCTAGGCGACTCGTGTAGACTTCCCGTATTCAAGGCGACTCATCCTTCTAGTCAAATACTAACGCCCAACGTTAAGTGTTAGCCTACGATGGAATTTCATGCCAACTGGTCAAACAAGGATTATTCTAGTAAATCAGGGACAAATCTAGATGATTATGGACACGTCTAGTCGATCTTGCACACGTCTAGTCGAATGTTGCCTTAGTCTTGAACAAGTCTACTCAAAGCTCAGCTAGTGCAGGTATGACTACCTCCTAGTAGTATCTCCCAGAGCTTTGATTTTATACGTCTTCACACCTATATACTTGTACATTATACCCAAAGAATGTATGATGAAATATATACTAGGATTTGTTATTATCAAACCTGAGAGATGCAAAACGTACATTCCAACAAACTCCCCCTTTTGATAATGACAAATCTCATTCATGAGATACAAATCACACAGAACATGATATAACTTTGTATAGTGTAAAAATTAAAACCAATATAAAATGAATAGGTTTATATATTAAGATACCACTTAGAATTAATACTAAAAAACATTTTAGTGTGATCTTTCTTTGGTGGAATGACTTACCCTACAAGTGTGCTCCCTCTATCTATGTGCATGCATGATCCCCCTATATATAATCTTCCCTAGATGACTAGCATAGGACTAGCTCATGAACTTTCTATTCTCCCCCTTTGATATTATCAAAACGGGTGGGTATGATCAAAATAGTGTAAAAATAAGAAGAGATGCATCAGAATAAGCATGTAGAAAAAACAAATGCACATATAAAGACAAGTATGAAAAATATAGGGGTGACCAAAATAACATCATAGAATTTAAGAAATACAGGTCAAAGGCATGGAGGGATCAAAATTCCACTTAAAATTGACAACACTAGATTTACCACTTGTTATGGAAGAACAAATCTTAAGGATTTTGACAAATAAAACACAAAACCAAATACATTAGATTATTCATACAATATCATGAGATTTATAGAGTTAATACACAATAATATTTGTGTGTCAAGAATAGAAATAGTGTACTTGGACATTTGTGCACATGACATGTAATATAGTTCTAGTCCAATTCTTATGCATAAAAGTGCTAGACAAAATGATGACATATGTAATTATAACATCAAAAGAACATATCATCAAGCAGAAATACTCATGAATACTTGCTAGATTTCAGTAAGTTTATATGTTAACACAAAAGTAATAGAATGATAAATCATGTCAAGGTTTAATCTACAAAAAACAAAGATTATAACTAGGGCACTAATGCATTTTTCTGGTTTTTGCACATGATCGAGACGATCCATATAACTAAGGTGCTCATCATCACAATGATCATTGAGGTTTATCAGGAGGAGTGAGTAGTACTGGGGGGGGGGGGTATTCTTGTTCACTATATTGATAGCATATAAATTTTATCATTGTGTTTTCTATCAATTAATACTTTTTATTTTAATTTTAAACAAGGTCCCCGAGTCAATCGAAATCTACCCACATAGGCAGATACCGTTTAATATGTATACAAAAACCTTAGCCAAATAATTTTGGCCCAAAGTTCTAAGCCCTATTTATGAAATTGAACGACGTGATATTGATTTATCAAGTCACTCCTAGAGTGCTTACGCAATATCACGAGTTATAACATGTAAGATTTAAAATTTCTAGTAGAGTGCACTCTCTAAAGATGTGTGGTAAGTGAGATGTCATTGTTTAGCTTAAGTACTCACACATACCTAGAGGCATATTAAATATACATTGCATATCATGTAGTACTTAGTCGCTATTACTAATAGATCAGGACACATCATGACAAAGACATACAATGTAACAATGATTAACAATCTTAAGTCAAATATTGTATATAATCGTTATGCTTCAGATTAGAGTCATGTATCCCCCAATACTAATGATTTTATATAATTTTAATTTTTGTTTCATTTTTCACTTTATAGCAAAAACAAATAAATATCAGAAAGAAATAAAAGCAAATCAAAAACATGTTTTTGCAAATTTTTTCATTTTTAAATTTTATGTGATTTTCAAATTTTAGGAGCAAAAAACATGAACTGGAATAAAAACAAGAATAATAAAAAATAGCAAAGATAAATAAATCAAAACAATCAAGGTTTCTTGAAATGTCTCTATCACCGGCGCTAAGCTAATGCCTGATGATATCAAACAGAGACTCGATTTTGAGAAAATGGCCCAGTTTTTGTCAAAATTTGCTTCCAATTTTCATGAATATGATTTATCGATGTAAGGCCTACCAAATATAGCAAAAAATTATAAAAAAGTTACGAAAATATGAATTAAACAAAAGAGATTCAAAACACCTAATTCTAAACATAATAGAGAAAATCGTGTGTCAGGAAGGGGTTTGGTGAAACTATTTGCAATATGATCGTCTGTGATAATAAAACTTACTCACACGTTCTCCTTCTTGATATGATCTCGAATAAAGTGATGACGTACATTAATATGCTTAGAGCGAGAGAGATGAATCGAATTGTTCGTTAAGTCTATGACACTCTTGTTGTCGCACCTAAGTTCAATATTTTTAAATGACAAACCGAAGTCCTCTAGCATTTTTGACATCCATAGTGCCTGCGTACAATAACATCCTAAGGCAATGTACTTAGCCTCAACTATAGAGAGGGCAACAAAATTTTGTTTCCTACTCGTTCATGAACTTGTACCAGACCTAGGAAGGGACAGGTGTCACTTGTGCTCATATGATAATGTGAACATCCAACATAATACGAGTAAGAATATCTATGAAGTGTGAATGTGTCGGTGTGTGGATGCCATAGAACAAGATTTTTGGTACCTATAAGTTACCTAAATATATGTTTAACATCTTTAAAATGTGATTCTTTAGGGTTAATTTGATATCTAACACAAAATCACATTGCAAACATGATGTCTGATATCGACGCACTAAGATACAACAATGATCTAATCATACCTCTATACACTATTTGGTCCACCAAAATGCTACTTTCTTCTTTTCCTAATTTGAGTGATGCGCTCATTGGAGTTTTAGCCTGTTTCAAATTCTTAAAGTCAAATCATTTAAGCATATCTTTTACATAACTCGACTGGCATAGAAAAATTCCATCATGCTTTTGTCAAAAATCTGAAAGCCTGAGAAATATGTCAATTAACCTAATAAACCTATTTCAAATTCACTTTGCATCACTTCTACAATTTCATTACACAATTTTTTATTGGTGACACCAAATAAAATATCATCAACATAAATTTGCAAATACATCAAATCAGAATCACTGTCTCACAAATAATGTGGTATTCACACTACCCATCCTAAATCTGTGTTTTTAAAAAATGTCATTAGCCTATCGTATCAAGCACGAAGTGCTTGCTTTAATCCATATAAGGCTTTCACTAGTTAATAAACATGATTTGAGTGACTACTATTCTTAAAGCTGGATGGTTACTCAACATAAACTTCTTTTTATAGTCATTCAAAAATACACTCTTGACATTCATTTGATACTATTTTATCTGTTTGAAACTATAAAAATGCTAAAAATATCCTAATGGACTCATGTCATGCTACAAGTGCAAAGGGCTCCCCAAAATCCACTCCTTCGACTTGCGAGTATCCTTGAGCAACAAACTTTGACTTATTTCTTGTTATCCTAAACTCACCATCAAACTTATTTTTTTAAAATCCATTTTAAGCCTATCACCAGATGGTTACTAGGGTGTTACACTAATGTCCATACTTTATTCTGCTCAAATTGATTCAGTTCCTCGTTAATTTCCAAAAACCAAGATTCAACATTTAGCACTTCAGAGATATTCAAAAATGATTTATGTAGGGTTGAGCGAGTTCTTACCCCAAATGAAGGTCCTCCAATCTCTAATTCTCGTGGTTGTTTCTTCGTAAATTTTAAAAGTTTTTGAAGGCTTATATCCTTTATCATGATCTAATTCATCTTCTACTTCCTCTCTCCCTACTCTCCTTTCCTAACGGATAATCATCATCATCATCAACTTTATTCAATCTTGACTCTTCATTTGGAGTGTTCTCATTAAAGTGTACATATATTGATTCTTTTATAACAAAAGTTCTTTTATTATAGACCCTATAGGCTCGACTTGTGGAGAAATATCCTAAAAAGATGCCTAAGTCAGATTTTTCATCAAATTTACCTAATTGATCCTTGGCGTTCAGAATAAAACATAAGCAACCAAAGACTCAAAAATAGGAAACATTCAGCTTCTTTTCAAAGTATAGGTCGTATAGAGTTCACTTTTGGATTGGGCAAAACATGGTCTGGTTCATTATATAGCATGTAATACTAACCACTTTAGCCCATAGATATCTAGGTAGGTTGAACTTGACTAGCATGGTGCAAGATAATTCTTGTAGAGTTCAATTTTTTTCTTTCTAATACTTCATTTTGCTGTGGAGTGCGTGAAGCAGAAAACTCGTGCCGAATTTCTAATTCATTATAGAAATTTGTAAAGCTTTCATTCTAAAATTCTCCCCCGTGATCCGACCATATGCATTTTATTTTTAACTTCATTTCATTTTGAATTTGAGTGCACAAGATAGAGAGTTCAAAGAAAACATCAGATTTAGAGGCTAGAAAGACTGTCCAACAAAACCGAAAATAGTCATCTATTAAAACAAATGTATATCATTTACCTCCTGTACTACACATACTAATAGGACTGAAAAGATCTTTGTGAATCAACTACAATGGCCTAGAAGTGTAATATCGTATTTGCATTTAAATGATGATTTTGTGAACTTACCCTTTAGGCATGGAGCACATAAAGAAGTAAAACTACCATTTAGTTATGGAAGACCACAAATTAGCTTTTTTTTTTTACAATAGTTTGACTATGAGTTTGCTCCCAGAATGTCCAAGTCTCCTATGCCAAAGTTCTAGCACCTCATTCTTAGCTACTAGACATTTCAAATTAGAGGATGATAAGTCATCTAACATGATGGTACACTCGTTGTGGTTTCTAGGTGCAGTGAGTAACACAATGTTCATTTTAGCATCAATGATTTTGCACGTGCTTGTAGTTATTTCAAATAACAAATTTAGGCTTCTGTCACATAATTGAATAATGGATATTGGATTATGCTTCAAGCCATCTATGTACAATACATTTGAAATAGAAAACTATTTGTTACCTATAGTGTCGACACTCAAAATTCATCCTTTACTATTGTCCCTAATGGTCAACATGGCTCCCTTATTATCCTCCAGGCTAAAAAACTTTTCTTCATCTCCCGTCATGTGCTTCGAGCATCAAAAATTCAAGTACCACACACTCTTCTTGTACTTAGCCTGCCAAAAAACCTTAAAATAAGATAAGGGTAAAGATTTAAGTACCCAAGTTGTTCCACCCATTATATAGGTAGCTGACTTTGGTACCCAGATTTGTGATTCTTTGTTTGACCCTTTATTCAGGCATGAACCAGAAGTGTGACCAACCTTTTTATATTTGGCACACTTGGTAAAGGTGGTGGAAGTTGCCCTTTGCATTCTTGTTGTACTTATTATAGAAGATGGAGACGAGCATCCAAAGCTAGCATATTTATTTTTATCTTTTAAATTTTTATTATTGTTCTTTGCTAGAGAGTAGGCACCACCGACGCTAGTACTAGTGCTTGGAAGTAACTATTTGTTACTATATCCCAGCCCGAACTTTCTGGATCCCTGACACTGAAATCCTAATAGCTTGTTCAGTGATTTCTGGCCTTTTATAAATTTCTGGATATCACAGTTTAAATCATGGATTCTTGCCTTCAGAGCAATGCTTTATGTTCAAGCATTACACACTGATTTGAGAATGGTTTCTCACTGTCTTCTATGTGGCCAAGAAATGCATGTAGCATTTTTTCTAGAACCTTACTCTCTTTAGTGAGAATTTTGATTTTAGAGGAGGTCTTAGAGAGGCTTTCTTTCAGTTCATTAATGGTGTCCATCGAGTGTGAGCACTCTTGGCTCAGGTTTCTCCATGCCACATTTAACGAGTTCATTATGTGAGTTTCTCAAGTCCCTTTTCAGTGCTTTTTTGGGCTTTAAGAAGTTTTCTACTCTAGTTTGTCACACAAGATCTCACATAAATCATATAATTCTTCATAGGTTGAAGGGTTAACCTCAGTGTTGCTATGCACACTGGCTTCAAAGTCTGAATCATTTTCATGCTTCCTTACGAGGCACAGATTTGCCCCTCACTATACGAGCTGGAGGTGTTTGAGTCATTAGATGAAGTATCATCCCAAGTTAACGCTGTAAAAATTTGTGAATCGCGAAAACCGGGAAACCAGGCGCAGGAACACTCAACCAATCCGAAGCCAAATAAACTAGATGCAAACAGAAGAGCGAGAATCTAGTACTATCAAAAAATCTTTACAAGGCGAGGCACACATGGAGAGACATGATTCACTGATGTACCCAAAGGAAGCAAAAAGAATAAGAACAAACAAGCCGCACGGTCTCAATGAGAAGCCGCCGACCCCACCGAGCTGCCTATGGAGTTCGCTTAAGCCACCAAGTTGCTAATCCGCAACCTAAACACGAGTACAACCCATTATTCCAAATTTGAAAAGGAACACTGTCCGCTGATCTGCAAGCCGCATGACCGCAAGGTCGCCTAGCCGCCAGACCGCCGCGAATACTGTTGCCGAACTGAACAAGCCGCCAGAAGCGGACAACTTATTGAAATGGGAAAGAGTTGCATTAAAATAACCACGTGGTCGCAAGCCGTGACCTGCTGCTAACTGCAGAGACCGCACTTTCACTGACCAAAGTCAGAACAAAATCCCTGGCTTTTCAGCACTATCTGCACAACCTGTACACCACAAATTAGTCAACTATTCAAACCGCGCGAACACAAAAACTGTCCGTGGCAACCACCCAGCTCACTTACTGTTCATTCAGATATAAAGTTGATGTGATATGGGGTCCTATTTATAGGTGCGGAGAGGTGTGTGATCATCGCCCTAGCTGATAGGATCACCGCCCTATCTCGCGGCGAGCACAAACAGTATCCGCCAAACCACGGACACAACGTCAGTCCACCTAATTGCCACGACTAGCAAGATGGCTAGTTTGCAACATCAGCAGACTCCGCGGAAGCACCATCAGTCCGCACACAAGCAGACACAGCTCTAGTCTGCACGCACCTGCGGACACTACTCCAGTCCGCACAGTCCAAGCCAACAACCAAAGTACAGGGCTGATAGCTACCGAACGTAGCAGACAAAGAATTTAGTCTGCACTAACCGCACGACCTCCCAGACTGAGCACACCTAGAATTGGTACAAAAACTAAAAAAGGCTACATTACAAGCTATCTATGGTGCAAATACAGCACCAACGGATACAAAGACCAGTCCGCACAAAACTGGTGGACTACGCGGATAACCATCCTATCCGTCCGGTTACCTTCAGGGAAAAAGTTGCCTGCCACTCCTTTGCCGACTTGTCTAGCCACCATACCTGTCAGTACAGACCATGCGAACAGATCACCCAGGCCGCCCAGGTGGCTACTTTCACTTCAAAAATTTCAACACTCCCCCTTGAAGTGAGAAGTGGAAACCAGCCCCAGCAGTCCCCATAACTGAGTAAATAGCCTCCTCGATAGCGGCTTTGTGAAGATGTCTACGATGTTTTCCTTGCCCCGCACATATCCTACCACAATAGACCCATCCAACACCTTCCCCCGAACGAAATGGTGCTCAATCTCAATGTGCTTGGTCGCGTGTGACAAACTGGATTATTAACCAGTTTAAGGACACTCTCGTTGTCATCGCGTAGCAGAGTGGGACCCCGCACTTATTCATGGATGTCCTCTGCGAGCCTCCTAAGCTAGATGGCTTCCCGAGCTACCAAGGCCGAAGCCCTGTACTCCGCTTCCATAGTAGAGACGGACACATAATCCTGCTTCTTGCTGCACCACGAGATACCCGCTGATCTACATATGAAGACATAACCAGAAGTTGACTTTCGGTCATCTGAATCTCCCTCATAATCAGCATCTGTGTAACTATGCAGGCTGAAGCTCGTGTCTCTCCCATAAAGGAGACCCATATAAGAATTGGATTTCACGTACTTCAGAATGCTCTTCGCCACCACCAAATGATGCTTCTAAGGTTCCGCCATATACCGACTTACTCAGCTTACATCATAAACAATGTTTAGCCTCGTAATCATCAAGTAAATAAGGCTTCCAACCAGAGCCCAAAATACTAAAGGATCTGGAAGTATCCTCCCCTCATCTTGTCGAAGCTTGATGCTAACCTCAAGTAGAGTAGAGCTACTCTTCCCCTCTTGCATGCTGAACCGTTGGATGATCTGATATGAATAGCCCCTTTGGGAAATGAGTATGCCACTCTCTTTCCTCTCCACCTTGAGTCCAAGAAAGTGGTGGAGCTCACCCAAGTCCTTCATCTCGAACCAAATATCTATATCTGCCCTGATCCTAGCTACCGCCTCCTCAGAGTTCCTTGTGATGATCATGTCGTCCACGTATAGTATCACCAAACATGAAGCTCCACCTCTTCTTGATGAACGAGGCTCAAATCTGAATCAAAGAAAACAATAACCGCAGAATTGGAGTTATTCTGCGATCTTTCCGTACCATGTCCGTGGAGCCTGCTTCAATCCATAAAGAGCCTTCCCGAGCTTGCAGACGTATTTTAAATAATCTTCAGACATGTAACCCGGTGGCTGGACCATGAAGATGTCCTTATCAATTTCCCCGTAAATAAAAGCATTCTTTACGTCCAGCTGCCATGTCTTCCAACCTTGGCAAGCTATCATGGCCATCACCACCGGAACTGAAGTTATTTTTGGCACAGGACTAAACATCTCTTCGTAGTCTTCTCCAAACTGTTGAGAAAATCCTCAAGATATAATGTGAGCCGTGTACCGCTCGATGTTCCCATCTGCCTTATGCTTCAGATTATAGACCCACTTGCACGTCACAGGAGTAACGCCTTCAACCTTGGGCACAAGGTCCCATGCCTCATTTTTCCTTAGGGCAGCCATCTCCTCACCCGTGGCATTATATCACTCCTTGACTCCAGTGGAGTATTCAAAGATAGAAGGCTCTCGCTCGTCTAGAGGGCCTGCAAAGAAATAAGAGACCAAGCTCACAACGTTTCTTTCTCTATAACGAGCTGGTGGTTTGATGGTCCTCTTCGATCTCCAAAGAGTTTGACCCTTGCTGACCGCCTCCGCTGCTTCTTATGAATCAGCTCCGTTCCTAGGCACACTTAGAGCGTCGCTCCCCTTGCTTCTTGAACCAGAAGCCTCCACCCCGGAGCTAGAAACACCTGTAGCTCCTGGTAACACAGACAACTCCACCAGAAGATCCTCAGCAGCCTCCTCCTATTTGCAGTCCGACCTACTTGCCTACAGCTCCACAGAGGATACACCTCTGTAAGATGTCAATTCATCAAATACAACATCTCTCGAGATGACGAACTTCTTCGTCACTAAATCCATACACTTCCATCTCTTCTTCCGCTCATCATATCCCATGAAGACAAGCTTTCTCGCCTTCGCATCCAGCTTTATCCTGACAGCATCCGGGACGTGTACATAACAAGACGACCCGAACACCCAAAGGTGTTCAACTCTAGGCTTCTCCTTAAACATCATCTCATGAGGAGACATCATGTTGATCGGACTCAGAGTCATCTGATTGATGATATAAGATGCACAGACCATCCCTTCTGCCCAAAAGGACCTTGTAATACCTTTGTCATGAAGCCAACACTTGCAGGTCTCCGTCAAATGACGGATCTTCTGCCCTGCTACTCCATTTTGTTGTGGAGTATGAGCACAAGTGAGCTCTCTTTGGAAACTGTGCTTCCTAAAGAAGTTAGAGAACTTATTGAAATGAACTCACCTCTGTTGTCCGTTCTCAACTTCTTGATTCGCAGGCCATGCTGGCCCTCTACCAGCTCCTTGAACTCCACAAACAACAAAAATGTATCTGACTTCTCCTTCATGAAATACACCCAAGTGTATCTCGAGTAGTCATCAATCAACACCAACATGTACCTGCTGCCTCCAAGGCTGGCGGTGACGGTCAGCCCCATCAGATCACAATTAATACACTCCAATGGTGCTTTACTCTTGGTCTGAGACTTGTCAAATGGACGGTGATGAGCCTTTAAATGTTGACACCCCGCATAGACATGACCATCGCTGAAGAATGACAACTTAGGCAAGCCTTTCACAAGGCTCTTCACTGTTATAGCTTTCAGCTTGTCCATCGCAAAGTGTCCCAACCGCTCATGCCAGATAACTGCACTATCATTGACCCTCATTCGATCAATATAAGAACTTGTTGATAATACAAATAAGTCTCTTACCTTTCTCCCTACATGAGCAACGTCAGCCTTTATTGCTGACACGTTGCGGAGAAACCTCACTTCTGTCGGACCGAACAGAATGTGATATCCCGGGTCAAACGTGTTGGTCACTAAGAAGAGGTTCTTCTTCATTCCCGGTACATGATGGACACTCCTCAAGGTGAGTGTACCAATATCACTACCTAAAGAAATGACACCTTCCTTCTCGACTGCATGAACAGTATCATCATCGGTTATGATAGCTTCGTTACCTGAGAATGTGTGTAGAGAGAGGAGAACTTCGAATCGTCCATGGTGAGGTGGTGACCACACCCCGAGTCCACTATCCAATCATCTTTGTATTCGATGGTGGACAATACACAGACACACGTGCCCGTCATGAATGCATTCCGTCATTCAGCTTCCTTAACACTGGAACTAAATTCCTCTTTATCTGCAATATGCCCCGGTTGCAGCTTGACCTTGCAGTCCTTCTTGAAGTGACCCAGCTGGTCACCTCTGAAACACCTGAGCCCTTCCTTCTTCTTCCAATCACGCTTAGGAGTATAACTCCTCTCTTGCTGATATGAAGTTGAATTGTCATCACCACCAGCAGGCTTCTTTTTCTTCTCCCATCTCTTCATATTCCCAGAGAAGAGCGCCTCACTACCTCTGTTGGAACACCCTATTACTAATTTGGGTCAGGATCACTATGTCTCTAGGAACCTTTGTTTGACCTCCTGTATAGCTTGATAGGTCAACTAGAATTGAGTCTAAGGATTAGAAGTCTAGGTTTGGAAGCTGCCCTGAAGACCAAGTTTTTCTGTCTGGAGACCAAGTCTGATCGTCGAGCTCAGCACGACGATTCGTCGAACTCCGGTCGACGATCATCTAGCTCAACTTCGACGATTCGTCGAACTCCGGTCGACGATCGCTGAGCTCAACTTCACAATATCGTCGAACTCCATTCGACGATCGGTGAGCTCAGTTCGACGATTTTGACTCTGCTTTGGATCTTTATCTCTAAGCTCAGTTCGACGATTTTGACTCTGCTTTGGATCTTATCTCTGAGCTCAGTTCGACGATCTTTGAGCTCAGATCGACGATATTTTGCTACTTAAGATTTCCAGATCGCTGAGCTCAGCTCGACGATAGCAGAGCTCAGTTCGACGATTTCAGATAACTTCCAGAATTCAAATTCAAAATCAGTTAAGAGTTATTCTGCAATTAATTCAGAGATTTGCTAGCCGTTTTCATTTATTTCTGGACCAAGTTTCAAGGGATTTTTCAAGGAATAATTCTGTGGACTTTCCTCTAGAAGAGATTATGCAATTAAGGCTGCAATCAATGCAGGCCAACGGCTATCCTTGACAGAGAATGATATTCTATTCTGGAACAGAGAATAAAAGACAGAATGTTTTTGAATCAAAAAAAGATTAACAAGAAGAGAACACACAATACAGATTACAGAGACTCATTCAAAATCTTCTGTCAAAAAGAATTCTGAAGAACACTCATCAAAAGGAGATCAAGCTTTTTCAAATCTTCAGATCTCTTCAGCTCTCAAAGTGTTCAAGGCCAACATCATTTCAAGACTCCAGACACTCAACATTTCAGCTATTGCTGAAACCATCTATTGCTGGAGTTCTATCTTTGAAGGCCTATCACCCTCAGCAAAGCTTTTCTTCCTGAAGATTTCAAGGATTCAGGGGGAGCTTTGACATCAATCCACTTAGTCTTCTCAGTTGTTTGAGAAAGAGAAGACTTCCATCAATCTCTCACCCCCACTCTGTAAAGGGTTTTTCAAACTCCCTTCAAAAGTTTGAATCTGGTTTTTGAGCACCTTGTCAAAAGCTCATTGGTGGCAAGACACCTGATCAAAAAATCTGCTTTGGTTTTTGAGCACCTTATCAAAAGCTCATTGGTGCCCAGGACACCTGATCAACTCATCCTGCAGTGGATTCCTACCTAGGGTGGTAGAAGAGTGGATGTACCCAAGTTTGGGGAACCACTATATTTCCTTGTATCTTCTGGTTCTGCTTGTTTACTTTTTGTTTCTGGCCTTGATTTTTCTGTGCTTAGTTTTTGCATAGCTCAGTATTGTGATTACATTTTTTTTTTGCTTCCCTGCTGACACATATTACAACAATTGTTGTAAAAACTTGTAAAAGTTTTTAAAGCACCATATACTCTATTCACCCCCCTCTAGAGTATATCAGATCTAGTTGCCCTTTCAATTGGTATCAGAGCGAGGTTGGTTAAACATACCATATCTGATTGGTTGTACAGGCTAACACCTGAACCCCAAGATCCCAAACTAGATCTGTTTTTCTTCTGTATTTTTACTAGATTTTTGTTTGCACAAATCATGGCCCAAAACAAAGATTATGCTAGCACCAGACCTCCAGTGTGCAATCTTTCCAAGTTTGCACTTTGGAAGGCAAGGATTAGACTTTACATGAATTCTATTGACGAAGATATATTTAATTCTGTTTTGACAGTGTGTCCAAGACCCCCAGAGAGCACAAGTACAAATGTTGTTCCACCTCCATCAGGAACAGATGCTGACATCAAAAAATGGAAAGTAGCTGATGCCAAAGCTATGATTATTCTAGCCCAGACAATGTCAGATGACATATTTCAAAAGGTAGCTGAATGTAATTCAGCCAAGGAGATTTGGGACAAGCTATCAGAAATAGTCTCAGGCTCAGCTGATGAGAGAAAGGACAGAAGACCCCATCTCATCTCCCAATATGAGAACTTTAAGAAGGGAGAGACTGAGTCAGTGGGAGACATGTACAACAGATTAAGTCTAATTGTCAGTGAGCTAAGAACATTGGACAAAGAGATCTCTCTAACAGAACTCAATGACAAGATCCTAATGTGCTTCCCCAGCACTTGGGATTCAAGAATCTGGCCAATTAAGGATGCCAGAAGTCTAAATGAGATCACCACTGAAGCCTTGTTGGGTAAGCTTAAATCTTATGAGCTACTCATCAAGAATAGAGAGGAAGAACAGAAGGCTGCTTCACCAGCCACAAGGAAAGAGAAGACTATGCCTTTAAGGCAACTGAGGATCTGCCTGAAGATAAGAGCACAGGCAATGATGAACTACTCAGCTTGTTGGCCAAAAGATTCTACAAGATGGCCAGAAAGGACTTTAGAAGAAGATCATACAAGGAGCAGGACAAGCCAAGGTATGACAAGTCCATTAGCAACAATAAAGACATTATCTGCTTTGGTTGCAGGAAACCAGGGCACATAGTTCCTGACTGTCCAGAGAACAAGACCAAGGACAGAAGGGACAAAAAAGAAAGAAGAAAGGAGAAAGACTCCAAAAGAAATGGCAAACCTTCTTCAAGCAAAAATAAGCATACAAGGAAAGGGTTTGTTGCTGAATCCTGGAGTGAGACTGAAGAGGAGTCAAAAGCCTCTTCCAGCTCCAGTGATGATGAGGATGATGCAGAAGAAAAGGAGTTCTGCATGATGGCAATCAATGCCTCACATCACAATTCAGAGGAAGAGGAGTCAGAGTCAGACTCAGAGACTCAACCTTCAGAAGATTTTAAATCTGAATTTAAAGCACTGTGTTTAGACCTGCTAAAGTCTGAGAAAGAGATTATCTCTCTCAGAAATCAATTATCTGAACACAATGGTTTAAAGTCAGAAAACCTCAAACTCTCTCAGGAGTTGGAGAACTGTAGGGAACAAATAGCTACACTGAAAAGTGAGCTCTCTGAGGCCAAGAAGCTTGAAGAATCCCTTAATGGGAGAAGCATCAAGCTGATGGACATCACAAGCACAGTGAACTCTAGATTTAACAGTACATTGGGCTTGGGTGCCTCATCCAGCCAACCTATTGTTCTAACAACTCCCATCAAGTTTATTTCTGACAAGGGAAAGGGAGTTGTAGAGGTTGCCAGGAAAAATTCTGATCTGCCTCAAAAATTTAAGTCCCAGCAGAAATCGTCGAACGGAGCTCGACGATCGCCGAATGAAGATCGACGATCGCCGAACGCAGCTCGACGATCTCAGGAAAAATCGTCGAACGCAGATCGACGATCTCAGCAAAAGTCGTCGAACGCAGGTCAACGATCTCATATACCTGACCTCAGCCATAGTCGACCGTCGAACGGAGCTCGACGATCTGACCCAAGATCGTCGAACGCAGCTCCAAGATCGTCGAACAGAGGTCAGAGCTCTGGAAACTCCTTCAAAGGCAAATCAAAATTGAATCCTAAGGGTTCTTCATCCCAAACCTTTAACCCTTATACTGAATGGATTATACCTCCAAGGAGATATCATCCTGAAGGATATAAGAGTCAACCTGGGATGTCTTTCATTTCTGAATTTAGAGGTTATCAACCTAGGCCCAAGGCAAACTGGGTCAAAAACAAATGAATTGTTTTATGTGCAGGTGAAGACCTATCCAACATCTAACCAGCAATGGTACTTGGATAGTGGGTGCTCTAAGCACATGACAGGGAACAAGGACAACCTCACATCCTTCAGAGCCAAGCTTGGACCCAAAGTTATCTTTGGTGACTCCAACTTTGGACAAACTAAAGGATATGGTGCAGTCCAGATTGGTTCAGTAACCTTTAAGAAGGTAGCTTATGTGGAAGGACTGAAGCACAACCTAATCAGCATCAGCCAGCTGTGTGATGAAGGCTACCAGGTGACCTTCAGCAAAACCTTATGCAAAATCAAGTCAGAGGACAACACAACAGTATTGACAGGTATAAGGAAAGGTAACATCTACTTAGTAGATTTTCTTTCAACTGATATAAATATCTGCCTGTTTAATTCAGTATGTAGACCAAATGTTTTATGGCATAAGAGACTAGGACACCTAAACCTTAGAACTATTGCTAGGCTATCCAAGGACAACCTTGTTAGAGGACTACCTTCTGGCCCCTATAAGAAGGAAGGACTCTGCAGGGCTTGTCAATTAGGCAAGCAAACTAAAAACAGTTTTAAGTCACTTAATAAGAGTGATTCACCTAGGATATTGTATCTGTTACACATGGATCTATTTGGACCCATCACAGTACAAAGCCTAGGAGGGAAATCCTACACTTTAGTAATTGTAGATGACTTCTCTAGATTCACTTGGGTGTTCTTTCTAAGGAAGAAGTCTGATAACTTTAAGTGTCTGACAGAGTTTCTCAAATGTATACAGATTGAGTTCAATACTCACATTGCCCTGATCAGAAGTGATCATGAGACAGAGTTTGATTCTCTTCTTATGCAAGAGTTCTGTCAGAGTGAAGGGATCAGGCATACTTTCTCAGCTCCTAGAACTCCTCAACAAAATGGGGTAGCTGAAAGGAAAAATAGAACCCTTATTGAATCTGCCACTACATTGTTGTCAGATGCTCATCTACCTCTATCCTTTTGGGCAGAGGCAGTGAACACCTCCAACTATGTGCTGAACAGAAGCCTGATACATAAACTAAAGGGAAAGACTCCCTATGAATTACTCAAAGGGAAGAAACCTAAAATTGACTATTTTAGAATTTTTGGTTGTATTTGCTATATTCACAATAATGACAAGAAATATTTAGCAAAATTTCAAGCCAAAGCTGATGAAGGAGTGTTTCTGGGATACTCCATGATCAGCAAGGCCTATAGGGTTTATAACAAATCATCTTTGAAAATTGAGGAATCTGTTCATGTTTCTTTTGATGAAACAAACATGTCTTTCAAGGAGAAGATTTCTTCTACCATAGAACCTTTGCAGGAACACTCTCTAGTTGAAGATATGAACAAGTTACAGGTTGCTCAAGAGGATGAAATCAGTGAAGATGAAGGGAATGCTCAACACATTGAAGCTCAACTTGAAGAGCCAGTTGTTGTACCACAAGGGGAAACAACAACACAGGTTGGTGAACAATCAACACCCCCTGTTGATTTAGTAACATCAAGAGACCATCCAATTTCCCAAATAATTGGAGAAATCTCAGCTGGTGTGCAAACTAGAAATCAGGTCAACCAAAACCTGTTGCACACCTGCTTCCTATATCAAATTGAACCTCAGTCCATTCAAGATGCAGAGCAAGATCCACACTGGATCATTGCAATGCAAGAGGATTTGCATCAATTTGAGAGGAACAAAGTATGGGAACTAGTGCCAAAGCCTAAGGATCATTCCATTGTTGGAATAAAATGGGTATTCAGAAATAAACTGGATGATCAAGGAGTAATTATAAGGAACAAGGCAAGACTAGTTGCCCAGGGATATTCTCAAGAAGAAGGAATTGACTACGACCAGACCTTTGCACCAGTTGCAAGATTGGAAGCCATCAGAATATTTCTAGCTTATGCAGCTCACAAAGGCTTCAAAGTCTATCAGATGGATGTCAAAAGTGCTTTCTTAAATGGAGACATCAAAGAGGAAGTTTATGTCAGACAACCTCCAGGTTTTATCTCTCAAACTTTTCCTGATTATGTCTTTAGATTGAATAAAGCATTATATGGTCTCAAGCAAGCTCCTAGAGCATGGTATGAGACCTTAGCATGCTTTCTCTTGGAAAATGGTTTTATAAGGGGTAGAGTAGACCAAACTCTTTTTATTAGAACCCATAAGTCTCATACCCTACTAGTACAAATTTATGTAGACGATATCATTTTTGGTTCTACTGACTCCAAATTGTGCAGAAGGTTTTCTAACCTAATGCATTCTAAATTTGAGATGAGTAGCATGGGTGAGTTATCCTTCTTCCTAGGATTGCAAGTCAAACAACATGCTGAAGGCATCTTTATTTCTCAAACCAAATATGCAAATGAATTGGTTAAGAAATTTGGTATGTCTGAGGCATCTTGCATGAAAACACCCATGCCTACCAATGCTGTACTGGATGCTGATGAACATGGGAAACCTGTTGATCAGACAACATATAGAGCAATGATTGGCTCTTTATTGTACCTTACAGCTAGTAGGCCAGATATAATGTTTGCTACATGTATATGTGCTAGGTTCCAAGTAAGCCCTAGAGAGTCACACCTAACTTTAGTAAAGAGGATTCTCACGTATGTTAAAAGTTGTCCAAATCTAGGTCTCTGGTATCCAAAAGATTCAGCATTTAATTTAACTGGATTCTCAGATGCTGATTATGCTGGATGCAGAATTGACAGGAAAAGCACCAGTGGAACTTGTCAGTTCCTTGGTGACAGACTTGTCTCTTGGTTTTGTAAGAAACAAACATCTGTGTCAACTTCAACTGCTGAAGCTGAATATATGGCTGCAGGCAGTTGTTGTTCACAAATATTGTGGATTCAAAACCAACTCCTAGACTATGGTTACAACTTAGAGAAGTCTAAAATCTTTTGTGATAATACAAGTGCTATTTCCATAGCTCAAAATCCAGTCCTCCATAGTAGGACAAAACACATAGAGATTAGGCATCATTTCTTAAGGGATAATGTTGAAAAGAATAAAATTGAATTGCAATATATCCCAACTGATTTACAAAGGGGAGATATTTTCACCAAGCCTTTGGATGAAAAGAAACACACTTTCTTCCTAAATCAGTTAGGAATGTTAGATGGAGGAAGCCTTAAATAATCTCCAAGATTTTGAAAGCTAAAAATTGACCAAGACTAGGCAAACTTTCTGATTTTTCTTAGTGTCTAGAATTTTTCTGATCTCTGAACTGCGCTCGACGATTTCCCCAAAGATCGTCGAACGGAGATCGACGATTTCCAAAATCGTCGAACTGAGTTCAGCGCCTCTCAGATAGTATGAACTATCTCTTCCGGTCAACGATCGTCGAACGGCGCTCGACGATGTTGTTCACTGAACGATCGTCGAACGGAGCTCGACGCTCTCCAAGATCGTCGAACGGAGATCGACGATGTTGAAGTCTCTTCAGATTCCTTTAGAAGCCTCGATCGTCGAACTGAGTTTAATGATCTTTCCAATTCTGCGTCGAACCCTAATATAAAACTCATTTTTCGCCGTCGTTCTCTCTTGCGCTTTCGATTTCTCTGCAGAATTTTCTTTCCCTCCAAACAGTTCTACGCTTGGTCGTTTTGTTTGTTGAGTTTTTGCAGGTACAATGGCTGTGTCAGTTGCAGTTCTTGTCGCAATGAAGTTCGATGCCGGGTTTGACATTGATCTGGAATCCTTCAACACCACTGATCAGATTTTCCAGGACATTCTGGGTTTATTCAAAGACCAGAATCTGTCTGCCCTCATGACCACTAGAATCAAGCTGGCCTCAGATGAAATCAAAGAATGGGTTTACACTGCTCATAATCAAGACAACAACACAATAGTTGGGTCTATTGCTGGAAACCAGGTACCCTTGACCCCCACAGTTTTAACAGAGGTTTTTGGACTGAGAAATGGAGAAGATATTGTTGAGTTATCAGGAGAAGAGTTTTCTGACCTGCTTGCCAGGATGGGTCATCCAGAGGGAAACCCTAGCAAGCTATTCAAGAGGAATCTGTCTGTTGAATACAGGTTCCTGGCAGATGTGGTGGGAAAAGTGCTGCTTGCAAAGCACTCTGCTCATGACACTATATCCAGACATCAGCTCTGTATCATGGGAGCTCTGGTGGATAAGAAAAGTTTGAACTGGGGAGAGGTCTTCTTTGACCTAATCAAGAAGAAAATCAACAAAAGCTTTGTTAACTTTGGAAGGATTCTTGGAGTTTTCCTGCAGAACAGGTGCCCTGCCTTGCTGGTCTCCTCTGGAGTTCACATTAATGCCTCCAAGAGACTTACCTGTGCCCTCTTTGGCAAGTGGGACAGGCAAATAAGCAAGCCCAGCAGGCCCTCCTCTAGTGCTCCTTCAGGCACCAGGACTCAAAGAGTCACTCTCCCACAGGTCTCTGCTCCTGCAGAAGACCTGGCTGCTGCTGTTGCTGCCTCTCCTCCTCCTCCAATTCCAACCCTACCTCTTCCATCCACCACTCCAGCCCCATCCCCCATTACCATATCCAGCCCATCTCCAACATCAACTCCATCTCCAGACCCTATTCTACCTCCACCAGCAGACCACTTCCAACCACTATTCTCATACCCTCCTCCAGATATCACATCATCCCCATCCATTCCATCCTTCACCCTCCTGGATGATTCCTTCATGGATGATTCCCCCTCATCTCCACCTGATTTACCTTCCACCTCTACTTCATTCCAAGATCTCCTCCACCACATTATTGCCCAACCAACATTCACTCCATCCATCTCCATCCCCTTGTCCTCCATTTCCACCATCCCAACACCTGAGCCATCCATTCCACTCTCCAGCCCTCCACTTCCAGCATCCTCAGCTATCCCTATTCCATCTACCTCTGCTCCTGTTGTTGAGCAAGTAGACCTCTCAGCCCTAGCTGACAGGTTGTATGAGCTAATTGCCCCCAGGCTCTCTCTACTCTTGGAGACCTCTTTGGCTCCTCTACACTTGTCAGTGGCAGCCCTCTCTGCCAGGCTTTCCTCCCTCCTTCCTCAGGCAGCACCACCAGCAGTTTGCCTTGATACAGATGTATCTGCATCTAGGCAGGGGGAGATGCCCTATGAAGCAAGCTTTCAAGCTGTTGCTGCTGCTGTTTCTGCTCCTGCTGCTGAAGATACTACTGCTGCTGATGATGTTTCTATGTCTGCTGCTCCTTCTGCTCCTGTTGCTGTGCCTCCAGAATGTCAGACTCCTACTGCAGTTCTAGCAATTGACCTAAGGTCTTTGCTTTCTGCCTTTGATACTGCCTTCTTCAGTTGTTTGCCAGAGAGTAATGCTGTCCAGCCCTCAGAAGACCTATCCAAGGCATTGGTGCCTTTCTCTTGCTGTGACCCCAGCATTATCTCCTCTTTTGTACATTCAGTTAGTGCTGCTACTGAAGATGTTGCTGCTGCTGCTGTTAAAGATAAGACTGACTCTGCTTCTGAAATTGTTGATACTGCTGAGATTGATCACACTGCTGCTGAAATCCCAATTGCTTCTGATGAGCCAATTTCCAAGGATCTTCTGATGTCAGAGGCCACTGTTTTTGAGCCTGCTGCAGTTTTTGATGTTGTTTCTGCTGTTAGTGAAATTTCTGCTGATAGTGAGACAGTTGCTGCTGTTGTCACCAGTCCAGTATCTGCTGCTGCTGATGTAATTGCTTCTGTTGCACCCTCTCCATCTGCTGCTCCATCTGTTGCTGTCCCTGCTGCTGCTATCTCATCTTCTGCCTCATCTGCTGCTGTTCAACTAAAGAAAGAATTGATGAAGAAAATAGATGCTATATATGATGACCAGAGTTCTGAAACTGATGAATTCAAAACAGACTCTGATGATTCAGCTGCTACCATTACCAGGAAAAGGAAGGCAAGGAGCAAGGCAATGAAAAGGGTTCCTCCTGCAAAAGTCAAGGATAATAATGATATTCCTTATTATATTCTGCATAATTGCCCTATTACTGAACATTGGATGCAGTATTCCAAAAACCAGCTGAAAGCCATAAAGAAGAAGAGAAGGTATGAGAAGGGCTCCTCCCAGTTCCAGCACCCTCATCCTCCTCCACCACCTCCTCCTGATGCAGGTGCAGGTGGAAGCTCTGCAAGTCAAGCCCCAGCTAGAAGCCAGGCTCCCTATCAACCCCATGCCAGATCCTACCAAAGGGAAAGCCAATCTAGGGGTTCTTATTCTAGGAGAGGAGGATACAGGGGCACTCAAAGAGATATTCAAGTTTATTCTAAAGGGTATTCCAGGCAGCACCCATATTCTAGGGGAGGACATGTTTCATCTGATACTACTTCTGGTTCATTCCCCTACAAGCTAAAAGAGACAGTGTCTGTCAGGCCTCCTCAAGACAATTCTTCCAACAGGTATGAGCCACCTGTACCATTTGAGGACCCTGAAAAGAATCCAGCTGCTTGGACTGCCAGGATGAAAGAATTGGCTGCACTAGACCAGATCAAGAAGGCCAGAGAACAAGGACTAGATACTTCCAACATTTCTACAATGTCTGAGCAAAGGCAAAAAGAATTAGAAAGATATGCCTCCAGTAAATTCTTTGATGCTGACAGATATATGGAATTGCATCCTGCTGCTGTGGTTCCCAGGTCTTCAAAGCAAACTTACTTGGGTGCAGCAGATGACACCAGATCCAACAAAGAAGCCCTGAACCCTAACAGAGAAATCAAAATGGTTAAAGGCAAAGAGAAGAAGTGACTTTGTAAGGTGACAATCTTTGGATTTTCTGACTGCTATCTGGATGCCATATATATATATATATCTGTGATGTTTCTGCAATGTCTAGCTGTTATTTTTATGCTTTTCTGATTGTATAATGTTATTTGAATTTTTCCAAAGTCTGTAAATAGTAATCCTAACCCAAATAGGGGGAGATTGTTGGAACACCCTATTACTAATTTGGGTCAGGATCACTATGTCTCTAGGAACCTTTGTTTGACCTCCTGTATAGCTTGATAGGTCAACTAGAATTGAGTCTAAGGATTAGAAGTCTAGGTTTGGAAGCTGCCCTGAAGACCAAGTTTTTCTGTCTGGAGACCAAGTCTGATCGTCGAGCTCAGCACGACGATTCGTCGAACTCCGGTCGACGATCGTCTAGCTCAACTTCGACGATTCGTCGAACTTCGGTCGACGATCGCTGAGCTCAACTTCACAATATCGTCGAACTCCATTCGACGATCGGTGAGCTCAGTTCGACGATTTTGACTCTGCTTTGGATCTTTATCTCTGAGCTCAGTTCGACGATTTTGACTCTGCTTTGGATCTTTATCTCTGAGCTCAGTTCGACGATCTTTGAGCTCAGATCGACGATATTTTGCTGCTTAAGATTTCCAGATCGCTGAGCTCAGCTCGACGATAGCAGAGCTCAGTTCGACGATTTCAGATAACTTCCAGAATTCAAATTCAAAATCAGTTAAGAGTTATTCTGCAATTAATTCAGAGATTTGCTAGCCGTTTTCATTTATTTCTGGACCAAGTTTCAAGGGATTTTTCAAGGAATAATTCTGTGGACTTTCCTCTAGAAGAGATTATGCAATTAAGGCTGCAATCAATGCAGGCCAACGACTATCCTTGACAGAGAATGATATTCTATTCTGGAACAGAGAATAAAAGACAGAATGTTTTTGAATCAAAAAAAGATTAACAAGAAGAGAACACACAATACAGATTACAGAGACTCATTCAAAATCTTCTGTCAAAAAGAATTCTGAAGAACACTCATCAAAAGGAGATCAGGATTTTTCAAATCTTCAGATCTCTTCAGCTCTCAAAGTGTTCAAGGCCAACATCATTTCAAGACTCCAGACACTCAACATTTCAGCTTTTGCTGAAACCATCTATTGCTGGAGTTCTACCTTTGAAGGCCTATCACCCTCAGCAAAGCTTTTCTTCCTGAAGATTTCAAGGATTCAGGGGGAGCTTTGACATCAATCCACTTAGTCTTCTCAGTTGTTTGAGAAAGAGAAGACTTCCATCAATCTCTCACCCCCACTCTGTAAAGGGTTTTTCAAACTCCCTTCAAAAGTTTGAATCTGGTTTTTGAGCACCTTGTCAAAAGCTCATTGGTGGCAAGACACCTGATCAAAAAATCTGCTTTGGTTTTTGAGCACCTTATCAAAAGCTCATTGGTGCCCAGGACACCTGATCAACTCATCCTGCAGTGGATTCCTACCTAGGGTGGTAGAAGAGTGGATGTACCCAAGTTTGGGGAACCACTATATTTCCTTGTGTCTTCTGGTTCTGCTTGTTTACTTTTTGTTTCTGGTATTGATTTTTCTGTGCTTAGTTTTTACATAGCTCAGTATTGTGATTACATTTATTTTTTTTGCTTCCCTGCTGACACATATTACAACAATTGTTGTAAAAACTTGTAAAAGTTTTTAAAGCACCATATACTCTATTCACCCCCTCTAGAGTATATCAGATCTAGTTGCCCTTTCAACCTCCTTCAGAGATAGTGAATCCAACCATCTATCTAGTTATGCTCTCCTGTGAAGCCAGCAGGCTCTCTAGCTCCAACAAAGATGGTTGAGTGGCCCATCATTGAACAAAAGTAACAAAGGCCACATACTCCTTCCACAACCCGCGGATTATGTACCTCTTCAACTTCGCTTCCGAAATAGGCTCATCAGGATCCAACACTGTAATCTCAACGCACAAGTTCTTCATCTTCAGGAAGAATGTTGAGATGGGAAGATCATCTTGAGTGGCTCTAGCTAACTAATTCTCCCGAAATTATAGCTGATCTACATTCTTCCTATTGAACAACCCACCGAGGGAAGTCCAAATCTCCACAGTCGATCGACATCTGATGATGTGGTCAAAGAGTTTCAGTGATATAGACCGTTTGAGAGTAAACTTCACCTTCACGTTTGTCTTCCTCTAAGCTCTCACTGCTTCAGCATTTCCAGTAGTTGCAGTAACTTCTTGCCTGTCGTCTCTGCATATGACCTCCCACAGTTCCTCGCCCAGAAGATAGCTTTCCTTACATGACTTCCACTTCTTAAAGTTAGTCGATGTAAGAAGCTCGATTCCAAGACCCCTTGCAAATCCTCCTTCCATTGCACTATCCCCAGTTCACTTAGACTTACAGAAGCAACAAAGAAAACTGCTAGTTAAACACTGCTTAAGCCTCTGTTCCCTTTGATACCATGTAAAAAATAGTGAATCGTGGAAACCAGGAAACTTGGCGTAGAAACACTCAACTAATCCAAAGCTAAATAAACAAGATGCAAACAGAAGAGCAAGAATTTATACTATCAAAAATTCTTTACAAGGAGAGGCATATATGCTGAGACATGATTCGTCGATGTACCTGAAAGAAGCAAAAAGAAAAAGAACAAACAAGCCGCGCGATCTCAATGAGAAGCCGCTGACCCTGCCAAGCTGCCTACGGAGACCGCTTAAGCTGCCAAATCGTATTCCACGGAAACCCTAAGTAGAAGGATTTGGCAGCTCTCCCTCAACCTTTTAGCCTCTAGTAGCCTTGATAAGGATCCAAAGTATTGCTATGATGATTGAACAATAACATCTTGGTATCAGAGCACTTGATCCATCTTCTACCTATTCTGCTGTCCATCGATGTCAGATCCTTATTATGCGGCCTAATTCATCTCTCGGGTGATCGAATACCAGGGATCAAATCTAGTTAAAAACTGCTGGAAACAAAAAAACTAAGTTCTTACGAGCGTATCTAACGTCCCTCTAGTTTGACTTCTCCAACGTCACTTTATACAGACTCCGACAGTCCAAGTTGCCGCACTCCAACTTCCGCAAGGAGTTTCGCAGTTCAACACAGAGGGTTCCTTTGGTGGCATACCTCAACAAACTTCCATGAGAGATGTTATTATTGTGATTGACGATATTCCATGCAATTTACAATTTCCCATGCAATTAAAGATCTTATATGCGATCAAAGTCGGTCCACGATCTTCCACACTATCGACACCGCGACGAACCATTATATTGTAATCAGAAAGATCCTCAACAAGGAATGCTGAAGAAAAGGGCCTCATAGAAAAGTTCAAGAATCGGATTACCCTTCAAAAATCAAGAAATTTCGAAGTCAGGACTTCATTTCTCGAGAAACAACTTCCTTACTCGAGTACTTAGTTTATTCTCGAGAACCTCAGGTTTGCCTCTCGGAAATGATATCTCTACTCGAGAACATGTGAGCTTCATCTTGAGAAATGATCTTTCACTTGAGAAATCAGATGCATAAATTTTTTCTTAAGTTTAAATTTTGATATTGGCACCCGGACACTCCAACTGCCATACTTCAGGTAATTTATTATTATTTCTTTCCTTAATCATCAAGATTTAGGGTTTATATAAATAAAATAAGTCCAGAAAATCTCCTTCTCGAGAAAACTGTACATCTTCTTCGTCTCTGCCGCTCCTCCCGCGAACAACCTTGTTTCTCTTCTCTCCGACTAGCAGACATTCAGTTCTTCATTCAATGGACCGACTTTGGACAGTCTAGCCTTATTCTTGACAATAATGTCATCTTTGTCCAACTTGTTCCTGTAGATCCACTTAGTACCTATTACATTGTGTTCTTGTGATCTGGGGACCAACTTCCAGACCTTACATCTTTTAAATTGATCCAGTTCTTCTTGCATTGCTCCAAGCCAGAACTGGTCCTTGATTGCATCTTCAAACTTCTTTGGATCTTCTTGAGACGGGAAGCTTGAGTAGAGAGCTGTATTCATGCTCCCGCTTCTGGTCAGGACTCCATGATTTGCATCACCAATGATTTGGTGTAATGGATGGTCCCTTAGATGCCCGGTAGCTGGAGGAAATCTAGCTGCAACTTGCTGATAGCTAGCTACCGAACTCGACAGACAAAGAATTCAGTCCGCACTAACCTCGCGACCTCCCGGACTAAGCACACCTGGACTTGGTACAAAACCAGACCAAGTGCATACCACCAACCATTCCTGGTGCGAACACAGCACCAGCGGATACAAAGACCAGTTCGCACAAAACCGGCGGATTACACAGATAACCATCCTATCCGCCCGGTTACCTTCAGGGAACAAACTGTCTGCCACTCCTTTGCCGATCTGTCTAGCCATCATGCCTGTCCGCACAGACCAAACGAACAGATAACCCAGGCCGCCCAGGCCGCCACTTTCACTTCAAAATTTTCAACAAATGCCATCAACACCTTCTTCTTTCCCTTGCTCTGACTCTTCTTCTTCTTTTCTTCATTCAAAAATTTAGGACACTCAATCTCTCTTGATGTGTCCAAGCTTGTGACAGTGGAAGCACTTTAGGCTAGACTTTTCATCTTTGCATTTCGCCACCTTTGATGGCTTGTTTCAAATATTTTTTTTTCTCCCGTACTGTTCTTCATAAATCTTCTGAATTTTTCTTGCCTCTTATGATTTCTCATAAACCTTTTAAACCATTTGGCGTACATGCACTCTTCATCTTCAGTTTCCTCAACCACCTATTTTTCTTTGCCCGCCTTTTGTGCAAGTGTCTTCTTTTTCCACAGCTTGAGATATTCCTCAGCTTGAATTTTGAGTTTTAGATCATGAATTTTCCGATTCTCAATGAGGCTCTCTATCTCCATGGCACCAATGTTGTGAGATTAAACAATACCGGTCAGCTTTGGATTGAACCGCACGGAGAATGATCACATGATCTTCCTCACTAGGTCTCCATGCCAGAGATACATATGTTTATAATCATTTGTTTTTAATCTTTTAGTTACATTAATATTTTAGATGGGCTGATCCAAGTTCCAAACATAAAGTCCAATAAACATGTCTGTCATTCCAAAACAAATATCATTCAAGTATATAAAACAACAATAGTTCATTATAACAATAACACTCAAGCCTTTATCTCACTACAGTAAACAAGATTGGTTCGAGTGTGGTTCTTTCATTTTATTAACCGAACTGTAACTGTAACTGAAACCTCAATAAACCCATCTCAAGCGGTTTCAAGATTTGTAGACTCGATCCGGACCGAAGCAGAACCGAATCACAACCCATTTATTATTATTATTATTATTTTATTGTAAATAATTTTATAATGTTGTTATTTTTTATAATCTATCTATAATATTTATACTTAATATTATAAGTGGAACTGTTACGATTTGGTGCAAATAAGCATAGCGAGTTTACTTTTCCCTTCCATTTTTATTTATTTTTGACCTCCTTCATTTATTCCGCCAAGTTTGGCTATGGTTTTGGTTGAAACCGATTGGAATCAGACTGAACTGCATAGAATCGGACCGAACTGTTAGTTGCTGGATTGGTTTTGGTTCTTGTTGAGCCGTAATTGAAACCATTGACATGACAATTTCAAAAATTATGTTGGAACCGGAACCAGAACCGGAACCAAAACCGAAAGTGATCGAACCAAATAAGATTTTGGTATTAATTTGAATAACTGTTAACTTAGCGGTTTGGTTCACTGTTTTAATAGAACCGGAACCGAACCGAAACCGTGATAACTAGGCCCATCGCGCGTTCTTTCGCGCATAGTAACATGCGATGCGATTGTGCATGCCGCGCCCGTGCATGCTTTGGGCGGTTGGGTGGCCTTCCTACTGGCGGTGACCGGGGACCAAATTGCCTCCGCCGTGAGGCGGGGGAAGTCCAGGGTGAGCTTGGAGATGCACACCCATGCTCTTGCATCCCCGACGGTCATGTGTGAATTTTTGGGTGGTTACGAGTGCTTTCTCTGTCCCCACTATGAGCATTCCCCTGAATGGAGGGGTTCCTATATCCACAACCCAATTTTGATTTATAAACTTAAGGGGTACCCATTAGAAATAAAATTAAAATAAATAAAAGACAAAGTAAACTACCACAAACAATGTTTTATACCCCTGATAAGTCTTAATAAGTATTATGTGGGCAAAGTATCTTAGGTTGAATTACAAATCATCTCGAGCAATTTTTTTTATAAAAAACACCATATGTATACTTCTATTTGATACACTTGATCACCAACCAAAGAATACAAATAATGCTATGTGATGTGCTAAACATTATTTTGTTTCCTTGATAAATCGTAATAAGCATTGTGTGAATGATGCTTCTTGGTTGTTTTATTTTATTGAGATTAGAAGTTGTGAATGTAATTTTACTTTCCATATTGATGATAATGTGCACATTCATTGCATTTAGTATGTGTCTTGATTATTACTATAATATACTTTATCAATTTGATTTATTGTATATATCATTGTTTCTTATAAAATTCTCACTCGTGAGAATTATACTATGAGCGCAAAAATACATTTTTTTACATAAATAAAAGAACAAGATAAGTAATTCTAGGCTCGCAAGGGGCTCAACCCGTGAGTCTTTTTATTTAAAGTACGAGATAACTAAGCGTGATCTTTACAATGTCTTTAAGACTTGAATTTCAAATCATATCACATTGTACTTCTTAAATCCCTTCAAGACTATACTTTGCAAGCTAATCAGAATCAATCTTATTTATAGCGATTATCCTAACTATTGTCTTATAAAATTCACACTCTTGTTTGTAATGTTTATCTTTTATAAATTTTTATTTATTATGATCATAGTTTACAACGATTTTCTTTTTATTATGATTTTGATTATATTTTCTAAAGTGTTCCCTTATGCTTTCACGATTATCCGCTGCACGAACACGCTTGATCATAATTATCATTTTACAACTAGTTCACTATTTCATGAAATAATGCACCTCCACCATCTTTTAATAATACCAAAAGGAATAGAATAAACTGAGAAATTCAATAAAAAAAGAATTGCAAAACTACTAAGTTTAGGGGGAGCACAAACTTTGGAAGAACTTCATATTAGTGTACTTTTACATGTCAATTTTCATTATTATCATTTGCTCCACAATCACATAAACAAATCATTTATATAAATGATTGATTTCCCACTTATGGGATTTGTTATTATAAATGATTGATTTTTCACTTATGGGATTTGTTATTATTAAAATAGGAGTTTGTTAAGTATCACATTTTTTGGTTTGAGAATGACAAACCTTAATCTATATTTGATCTATCTTGCTTATGTTCATATTGTAAAGGTCTTATCGGTAAATATAGATTAGAACATTGAAACACAATCGAGACACTTAATTGGAGATATGGACTAAATTGACACATACCGCACGATGATAGTACATATTGCGGTAGTATCCATCATTGTAGAATGACCAACAGGCAAGGAGCGATTCAAAAGTACTTGGCGGGAGTAAGGAGCTAATTATGTAAAGTCTTACCGTGCCAGATAGCAAAATCAACCAACAATTTCCTTTGGAAAACTCCGTCAATCACATAATGATTTGCGGGCCAAATAAAGCAAGATATTTCATTTTGGCATGCTAAAATATAAAGCTGCCATCTGGAAATAAGATTACCGCGCCACGCTAACTATTACCTCAGATAACATCCCTAGTTTCCAAATGAAGAGGCACGGAGTAGGAAATCGATGTAATTAGCACTACCACGCCCGATAGTACTAACACAGGCAGTAACTCGTAGAGCTTTATTTAAAGATAATTTTGCCCCGTCTTTCGTGCGAGACAAAATGAATTTTTTGAGAGAGCCTTCATCTCCGAGTTCCTGAGGAGATCTAAGACACCCTTACGATTATTGAAGGAGATTTCTAAGGCGGAGATCATCAATGCACATTCCAGATGAAGAGCGAATGCATCTATGATGACAATCCGAAGCATTCCCTTATCCTCACCTTTAGAAGTTATCTAGGAAGTATTTAGATCCAGAATATTTTATTTCTCAACTCTTGTATTTTCTCTTTATATTGTGTGTTAGGTAATTAGATTGAGGTTTAGGTCTTGGAGACTTGAGACCAATCCGGAAATAGATAGGCTAAGGCCAAACAGTTCAAGATGGGAGTCAGTAAAATAAAAAGAGTTTTTCATCGCCTTGATTTTTAGTGTGATGAAGATTTATATTTTGTAATCATCATTAATATAGATTAATCATGCATTTTTTATTCACCTTCAAATATGATTTCATTGATGAAATTATTATTCTAATAATCAAAGTTTTTATTATTTATAATTTTTTTAAAAAAATTATCAAACTTGATGGGTTCCTAAGTCAAACTGGGAGGATTTTTACCGAAGTCACAAATGGAAGGCAGCCCGTTCGAACGAGTCGCGCGCATGAAGGTGCACTCTCCCAGAGGCCCGAAATCACCTCGAAAGGGGAGCCAAGCCAAGCGCAACGCACGCTGCGCCCCCAGGCAGCTGCACGTGCATGCACGCACAGCGCGCCCACACACAGTACTAGCGCGCACGCTCCCTTGCTCCTGCGCGCGCAAGCGCCAGCAACTGCCGCCCCCGCCGCCAGCCGCGCCCGTCGCCTCCGTCGCTTCCGATCTCCTTCGCCGCCTCCGGCCACCGCCACTGCCGGGCACCCTGCCCGGGCCGCCCGGACCACCTGAGGGACACTTTCGTCATTTCGCTAAAATTGATGATCAATGTGACAGGAACAGACCGACGTCATTTCCCAGCACAGATTCCGTCTTGGCGCAACTACCAGCATATTCCTACAAAATCCTATAAAAAAGCCCCTAAGCCTTCATTTGAACACAAACAACTTTAGAGGTTAGAAAAAGCTCTGGGATTTTCCGGCAAGAATTTGGGACATAGATCGTTTCTCCGCTCCCTCTCTAGTAGGAAGACGTCTCGAGACTCCAAGAGCGCGGGTATTCCTTCTCCAAAGGAGCGCCCCCATCAAGGCTCCGACTCAACAAGAGCGCTTACATCGAGACTCTGAGAACTTAGAGATTTTCACCACCGGAGCGCTTCCATCGAGGCTCCAAGAACTTAGTTTTTTCTTCAATGTTTTCATATTCTGCACTTGCAACAAAGAGATTGCCTGTCAACCTCCGCGGAATTGTCTCAACTCTTGTAATATCAAGTGAAATAGTGGATTTTGGCCCGACACAGATCCGACACGTGGTTTTTATCCTTTCCGGATTTTCCTCGTCAAAAAAAGCTTTTTGTCATTTGTTGTTATTTTCTTTGACTATTTACACGCCCTCTCCATTTCCGTGCTAATGTGGTCTGATTATTCGGATAAAAAAAAACCGGGTGACCCGTAACAAAACTCTTATTCACTCTCCTCTAAAGACGCTTCACGATCCAACACTTCAGACATCAGAGAGGTTATGGCCCCATTTTCCCCTCTTTTTCTTCAACTCGATTGGTTTATTGATTAGTTCATGTTGGTTGAAACTTTTACAAGAAGTGTGTTTTGATTAGTAATAATGTTTTGGGAAGGTATCCTTCTTGTTCTGCTGCTCCATAGCTTATGTCCAATTTTATATATTTGAAATTGACTTCAATTTTTTTTGACGTAAAATTGACTTCAATTTTAATTCATGTAGAAATTACAATCGAGCCAATTTCAATTATCACATCTGAATTCCTTCCAAATGAAAGGAACCTAAGTGCGTTTAGAGGATAACTTTTTTAAATTTATCAAACAAGATTGCTTGGCGGTCTTTTAGTACATACCCTCTCTGATATACTTCAAAGGTATATTTAGGCTCCGTTTGACAATGTGGTGGCGTTCGTAAACACATGGGTTAAACCGTCATTCGTTAAAGATCACCTAACAGACATTATCAATTTGAACACAAAAGTGAATGAAGTGTCTTAGGTGGGCATTAATGAATGACAATTTAACACCCATGTTCATGACCGCCACCACCATGCCAAACGGATGATGTTTGTTAGATGATCCATAATGAATGATGTTTTAACCCATGTATTTACGACCGCCACCACCATGCCAAACGGAGCCTTAGTTACTTGTTAGATAATTTTTCAAGTTTAAGCTCTTATGAGTAGTGAATTTAAACAAATAAATGTTTTATCAATTTTGCCCTTATGTGTCAACTTCGTCCATTGGATACAGTTCGATAGAAGATGAGTTGTCGAGTGTCATATCCAAACCGAGGCACCCAATCCTTTATAATAGAAAATTTTGTTCATATGTATTAAAACTGATTCAATTAAAATTAGATGGATCACAATCTATCTTAGGCTTTGTTTGACATGACATATTTGCTCCTATGAGTTTGGTCAAAAAAACGTCATTATTATAGAATATATGTTTGACAGGACAAAGGTTATGATCGCTACCAAGAAAATAACAAGTTTAGAGCATAAAGTGAATGAATTTTTTTCAGATGAGGTCGGACGTTCACGAATGACGGTTCATGACCACCACATTCACGACCGCCACTACCACGCCAAAAGAAGCCTTAATCAGGACTCCGGCGAAACAATATTTAAGAGCTCAATCAAAATTAGATGAATTTGATGGCATCAAGGACGTTAAGAGCGAGTTAACCATGACACTTCACTTCAGCATTCTTAGAATTCAGATGACATTGTAGTGTCAAATAAGGCAGCTGGGGTCACGGAACAGCTAAATGTTTCCCAAGTAATTATCAATTATCAATTATTTTTCCTAAGTTATTCACAAATCATATTTATCTATTTACAGATTTTATCTATTAACAGCTCTAAACAAAGTTAAATTTACTATACACAGATATTTTTGTTATTCACAGATTAGTAAAAAAAAACTAAAAAAAACTTTAGCCGTCCGTTCACAATACTCGGAGAGTAACCATAGCCATTTAAATATTTCCAAACAAAACCTACCTATCTAAATCTTCCCAACCAAATTGAATTCGCATGAACAACAAAGAATCGTCTTTTTTCCTAAACTTGGTTTCTATTCACAAATTCATTATTTACAAATTCATTTTATGAATCACGATTGATGCACACATTGAAGTGCTCAAAAGATCATCAAAGAGAAAGAAGATGACCGTTCAAGTTTTAATTTGGTCTCCAAATAACAACTTATAAACTCAAATAAAATGAAAAAAAAGTTAATATACCGATAAACATTTATGATATGCAAATAACAACTGCTTAAAATAAACATTTTGTAGACGTTCTTTTGACAGTGATTGCACTGATAATTTCTTCTTCTTTCGTTGCATGTGGCTCTAGTCACTATCATCCCGAGCCAAGATCAATCACTCCGAGAGATTCATAATCACAATGGTGAAACCTTTTTGTTCTTAGGCAAAGGCAGATTCGAAATACCCTTACATTCCATAGCATGGGACCGCAATGGCAGTCATGAACGAATGCAGTGGCGGTTATCAGCCATCATTTATGAATGCCCGACTTCACCTAAGGAACTTCGTCCATTTTATGTTCAAACCTAGTTTTATTTTCTTGATCATACATTCTATGGTGGTGGCAGCATTTTTGTCCAAAACTCACTCCAAAAATTCGGTGCCAAACGGAGCCGTATAGTCCAAATAATAATGTCCTATTATGACAAATACCACAATTCTCCTATCCTTCCTCATTAAAAAATGAATTGTTGGAGAACTTAGAAAAGTGACAAATATATGCTGCCCCAACACATTGTTTTAATAATGCAAAAAATGATTATAATGTTATTGTAGACAAATAACATAAAATAATTGCTTATTCATACCATCATCATAGCTTATATTCAAGGCATGCATGGAAAAAGACAGCATATGAAAAGTTGCAGATTTTTTTAACAAAAATACAGCTCATCTAATCAGAACTGTTCATGCTTTGCTCAGTGATCAACTAGATAGTATAAATAAGAGGGAACATACTGAAGCTAACAAAGGACTAAATTCTAGAATAAACTTCTACAACAAAGAAGGGTTTCCAGTACTCTGCAGAACATTAATTAGCTCGCTTTCTCAAAACTTGTTTACGAATTTCCTTTTGGCCAAGAGTTGCAAACGATGATCCTAATGGAGTTCTCTCTACAGCTGTCTGGCATAAATCCTTCAATCTGCGAACAAAAAAAATCTATATTTAACTCACGAAAACATAGAGAAAATTGAAAATTCAAGTCTTTAATCACCTCGGCAAGCTGATGAACAGAACGATAACACATACTCCGATGATAAGAGGAAATACCGGGGCTGGTGTCGGTTCCTGCACCAATAAAATTAGAAAAAGAACAATTCAGATCTTCAAATCAGACTAGGTTTGAAGGATTGGGGTGCTTGAAATTGACATGCCTCCGAAGCGATTTACCAGGGAAAAAAATATAAACAAACTAATAGATTACAATTAGGAAACAAAAATACACTGCATCATAACATCTACTTAGTATTTGAACATATGCACACTGTAAGGAGAGATCTCAAAGCTTGTATATACTTTCTTGAATAATAGTTACAAGTATACATACACTTATATAGGAGAAGAATGAAGAGAGAAATCCTAATACATGATGTGGGACTAATACAAGGAGAGAGAAAGGAGAAAAACATGGGCCCTTAATTGGGCTTTTCTAACACAACCTAAAATTAATTTGTTTTAGGTAGATGGGCACCAGTTCTATACTAAGCGCATAAGGCTATTCAAGTATCCAAATGTCGGACTAAATTCTCAACAACCCTCTCAGATGTCAAAATGTTTGGCCTCATAACACCTAAATTTATTTTTATTTGGGTGGTGTGGGAGTAAGCCGCTGGCCCTAGGCCACTCTAAAATCTTGCTAGAACACATGCATCCATCCCTAAAACAATTGGTTAGAGGCGGAGGGATCAATGATCTAATACTTGCATGGAGAATGATATATGGATTTCTGATATGACTCTAAATTCCAAACAAATACCAAATACTTGAATCATTAGAAATATAACCATATAGGTAAATGATACTAGTAGTTTGAAACATTAGCATCTACTGGTCATAATGAAGCAGAAAAAGAAACTGTAAAAAAAAACAATTTATCAAGATGCAGAAATAACTGGATCAAAAATTATACCTGTTTGTGGTAATGCTCTATAACTTTATATCTAAGAGGACCAACATGAACTTGGGGCTGCTTAGCCAAGTCGATGTCAAGAACCTCCGATTCAAATCTTCCACTCTTCCACCCAAGGCCAGGTCGAAGCTGTACGAAGTGTCGCCCCTTCGCCAAATCTCTTATCTGGAAGTAATACGAAACTGGCAAAGGAAAGACGGATTCGACCTCAGAAGGGTCGCTTGCTGACCTTATTTCTATTGAGAGATGGGGCTGTAATGTTTCGAGGTCATGCCCTTCCACATGACCACTTAAAATCGTCATCTCAGGCACTTCAAAAACAACGAACTCTACTCCTATTATGTCTTCAGTTCCAACCTGAATAAGAGAGCAGAGAATTTCATGAAAATATTTAAACAGGATAGCATGCACTCCAACATTAAATTTTCCTACTGTAAGATGGAAGAATAAAAGAAAATGTAAAAAGTAAACAGTTGACGCTTTTACTGAAATTTTGTTAAACAGATGATGCGGAGACAATATGAAACATTTTATTTTGTAATCATTTTATTACCATTCTACAGTAGGCGGTGATCCGTTGCCCGGATGGACGATCAGAGTCCATGGTTGCGTCTGAATGGTCGATCCGAGTCGAGTTCATATATGACTTTTTATATTTTGAGTTGTATTTGCTCCCTGATCGGCCCAAACATTTTGAGCCTTCCGATTGGGTGGTTTTATTTCAGTCTCTGTGCAGTTATTTTTACTTAGGGTTATATAAAGAGGGGGACGGTTCACGGTTGGAGGCATCGATGGTTTTGGAACTTTTCCTGCAACCGCTCGGTCATTCGGTGCGACGCCGACGTTCCTCTTCCTTCCACTGGTGCGGCGCTTCCGTCCCTCCTCTTCTTCCCAGTCCAGCACAGCCCACTGCCCGGATGAACTTTTCCTGGACAGTAATTTTGAGTTTTTCTTGTTATTTTGATTCCGCATGATTATCATTTCTGCTTTACAACTCTCTGAGTTTTTTGGAGCCCCTCAATTTCCATTTTTATTATTATTATGCATGTGTGCGCTTCTACATGATTATTCTGCTACATCGCTCCCATATTTCTACATGAGTATGATTACCTCTCTCCATTTTGAAAATATGGGAGAGCAGGTTCATGAGATAGTCATTTAGGTGGAGATCACTTGTAGGAGTAGATATTTTGATACAATGTCAGTTGGCATAATTACGGGAACCTCCCCTCTATGTTTCAAAATTACAAAGATCTTCCTTACAAGGTCTATTTACAAACTCCCTCTTCCGTCACCAAAGTCGTCTCGGGACAAAACCCAATCGGCATCAAAACAGTCACCCACGCCTTACGAGCACGTCCCTGTAGAAGCCGCAGATGCCCTACACTATCGCCTATGAATTCTCGAGCAGATGTTATCCCAACCATGCACGAGGGTGAAAGTGCTAGGAGCTGGAGCAATTGAGTGGGAAATGAAAATCAGCTTTGTTATTTTAGGTTTATACTATAATCTTCCATAAAGATTGCATTTGTACTTTTTTTTACCAAGAGGGTAATTTAGACTTTTTATCAAAAACTGTTAAGAGTTTTTAACATTGGGGGGGGGGGGGGGGGGGGGGGTCTTTGTAATTTCAAACATAGAGGGGAGGCACCTGTAATTATACAAACTCCAAGGGGAGGTCCCGATAAGTAACCCATATATATATATTAGCATCTTCGAACGGGCTCCGCCTGTTCTCGATGCGTCACTGCGGGCTTCGTCCGCCCCCCCCGGCGGGCTTCGCCCAAAGTAGTTTTTTACAATATAAACAATTTTAAAATTTATTAGAATTTTTTATTAAATTTTTTTTGAATTTTTATAAAATTAGATTTTTTTATAATTTAATTCATTATTTAAAACAAATAATAAAAAAAATAAATTTAAAACGCCCCCCTCCCCCGTTTGATGATCGTCGAACGGGTCAACCCTTTCGATGAACCGTTCGACGTTCGTCGAACGGGTTCTGTCCGTTCGAACTCCGGCGGTGGCCCTGCCCGCTCGCCGCCGGACAACCCCCGACGAGTTTGCCGGAGGCCGGCGAACCCGCCGGTGGGCGCCGGGCAGGCCGCCGGCGGTTCCGGCGGCGGCGGCGGGGTGAGGCCTTGAAGGCATGGAGGGGTATCGGGAATTCTGAAGCAGTGAACGGTGTTTTTTTTTGGAGACTTGGATATTGACAGCCTGGTTTTTTAGATCCAATGGCCAGATGCGATTTTCTGAAGATAGGACGGTCCAGATGAGTTTGATGGTGTGCTCCAAATATGACCATTGTTTTAATAGTATACGAGTATCTTCGCACGGGCTACGCCCGTGCTCGATGCTCTCGGGAGGCCTTCGGCCGCATCCAGGCGGGCTTCGCCCGCCTCCCAACGGGCTTCTCCAATGCTTGATGCGTCGTTGCAGGCTACGCCCGCATCATCGTTGCGTGCTGCGACCGCATCAAAGCGGGATGCGCCCGTATCAAAGCGGGATGCACGCACATCAAGACGGACAGTGTCCACAATATATACATATGAGTACTTAAAATGACCGTAAAAAAATATAAATCAATATTACGATTTTTATTTTATATAAAAAAATACGTTTTGTAGTAAAACATTAATTTCACGCAATTTTTCTCTCCCTCTTCTTTCTCTCCCTTCCCCATCTCTCTCCCTTTCTCTCTCCTTCTCTCTCCTCCCCTCTCTCTTTTTCTCTCTCCCTCCTCTCTCTCTCCCCCAACTCTCTCCCCTCATCTCATGCTCTCTCTCATGATCCAATGGCTCTTGTTTGATATATGGTGTGCCTCCAAATACCTATATTGTTTTATATAATAAGATATATATATATATACACATATACATAATTAATTACTCAAACTTCCCGCAAGAGTTAGCATAATTATAAATTGCAACCCACTATAATTTGAAATTACAAAAACTCCCATGCAAGAATTACAAATTGCACCAGGCTATCATTTGAAATTATAAAAACCTCCCATATAAGAGACAAAGAACAAAAAACACCTAGATGAAAAGATCCAGGGGTAATTTTGAGCATATATTTTATGAAATGTATATTTATAGGGAATGTTTATGTGACTTCAAATGATAGATCGGTACCTGTAATTTTACAAACTTATAGGTCAGGACTAGGTAAATGACTGTATACATATATATACTATTAATTACCCAAATCTCCCATGCGAGTTTGCATAATTATAGATTGCACATAAACACACACACACACACATACACACAAACAAAGACACAAACACACACAGACACAAAGACACACAAACACACAAACGCAGAGACAGACACAGACACAAACATAAACACAAACACAGAAACAAACATAGGCACAGGCACACCCACAAACACATACACATAGATATGCACAAACATAGACATGCACACGTGCACACACACACAAACACGCACACATAGACACAGACAAACACACACAAACACAAACACAAAAAACACAAACAAACACAAACACAAAAAACACAAACAAACACAAACACAAAAAACACAAACAAACACAAACAAATAGACATGAACACAGACAAACATGCAGACACACACACATAGACACACACACACAGACATACACAGACAGACAAACACACAGACAGACAAACACACAGGCACACAAGCACATAGACACACAAGCACAGACACACACACAACACAAACATAGGCACATACACAGAAGCACACAGTGTGTGTCACTACCTAAAAGGGAAGACAACTTTTTGGTGTAACATTTAGTCTACCTATTTACCCCTTTCTTTTACACCTTTAAAGAAATAAGAGATTAAGAAAAAGGGTGATGAGATAATTTAAAGACAATGAAACCATTGTTTTACATTGGGGTGCACATAACGTCATGACCTAAAAAGCAAGGGGAATAAACTCAGTTAGGCATGGTCTTGGTCCATACCTCATGGGCCAAACCGGGCCCCATATGAGGCCAACGCACGATTTGGTACCTGACCCAGTCTAGGCCCGAGCCTGGCAAGTCTACCAGGCCTAGCGCCCAAGCAAGCATAGTAATTAACATGACTTAGAGTCGTTGGATAGTCCAACGACTCTGAGAGGCATTGTACTCCAATAGGGAGATGTCCTGCTCTACCAAGAGGGCCTGAAAAGCTTTGTAGAGCAAGTGTTACGTTGTTAGCAGTACAACTTTTTTTATTTTTTAAGGCAGTACAATGCCATAAAACCCTATGCCCACCACAAACTTGCATGAAAAATGATAAGAGTTGTGTTAGGTAGACGGTCCGCATAAAATTTAGTTACCCGTATGACTATACATTTGAATAATCATTTTAGATTTTACCCCTATGCCCATCACAAGCTAATTATGATAAATATGTTCTTCATGAAGAAGCAAAAACATTTATTTAAATTTAAAAATGAACCAAAAAAGTCACAAATTGATTATTTTATGACTCACAAAATGGATAAATGATTTGTAAGAACTGCAGTCATACCACGAGAAAGTTTAAAAATACAACATAGATTAGTGGTGTTGGAAGTACAAATTAAATATAATAAATTTAAGACAGACAAAAATATTGCAAAAAATTCGTTCGTGGAACTTGAAGATGGAAAAACAGTCTGTTTTCAAGACAACAATTATGAAACAGCAAATTAATGATCCTTATATTGAACGTACTTGGAGAATCAAAAGGTCGTGCACCACCAAATAAAAAATCTTAGTGGTGGAAAGAACAAGTACAATAAAAAATGAAGGCAAAAAAGGTCAACTATAAAATACTCTACGCTTGTAGAAACGATGAAAATTTGGCAAATTATAAAATCACTAAGAAAAAAAATTAAACATGCAGTAAGTAAAACAAGAAGTCAAGCTTATGAAATTTTTTATAAACTACTAAATACAAAAGATGGAGAGCGTGATATAAATAAACTTCCTCAAGCTAAAGAGAGGAACACACGAGATTTAGGCTAAGTTAAATGGTTAAAATATGAAACAGATACAGTTTTGACCTATGAAGCACGAGTACTCAAAAAATGTCCCGTACACGTACCCAGTACTTTTAAGGGTACTGGTACGGCTCGGTACGCCCCGGTACGACAAAATACGTACCCGGTACTTTTACTGTTTTTTGATACGGCTCGGTACTTCCGGGTACTTCCCGAACGCCATTCCCGGTTCGGTCCAGTAAAAAATCCCTCTTACTGTGCTTTCAAAACCACGAAGCCCTCACTCACGCATTCAACCTCTCGCGAAATAACCCGACGGCCAGAAACCCTCACGCATTCAACACTCACGAAATACCTAGACGCCAACGGAAAAAACAACGATTCGCCCGCAAGGAATCATCGCCGATCGTGAAGCCTTGCCGGCGGATGAATCGTCGCAGACCGCAAATACCTAGACGCCGATGGCAAAACAATGATTCACAGTCCCGCTGCACGCTGCTCCCCTATTCCATCAACGGATCGCAAGTAAGTCACCACAACTCCAACCTTCTCCCGCTTACGTCTTCTTTCTCTCTGTTGATTTCTTCTTAGATTTCGTTTCCATTTTCAGATTTGCTACCCTGAAAATGTTTTATTTTCTTATGCTGTCATGTTCTGGAACCGGTCATGATCCGATGAATGTCTGAAAAAAAAGATTTGAAGGTCTTTAAAAACGATCAGTTTGAAGGCCTTTAAAAACGATCAATTATTTAACTAAGCACGCATTTGAATAAGTACCTAAATCATAATGCTGGTTTCTATTCTATTTTTCAGTCATTTTCCTTCATTGCAGGCTTAATACTCTTCTATAACGCCTTCTTCCTGCTGCTGCAATCATTTATTCTTCCTGCACGGATTTGCACTCTTTTCATTGTTATCTTCGCCCCCTCCGACATGTATTTCATGCCATTATGTTATGTATTTTGTATCATCTTCTTCAACTTGCATGACACTTATTTATCACAAATAGAGAGGCTAGACATTGAATTTAAAAAACATTTATTACAATTATACAAAAATTCTTTACTGTTATACATAAATTATTTTTTACTCCAAAGTCCAAATAGTACTGTTACCTGCATAAAAAACAGACTCTTATTAGTTAATATAATATATAATCATTACAAAGTCATGATAAGAAATTAATTGCTTTAAGATTAATGAAATAGAGAAAAGGAAAGGAAAAGTGTCGATGAGCATTTCCTTAGGGTTTGTCTAGATTATTTTTTACTCCAGAGTTACTAACACACGTTTTGCTTCCTCGGTTGTTATGAGTAATTTTTTAGAGCTTTTATCTTATTCCCCAAAGAAAATATATTTTTCACTCCAGAGTTGCTGACACACGTTTGCATTCGGCATGTGTAATTTTTATGAGTTTGCTTTGCACCATTGTTTTCTATGTTTGTTAATGGTTATCATTTATCAAATGCGCTTTGTACATCCTTTTGTATCAATTTTCTTTTTATACATGACTTGGGTTAAGTATTTGTTACAGGATTGCATTTGATTAGCATGTCCCATTGCAATCTACATTCTTGCTCTTTGTTTGTACTTATAATGATGTACAATATTTATGCTATGGAATATTTTATAAAATATTTTCCTATAATATTTTTATCACTCATTCAGGTTTTTTTTAATTCAAAATGAGTTTTTCTACATCAAGTTCAATGGGTTCAACTAATCTTAAAGAAGATGACTTGTTTCCGCTTTGGAAGCACGTTACATTGACTCTAAAAAGGGGGGGAAGAGAAGGAAATGCAAAATGGAAATGCAATTATTACAACATGGATTTTCAAGGGTCATACGAAAGAGTCAAAGCTCATTTGTTGCTGTAGAAAGAGCCAAAAACTTGTGTATATTGATTGAGAAAATAAATACAAGGAGAGAATACAAATATATAGGAGAGAGAGAGTGAGAACAAATCCTATACAAGATGTGGGACTAAAAGAGGAGAAGCATAAATGGGCCAAAATACATGGGCCCAATACATGGGTTATTCTAACACTCCCCCGCAAGCTGGAGCGTACAAATCGTATGCACCAAGCTTGGACAAGCATTGATAGAAGGATGCCTTGGGAAGAGCCTTTGTGAGGACATCCGCAACTTGTTCCGTCCCTGGAACATGCTTTAGATCGAGCTTCTTCATTTGAACTTTCTCTCGAACGAAGTGACAATCGACTTCAATGTGCTTCGTTCTTTCGTGGAAGACTGGGTTCTTGGCGATATGTATAGCCGCTTGGCTATCACAAAGAAGGAGAGCTGGAGAAAGTAATATCACACCCAGATCAGTGAGGAGACTTTCAAGCCACGTTAGTTCTGATACAACAGATGCCATTGCTCGGTATTCTGCCTCAGCCGATGAGCGAGCAACGACCGCTTGTTTCTTGCTTCTCCATGTACCAAATGACCTCCAAAGTATGCGCAGAAATCACTAGTAGACCGCCGGTCATCAAGAGAGCCCGCATAATCCGCATCAGAGTATGCTACTAAGGTTGGAGCAGATGAGGAAGTCCGGTACACAAGTCCATGACCCGGGACTGATTTTAAGTACCTCAGAATGCGTTCAACAACTAGAAGATGAGACTTACGAGGAGAGTGCATGTATCGACTGACAAGACCAACAACAAAGGAAATATCTAGTCTGGTAACAGTGAGATAGATCAACTTTCCAACAAGCCGCCGATAGTATTCAGGGTTCTGGAGAAGTAGATCCGAGTCAGACGCCTGAGCACATAACTTGTGGTTTACATCCATGGGGGTATCACTTGGCTTACACCCTAAGAGACCAGCATCATGAAGAAGATCAATACAGTACTTTCGTTGAGATAGAACAAGTCCGTCTGGTCGCCTGGCAACCTCAAGACCCAGAAAGTATCGCAGAGTTCCCAGGTCCTTTGTTTGGAAAACTGAGTTCAGATGCACTTTGACGACATGTATCCCTTGTAAGTCATCTCCTGTGATGATGATGTCGTCAACATATACTAACAGAAGGACCGTCCCTGATGGTCGGTGATGAGTGAACAGTGAGAAGTCAGCCGAGCTTCGAGTAAAGCCGACATCACGAAGGACCTTACTGAATTTGTCAAACCAGGCCCGTGGAGATTGTTTGAGACCATACAGAGCCTTAAGAAGGCGGCAAACCTGAGACTCCCCCGTGGTCTCAAACCCGGGCGGTTGTTGCATGTAGACCGTCTCCTGGAGATCCCCATTTAAGAAGGCATTCTTGATATCAAGCTGAAAAAGGGGCCACTGGCGATGAACAACGATAGAGATGAGGACTCGAACGATATTGAGCTTGGCGACTAGAGAGAAGGTTTCGTCATAGTCGAGCCCCTGTTGCTGGGTGAAGCCACGAGCGACAAGACGAGCCTTCAGACGGTCAATCGTCCCATCAGCAACATGTTTGATGACAAAGACCCATTTGCACCCCACCGGTTTCTGACCCGGAGGAAGGGGTACCACAGTCCATATCTGGTTATCCCAGAGAGCAGACATCTCCTCTTCCATGGCTGCCCGCCAGCCGGGATGTTGAAGCGCCTCCTGCACAAAGTTAGGAACAACAATGGAAGAGAGAGAAGTAGCAAAGATGTGCAGAGGTGGAGAGAGGCGATGAAGAGAGACGTAAGCATCTAGAGGATGGGCAGTAGAAGACGTTACCTGATCAGAGGGACGCGAACTATCCATGGTGGAGGTCGGCTGCATAAGGGCAACGAAGGTGGGAGGGCGACGAGTGTAGACATGGATAACGGGTGGTTTGGTGGTAGAAGGAGCGGGGGCAGGGGAGACTGGTGGTGGTGGTTTAGTAGCAGGAATAACGGGACGGGGTAAAGATGGCGGAAGAGGAGTCGGTGGTAGCACAGCAGGTAACAGAGCAGGAAAAAACGGTTCGTCTTCCCTGAAAGTAACGTCAGCCGAAACGGTGACCTTTCGAGTAGCGGGTGAGTAACAGACATAGCCCTTCTGGGTGCGGGAGTAGCCGACAAAGATGTGTTTCACCGCCCTGGGATCCAATTTATCCGAGGAGGGCCCGAGGCGGTGGACATAGCAGGTGCTTCCGAAGATACGGGGCGAAAGAGGAAAAGCCGGAATGGAGGGAAACAATATGCTGAAAGGAGTAGCATAATTGAGGACAGAGGAAGGAAGACGGTTGATGAGAAAGCAGGCAGTGAAGATGACAAAGTTCCAGTATGCCTTGGGAACATGCATTTGGAACATGAGGGAGCGGGCAACATCGAGTAAATGACGGTGCTTGCGTTCGGCAACCCCATTTTGTTGGGGTGTGCAAGCGCAAGAGGTTTGATGGAGAATGCCGTATTCCGAACAGAGAGTGGTAAAGTCGTGGCTGGTGTATTCACGAGCATTATCAGTATGAAGGGTTTTGAGTGTGGTGTGGAATTGTGTCCGGGTCTCGACGACAAATGCCCTAAACACCCGGGGAAGCTCGGAGCGTTCGCGGAGTAAGTAGAACCACATGGTGCGAGAATGATCATCAATAAAGGTGAGAAAATAACAAAAACCACATATACTGAGAATCCGAAATGGACCCCAAATATCTGAATGAACTAGATCAAAAGGAGCCGCACTCCGAGTACAATGCGAAGGAAACGAAGAACGTGGCTGTTTGCTGAGAATACATGAATCACACTGAAAAGAGGTAAGAGGAAGGTCTGGAAGAGCCCGCTGGAGAACTGGTAGAGGGGCATGACCAAGCCGGCGATGTCAGGCAGTGGAGGAGACGGAAGACAGAGCGATGGGAGAGTCATCGAGAAGGTAGAACTCATTCCGCAGCTGGCCTTTACCAATGGTAGTCCGCGTCCGCCGATCCTGTATAACAAATGAAGAGGAAGTGAATATAACGGAACAATCCAGATCACTTGTAAGACGCCCAACAGAGAGTAAATTAAAGGGTGAACTCGGAACATGAAGAGCCGAGCGAAGAGAAATGGATGGGTGGATAGAAAGATCTGCCGAGTCGGAGAAAGGAACCAACGCCCCATTGGCCACAGTGATAGACTTCGGATAAGGAGAATCCGAGTACTTGGCAGGCCGTTGCGAAGTAATGTGATGAGTGACACCCGAGTCCACAATCCAACCCGGGCTGTTGGAGAGACAAGGAGTACCTATGTGGGAGACAGAGGCGACGGAGGCCGAAGGTGGGTTGAGCAGACCCTGGAGATGCTGGAGCTGAAGACGGATGATCTCTAGATACGGAGGACTAGCTTCAGTAACAATAGAAGCCGTCGGGCGAGGGGGGTAGCCGATGTTCTTGTAACAAGTCGCCTCAAGATGACCATCTTTCCCGCAGAAGGAGCACTTTGGCCGGCCACGCCCCCCCCCGGCCACGGCACCGCGAGCCCGACCGCCCCCCCAAGCAGAAGGGGGAGGAGATGGTAAGAGCGGAGGGGCCTGCTGAAGAAGAGCCGGTGGAGAAGGAGTAGGAGGATCTGGAGGATGGGAGACCCGGAGAATCATGGAGCAAACATCCGAGAACGATGGTGTGGTGGGAGCAGCCAGGACTTGAGCACAAAGACTCTGAAGATGAGAAGGAAGGCGGGCCATGATGATGGCAATACAAGCAGCTTCCTTCTGAGCCCGCTGAGCAGCATGATCAGTGGTCGGCGGCTGGTGCTGGATCCAGGCTTCAGCAAGAGTTTTAGCCCGAGCGACAAACGAGGTCATATTTGAGGCGCCTCCAGTGTCGAGAGTGAAGAGGTCAGTGAGGATGTCATAAAGATGCTGGAGGCTGTCGCGGCCAGAGTACAAGGAATGTAGCTCATCCCACATAGCCTTGGCAGTGTCGTGGTACATAGCCATTTGATAAGGTTCACCATCCAAGGAGTTCAGAATCCAAGTCTGAACCCGACCGTCATTGCGGAGCCAATCATCAGTAAGGGGGGAAGGAGGTGCCTGAGTAAGGTGCGGCAGAAGCCCCTTAGCCTGGAGAACCCGCCGAACAGAATGTACCCATGGAATAAAGTTCTTCTTGCCAGAAAGAGAGATGGTAGTTATCCGGAGCTCGTCACGGAGTTCGTCAGAATAGGTCGGGCGGTCTGGTAGACAAGCCGGATGGTCAGGGGGCGGGCTGGCCGCTGAGCTGGGAGAAGTTCCAGAGGAAGTCATAGAGACTGCGGCCAAGAGAGCGGGAAAGGGAAAGAACAAGACCGCACGGACACACTGACACCAGCGATTAGTTAGATCACGACCTAGATGCGGAAAGGAGAGTCTGCACGGTCTAGGTGAACACAATAACGGTCAAAGAGGGGAAGAGGTCGCAACGGATAGGAGAAATCCGTAAGGAGAGCCGGCGCGACCAAAGCAGAGACCACACGGTCAAGGGTGAAAAATCACAAGCGGCTGGAAGAGGCCGCGACCAAAGACGGAGCGTCCAGGGGAACAGGTCGCAGCGGGCAGAGACAAGACACGCCGGGCACAAAGAGGTCGCAGCGGGCAGAAACGGAGCGACTAGGAGACAAAACGCGCCGGGCAGAAAGAAGTCGCAGCGGGCAGAAACGGAGCGACCAGGAGAGGAGCAGGAGACCGCGACCAAGATGCAGGCGAGAAGGAGGCAGCCCGCACGGTCATGCAGATCCCAGCAGCGAACAGAGAAACCGCAAGGAGAGACAGGCGGATAGAGAAAAACAGAGGTCGGCAAGCCGCAGGCAAGACAGTCCGCGAACAAGCCGCAGAGCAAATTGGCAAGCCGGAAACAAGTCGCAGAGCAAAGTGGCGGACAGGCGACAGGTCGCGGCGAGTAGGGAGGCCGCAGCGGACAGAGAAGAGGGTGGTCCCACGAATTAGGGAGGTGGAAGGGCTATAAAAGGGAGGGGGGATTGGGGTAAGGTGGATCCATGGAAAGGAGCAAAGGGATGAGGCAGAAAGCGGACTGGGAGAGAGCAAGCCGCAGGGGAAGGCGGATAGAAAGGAACAGACCGCGAAAGACAGGCCGCTGGAGGCAGGCCGCGAGAGAGAGATTACTAAGCACGGTCAGAAGTCGGCAGACCACGAGGATCAGAATGTGGCTCTGATACCATGTAGAAAGAGCCAAAAACTTGTGTATATTGATTGAGTATATAAATACAAGGAGAGAATACAAATATATAGGAGAGAGAGTGTGAGAACAAATCCTATACAAGATGTGAGACTAAAAGAGGAGAAGCATAAATGGGCCAAAATACATGGGTTATTCTAAGAGTTGCTAATAAAGAATGAGGGTATAAGGGTTTGTTCTGTTGTTAGTAGCAAAGTTGATATTCTTTCGGAGTTACGAAAAGCTCACAAACAAGCTGAAAATTGAAAGAAACTGTCAAAGACCAAAATGATTCCTCTACCACCTTCCCCCTTTAACACTTCAACTAGATCAATTATTGATAGCACGGGTGATTTTAGATTACAAGGATATGAACCAAGGAGGAGAAGGGCACTGGGCAACAGTCCCATAGAGAAAGCGATGAATATTGGTGCTCGTGAAACTTTAAACTCTATGATTCCTCGCATGTTTTATCCTGCTGGGTTGCCTTTCCATTTAGCACGAAATCCATACTTTGTGGATGCTTTTAGATATGCTGCTGAGAATAATATAGCTGGGTATGTCCCTCCTAGCTATAATTTACTACGAACAACACTTCTCCAAAAAGAAAAGACAAATATTGAAAGATTGCTAGATCCTATTAAAAAATCATGGAATGAAAACGGTCTTTGTATTTGTGCTGATGGATGGAGTGATGCACAAAGAAGACCTCTTATCAATTTGATGGGAGCATCAGATGGTGGAGCACTTTTCATAAGAGCTGTTAATTATGAGTGAGAATATAAAGATAAAACTTTTATTGTTAAGTTGCTTGGAGAAGTTATTCATGAAGTTGGACATGAAAAAGTTGTTCAAGTTATCACCGCCAATGTTGCTACTTGTGCTGCTGCTGGATCTATTATAGAAGGCATTTTCCCAAAAATATTTTGGACTTCATGTGTTGTGCATATACTAAATCTTGCACTCAAGAATATTTGTGCTCCCAAAGAAACAGGAATAGCTAGTTTTGCTTATGATGAATGCATTTGGATTAAACTTGGATTGATGATGTCATGTTTGTTAAAAATTTCATCAAAAATATTTCTCGTGGCCTTCAAGCAATGGTCATAAGTGAAAGGTGGTCTTCCTACAGAGAAGATGATGTTGGGAAAGCGACAACAGTGAAGGAAAAATTGTTAAATGATATTTGGTGGGACAAAATAGATTACATACTCTCGTTCACATTGCCCATTTATGATATGTTGAGATTTTGTGACACCGACAAGCCATGTCTTCATTTGGTTTCTGAAATGTGGGATACAATGATTGAAAAGGTAAAGGCAGTTATTTATAGGCATGAAGGCAAGTTGGAAAATGAGGAGTCTATTTTCTATGATATGATACATCAGATTTTAGTTGAGAGGTGAACAAAAAGCACCACACCCCTTCATTGTCTTGCACATGCATTGAATCCAAGGTACTATTTTTTGTTTTTAAGATATTTTGTTTTCTTAAATTATATTGCTTATCAATAATATATTACTTTTTTCCTATTAATCTATTATATAGGTACTATAGTGAGGAATGGCTTGTAACAAATCATATTCCTCCTTACATGGATGAAGAAATTTTTGCTATGCGAATAAAGTGCTTTAAGAAGTATTTTCCAAATCAAGATGAAAGGAGACTAGTTAATACTGAGTATGCTAAATTTTTTGGCTGTCTAGAACATTTTGGGGATGCAGATTCATTGATTGATAGAGGTGCAATGAAGCCAATAGTTTGGGGGTTAGCTCATGGTGCTTCAACACCTATGCTACAATCATTAGCCCTAAAACTGCTTAGTCAACCGTGTTCATCTTCATGTTGTGAAAGGAATTGCAGTACTTACTCTTTCATTCATTCCATGAGGAGAAATAAGATGACACCACAACGATGTGAAGATTTGGTCTTTGTGCATTCTAATATTCGTCTTCTTTCAAGGAGTATGCCACTTTATACTAAAGGAGACACCAAACTATGGGACATTAGTGGAGATGCATTTGATTCTATGGAGGGTGCTGGTATTCTTGAAGTTGTTAACCTATCGCTTGATGAGCCAGAGATGAAAACAATATTATTTAACGATGAAGAAAATGATAACCTTGAAAATCAAGAACTTTAGTCATTATAAGATTTTTATTTGTTTTGTTGAACTATGTATGCCCTATATGACTATATCATCATTGAATTTCTTTTGTGTTTGGTGAACTATAATCCTATATCTTCTTTTAGATGGATTTTTTTTACTGTGTTTTCCTTTTCCTATAGGATATTTTTAGTATAATTCTCACTTTCATCATTCTTTAGAATAGTCTAATCTTTTTATTTATGTCGACAATCTTAACATCTTGTGCATGTATGGTGATAACTGATAACATTTCATTGAATATATTTTTGCTGCAAATTAACTTGTTATATGTGTTTTTTAATTTTTTTCACATACCCAAACGTACCCGTACCGTGCTATTTTATAATTTTGCCGTACCACGTACCGGTACCCGTATCACGTACCGGTACCCGTGCTTCATAGGTTTTGACGGACGATGTGTCTATTTAAATATCATAAAAAGATACTTTTATAAAATCTATAATGAAACAAAAGATAATGAACTGAACTTGAAAGAGTTAAGTAAATCAGAGAAGTATATGAACATAATATTTTATCATAACATTCAAGCATCAGAGATAAATGATGCTCTAAGAAAGATGAAAAATGAAAAGGCAGTTGGATCAAACGATATACACATCGAGGTATGAAATATCAAGGGAAAGAAGAAATTTTATGGCTTACATGTTCTTCAATAAGATACTGAAGATCAAAGAGAATGTCAAACAATTGAAAAGAAAGTATCCTGGTATCTTTGTATAAAAACAAAAGAGATATAAAAAATTGTGTTAATTATGGAGAAATTAAATTAAAGTGTCATACCATGAAACTATGAGAATGAGCAATAGAAAGACGAGCAAGAAGAGAGACTAATATCAATTTGGATTCATGCCAGAGTGGTCGACCAAGGAAGCTATACATCTCTTGAGAAGCCTAATTGACAACTATCGAGAAAGGAAACAAGATTTGCAGCTGTTTATCGATCTTGAAAACACTTATGATAAGGTTTCAAGAGAGATCTTATGGAGATCTTAGGAAATAAAGGTGTAAATACATCATACAATGATATAATCACAGATATGTACACAAATTCAGTGACAAAAGTGAGAACATTTGGATGAGTAACACAGGAATTCCCTATCATTGTTGGCTTACATCGAAGATTAGCTTCAAGCCCTTATCTCTTTACCCTTATCTTAGATGAGCTCACCAAAGATATCCAACAAGTAATACCTTAGTGTTTATTGTTTGCGGATGATTGTTTTTGGTCGATGAGATGCGCTACGGTGTAAACACAACAATTTAATATTGGTAATTTAAAAAAGAAATGTTTTATGTTGAGCAGGACAGAGATGGAGTATATGAAGCATAAATTTAACAGTGTAGGATGGATGACTTTGTTGAAAAGTTGGGTGATCAAGATATTTCTCGTTATGAGAAATTTAAATATCTTGGATTGATAATTCAAGAAGATGGAGGTGTTGATAAAGATACGATACATAAAATTCAAGCAGGTTGTTTGAAGTGGAGAGGCGCGCCAGGGATCTTATGTGATCGTAAAGTAAAATTAAAACTTAAAAGCAAGTTTTACCATACAACAAATAGGCCAGCGATGCTCTATGGTTATGAGTGTTGGACAGTGAATTGTTTACATGAGCAAAAAATGGGAGTTGCGGAGATGAGAAAGCATAAGTGGACACACGAGATTGGATAAAATAAGAAATGAGTGTATCAGGGATAAGACATAAGTGACACCAATTGCAAGGAAGATGTGAGAAGCTCGACTAAGATGATTTGGACACGTACAAAGGAGGCCATTAGAGGCACCTGTTAGGCTTTGTGAGAGTTTAGTCTCTAAACATATTAAACGAGGGAGGGATAAACCAATAAAAACATGGAATGAAACTACAAGGAAAGACATGGTGTACTTAGGCATTAATGAAATTATGATTAAAGATAGGGTGCAATGGTAAGAATCCATATAGCCGTCCCAATTATAGTGGAATAAAGGCTTGAGTATTAATGTTGTAAGGAAGTACAGTGCTGCCTTAAATAAGGTAGTATCATGTTGCACTAATTATTAAAAAAAGTCTTTTTCATAGTAAAAGTTTAATAATTAATAAGGAATAATTGTTTTGAAAAAAGTATATAAATGATGTAATTGAGGTTTTAATACTCATATTATCTCAGAGGCCTCAACTATATATTTTCATCTCGTCTAATTCACAAAATCAAATTTAGGGCTTCCCAAGAACCTTCAAATGTTGGTTCAAGTTTTTTCTGTACTGCAAACTAGTTCACGAAATTGTTGAGCACAAACATAATGCTACTGTATGGGAGCACTTTGACAAAGAGCGTGTTGGCAAAGATTTCAAAGAGAAGTACAGACAATGCGCGATGCTGCTCACAATAAATGGAAACTCCACACTTACACGACTCATAAAATCTTGTTTAATTAAACAAGCTCCTAAATCTAGTTAAGCGTAAATTTCATCTTCCGGGTAAATCTGGACGTACGACAAAATGAGAAAGAAAATTGCAAATGAAAACATTATCCAATATGGTTTGTCAAACCAAAGTTGAAACACCCATGTGTATGGGCTTGAGTACGTCTTCCCCTTCTCAATAAGTGAGATCGCATCGATGCCCACTGCTTTGAGATTAAAGCCTTTTAACGCTAAAATATATAAGGTTTTAGGATTTTATGGTTATACAACAACACTCAAGCCTTTATCCCACTATAGTGGTGTCAGCTAAATGGATCCTTTGTCGCCATTGTGTCCTATCTTTTGTCATAATCTCACTAATGCCTAAGTACATCATGTCTTATAGTTTCATTCCAAGTCTTTATTGGTTTACCCCTTCCTCGTTTAACATGCCCAGTTACTAGACTCTCACAACGCCTAACAGGTGCCTCTAATGGTCTCCTTTGTACGTGTTCAAACCATCTAAGTTGAGCTTCTCGCATCTTCTTTGCAATTGGAGCTACTCCTGTCTTCTCCCTGATACATTCATTCCTAATTTTATCCAGTCTCGTGTGTCCACATATCCACCTAAGCATTCTCATCTCCACAACTCTCATTTTTGCTCATGTACACAGTTCATTGCCCAACACACAGAACCATAGAGCATCGCTGGTCTAATTGCAGTACGGTAAAACTTGCCCTTAAGTTTTAATGGTACTTTACGATCACATAAGATCCTTGGCGCGCCTCTTCACTTGAACTTACCCGCTTGGATTCTGTGTCACATCTTTATCAATACCTCCGTCTTTTTGAACTATCGATCGAAAATATTTATGGTTATATAATATTAAAACATAAATATTAAAACATAAATATTAATCCAGTACTTAAAGCATCCTCGATATATCCCCAAAATATGAAATCCGATGTGTAAAATCCAAACAATATGTTCCTAACATCTAAAACCTTGCTTAATATATTTCTCTACAAAAATTGCATATACCTTGCAGTTATTTAAACAGTTCTATTTAGCTCAAATTTTTAAAGGATTTGCTCACTTGTTGCATCTCATTTACTACCAAAGCAATCTCTGCCATTATTGTTTCATTTACTTCAAATAAATCTCACCGGTATTGATTTTGTTATTTGCAAATTCAGGCACCAAAATGTACTATTTTAAGTGCTCTAAGTACAGTCAAAACTAATATATATATATATATATATATTATCATAACTATAATAATCTCAAATCATTAAATAACTATAGTTCATAATGATAAAATAGTTTATATTTCCAGCCGAAGGTAGAGGGTAAAACATTACCAAGCAGTCAGCATAGTTCCTACAAATCATGGCATATACTTCAAAATGAAAATATGACTAATAAAATCATTAGATGGTCATCGTTTGTTCTTAAATCAGAAGTATAAAATGATCACTGTTAACAAAAAAAACTTGCCTTAACAGTAAGGTGGTCTGGAGAAGAACGCTCAATTCTTGAGCTTACTAATCCGGTTTCTCCCTTTGTTGCTAATTTTATTCTATAAGTTGTACCTGGGAGGAGCCCTCTGAGACGGAAATTTCCTGCACCATCTGTAATTGCTTCCTCATAAAAACCTTTAGACTCGGAACGTGCCTCCACATATATGCCTTCCTTTGGCTGGCCAGAAATTAATGTTGCAGTGCCCAAGACACTGTAATAAAGACAAAGATTAACACATTAAAAATATTTAACGATTTTATAATCAAAGTAGGAAGAAAAGGAAATGATATATATATGGAGGGTTATTTATCGGGACTACCCCTCGAAGTTTGCGTAATTATAGTTTGCACCCCTCTAACTTTCGAAATTACAAAAATCTCCCTATCAATGTTTACATTTCATAACATCATGCACATAAGTGCTCCCTTAGAATAAATCTTCACGAGGATCCCTAGTTTGAAAAAAACATGTACTCACATATACACATACCTACCTACCTACCTACCTACCTACATAAGAAAAAGAAAATAAAATTTAGCAATCATCATCATTATAATTACCATCAAGTATCTCATTCCCACAATTTGGGATTGGGTATAAGAGTCTTTATCTTCCAGTTGCAACCTAGACTATACAAATGTTCTTTAACAACCTAGTGTCCCGAGTTTGATTGATAACAGACTATATATTTAGGGTGTTGTTATTAGCAAACTCACTTTCGTTTCTAGCAAACCAGAAAAAAAACAGATTCAGACATTTTTTGCATTTCTTTCTCTTTTCAAAAATTACTACTAGCAAACCAATCTTGTTTTTTTATAATTTTTGTATTTTTGAATTTTGAGTCTCAAATGTTTCTCATTTGAAAAAGTGATAAACATGAAAGTTGTAGATCTCGATGAGATCTACAACTTTCATGTTGACCATTTTTTGATTTGAAGCCGTTTAAACTTCCAATTTGGACCCGAAAAAAGACACGCATGGAACGAGTCGTCTGTACAGATTTTCGGCGTGACTTTTTTCGGCCCAAATCGGAGGTCTAAACTGTCTCAAATCAAAAAATGTTCAACATGAAAGTTATAGATCTTGTCGAGATCTGCAACTTTCATGCTGAACACTTTTTATTTTGAAGCCGTTTAAGCCCCCAATTTGGCCTCCGAAAAAGGTCACGCCGATCCTGGGTGTCTGTACATATGTTCGATGTGACTTTTTTCAGGGGTCAAATCGGGGGTCTAAATTGCTTCAAATCAAAAAATGTTCAACATGAAAGTTGTAGATCTCGACTCTCGTCGAGATCTACAACTTTCATGTTGACCATTTTTTGATTTGAAGCCGTTTAGGTTTCCAATTTGGGCACGAAAAAAGACACGCACGGAACGAGTCGTCTGTACAGATTTTCAGCGTGACTTTTTCGGGGCCGAAATCGGAGGTCTATACTGCTTCAAATCAAAAAGTGTTCAACATGAAAGTCATAGATCTCGTCGAGGTCTACAACTTTTATGTTGAACACTTTTTATTTTAAAGCCGTTTAAGCCCCCGTTTTGGCCTCCGAAAAAGGTCACGCCGATCCCGGGTGTCCGTAGATATGTTCGGCGTGACTTTTTTCAGGGGTCAAATCGGGGGTCTAAATTGCTTCAAATCAAAAAATGTTCACCATGAAAGTTGTAGATCTCGTCGAGATCTACAACTTTCATGTTGAACACTTCTCATGAAAATGTACGTATAAAACGCAGTTCAAAGAGACGCGAAAATATTTATATTGGTTTGATAGTAACAAAATGGTTTTCAAATATCCATTTTGAAAAATGAGAATTTGCTAATAGTAATGGTTTGCTAGAAATCAAATTGGGTTTGCTAGTAACAGCACCCTATATTTAATGTACGTAAAGTATCATATGTTTTGCAGGTAACAAGGAAACACAATGGATACAGAGTTATCAGTTGGGCGATTGAATCTATCAGCACATTGGTATGGATACCTGAGGGTATCAACAAGGCGATAACATCCAATTCGCAAGGCAGTTCATGAATCTGACTGATGATTCATGCCAAGTCTATGCACTGATAGGAAACCTGAGGTAACTCAACTGGGTGAACCATGCTATCAGACTGCCGATAGAAGATAGGGGATATCGACGCAGGTGATTCCCCCTGGCTTTAAGGAAAATCAATATCGGCTCAGAAGGTTCGTACTAAATGCTTTTCCCTTAGAGGTATCGACATACCCATACATGGTATTGGTGTAACGCTTTATTATTCCGCTTAACATAGTTTTATGGACGTTTGAGGAACGATAAAGGCTTGAGTACACTTGTAGTAGCTTGTGAAGTGGTTGGGTATCTGATAATAGAGTTTTTCACTTTATACGGCCTTGTACACGGCTATGCACTCAAAACTGCAGCTTAAGCTTTGAAATCAATCCATCCTGAGAGCTACTCGGCCTAGAGAAGTCGTGTCACCAGTTGTGGCAGGCTTCCGACAACGTGTAGAGATTGCTTCAGCGTTCGTGCTCCTCCAACTCATTCCAAGATCCCATGGCCGAAAGAAAATCTAAGAGGGTAGCGACTCCTTTCTTCCATGTCTTTAGGAATGCAATGTATTTCTTTGATTTCCCTTCATACTATGATCGAATGGTGGCACCTAGGTACTCTAATTAGAGGGTTTATTGACGTAGGCCTTGTGACTTGGGTGTGTCGACGCTATTACGACTATACGTGATTGCGAAAATGACCTCAATAAAGAGAGCTTAATGAAAATGCAAAATGGTTGTTTAAAACTATTAATCCGAAAATTAATTTTGCAGTGTTGATTTTATAAGCGTGATAAATTAACACAAGTTGAAGTAAGATTTTTTGGTGCGCAAAAGAAACACATCAACATTCACACAAAGCACTATCCACCACAATTTCCATGATTAGACTTTATAAGATAAAGACAACAATGAACAAATGCACCAAGAAATCAAAATACTCAAACAAGTATGTAATATTTTCCAGCAGTTAATAGTGAAGAAAATAAATCACGTACAATCATACCTTAACGAGTAAAGATGATCTGGCGGTGGCGACAGACATGGCTCTACGAGATGGAGTTGGGAAATGGGGGAGTTAAGCAGCTGTTGAATTCAGGATATGAGATGTTGCTGTGGCTGTTTAGAGGGTGGCTCCACGATGACAATTAAGGGGAGGAAGGCGTACAGAAAACGGGAAATATTGATGTGGTCAGGGCTGCTGCAAGTGGTTCCATGACAGAAAATGGGAAGGGAGAAAAACAGGGAATTTCACTGGAGAATGTGGCTCGCGACTGCTGCACAGACAAAAGAAGTGAAGAAGTCGAGCAGTTTTGAGAAGGAACAACGGAGAACGGTAGGGATAGAAGAGAACAGGACTATCGGGTTTGCAGGAAACTGTCGCACGGAAGTTTGTGGTTTACAATGGGAAGGAGCTTACAATATAAGCTTACGGGAGGGACAAGAGGCGGTGGTCGGTGCTGGATTCCGGTGGAGAAGGAACGAACAATGCAAAACTTTGCATGGGAGGAGAGGAGCGGGGATGTGGGAATCAGTGGTTGGGAAAGGCAATTCGACGGATATAAATGGAAAGAATACGTGGGTTTGACGGGAGAAATCAACCGGAACGTGAATTTCTAAAAATAAATGGAGGAATCGCACCTCTAACTCGCGGTGTCGCACCACGGGTGATTGTCGGTCTGAAAACTCTCTCAAATCAACAATGAAAATAACCCGCAACACCCACCCCTATTTATAACAAGAGAGGGTGGTTGGGAAACGGGTGTGAACGGCTATGATTGGTCGTTACGCCTGAGGCCCTAAAACATAAAAAAAACATAAACATAATAACGCGACGAGCCGGACGCTCTCACGGTCTCGAATCACTAATATGATCATCGCCTCCAGCACAAATATGCAAAAGTGGACCCCGCCAACGTGCGACTTGTAGTCTGATGATGATCTCCATCACCCGACTGAAAGGCATTCATTTTTGACCGACTGAAAAACATGCATCTCCGATGAATGGAGATGATCGTACTGAGGTTGGAGATCGAGGGCAAGTCTATCAAACTCCACCGCAGACATCCAAGTAACATCACAAATGGGGCGTTCGCTCCAGTGTACAAGGTAACAACAAGAGGGGCCGTCTATGGTGGAAATGCCCTCATGCGCCACAACATCAGTAATGCTCTCAACCCTCACCTCCCGTGATGGTGGATCCAGAAGAACTGATTGAATCATAGGTGATGCAAGCAAGTCCGTAGGTACTTGTCCAAGGGGGCCGAGGGAAGGGTCAGCCTGTACTAGGGACGATATAGGAAGTGGATCAAGGTAGGGATCCCAATTCTCGAAAGGCTTAAAGTACGGTGTTAAATCTTCAGTATTAAATACAAGATGAATACACATATCCGCTGGAAGGTCGACCTCATAGGCATTTGCCCCAATTTTGTTATAATCCTATAAGGACTCATTCGCTTTGGTTGCAGTTTCTTAGCGACTCCTTTTTGCGAGCCTCTCCATGCGAAATCGGATCATGACTTGCTCACCTACCCAAAAATGTTGCTCACGCTTGTGTTCATCTGCTCGTGCTTTATATAATTCATTACTGCTAGCAATTGTTTTCCAAATCATTTCAAGCAGTTCATGTATGTGATGAATGAAGGACTCGACGGACTCGTTAGGGTGTGACTAAGAAAACAAGGGTAAGGTCAATAGGTTTCCTAGGCTCATATCCTGACACTATATGAAATAGATTCATGTCAATAGACCTGTTGATGGAACTATTATATGCAAACTCCGCTACGGGTAACACATAAACCCAAACCGACGGGTGATCACCATCTAGACACCGTAATAAATTCCCAAAACTCCTATTGATGACCTCCGTTTGACCGCCAATCTATGAGTAATAGGCGGTAGAAAATTTCAAGGTCGTACCCATTTTATGACATAATGTCTTCCAAAAATAACTCAGAAACCGAACCACGTGGTTAGATACTATGGATTTAGATAATCCGTATAACCGAAAAATGTCTCCCATTAAAACTACATGAGATGTATCAACGGTTTTACGACAAACAATAAAATGAGACATTTTCGAAAACCGGTCTACCACTATGAAAATAAAATCGTGTTTCCTCAGAGTACGAGGAAGTCCTAATACAAAATCCATACTAATGTCGACCCATGGCTGGCGTGAGACTGGAAGAGTATAGAGTACAGTATTTGTTCAGTACTCTTAGCAGTCTGACGGACGTGTGCCAATAAAAGTGATCCTCAAACAGAGCAATCGTCTTGTCCCTGTCAAAGTGGCCAGCGGTACCACATGCATGGAACTCCCAGAAGGAAGTTCGGGGAATGCAGAGACAAGACCGATAATATAAATAACCCTCAACAATATCGAACATCTCAGTGGGCTTGAGAGGATTTCTTAAAAACCCAAGATAAATCACATCAAAATCGGTGCATGTCGGATACTCACTCGGTAAGCGATTGAAAATAGACGTACTAACACTAAGTGTGCGGAGGAGGGCTGTGCGAACAAAAAACAAACAAACCGAGAATTTGGAGTAACAAATTTTATTATCCAAAAAAGGTGTGTATTACAAAGGTATAGTCTCCCTTTTATGTAATAGAGGAGATGAGAGAGATTACAATTAAACAATGTGAGACTAAATAATTACAGGTGTAAGCGGTTTAACATAAAAATAAGCCGAACAGATCGCGCGGTTAGACGAATAGGCTAACCGCCCGACAACCAATAGAAGGAGAGAACAAGCCGCCATGGGAGACCGCCAGACCGTCCGGTCTCCAAGTCGACTGAGACAAACCGTTAGATCGCTCGGACATCAACAACAGTGCGACCACCAAACCGCTGGAGAGAAACCGACAGACCGCACAGTCTCTAATCTGCCAGGGTCAGACCGCCCGGTCTCCATACAGCAACACTCCCCCTCAAGCTGGAGCATATATATCGATCATGCCCAACTTGTCGCAAATGTGAAGAAAGGAGGCGAACACCGGCTTGGTGAAAATATCAGCCAACTCTTTATCGGAGGTGACAAACAGAGTACAAATTTGTTCCTTCAAAATCTCTTCCCGAATAAAGTGCCAGTAGACTTCAATGTGCTTTGTTCTCTCATGGAAAATCGGATTTTTAGAGATGTATATAGCGGCCTTGTTGTCACAAAACATAGGTAGAAGATGGTTGTAGACCTCTCCTAAGTTAAGCATGAGAGCCCGTAACCATTTCAATTGACATGTGGTCGACGCCATACTTCAATATTCTGCTTCTGCGCTGGACCTGGAGATGACAAACTGTTTCTTGCTCTTTCAGCTCACAAGATTTCCCCCCACAAAGGTGCAAAAGCCCGACGTTGACTTGCGGTCTCCTTTGTCATCAACATAGCTCGAATCTGAGTACGCTTCAACCCTCAAATGACCATTCTTCTGAAAGAGTATTCCTTTCCCAGATGCTGATTTAACATACTTCAATATCATCAGGGCAGACTGTAGATGACACTCCCTAAGAGCTTGCATGAATTGGCTAACCTTGCCCACAGCATAGGCGATGTCGGGTCTGGTCACCGTGAGATATATAAGTTTACCAACCAGACGTCTGTACCTCGTAACATCTGAAAGAAAAGGAGAGTCATCCGTCCATGTTTTATCTTCTCCAGTCGCCATGGGGCATCAGACAGGTTTATTCTCAGTCAACTCTACCTCTTTTAGCAAATCAAGAGCATACTTGCGTTAGCAGAGGACAAGAGAATTGGGCTTCCGAGAGATTTCAATTCCCAGAAAGTATTTTGGAGAACTCATATCCTTTGTGACCAGGTGTTGGCGAAGATGCTTCTTTGTCAAGGTTATCTCAGTCTGGTCATCTCCAGTGAGAAGAATATCATTCACATATACCGCAAGCACCACCAGACCCACAGATGTTTTGCGAATAAATAAAGAGTGATTGGCAGAAATTCTCGTAAAACCCACGACCGCCACAATCCCGCTGAACTTGTCAAACCATGCCCGAGGGCTTTGCTTTAGGCCATAGATAGTCTTCTTTAGCCGGCATACCTGTGTCTCCCCCTGAGCAACATACCCTGGAGGTTGCTCCATGTAGACGTCCTCCTGAAGATCCCCATATAGAAAGACATTCTTAACATCCAGTTGAAAAATGAGTCAATCTTTGTTGACAGCCACAGAGAGCAGGGCCCTGATAGTGCTGAGACGTGCAACTGGAGAGAAGGTGTCAAAATAGTCAACTCCATAAGTCTGGGTAAAGCCTTCGGCAACAAAACGGGCCTTATAACGATCCACACTGCCGTCAGGTCGGAATTTCACCACAAAGACCCAGCGACAGCCAACGACATCTGTGCCGAAGGGCGGAGGACAAAGGGTCCATGTACCCCGTTCAATGAGAGTAGCAATCTCCTCATTTATGGCAGCCTTCCAATGAGGAACAGTAAGGGCCACCTGGTAGGAACGAGGGGTGGCAGTGGCAGAGATAGCCAGTACAAAAGCTCTGCGAGAAGAGGTAAGACGATCATAGGAAACAACAGCAGCAAGCGGGTGCTGGGTACATGCCCGAACCCCTTTGCGAAGAGCAATGGGGAGATCCAGGTCAGCGGGTTTCTCAACATCCGGAGCATCCGTGGTGGAGAGAGCTGGCCCGGGAGTAGAGAGCGAAGACAACGAAGAAGAGGGATATAACAGAGGTGAAGAGATAGGAGGAGACGACGGAGAGGGTGGAGGTGGAAAAACCTCGGTAGGTGTAGATTGGTTGAAGGGAACAATAGGAGAATCAGAAGCCACATGAAGAGGAGAGGAGTCGTCAAAGAAATAAGGAGCATTCTCGAAGAAGGTAACATCAGCGGAGACGAACTGCTTGCGTAGAATGAGGTCAAAACAACAATAGTCTTTCTGAGTGTTAGAGTACCCGAGAAAGACACATTTGGTGGAGCGAGGGGAGTGTTTGTCATGAGTGGCGGAGGGAGCGTGCACAAAAGCTGTGCACCTAAAGATACGTCGAGGGAAAGGAAAATAATCCTTGCCCGGATAGAGCATGGAGAATGTGGTTTGACCGTGGAGAACCGTGGAGGGAATGGATTGATGAGATGGCAAGAAATGAGAACCGCATAGCCCCAATAGAAGTGAGGGGCATGCATCTGCGTTAGCAGAGTGCAAGCGACATCAATGAGGTGACGGTTTTTGCGTTCCGCCACTCCATTTTGTTGTGAGGAATAGACACAACTAGTTTGATGAACAATCTCATGTTGCATACAGAAGGATGAAAAAACTTGACTAATATACTACTTAGCATTATCAGAGCGTAAGATTTTAATTGAAAAACCAAACTGATTTTGAATTAAATGATAAAAGGATGTCCATACATCGAATAATTCAGAGCGATCTTGTAAGAGATACACCCAAGTACATCTAGAAAAGTCATCAATGAAGGTAACAAAATACGAACTACCCTGAACAATGGTGAGGATAGGAGCAGGACCCTAGATATCGAAGTGAATGAGATCAAACGGACGTGTAGAGCCACGACCTTGCTTCGGCGGGAAGGAGGAACAGTGATGCTTGCCAAGCTGACAGACGTCGTAGTTGAGAGGAGAACTGTGCGGAGGGAGGTGGGGCAGAAGCTGACGAAGAAGTCGTGGAGGAGGATGATCAAGGCAGAGATGCCACTGTAGAAGATCTGTAGAGGAGGAGGAGAAGACGAACAGAGCGAAAACGTTGTCGAGGAAGTAGAGGCCGCCGCTCTCAGTCCAGTAGCAATCGTCCGTTTGGAGCTCGGATCCTGAAAAAAACAAGAAATTGGAGTGAATGTGACAGAGCACTGAAGCTGCTTGCATAAAGAGGTAACCGACAATAAATTACATGAAACTTTTGGCACATAGAGTGTCTGCCAAGCGAAGAGACGAAGTGACATGAACCACTCCCGTCCCATGGACTGGGGAGGGAGAGCCGTCTGCAACAAGGACCGGGGGAAACCGATCATGTGTTTCTAGGAGAGAAAAGCACTGAGTATTGTCCGTCATGTGATTAGTCGCACCAGAGTCAATTAGCCATTTACCTTGAGTGACCACGTGGGCACTACATGATGACGTGACCACCGAGGCAGACGACTTTGAGGAGGTGGAAGAGTCACCAGAGGGGCGAAGATGTGGATGTTTCATCCAACAGCGATCCACGAGATGACCGGTGCGGCCACAATGAGAGCAGAGGAAGCGGGAAGGGACACGCCCACCAGAATGGTGGTTGCGTCTACCAGAGCCACTCTGTTGAGTCTGGTAAGCATAGTTGTCCGGAGGAGAAGGAGAGGACAGAAAAGGACGCTGAAGTAGAGAGGTGACTGCGGTAATGCGTGCAGTAGTAGCATCCAAAGTGGGAGAGTCCGCCTCGCCCAAGATTTGCTGGCGGATCATGTCATAGGACTCAGAAAGTCGCAAAAGATAGCACACAACAAGAAGTTCTTGGAAGTGTTTGTGTTGTTCGGCCAAATCCGCAGAGAAGGGGCGATGCTGAAGAATCTCAGCCCCTAGAGCCTGAACCTGTTGATAAACAGCAGCAGGAGACATGAAAGAACGGGCAAAGAGGTCCGCATACAAAGTATAGATGCGGGACGTCTGAGCCCCATTCGAGTACAGAGCAACAAGATGAAGCCACGCCTTCTTGACCGTCTCATCATGACGGATGACGGGAAGACATTCATCCGAAAGGCTGTTAGCTAGCCAAGTGTGCACAAGTGCGTCACTAGCGTCCCCGTCGTCAAACTCAGCGGAAGTGGGAGGAGTAGGGTCATCAGTGAGATGGTGGCGTTTGCGTTGCGAGCGAAGAAAGAAGGTGAAGGAGACACTCCAAACCGGGTAGTTGGAACCGATGAGTTTGAAGACGGTGCCAAGATTCTCGGAAGGAGTAAGAGGAGGAGGCGGATTGGCCACGGGAGTAGTGGTGGTGGTAGAGGTACCAGAAAGATCCATGGAAGAGAAGCCACGCGGGTAGAGAAAAGTCGCGCGAACAGCAAACCGCAAAGACTGCGCGAACAAGAAGAGAAGAACAAGAAGAGACTGCGGCGGACAAGAGAGGAAAATGCAACGGACAGAAGACGAGGATCTGCAGTGGTCACGGTGTCAACACCCAGTGGCTAGGAAGGCCACGACCAAGAAGCATAAAAAAGCAGAGGGAAAGAGGTCGTGCGGGTAGAGAGAAGGCCGCGCGGGTAGAGAGAAGGCCGCGCGGATAGGAGAGAGAGAAACCGCGAGAATAGGTCGCGGATAGAAAGAAAGACGGAGCGAGAAGAGAGGCCGCGCACACAAAGGGCAACGACAAAGCAGAGAAGAGAAGAGATGCCGCGCGAATAAACTATAAGAAGAAGGGCAAACCGCGCGGTTAGAAGAAGACACTGAATCAGGCGGAAAAGATCGAGTCCTCTGATACCATATGCGAACAGAAAACAAACAGACCGAAAATTTGGAGTAACAAATTTTATTATCCAAAAAAAGTGTGTATTACAAAGGTACAACCTCTCTTTTATAAAATGAATGAGATGAGAGAGATTACAATTAAGCAATGTGAGACTAAATAATTACAGGTGTAAGCGGTTTAACATAAAAACAAGCCGAACAGGCCGCGCGGTTAGACGAATAGGCTAACTGCCCAACAACCACCAGAAGGAGAGAACAAGCCGCCATGGGAGACCGCCAGACCGCCCGGTCTCCAAGTCACCCGAGACAAACCGTCAGATCGCCCGGACACCAACAACAACAAGGGCCACACGACGACTAAGGGAGTCAGCAGGTTTGTTCTCAACACAAGCACAGTGTTTGAGAACAAAATGGAAATCTTGTAACTATCCGACCCACTTAGCATGTGTATGCCCCAATTTGCGTTGTGAATCAAGGTAGCGCAGAGCCTGGTGATCAGAGTATAAAACAAACTCATGTGGAAGGAGATAGTGCCTCCAATACTGAAGTGACTGCAAGACAACATAAAACTCTCTATCATGATTTGAGTACTTCTGTCGAGCCTCATTCAGCTTCTCACTAAAATAAGAAACTGGATGACCTTCCTGGCTCAATACTTTGCAGATACCAACACCAGATGCGTCACAAGCTACCACAAACACTTTGGAGAAATCGGGCAATCTCAACACAAGTGCGATCGTCAGTTTTTTCTTAATCTCATTAAATACGCGAGTGCCGACAACCGTCCACTAAAAATCTCCCTTCCGTAGGCAGCTCGTGATGGTGCTAAATCCCCGGACAAGCCTCCTATAAAAGGTGGCTAGTCCGTGGAAGCTATGAGCCTCAATGATAGTGGAAGGAATGGACCACTCACGAATAGATCAGAGCTTGTCTGGGTCAACAAACACGCTAGACGCTAATATGATGAACGAAAGTGTACAGAACCAGTCAGGAAGGAACACTTTTTCAAGTTCACAGATAACTTTTCCTTTTCAGAGAACATCAAATACGATCCTCAGATGGCTAAGATGGTCATCAGAAGAGTGGCTATAGATAGAAATATCATCAAAGTAGGCGACCAAGAATTTGCCCATGAAGGGCCAAAAGATCCGAGCTATGACGCGCATAAAGCTGCTTGGGGTATTGGACAGCCCAAATGGCATGACCAACCACTCATAAAGATCATCTTTGGTCTTAAAAGCCGTCTTCCACTCAAATCCCTCACATACTTTAATCTAGTGGTACCCGCTGCGGAGATCGATCTTCAAAAATAACTGAGCACCAGTCATCGTATCAAGTAAATCGTACAACCGGGGGATGGGAAAATGATACTTTGTAGTAATCTTGTTGATAGACCTACTATCAATACAAATTCTCCAACTCCCATCCTTCTTCAGGATGAGGAGAGCAGTAACTGTTCACGGGCTCAGACTCTCTCGAATGAACTTCTTTCTCAACAACTCATCAACCTGCCGCCTGAGCACGGCATGCTCATATAGATTCATCTGGTAATGGGGTAAATTCGGGAGTGAAGCACCCGATGTCAAATCTATGACATGCTAAATATCTCATAATGGGGGTAACTACTCCACTGCATGGCGTTGAGAGCGTTAAGATCACTCAACACTATTGTACTTAGCCTTTTTTGTCACACTTTCCTCTTGGCTTTGACTGCTAGAGCTTGACTCAAAGCCTTCAGTCATCTGGCATTGAGTGAACTGGCTTCACTCAACGCCTGTGGACTCAGACGAATTTTCCAGTCTATCTTCTATGACGTTGACAGAATCAGTATGGCGTTGAGTGAACTGACTTCACTCAACGCTTTTATACTTAGCTTATTTTTTTTTGGCAAAAACTTTGCGGCTTTGACTTAGGCAACAATACTCGACGAATTAAGCCGCATGACATTGAGAGAGTTAACATCACACTCCCCTAATATGTCGACATAATTGTGAAGTGTGTCGACACTTTTGTACTTTTTCTTCAAGTTTTCACCCTGCACATGAAACTTAACCATACATCAAATATAACTTGGTATATATCATTGACTTGTTTGACTTCCTACAAATCAAGAACAATGGGAGCAATAGACTCAACACTCCCCTAAAAAATCCCTCCAATTCCCCATTCTATTCCATCCATCTTCAATTTTCCGACGAACACTGGAAAATATTTCCGGCCACCTACATTAAGCCACCATCAACTAAAAATTTCTTACATTTCTGTTTTTCGGTGATTGCCGGAAACTACTTCTACCATTTATGACGACCACTTCCGACAAGCCACCACCCCACCACCACATAACCACCATAACTACCTCACCCACTACCCCAATGACTCCACCTTAAAACTCCACCACAACCCCTCAAAGTCCATTAACCGCCAATTTTCCGGCGATCACCAAAAACTACCTCCAATGGCCACTTCCGGCCGCCGCCCCTACCACCAACATAACTACCATAACCACTCTACACTACACCCACTATCCCATTTCCTCCACTCTATTAAAATCAAGGCCTCATTCCTAAATTTACACCTCACCTCCTATTTCCACTCCCCCCATTAACTCCTAAAAAACAACACGTGGAGCCACTTTCCAGCCTACAATTGTGCCCCACCTCTCCCTAACAACAACCTGGAATTAATTACAGCAACCTTGAAAGACACATCCAGACCACTCTTCTTGCTACCAACATCTCTTGTAACCCTCACAATGCCAATTCTAGCAACCAGGAAAGGCCATGCAGTCCACTCTTCTTGCTGCCAGCATCTCCTGGAATCTTCCTAGCTCCAATTTCAGTAACCTGAAATTAATTCCAGCAACATTTCCCCATATCCCAGGCCATCCAGAAGCCTCCGGTAGTTTATATCAACAGATGTTATATGTTACTAGTCTTCTCCTATTCCTCCTAGACTCTAGTCATTTCCTCAGCCACACTCCAACAAACTCCCGCCCATCATTCATCTGATGTTAAAGCCCAAGATCAAAAGCTCACAAAAGGCACATTGTATTTTTCTTTCTTGTATTTAGTCCCACATCTGTGCATACTTCTTCCTCCTCTACTCTATATAAAAAGTGGAACTCAGACAAAATCCCTAGTTGTTTTCATCACGTGTGATTCTCTTGGCCTTGCACAAAATCTTTTTGATCGCGCGCGAACCCTCCCGGCCTCACACAAAATTTCCTGCATTTCAGTCCTACGCCGACCCAATAACTCGTTCATTAAGCTCAGATACTGGCTCACCAAAAGGTCCTTGCCCACGCCTCTGCTCCGTGTCGTCTGGGCTGCAACCTTCTTCCAGAATTTTCAACAACGCCTACAACTTCTCTGGCATTTCCAGTAGATTCCACGTACTCGCCAAAACATCGCAACCACATGCTTATGGGCACTAATAAGCTTTGGGATGAGACATCCCCTCCCATACAAGACATTACATGCGCGTGGTCGGTAAACTCATTTATCTTATCGTAACCAGACCTAAGATCTCCTATGGTGTTGGAAGGATCAGTCAATTCATGCAAGCTCACATGGAGTGTCATCTACAAGATGCTTTAAAAATATTAGAATACATAAACAACTCTCCAGGAAAAGGACTGTTGTTTGAAAGAAGCAATCACTTAGGCATTAAGACACATTCTGATGCTAACAATGAAGATGACAAAGGAGATCAAAAATCTATTTTGGTATGCTGCACATATGTCGAAGGAAATTTAGTCATATGCAAAAGCAAGAAACAAACAGTAGTGTCCAAGTCAAGTGTTAAAGCTGAATACAAAAGTATGACACAGACTGCCTGCGAATTGAGGTGGTTAAGAACACTTCTAAAAGACTTGGAAAAAATCTATGATTATTCTCTACATATGTTTTGTGATAATAAAGTTGCAATCTACATATCTATAAATCTAATATTTCATGAAAGAACAAAAATATATTGAAATTAATTGTCACTTCATCAAAGAAGAAATTGTCAAACTTCAAATACGTACTGTGTTTGTTCCCTTAACAAAGGAGTTGACTGATGTCTTCAACAAACCAGTTTCTTCCTCTATTTCAGATATTTATGTCAAGCTAAAAATGATCAATATATATTGTCCAGCTTGAGGGTGTGTTAAAGCCCGAGATTAAAAGCCCATAAAAGGTTTCATTGTATTTTTTCTACTGGTATTTAGTCCCACATTTTCAACATATACAGACTTCTTCCTCTTCAACTCTATATACAGAGGAGAACGCTAATGTAATAACTTGATTTTTTAGGAATAATAAATTTATTTATTTCAAACATTCATAGCCCCCATACATCCCAACAAGGGGATGATCCTATTACTCTTGCTCTGCCACTGTCCAACAAACATTCCAAGTATTTCCCGGGGATTCAGATCAGCCTAATTTCCTCATTCCAGCCATGAGAGGCTTGCGGGAGATCTACCAAGTCCTCTATTTCCTAATTATGTATGTTTCTAACTTAAGTTATTTTTTATTTGTTGAATTGTGTTAAATCCCTATTTGAGGGGATATTAGTTTGTAATTGTTGTTTCCAAACTTGGAGTTGTTTTACATTTCACTTGCTTAATCATTTGATTTAAGTCCAACTAACACTTATACGATATCACATATTTCCTTGTTTGCTAAACTTTATTTAATGTGACATATCTTTAATTTTTTATTATTAAAACATATTATTATTGCAAGTTAAAAGTCATTGGAATCATATTATTGCATGCACTGATCGCCAATTATCCCCTCAATAGGACCGTACTACGTCAGATTGTATCAGAGCACGGGTTTGGGTTTAGCTTAGAATACCGCGGAACTAGAACCGCTATTCCTTAGACATATCACATATGTCCACCATCTATGAGTCAGTCGAGAGAGTACACTCAATAGCCCGGGGATAGATTCAATCGTCATTTACGCAGACACCTCAAGTGATTATTTAAATGATCATCACACCCGTGATGAATTTTTTTAACACCCCACCTACTGAACCCCCTGACCGTGTGCCCCTCTAGAATGAAACCTGGAGGATTGTAGAACCTCTGCATAGAAGATCTGTTATGTCCATCGACTATCATTCATTTCATTGTGTAGCATACATGAGTGTATCCGATGTAGGAGTATTCACAATAAAATTATTTATAAATCATATGTTGATAGCAACAAAAAATTACAAAGTTTCAAAAAGGAGAACATGTGTTGATCTGCATGTGTTAACCTTGCAATAGGAAATTACAAAGTTAACTGCTCGAAAAATAAATGTCAAACAAATGGGCCCTTGCAAGGTTATCAAAAAAATTAGAACTAATGCTTGTGGACTAGATATTCTGCAGAGTATAAGAATTTCACCTGTATTCAACATAGAAGATTTGACTCCATTCTTCAAGCTACATTATGTACCCTTCGCCTCCCGCCGCTTCAGCTCCTCATCCCTAGATTTTGCCTATTATTTCACTACAAACCCAATTGTTGCTTACTACCTCACAACAACCCTAGCTTTCACCTACTGGTACAACCCCAAGCTTCACATACTACACTATAGCTCCAGTCTTTGACACTGATTGACCAGCCGGCTTCTTTCACAACAGTATCACATTTTACGACATAGGTATCATCTTTGATTCTTCCACAACAGTATCATACAATCAATCACATCGACGATAACAAAATTACCATCATCAGTACCTTCTTCAATATGACTCCAACTCCGACATCTTCAACACAATCTCAAATAGCAGCCGCACCACTGGCAGCGGCGTCACTAGATTTAGCAGTGCCATCCTCGATTCCATCGATACCAACAACTTCAGCAACACCGGCTCTAGCCTCTGTAGTAGTTGTACCCTCAAACCTGGTCCACGAGTTCAGGACACCATCAGAGTTAGAGAGATCCACCTTGCCTTCGGACAAGATCACAATCATCCTCATTCACAGAGAAGAATGCTTTCAAGACAGAGGAAATTAATGGGGCTCGCGAAACAGATCGACCAATGGGAGGATCGGAACCGTCCATTTTATGTGGATCGACAATCTGAGATTTTTAGTTATTTTTTTGTATTTTCTTGATTTTTTATTTCATGTATTTTGATGGGGTGTTCATCATGATCGGAGAATCACGAACGTCCATGATGGCCTCGTACTCACTAAATAGGGATAGAAGGTTCAACCGGAAGACATTGAAAGTTTGAGGAAGAAGAAATCCTCCTTTCGATCACCCGGGGCTGAAACGGGAAAATCCGTTTGTCGAAACTTGGAAGTCATCTCCTCCATATCCCCTCCACACCTCCCGGCCGACCACCCATCCTCTATCTTCCTAGCCGGCCTCTTCCTCCCCATCTCCACTAGCCGACCAACACCACTACCTCAAACTCCCTTCCAAAATTCCTCCACCACCTTCACCATCCAATTCCAATCATCTTCCATTTTCAATAAGGGATGATAATTTAATCTAGGGTTTTGTTAAGCACAAGTAAAAGTCTTAACAACCGGGCAACAAATTAACGTGAGAAAATAATTCCACAAGCGTTAGGATTAAGATCACACAATACAAGAATTTAAACTTACGAAAAACAGGTAAATGTTAATTATGACCAAGCTCTAAGATTAAGATCCAAATAAAATTAGGCATACATTAAACTAACACAATACAAGCACAATTGCGAAGAGTATACCTTCGGTTCACAAATGTAGTAAATGGAGTTCAGGTTTGAACCAGGGGGTCAAAGGAGTCTGACTTCAAATTGCAGAGGGAAACAAGTCAGGAAGGTTGCAAACTGGAGAAATTGGAACAATGGTTGCCATAGGACTCGACTGGATTCAGATGACTATAGATGGTTTGACAGTGGTTGAACGGAGGTGAGGGAAGGTGGAGATGGCATATGGTGGTCGGAGGAAGTAAAAATGGTGTCGGGAAACAAAGGCAACCGTACTAGTGGAGTCAAGTTGTGGGATGCTGAAAACTCTGGATCAAATGGGAGAAAGTGCTGAATCTATCAGATGGTGAGTAAGGAGTGGTCGTCAGATCCCATGAGGGCTGGCAATGAAGGCGAGGTCGGGCAAGGCATCGTTGGTGCTGGAAGAATAATCAAGCAAAGTTGTGGTTAGGCATGAGATAACAGCCGCTCATCTGGGGATTTTGAGAAACAGGGAATACTGTTTGTTTTTTTTAACCCAAAGCTCCCTATAAAAGAAAAAGGGGATGTTTATATAAAGATTTGGACTTATGGTTGATTTAGTCAAAAGCGTATATTTGGTAGGAGCTCAATTAGCTAAAATTATAATTTGAAATACCAAAAAATTAAATGAGGCATTTATTTCAGGGACTCAATAATCTCTTAAATAATAATTCCTATAACTAAAGATATGATATTTTAATCGTTAATTTTAGGATTTTGTAAAAAATACTCATTTTAATTTATTCATAGCATCGCTTTCCGCAATTAACACTTAGTTTAATTTGACAGATCATTTACTCATGGCGTTACCAGATGATCACCCTAAATAAGTCATAACAACAAACATGATAGATAAGTGTGATATAAACGCACCAGTGCTAATAACATGCATGAAAAAAAAATAAAACTTGTGCAAAATAAAATAAACTTGCAGATGATCTTGACCGTACATAGTGAATTATAAGTCTATAGCCGACTTTCAAGCATCACTGAATTTGGAGAAAATTTCCGAGCTCTCGTAGTCTTTCCACAAAGTGATTCCATGGATCATTGATGTTGAAGACAAGATAACTACTTTTCCTAAGCACTGAACTCACCATAACTACCTCACTAAATAATCACCCATCAAATACCAAAACATTGTTTGTAACTGTTGTTTTTCCACAACTGCAGGACATGCCCCCTCTCTCAGCACCTATGCACGCCATTCAAAACCCTCCTTGACCTTAGTCGACACCCTCATCATCTTAATAGTGAATGCCCGACACCTGCAACCCCCTTCCTTGCCTGGCCAAGCCCTCCTTCCACAACAAAAATCTGCCAGCACCCGAAATTCAGTGCAGTCTTGCAGCGTTACCACTTTACAACCTTTAAATCTCCAGCATTTCACTGTTACGGTCTCCTATTGTTTATGTAAGTTCTTGTTTGAAGTCAATATTACTTATTGTTAAATATATATAATTGGGGATTTCAATTTGTAAAAGTTTGGACGAAATAAATTATACTTGAAAGGTTTATTGGTTGAATGTTTAATTGAAGCAATCTCTCTTTAACTTCAGTTTGATATTGCTTGTATTTCTAATGCTTAATAAAGTAAATGCTTGTGAAATCTACTATTAATTTCAAAATTGATGGTAAACAATCTCACTGCATCGCATTGAACTATGCCCCCATGACACTTCACTAACGTTATATCACTATAGTTCACTTACGACACGACTACAAACCACATTCACTACAACCGTCCCAAGTCAATATCACTATTGCAATTCAATGAATTTTCTACATTTTAAAAGCAAATCTTACACATACATCTTGCTGATTTTCTCTTTGAAAAAAATATAAATCTGGTTTTCACATATTCAGCTATAAAAAAAACTAATTGATTTAAGTATAAGCTACATAAAAGCAACAGTACCATTATGAAATGCTCACCATTAGAACATGTTAAAATATGCATTGTATGTAATAATTGGCCAGTGATATTTTTTTCTTTTCCGTATTGTATTATCCGCCTCCATCTATAGAGATGAATGCTTGAAATGAATTGAACCATCAATTTTCTCTCGTGCAACATGGCATCAGAGTGATCATCGTGCCCTAGCCGACTCTTGATTGTTTATGATCGTCCCACTCTTCCTCTAAGCTCGCTCAGCTTCCGCTCAGACCGCTCCGCCGCTCGTCGGCCTTTTCCGTGCGCGCCCATCTTCCGCATCCATTTTTTTCCTGCCTTCCGCATCAGCTCTTTCCGGTCTTCCACACATCTCCCCCGTAAACAGACGCTCGCCTCCAGCTGGGGCTCTTCAACATTCCATTCTCTCTTCTCCAGTGACTGTTCGACGTTGTATCCTCCATGCGATGAGTTCGTGCTCCTATTCGGCACCATTTTCTCTTCTAGTAGTTGCATGGAGTGGATTTCTCTTCCTCTCCTCTTTTGTATTAGTGTGTGCTCGATGTAATATGCCAGTCTTGGATGCCCCAAGTCTTTGGTGGTCTCCAAATTTCTATTATTGAGCCACAATGTCAAACAGTATTGATTCTCCTGCTCTCTCATATGCAATTGTTCCTCCAGTGAGCTCTCTCTGTGGGATCCATGATCATAATACTCAAATTATTACCATTCGTCTGGATGATTCCAATTACCTTTCATGACCTCGTTAAATCACCTTGGCACTCAAGAGTCGTCGTCTCTTTAGTTATGCCAATGGACAAACTCGAGAACCGGAAAAAGCCTCACCGTATAGGATACAATGGGATTCAGAGAACTCTTTAGTCATGACTTGGCTCACAAATTCTAGACAGGAGCCCATAACTCGCAACTACTAATTTCTCGACACTATTACTAACATTTGGCGGACAACAGAGTCTACATACACTAGGAGGGGTAATGGCAGTCAGATCTTTTAGTTAAAACGGAATATATTCGTACTTCGACAAGATGATCGCGCTCCTTCTGTATATTATTTGGAGTTTACAAAGTTGTAACAAGAATACAATCATTTGATCCCCACACATTTATTGGCCTTGTTGATGAGGCGATAGTTCGAGCCCGAGAAGACCACAATCAAACCTTTGAGTTTCTTCATGGCCTTCATTGGGAGTTGATCAGATCAGTGTTCAAATTTGGGGCGTTCACTGCTGCCGTCTCTCAATGACGTTTAAAGTATTGTGCAACAGGAATTCAATCGTCGACAAACCTTGCTTCCCGATTTGGTTCTTGAGAGTTCTTCCCTTGCTGTTGCTACTTATATTCTGGGCATTCTCCAGACCCGTGATTCTAAGATAAAGGGATCTGATAAAAACCATCTATTTTGTGATTATTGTGGGAAGAGCCGTCACACCAAAGATACTTGATTCAGACTCCGTGGGTTTCCTCCACCGAGAGGGAGTGCTATACCTTGTGGTGGTCGTGCATTTGGGAGACCTCTAGGTCGTCATGCCTTTCCTCGCTCTGCTCATATCATTGATGTCGTTAGGGACATCCTTCCAATGCATACTGGACCCAACTCGTCTGCTCTTCCCGGTGCATTTTATGCTAACGAAGTGCTTTCCCATCGCCCGTGATGCAGAGTCTTTCTAAAGAGTCTATTGCCTTATCATCCTCCTTTTATGCTCATATTGGGACTATAGGTGCTCATTTTGCTACATCTCATTCTTCCACCCAATGAATCATTGACTCCGGTGCAACAAACCATATGACTAGCTCGGCCTTAGGTTTCATATCATATACCCATTTATTTGACCGTGACAAGGCGAGCCTTGTTGATGGTCTCTTTCCTCTATCGTTGTAAAGAGCTCCATTTCCTATTCCTCTCTCACCTTATTATCGGTTCTTCATGTTTCCAACTTCACTCGTAATTTACTTTATATTAGCCACCTAACCAATTCTATGAACTGCTCTGTAATTTTTCTTCCTTCCTCTTGAGTTTTTCAGGACCGGACGACGGAGAAGGTGATTGTCATTTGGCTCTGGTAGCATGCTCAATGGTATTTATGTGCATGAGTCCAGCCCAGTGCCACCAACACAGACTCTTCATTCCATCACTTCTCATCATTTGTATTCCTGACATTATCGCTTGGGACACTCTTATACTCATATTATGAAATTATTGTTTTCTGCTATGTCTACTATTGTTTTTTATTCTTTTGTGTGTGATGTGCACACTTAACAAATATCGACGCACTACTTTTAAACGTGTTTTGTTACTAGTTCTATCCATTTTGGTGTTATTCATGCTGACGTATGTGGACCTTGCCAAATACTTCCATTTCTAGTTGTGCTTGATTTGTAACATTTATTGATAATTTTCTCGCACTAATTAGTTATATTTGTTGAAACAAAAAGTGATTTGTTTCCTATTTTTAAAAAATCAATAAAATGAACTTCACTCAATTACAAACCAATATTAAAATCTTATGCAACGACAATGTCCACGAATACATGGATTCACAGTTTGAACGATATTTTGCTGATCATTGCATTATTCTCCAAACCACTTACGCTTATTCTCTTGCCTAGAGTGAGGTTGTTGAGCGTAAAAATTTCCATCTGTCAGAAACAATGTTGTCAGGATCGACATCCTAAGTGGATCGTTTTGAGGTTGGATAGGATCGTAGGATCGGATCGAGTATCGCAAGATCCTACAACATTCATAAATTAAGACAAAAAATAGAATTTTGTATCTGTTAGAGAATATTAGAAAACATGATGTATTGACCCATTAATATGACACATATAGGATTTAGTGCTTGGTCCCACATTGTTTGTATAGCTAAGTTTTCTTCTCCTCTCTCCTAAATATTTGTACTCATACTTGTATTTTTGTATTCAAAAAGTATATACAAGGTTTGGACCTTTCTTTACATGGTATCAGAGCAGTACGGTCCGGCCTGTTTTTTCTTAAACCGCCCAGTTCCCTGTTAACCGGGAGGCTTGTGTATTCTGTCTAACCGCACGGTCTTGCAGCCCCTCTCTTTTCTACCCGCCTTTGTCCCCTCTCCCGTGGATCCACCACCTCATTCTCTTCTACGCTCCTTTATAGCCTCTTCTCTCTCTGGCACGTGGAACCCACTCCCGTACGGACCGTCTCTCTTAACCGTCACGATTTCCCCTCTACCAGCTGCGGCTTCCCCTATTAGCCGGATAGCTCTTTTCTTCTTCCCGCGGTTAGCCCAACCCGCAGTTGCTCTACTCGCGGATAGTCTTTTCTTCCCGCGGTTGCTCCCTAACCGTCTGGCTTCTAGCGCGGTTTTCTCGCTCTACCTATTGCCACCTGATTTCTGCCCATTGCGACCTGATTTCTGCCCGTTGCGGTCACTTCCCGGTGTTCTCTTCGCGGCCTCTTCTCCTGTCGCGCAATCTCTTCGACGCACGGGGTCCAACTCTTGTCGCGCGGTCTCTGGTTCTCTTCTTGTCGCGCGGTTTCCTTCCTGTCGAGAGGAGTTCCCCCTTCTCTTGCCGACTGCCTTGCCGCTTCTTGCTTCTCGGCTTGATCAGTTATTCGTGCAGACTGTCTATACCAATCCTGTGTGGTTTGCTTCTAACTGCACGATATGGTGACTTCGCCGTGGTTGATCTTGGCGCGGTCTGCTCCTAGCCGCTTGAACTAGTTCCTGTTCGCCGGTTTGTTTTTTTTGGGCTTGTTGCGGGCTTCCTCTAACCGCACGGTAGCATGCTTGCTCCCTACCTTGTTACCGGCCTCTGCCTCTTTTAATCGCTGCCCGCCCGGACCCTTGTCGTCTTAATTTAACCGTTGCGGTCTCATGGCGTCCGAGAATTCTAATGCCTCCTCTGTTCTCCCTGATCGTGTTACGACTCCAGTCCCAGATCTTCGCGATGAACTTCGAATTACTACTATCTCTCTCAGTGGGAAGCACAATTTTGTGGAGTGTGTTCACTCGGTTCGGCATGTCCTGCAGACGAATGGTTTTCTTCAACATCTCACCCTGGTCCCGCCGACCGCTCCAACCGATGAGTGGCTTCGCGATGATGGTCGCGTTCAATCTTGGCTACTCAACTCCATGGACGCCGAACCCTATCAGATGGCTATGTATCATGACACAACAAAGTCCATGTGGGAGGAACTCCATTCTTTTTAGTCGAGACAGAATAGTTTGCAACACCTGTTTGAATCATCTCGAATCTTCAGAACCTTGATCCCGGGGGACCTGGTGATATGATCTCCTTTGTTGCTAAAGCCAAGACCCTGTTAGAGGCCAGGATCTAGTATCACCCTCTCACTACAGATCTGACCACTCAGCAGGCCCAAAAAGAGGTTGTCGGGATTGCGAAGATGATGTCTCGGGTTCCCTCTCACATCCACAGTGTTCGGGCCCATCTCTCATATACTACCACCCCATCTTTATCTGATGTGTGCTTCATGCTTCTAAAGGTCACATCGCCCCCGGATACTCCTGTTACTCCCTCCCCAATGCTTCTCCAACACTCTTCACCAGCTCCGCATGCTCGGGGGTCCTCTGCCCGTGGGGGCCGTAACACATCTCGGGGACGAGGTCGGTCTGGAAAATCTACGTTTAAGAGAACCTATTGCGGACGTGATGGCCATCTTGAGGCCACTTGCTATCGTAAACATGGTCTTCCACCACATCTTGTTGCTCCTTCTCTGGTTGATCCTCCTGCTGCTCCTACTGCGAACTTTGCTGCCTCTGCTCGGGCAGACATTGATGCTCTACACACTCAGCTCCAACACCTGCAAGGGGTGATCTCTCGTTCGTCTGGCTCTATTGCATCTATTTCCAATGAAGGTATTTCTTGTCTCTCGCAAAGCTCTCACTGGATTGTGAACTCGGGTGTCACGCATCACATTACTTCGTAACGCCCTCCACAATATTCAGTGACTGCTCACCCCAAGTTCATCATTGTGGAAATGGTGATACCACCCCCGTCTCTGGTGCTGCTGATATACCCCTCTCACTCACTTTGTCTCTGACTTTTGCTTTTCATGTTTCCGGTTCCCAAATTAACTTACTCTCTGTTAGTCGTCTCACACAAGACCTCAATTGTTGTGTTACTTTCACACTCTCTACCTTTGTTGTGCAGTATCAGAACACACAGAATATCATTAGTAAAGGACGACTGTCAAATGGGATCTATTTCCTTGATGTCACGCCTTTTGCTCTTTCCGTTGTTTCTACTACTGACTGACATCATTGTCTCGGGCATGCTCCCTTCCAGATTCTCAAGAAAGCACTTCCAGATGACTCTCTGCATGAGTTTTTTTGTGAGTCGTGTATCTTTAGCAAACAACATCATGTTTCTTTTTTTCCTACTTGTACTCGGAGTGATACTCCATTTTCATTAGTACATTCTGATATTTGGGGCCCTTATAAAACCCCCAGTATGTTTGGATATCAATATTTTGTCACTTTTATTGATGATTATTCATGCTTAACCTGATTATACTTACTTCGGGATCGTGCTGAACTCACCACTACATTTTGTGTCTTCCTAAGCGAAATACGTACACAGTTCCCCTCTCCTTTAAAGGTTATTCGCACGGATAATGTCAGGGAATACACTAGCCGAACATTTGCGAACTTATGCACCGAGTTTGGTATTATACATCAAACCTCATGTGCATATACGTCTCAACAAAATGGTGTGGTCGAGCGAAAGAATCGACATCTTTTTGATGTTGCTCGGTCCCTCATACTATAAATGCATGTTCCTACTCGCTTTTGGAACTTTGCTGTCTCTACGACAGGTCACCTCATCAATCGCATGCCCTCTTCTTTGCTCGACCATGCTACTATGTTTAGTCTCCTCTTTCTGTCTCAATCCTCGTTTACTCTCACGCCTCGTGTGTTCGGTTGTATATGCTATGTTCACAATCTTGATCCGGTAACAGATAAGTTTGCTCCTCGAGCCAGCAAGTGTATGTTTCTCGGGTACTCTCGGACCCAGAAAGGTTATGTGAGTTATTCTCTGACTCATGACAAAGTCGTTATCTCCGCCGATGTTACCTTTCAGGAGGGTCAACCATTCTACAACTCATCATCTGACATTGCTCCTTTCTCTTCTTCCATTTCTCGTCTGACTATCCCCGTCACGTGTTCTCTACCACCGCTACTTCTAACCCCCCCTCCGGCACCTGCTCCACCTTCACCATCCAAACCACCCCTTCTTCGTGTCTACACTCGTCGTACCATGGTCTTTGGAGCTCTACAACAGCCTCCCTCTACCAGTGCTATCCCGTGGACTGACGATCCAACATTACCATCCATCGCTCACCTCATGGCTAACTATGTCTCTATGCATTGCCTTGCTCCACCTCTACGCAAGTTTGCTCTCTCCCTCTCCTCAATTTCTATTCCTAACTCAGTGCAGTAGGCTCTTCTACATCCAGGGTGGCGCACGGTCATGAACGAGGAAATGACTGCTCTTTGGTTTAACCAGACTTGGGATATGGTTCCTCCTCCTCCCGGACACTCGTGTGTCAGTTGCAAGTGAGTGTTTACAATCAAACATGCTCCGGATGGGACAATAGACCGGCACAAGGCCCGACTTGTGGCGCGTGGATTTACTCAACAACAGACACTTGATTATGATGAAACATTCTCTCCCGTTGTCAAATTGAACTCTGTTCGGGTACTCATCTCCTTGGTTGTGCACCGACACTGGCCTCTCCATCAGCTAGATATTAAAAATGTCTTCTTGAATGAAGACCTTCTAGAGACTGTCTACATGCATCAATCTATTGGGTTTGAGACCATGGGGGAGTCTCATATCTGCCTTTTTCGAAAACCATTTATGGTCGCAAACAGTCTCCTCGGGTTTGGTTTGAAAAGTTTAGTAAGGTTGTTCGCGATGTTGGATTCAAGCGGAGCTTGACCGATTTCTCTCTATTCACTCGTCATCAATCAATTGGGACTGTCATTCTCTTAGTATATGTGGATGATAACTTGATTACTGGCGATGACACCGCGGGGATACAGAAAAACCAAGCAACACTTGAACTCCGTTTTCCAAACGAAGGATCTGGGGGGTTTAAGGTACTTTCTTGGACTTGAGGTTGCGAGACGACTCGATGGTCTTGTTATGTCACAACGAAAGTATTGCCTTGATCTCCTCCACGATGCTGACTATTCTAGGTGTAAACCTGCAGAAACTCTGATGGATGTCAACCACAAGTTATGTGTCCAAGGGTCTGACTCCGGTTCCCTGCTTACGAACCCCAAGTAATATCGGCGTCTTGTGGGAAAATTGATTTACCTAACCATTACAAGACCTGATATTTCATTTGTTGCTGGAGTTGTCAGCCGATTTATGCACGCTCCTCGGACTTTTCATCTCCAGACAGTGGAACGCATCCTCAGATATTTGAAGACAGCTCCTGGACAAGGATTGGTATATAAGTCATCTTCCTCCCAATCTGTTGTTGCATACTCAGACGCGAACTATGTGGGTTCCCTGGATGATCGACGCTCTACTACAGGCTTCTGTACCTACTTTGGGGGGAATCTTATTACTAGGCGTAGCAAAAAGCAGTCTGTTGTTGCTTGGTCATCCGCTGAAGCAGAGTATCATGCAATGACAACGGTTGTATCGAAACTCACCTGGCTTGAGGGTTTGCTTTGTGATTTGGGGGTCATTTTATCCTTACCGACAATCTTGTTTTGCGATAGTCAGACTGCAATTCACATTGCGAAGATCCTGCGTTTCATGAGCGAACCAAACACATCGAAGTTGACTGTCATTTCATTCGTGAAAAGGTTCAATTAAAGAAGTTAGAGCTGGAGCATGTTCCTGCGTCACGACAAGTTGTTGACATTCTCACAAAGGCATTACCACGACAAATGTACCATCAGTTCTTATCCAATCTTGGTGCCGACGACTTGTACGCTCCAGCTTGCGGGGGAGTGTTAGAGAATATTAGAAAACATGATGTATTGGCCCATTAATATGACCCATATAGTATTTAGTGCTTCGTTCCACATTGTTTATATAGCTAAGTTTTCCTCTACTCTCTCTTATATATTTGTACTCATACTTGTATTTTTGTATTCAAGAAATATATACAAGGTTTGGACCTTTCTTTACAGTATCATTAAATTACATGCTCAATTAATAAAAAAATCAATAAATTGAGTAGTATGTGACTAACAATATTAAAATTTTTTTGAATAACTAAATCAAAATGATAATATCATACTAAGTTCAATTTCAGTTTCAGGGAAGACACCCAACGTTTACTAATAATAAAAACAAATATGGAGTGGAAGCGACCGAAGAAGCCACTCTTGGCCTCTATTTGCAGTGGGCAATCAACACTTGGGATATGGTAAATTAGCATGATATGATTCTGCGATGGGGCATGGGGGAGTGATTGAGATAAGTTTAAACAATGAGTTAGGGCGTTGGACCGATTGAATGAGGTCGGGATAACATTGTACATGTTTCTAGTTACCTTTGGTCATGCCGGTAGAATCGGTTAGGATCGCGATCCCAAAGATCCTAAGATCCGGATCGCGATCCCAGTCGTAGATGTGTTGATTTAGATCCTCGGTAAGATCCAGATCGATTTACAAAATCTGGATGATCCTACGATCCGGATCGCGATCCTGATAACCATGGTCAGAAGTTGCTCGATGTCTTTTATCCACCATGCACCTTCCAAAATATTATTGGGGTGATGAAGTTCTCACTGCGGCATATCTTATCAATCGTAAGTCGTCGCATGTCCTTGGAAATGACACCCCTCTTGACATTCTCCATGTGCCTCCTCAACATTCCACTAAGGTGTTTGGATGTGTTTGCTTTGTTCACATCCACCACCCTGATCAACTAAATTTGATCTTTGAGCGCTCAAGTGTCTTTAATGATTACTCTCCCACACATAAAAGATACAAATATTTTCATCCACATACAAAAACAGTCATTGTCACAATGGATGTCACGTTTCGTGAATTTGAGACATATTTTGCGCCCTCGGGTGACTCTATTTCTATGCCCTCTCCTACTGTTCCTCTGCCCGTTTAACCACCTTATCCCTCGGATGACTCTAGTTGCCTTTGAAAGTGAGCCCCTCTAATGTCACTATATATATTCCTTTTACTGCTCCAAGCTTGCAGGTGTATACTCGGTACACCAAAGGGACCAGCACGCAAGGCCCTATTATGCAACCAAAACAACCATTGGATCCTGACTCAGGGCCTTCTGAACCACCCACCGCTCTCAGGAAAGATAACTGATCTTGCGCCCAATATCACTAATCACATTATGTATCTTACGACCCTTTTTCTACTCTCCATAAGATATTCGTGTCTTCTCTTACTTCCATTTCCATACCCTCATCTTGGCACGATGAACATGAGATCCCTATTTGGTGAGAGACGATGTTTGAGGAAATGATTGCTCTTAAGAAGAATCAAACATGGTATTTGGCACACCTTCCGCATGGGAAGAAAACTGTCAGGTGAAAATGATGTTCATCATCAAACGGAACTCTCAAGGAGTTGTTGAAATGTGTAACGTGAGGCCGGTGGCAAGAGGTTATACACAAACCCTTGGAATCGACTATCGAGGAACATTTGCCCTAGTAGCAAAGATGAACACAATTAGAGTTATGCTATATTGTGCTGCCTGCAATGGATAGGATCTTTGACAACTTAATGTGAATATGCATTTCTCCATGGGAACTTGCATGAAGAGGTCTATATGGCTAATCCACCGGGCCTTACTCCCAAAGGTTTCGAGGGACAAGTTTGCAGGTTAAAGAAAGCCCTATACGAGCTAAAATAGTCTCCTAGAGAATGTTTTGAAAGATTTTACAAAGCCATGTTGATCATAGATTGTTCATCAAACATAAGATATGTAAACTTACTACCCTCAATTTCTATGTTGATGGTATTGTTATAACTGGTGATGACGTGGAATAAATCAAGATTTTAAATAAAAATTTGCTAATGATTTTGAGATCAAGGATCTGGGAGAACCCAAATATTTTTTGGGTATTTAAGTAGTAAGGTCTAAGAGTAGGAAGTGCACAATGGAACTTCCTAAGAAGATTAGGGATGAGTGGATGCAGAATGTCTGAAACCCCAATTGAAGCAAACCACAGATCAGAGAGTGATGAAGGAGAGGGGGTTGAAGACGTCTCTGAATTTCAAAGACTGGTAGGGAGGCTGATTTACCTGTCTCATATATGACCTGACATCTCTTATGCAGTGACCAGTATTGTGGCTATCGGTTGACATATCCGACATGAAGGTTTGAGAGCTAAAACAACACAACCATTTTAAATTTTGTTCGCAACATTTTGAAAAAAACGGGCCAATATATCAATTTTAATCGATATATCGGTCCAAAAAAACGAGGATATCGTTTTTTGTTATTTTTTTATACTTATTATTTTTATTCGCCGCAGGTTTTTAATTGCTCGTGCTTACCGTTGGTGTTATCCCCCACTCGCGCTCACTGGTTGTTATCTTTCCCGTGCACTCTCGGCACTCTAGCTCCCTGGTTCTTTCTTCTACATGCTAGTTGGTGCTCTCAACCTAGTTGTTGTCTCGCACTCTCGGTAATCCAGCATTTTGGTTCTTTCTTCTCCCTGCTCGCTGGTGCTCTCACGCTGGTTGTTCTCTCGCACTCACGAAACTCTAGCTCTCTAATTCTTTCTTCGCTCTGCGTGACTGGTGCTCTCACTCTGGTGATTCTCTCATGCTCTCGGCACTCTAGCTCAATGGTGCTCTCACTTTGATTGTTCTTTCTTCTCTCTGGTGCTCATCTTGTGAGCTCTCGTCTATCTGCTAGTGCTCTCACTCTCTCAGCTGATGCATTCCTCTCCCAACCTCCCCCTCTCATTCTCTCGCTTTGCATGTTTAGTTTCCTCGTGCTTTGATGGTTGCCTTGATGATCGTGGTTGTCGTGCTGGTTGTTATTTCCCTACTGCCCTGATGGTTGTTGTCATGATGCCTTGTTGCCTTACTCCCTGCTGTCTTATTGGTCGGCTACCCCGCCGCCTTGTAAGTTTTTTTAAAATCAGTAGTTTTAAAAATTTTTAATCATTAAAATATTGTATGTTAAACGTTACAAATAACTATTAATATTTAAAAGTTCAATAGGTTGTAAAATAGAAAGTATTGTGATATGTATAAAAAATAACATTTAATTATATATATAATTAATTAATTATTAAAACCTGATATATGAAATATCTCTGATATATCACTCAAAATATAAAAAACTGCCATGAAACCCCAAATCGACGTGTCCGTGACATCCAAAATCTGCAACATTGGCAATGAGTGTTATCAGCCAGTTCAGGCATGCACCGAAGACTTATCATGTGGATGCTACTCACAGAATTTCAAGGTATCTCAAACCCTTACCAGGGAGTGGAATTTTGTTTGCTCAAAATTCATGCCTGAAAATTGAAATTCACATAGATGTTGATTGGGCCGGGTCAACTGAAGATTGATAATCTACTTCGGGATATTGTTCTCCAGTAGGCGGAAATTTTATTACTTGGAGGAGCAAAAAGAACGGATAGTGACAAGATAAAGCATAGAATCTGAGTTTAAGGACAAGGATCATGGAGTCTGTGAAGACCTATAGTTACGTTCCTTGATGAGTGTCCAGCTCCTTACTGAAGCCGAACCCATCTAACTGTATTACGACAACAAGACTGTTATCAGCATCACCCATAATCCTTCCCAGCATGACCGCACTAAACACATTGAAGTAGATCGACATTTCAACAAAGGGAATACAAAAAAGGGAATTGTGTGAACAACCATTGTTCCCTCGAAAAGACAACTTGCTCACATACAAAAGGATTGAGTGGAAGTATCATTGGAAGGATTGCTAACAAATTGGACATGATTAATATCTCATGTCGAACTTGAGAGTGAGTGTTAAATATGTACTGCTACAATATGGTACAATTGGCACGTGTTATTTTTTCTTTTCCGTATTTTATTATCCGCCTCCATATATTAAGTAGATGAATGCTTGAAATCAATTGAACCATCATTTTCTACCATGCAACAAAACATAATAAATATTGAATAAAATATTAGGAACAGTCGAGAGTGAGAATCAACAGGTAGAGAAGCAAACGAAGACAACTATAGCAATGGTGTTAAATTTCAATGGCATTGGAACTACATAAAGATTCAAAAACTTAATTGATTACCCAAAGAATATGCTAACCTGTACGCAATGCGTTTTGCAAGGAAGATAACTTCCCTAGAATCTCCTGATTCTAACTCTATCGCCAATGCTGTTGGAGAAAATGAGTACTCCTAAAATGCAAAAAAAGCCGTTTTTAAATACAAGTACCTTTAATATTAGTAATGAAACAACAATATGGTGATAAATCAATAAAATTATACTTTCAGAAAAGTGATATATACTAGCCTAAAATAATACTTCCAAATTCGGTCTAGACTTCGATCGGACATACTTACTGAGGTGGTTTATCATTGCTCAAAGTCCCTCGAGAAGACATATCAGCTCGCCCTTTGTTATGAACAGTCTTTGAGATCCGCAAGAGCTGGTTGATTGGACTCTCACCTTGACCTCCGCAGTATGAGTCCCTCCCATATCGAGTTCACCACGATGCCTACCATTATTCCGTCAGTCACGACAAAAGTGATACCTGTTACGGATTGTTCTTAACCCAGTGAGATGTTTAGTCCAGTGAGTGATCTATCTTTTGTGTTCTACTCTTCTCTGGCGACCTTGATTGAGAGTGAGTAATAGCGACTATTAACATCCCTGCCATAGACCCATTTCTTGATATTGTATCTACATACACATTCTTGAGAGTAGGTCTATGTCCCTCTCCCCTTGGAAAGCTGAGTCCGAGGTTTGTTGGTCCTTTTCCAATTATCGAGCGTATTGGCGAAGTGACGTATCACCTAGTTCTACCTGTTGAATTACAGAAGTTACATGATGTTTTCCATGCATCTGCGTTTCGACGAAATATTCCAGATCCTGATCTGATCAATTCTTCCAGTGACGTGCAAATAGAAACTGATTTGTCGAGCCCGACTGAACCTTATCAGATTGTTGATCGACAAAGCAAAAATCTTCGGAACCGCGATATGAATTTTATTAAAGTCTGGTGGATAGGCCGCCCCGCTAAGGACGCTACGTGGGAGCAAGAAGATTTGATGATAAACTTGTTTCCTTCTTTCTGAGCCAAGAAGAAGAATGAATTTTCAAGGATGAAAATTATGATAAGGAGAGGAGAATTTGTAAGATCCAAACTTGATCTATCTATTAACTAGTTATTTGTTTATTTTTATTGGAAAAGCCCATGTAAAAAGGCCCATTTAATGGCCCACTTTATTTATTTTCTTTCTCCTCCTTCTTTAGTCCCACATCATGTATAGGATTTATTCTTCTCTCTTCTCTCATATATATTTGTATTCTCTCCTTGTATTTAAATACTTGAATAATACATACAAGCTTTGGACACTTTCAACATGGTATCAGAGCCAGGTTCTGTCTAGCTGCGACCTGCCTTTTTTTTCTGTCCGCTCCGGTCTTCTGCGGACTTCCTTTCTTGTCCGCCTTCCCTGCGGACTGCCCCTTGTCCGCTCGTGCTCCTCTCTACTCGCGGACTGCTCCTCTCTACTCGCGGACTCCTCCTCTCTACTCGCGGACTGCTCCTCTCTACTCGCGGACTGCTCCTCTCTACTCGCTCTTGCTGCGGCCTTCTTTTTCTTCAAACCGCCCAGCCCGCCCTTCCCTGCGGCCTGGCTGTCTGTCCGCGCCGGCCTGTTTTTCCCTTTATCCGCTCGGCCTCTGCGGACTGCCCCTTGGCATCCGCCTCTCTTCTTTCTCTCCGTGGTTCCACCCTCCTCAGGCTTCTTATAGCCATCTTCTGCTCTGACTCGTGGGGCCCACCTCTCCTATCCGCTCCGGACGATCCTTCCTGTCCGCTGCACTCTCTGTTTGTGTCCGCTCGAGCCTCTTTGCTCGCGGACTGCTCCCTCTAGCCCGCTCTGTTTCTGTCCGCTCGAGCCTCTGTGCTCGCGGACTCCCTATCCGCAGTCTCTTGCGGACTGCTCCTGTCCGCTGCGGGCTCTCCTCGTGTCCGTTGTGCGCTCCTCTTCTCTCTTGTTGCGTGGCTTCTTCTTCCTCGCGGTCTCTTCTTCAGTCCGCCACGGTGTTTTTCAACGGCCTGCCCCAGTCCGCTGCGATCTGCTCCAAACTGTTGCGACCTCTGCCGCGGACTGCCTCCACTTCGCCGCGACCTCCTTTCGCGGACTGCTCCCGTTTGCCGCGACCTCACCCAGTTCGCCGCGACCTCCTCCAGTTCGCCGCGACCTCCTTTCACCCGCTGCTTGCCGCACGGTTTGTTCTCTCCGTGCCCTGCTGTCTGCTCATCCTCAGTCGCCATGTCCTCCAGCGACTCCACTACCGCTCAACCCCCGGCCGACCACGTGGCTCCTCTCGAACTCCGCGATGAGCTTCGGATTACTACTATTTCCCTCTCTGGCAAGTCCAACTTCATCCCCTGGGTCCACTCCGTCCGCCGGGTCTTACAGGCCAAGGGTCTTGCAGGTCACCTTACCCAGGGCTCACCGACTCCTCCTACTGATGATTGGCTCTGAAATGACGGTCGCGTCCAGACCTGGATCCTGAACTCGATGGAGGGTGAGCCGTACCAGATGATCATGTATCATGAGACCGCCAAAGCCATGTGGGATGAACTTCATTTGTTGTACTCAGGGAAGGACAGCCTTCAGCACCTTTTTGACATCATCACTGATCTTCAGGCCTTGGATGTTGGCAAAGCTCTGGACATGACCTCCTTCGTGGCCCGTGCTAAAACTCTTACGTAGGCCTGGATTCAGCACCAGCCCGCGACTACTGATCTCGCTGCCCAACGCGCCCAGAAGGAGGCTGTTTGTATTGCTATGATTATGGCTCGCGTCCCGCCACACCTGCACAGTATCCGGGCCCAGGTTCTGGCTTCACCCACTACCCCTTCCTTCTCCGATGTCTGCTCGATGTTACTTCGCGTACCACCTCCACCGGAGACTCCTGCACCACCCTCGCCGGCCCTTCTTCAGCAGGCCCTTCCTCCTTTACTTCCCCCACCCTCTTTTACTCGGGGTGGACGTACGGACTCCCGTGGGCGGGGCCGTGGTGGCCGCGGACGGCCCAAGTGCACCTACTGCGGCCGGGATGATCATACTGAAGCAGTCTGTCATAAGAAACATGGCTACCCTCCGCGCCCGCCTACTGTCGCTGTTGCCGATAGCTCTCCTCCGACTGGTACGGATCTTGAGGCTCTTCGTCTTCAGCTGCAATAACTCCATGGGCTCCTCAACCCTCCATCTGCTTCCATTGCCTCCACCTCCCATGCAGGTATTGTCTCCACCTCCACTACAGGTACTGCCTGTCTTTCCTCCGGATCTCGCTGGATCCTGGACTCGGGAGCCACCCACCACATCACTTCCATGCGGCCGCCCCAGTTCTCTGCTGCTGCTCATCCCCCGTCTATTACTGTGGCCAATGGTGCACTTGTCCCGGTCTCCGGCTGCGCTGATCTCTTCCTCCCTCTCTCTCTCTCTCTTCGTTCCGTTCTTTATGTGCCAGCCTCACAATTTAATTTACTCTCTGTTGGTCGTATTACTACTGATATGAATTGCTTTATCACCTTCACCTCTTCTGGTTTTTTGATACAGGATCGGCAGACGCGGATTACCATTGGTAGGGGTCGACTGCAGAACGGGCTCTACCTCCTCGATGTCTCTCCCACATCCCTTTCCTCTGTTTCCTCTTCTGATTGGCATTGTCGTCTTGGGCATGCCCCTCTACCTATCCTCCAGAAGGCACTTCCAGACCTTTCTCTTCTTGCTTTTAAATGTGATTCTTGTATTATTGGCAAACAACCTCTCTCTTCTTATCTCGCACATTGTACTAGGAGCTCTGCTCCGTTTGATTTAATACATTCTAATATTTGGGGACCGTATAAAGTTTCTAGCATTTCTGGTTATCGTTATTTTATAACATTTATTGATGATTACTCTCGCACTACCTGGTTGTATCTCCTACATGATCGCTCTGAGCTTCCTCGTGTCTTTCAGGCTTTTGTGTTAGAGACTCGTACGCAATTCTCTACCACCATTAAAACTTTCCGCTCTGATAATGCCCGGGAATACACTAGCCACGAGTTTGCCACTCTTTGCGCAACCTTCGGTATTGTTCACCAGACCTCTTGTCCCTACACCCCTCAACAAAACTGGGTCGCCGAACGAAAGAACCGCCACTTGCTTGATGTTGCTCGCTCCATCATGCTTCACATGCACGTTCCCAAAGTATTCTGGAACTTTGCGGTGTCCGCTGCATGTTTTCTTATCAACCGTCTCCCCTCTCCGGTTCTCCAGAACGCTACCCCCTTCAGCCTTCTTTTTCCCTCCACACCCGCCTTCCCCCTCACCCCCGAGTTTTGGATGTACCTGCTTTGTCCATAACCTGGGCCCCACTCTTGACAAACTGGATCCCCGTGCGGCCAAACACATTTTCGTCGGACTCCCGCACCCAAAAGGACTATGTTTGCTACTCTCCGATCACCCGGAAGGTCTCTGTATCGGCTGATGTTACTTTCCGGGAGGATCAACCCTTCTTCCCTCGTCCTTTGCCACCACTTCTACCACCACCTCCTACAACACCCTCCCTCCCACGGCCGGTGATCCCCGTCCACTCACCTCCCACCATCCCTCCGCCTTCTCCCACCATTGACCCTCCTCGACCCCCCGTTATTCGGGTCTATACTCGTCGCCCTCTTCCTACCGTTGCTCCTCTGCAGTCGGCTTCGACCTTGGCTTCTCCGTGTTCTGCTGCTCCGGTGTCGGCCTCTACCGCTCATCCAATGGCGGACTATGTTTCTCTCCATCGCCTCTCTCCACCTCTTCAGACCTTGGCTACTTCGCTATCCTCGGTCTCTATTCCTACGTTTGTCCAGGACGCTCTTCAACATCCTGGGTGGCGTGCGGCCATGGAAGAAGAGATGGCTGCTCTTTGGGCCAACCAGACTTGGACCTTGGTGCCCCTTCCTCCCGGCCAGAAACCTGTTGGGTGCAAATGGGTCTTCGTCATTAAACATGCTCCTGATGGGACCACTGATCGCCTCAAAGCTCGTTTGGTTGCTCGTGGCTTCACCCAGCAACAGGGGCTGGACTATGACGAGACTTTCTCTCCGGTCGCTAAGCTCAACACGGTCCGAATTCTCATTTCTGTTGCTGTCCATCGCCAATGGCCCTTATTTCAACTCGACGTCAAGAACGCTTTCCTGAATGGCAACCTTCAGGAAACGGTTTACATGCAACAATCTCCCGGGTTTGAGACCACGGGGGAGTCACGAGTTTGTCATCTTCTCAAATCGCTATATGGTCTCAAACAATCCCCTCGGGCATGGTTCGACAAGTTCAGCAAAACTCTCCGGGAAATTGGCTTCACTCGAAGCTTGGCTGATTTCTCATTGTTTACTCGCCACCGGGCCACTGGTACGGTTCTCCTATTGGTATATGTCGACGACATCATTATTACTGGCAGTGACTTGGACGGCATACAGGCCGTTAAGCTACATCTGAGCTCCGTCTTCCAAACTAAAGATCTGGGACATCTTCGGTACTTCCTCGGTCTGGAAGTGGCCAGACGGTCAGATGGTCTGGTTCTCTCTCAGCGCAAATATTGCCTGGATCTTCTTCATGATACTCTGGCTGCAAACCTATTAACACTCTCATGGATGCAAATCACAAAATATGTGCTCAGGGCTCGGAGTCTGATTCTCTTCTACCAAATCCAGAATATTACCGTCGTCTAGTTGGGAAACTTATCTACCTAACAGTTACAAGACCTGATATATCTTTCGCTGTGGGACTCGTGAGTCGCTATATGCACTCTCCTCGAAGCTCTCATCTCCAGGCTGTGGAACGCATTCTCAGATATCTTAAGACAGCTCCTGACCAAGGACTTGTATACAAAACCTCATCTTCCATTCCTACACTAGTGGCATACTCTGATGCCGACTACGCTGGCTCCCTCGACGATCGACGATCTACTAGCGGGTTTTGCACCTATTTTGGAGGACATCTGATTACTTGGCGAAGCAAGAAACAAGCAGTGGTTGCTCGATCCTCAGCAGAAGCAGAATATCGGGCAATGGCTGCTGTGGTCTCTGAACTCACATGGATTGAGAGTCTCCTTACCGACCTTGGAGTTAAACTACCTTCACCAGCTCTCCTCCCATGTGACAGTCAAGCTGCCATACATATTGCTAAGAACCCGGTCTTTCATGAAAGAACGAAGCATATTGAGGTAGATTGTCATTTCATCCGAGAGAAAGTCCACATGAAGAAGATCGAGCTCAAGCATGTTCCGGGTACTGAACAGGTTGCTGACATCCTCACCAAAGCTCTACCTAGTACCCTCTTCTATCAGTGCTTATCCAAGCTTGGCGCATACGACTTGTACGCTCCAGCTTGCGGGGGAGTATTGGAAAAGCCCATGTAAAAAGGCCCATTTAATGACCCACTTTATTTATTTTCTTTCTTCTCCTTCTTTAGTCTCACATCATGTATAGGATTTATTCTTCTCTCTTCTCTCCTATATATTTGTATCCTCTCCTTGTATTTAAATACTTGAATAATACATACAAGCTTTGGCCACTTTCAACAATTTTGATAAGAAACAAATCAATTAATATCCCTTATGATGAGAACAAGAAACAAATCGACGTCGCACGATTATTTATAATGTTCGAGCTTTTCTGATTGATTTTTTTGCGACAATCATTTCGTAGTTATTTAATATTTCGACTTAGAAATCCAATTATGTTCTCGTTTTGATTTTGTGGTGGATGACTGAATTGCTGATGGTTGAATTGGGTCCATTGGATTGGCAATAGAAATCAAATTATCTTGGTTGCTTGGGGGCACAATGGATGGCTGGTTTTTTTTATTATATGGACCTATTGATTTTGTTCCTTGCTAAGAGCTCCTGTTGCTTGGGGGCTCCCTGTAATTTATGGAGCCCTAAGGGCGGTGGCTGGCTTGGACTATTAAATATATTACTTATACGGGTGGGCGAGGCGGTGGATGAAATGTTGATTAATATATAATTAGGCCCATCTCTCCGGTACCCTATCCGCCTCTTTTAATGGAGCTCTTGCCTGCTGGTTCCTGCATAGGGTTTCCCTGCTCTTCCTTTTTTCTTGGTTGTTGTTGTTGTTGCTGCTTCTTTGGTGTTGCTGCCGCCGATTTCTTGGACAGCTAATGCTGTATGTGACTGGAAATTTAATTCTTGGCCGGCAGACTTAAGCTGCACCTCCACTGTGAGTTTCTTTATCCCTTCCTCTTCTTATCGTCTTTGCACTACGCGTTTTTATGCGAGGGCTTTCAGATCTTGGGGTTTTTCCTTGAGATGGGCTGATTAGGTATTAAATTAATTTTGTGGGTTGATTGGCCTTGAGTTGTAATGGAATTTTAGGGGGAATTCCTCTATATTTCATGTAGGCCGGCTGTAATATTTTAGTGCCTTGAGCCTTGAATTTGGGGTTGCTGTTTGGGCTTTTGTTGGTGTTGTTTTGTTGGGGGAAAATTATTTGTTGGCTGCCCTTTTGTTGGCTGATGTTATTTGTGTTGGCCCGTTATTTTTGGGTGGGGTATTGCCTTGGCCTTGAGCTGCTAATTACAACCCTTGTCGCTGCTATTATGACTGCCCTTGGAGCTGTACATAGGAGCAAGTTGGGTTGCTATTTGTGGGCATTTGACCCCTGATCTGGGCTGTCATTGGTTGTCGCATAGTGGCTATAATTAGTTAGTGACGCTTTCTTTTCGAGTTCATGAAACTGATCCTTCCCTAGGCGACTCCTAGATTCGTAGTTGTGGCCGCCTTAAGAGTCCGCTCGTAGCTATTTTTGGGGCAATCCTAAAGTAAATTATTACTAAATACTACAGAGGATGACGTCAGACGATAGACGCGACGAGAATCATACGAGGGACAAGGGCAAAGGAAAACATATGACGATTATGAATATTTTGCTTTGCATTCTTTTCCTCCGAGCTACTTATTTGAATGATATTGCCTCAGAATTGAAATGAATTCGAAAAATATGAAATCACTAAAAAGTTATTAGCGAGCGATAGAAACTCCGAGGGGAAATTGATATATTTATTTCCTATATTTTGAAAATGCATATGAATTGAATATGAAAAGAATATGGAATCGAGAATGCGTCGACGCATCAGAATGCTAAGGGTCAGCCTTGTAGGAGGTAGAGCCACAGACTACCAGTCCTCGTAAGGGGGGTAGAACTCTCACACCTCGTACGGGGGGTTGAACTCCTACAGAGTTTGATATAGACTTGTCCGATTTAGGAGGCATGGAAGCCTGTTGCGTGTGTGAGCACCCTAAAGCGGGCATTGATGTGATAGTCCGACGGGCCAGGTGTTGAAAAACATAAGATCAACCCTCAGCATTTTGAATCAATAACTGATATGAACCCCAAACTGAATTGATTACAGAAATAATTAAGAATTAAAGAATAAGAAATGATATTAGAGATTGTTATTTCTGTTTTACCTTACCTTTCTTTTTAGATACATGTTCATATTTGATATAAATTTAAATAGCTGCTTATTACAGTTGACTTTCTTGTCTAATTGCGGTGCAGTTGAAAAGGTGAGGAACTCACTTAGTTTTGTAAACTATTTGATCGCAGATTTTTCTTTTCAGAATCAGACCGCAAGCATACCAGGTGTAACAACTCAAAAAAATATGTTATAAAAGGGGATTTAATTTGATTGATTAAATCTGAGTGTCATTTTTGTAATCAAGCCTAATTGGGCTTCCCCCTTACAAAACCGACCACCCCTTTTAATTAGTCTTTCGGCTAGGGATTTCCGCAAACCCGTCTCCTGCAAGCCGTGATTCCTCCAGCGCCGTACTCCCGATCCCGCCTCCCCCCCCCCGTCTCCTGCAAGCGCACAGCCCGCCACTCGCCTGCCTGCCCTCCGACGACCCCTTCTCCTCCTGTCGTGGCCGCCCCTTGATAGCAGTGGCTTCTCTTTCCCCCTCCAGTCGATCGTATTCCTTCTTGAGGCCGACAACTCCTCTCTAGGTCGGCGCCTCCTCCTCCTTCAAGAGCTGCATCCATTTCCTCCTAGTGTCTGACAGCAACCTCCTCCCTCTTCTTCGTCGATTTGGCTGTGGACTTCAAGAAAATTCCTAGGGTTCGTTCGATTCCCCCTCTACTCGGATTTTTGAGCACAAATTTGGTTTTCCTTCGATAAGATTTCCTCTCTTTCCCCCTTTACTCAAATTATTTTAGAATCTTTCGCAAGTTTTGTGCTCCAATTTATGTATTTGCTTGGATCCAAGTTTAGTGCCCTCCTATAATTGTCTAACCGTTATTTATTTGTGATTTTTTCGGCGCCGCTCATCAATTTTGTTGGTGGGAGCACGCGAAAGCCTCTCCGATTTAGCGTTTCCGTAACCTAATCGCCGTCAAGTCTTTGTTTCCACGTGGTAGTTTCTTCTCACCTTACTTTTGAGGGAGGTAAATCTCTAACCCGTTCTTGATCAAAGCTATGTGATGAATCTATGCCTGTGTTAGCATAGGGTTTTTCCTATTGACATTTATGTTTGTACTTTATCAGGTTGAAAATAAGATTTCTGATTTTTGCTTACACCACTTAGCCGTCGCGATTCAACTTCAGCCCTAAGGCAAGTAGAGATTTCTCTCTCTTGCAATCAATGAAATTCAACTGCATGATCTGTTCTTATGATAATATGAATTCACGCTTGATTGTTTGTTCTGTCAAATGAATTGAAATATCAACTGTCTAATCCGACAAGTTAATATTTTAGGATTAATATGTTTGAAATATCATGAAATTGTGATCGCATATAATTTTATTTTGATATTCACTTAGATGAATGAATTTCTCGTTTGATGTATAAATCGAAGTATGTTGGATTTTTGGGCATGATTAACAAATATCATAATGATAATTATTAAAAATTATATGCATTATATTAATTAGATTCTCACTTAGGTGAAGGGTATCTCAGTTGATGGTTTATTGAAAGACTGATAGTTTTTTGTAAGCATAATCATTAATTATAATAATGATAAATATTAAGATTTATTGCTATAAAATAAATGAATTGTGCTTTATATGAAGGTTCTGATCATACACATGTTTACTCGAGAGATAATTGTGTCTTAAAATGATTTGATCTAGATGAGTATTTATTACTCTCAAATCGATGCATATCAAACTTACCCCTACGATTTATTTGAAAAAATCTTCTTATTAATGATAACTTAATCCCTCGAACCCACAAATTTCAACCTCATTCCCTAGTTTTCGATATCATCGAATTCTTCCTTATGTATGTCTGGTTACAAGACCTGAGTAAAGTCTGTTCTTGATCTGATCTTTCCCTTTAAGTGAATTTGCTCATGTTAGAATCACTAAAATATGAATCTTTTAACTCAATAATATCTTAAGCAATCATTGAAATGTAATGTTTAATTGAAGCATCTCTCTGCTTGCATGGTCACGACAAGCAAAAATTTTTCTAATAACACTTGCATATGAACTAGGGTGTGAACCATGTGCACCGACGAAAAACAGCTACACTTCATTAATTACAGTTTATGATATTACATGATCAATTACGTGTTATACTCCGGAGTAGTCTAATAATTTAACTTGTTTATGCTTGGTTATTTTACTTGTCTGTCGTGTTAACTTTGCATCATTGAAAACTGATACACATGTATTTCTGCTTCACTTACTGGTTATGTATTTTACTTGCTCACCTGTTTATTTCAATGTTATGAGGTATTTTCTTCTTGTTTTGGAATTGTCTTAACTTTCGTGACAGCGCTGTTAAGTCCTCGAGCCCGATTTGCATTAAGTTACAGGTTCTATGTTTACATTTCATTTTCTTTACTGTCAGACATTTCTTTTATGTAATAATGATCAGTAAATCATGGATAACTGTGAGACTATATTATATGTACTAGAATTTAGCATCATTTGCATGTTCATTTATCTGAAATTGACATTGCATGAAAATCTAATGGATCCCGACACCGAGCTTTTGACTTAGCGGCGGCCCCCCCGAGAGAGTGGGGACCTTATTAGTAATTCACTACTTAAATCGATTCACTCTGAATTAACTAGTGTTGGATCCAAGCGTAAGTGTAAATATTCCGTAACGGACAACTCTAACAAGCGGCAAAGTCACACAGAATTTTGGTGGATAAACAGTAGAGAAAGCAGTTAAGAATGCAAGCGCTAACGATGCGACCATTGAATTTAATTGCATAAGAAAATGCTAGTAGTAGGGGAGCTGAGTAGTATACCTGCAGAGTTTTCCCAGGGCGAAGGACTTTCCTCGGGTGCAGGGTGGCTGGTTGCAGGTGAGGGATGGCTTGGTTCTGGTTGGGAAGTCTCGGGTATGGGGAAACTGGTGGCCATTGGACGGGCTGGGGAAAGCTGGGTATGGAAAAGGTTGCGGCGTGGTGGAATCAGGAAGGGGAGAAAGAGGGTCAGGAGATTGGAGCGGGAGGAGAGAGGGTCTGAATGTCAGAAGCTTCAAGCGACAAGTTTGTCGGAGATTGCTGCTGGCGATGTCATTCAGGACTGAAGGAAAAGTCGGGAAGGATGGCTGATGTCGACCGACCTTCAGAAGGAACGGGGCTTGCTGGAAGCCGCAAGGAGGGACGGCGGAGACCTTAGATCTGGAGGCGGAAAGGGCGATCGGCGTCATTCGGGCTCTGGCTGGCGACGCCAAAGTTGGGAGAAGAGGGGATGGGTGGTGGGAAGTTGGCGAGCTCTGCGGCCGGGGCCTCTGCTGGACGGAACCGAGGTGAAGATGACCTGTCTCACTCCGATTCTTTTCCAGCTCAATTTTCACATGGGGAGGCTGAGGGTTTTATAAAAGAGGTTTTAATGGGGGGTTTCCAAGCCGGCAGAGGACAATTAATTGCAGTGAAAGAGTTTTGATTTTTTTTTAAAGGAATGGGGTTTCAAAGCTGTGAAGTTAAAAGAGAGGTTTTGGGAAATTCAAAAGATTTTATAAGGAATCAAGAATGAACTTAATTTCATAACTCCCAAATCAATGCAGAATTTTCTTAAATTTAGATTTGAGTGATTTTTTCATGCAATTAAAAAAACAAAGTATAGTTGCGTAAGATATTGTTGCGCCTACATCCTAACACCTACTACCGAACCTATTTATTAATGGTCACGTTGGCCGGTCAAACCAACAAGCCTTAACATAAAATAAAAAGTGTGATACAACGACATATGACGACAACGCCCATTAAGACAATAAGACGATGAATGACGACAACGTACATGATATTAAAAGTACTTTTTAAAACACACACACACCACAATCGAGCATAGCTCATCCGGATGCGGCCACGGATGCATTAATTTCCTCAGGATTGAAAGGACACGACCCCATCGAGAATTGGCAAAAACCTGCAATAGCAAGATCAGGTCGGAGACGACGAAGCTAGGCGGCGCTTATCCATGAACTGTCTGATATATATCTACCCTTCCATGAAATGAGGTAAACCTGATATGTACCGACACGCGTCTGAAACTCACGAACATCAAACACCTGCTCAATCTCCTCAATGGTGGGCGTAGATGTGGCTAAAGTTGGTTGTGGAGTGGAAGATGGTACATGAGTGGATGGTATCAGGAGGCACACCAAAAAATGACACAAGGTCAACAATATTAAAGATAGGGGATGTTCCAAACTCAGCGGGTAAGTCTAAAATATAAGCATTTGTGTCAAGACACTTTTTAACCTGAAATGTGTCAAAACGCCTTTGTTATATCTTGCGATAGGTACCAACGGGAAACCTCTTTTTTCTGAAAAAAAAACAAGAACTCAATCTCCTTCTGAGAAATACATCTCGCGGCGATGTTTATCCGCCGCATCCTAGTATTTCTCAGAAGATGCTTGCAAACTGTTAGCAATCAACTTATGCAAAGATTTTAAATGATCAATATATATTAGTGCATCAAAAGAGGTTCGTTCAAAAGAAGGAAGAGAATGACGATAGAGTAATAACGGGATGGGATAGCCATAGACTACTTCAAAAGGAGATTTAGTAGTGGAACGATTCTGAGCTGTTATAAGCAAATTCCCCTTGCGGTATAACTAAATCTCATTGCTTCGGATGCTCTCTCGCTATACAGCTAAGAAAATCACCTAAGCTTTGATTCACTAACTCAGTTTGCCCATTCGTCTGCAGGTGATAGGCGCTACTAAATTCGAGCTTGGTCCCAAGATTTTCCCATAAAATTTTCCAAAAATAACTCAAAAATCGAGTGTCACGGTCGGAAGTGAAAGAGCGGGGAATCTCGTGCAAACATACGATCTCCGAAAAAAAATAGATCAACAACATGCGTGACATCGGTCGTTTTCTTACAAGGAATAAAATGAGCCATCTTCAAAAAATGATCAACCATGACAAAGATCGAATCCACTCTTTGTTTGGTTTGGGGCAATCCTACGACAAATTCTATAGAGATTTCATCCCATGGCCGCTCGGGAACGGAGAGAGGGGTGTAAAGGCCTGTATTTTGAGCGTGACCTTTAAACAATTGACAAGTTGTGCAAGTTCTAACAAAATTGGCAACATCCTCCCTCATTCTAGGCCAATAAAATCGGGAGTTAGCGACATCCAGAAGTTTATTTTGTCCAACATGACCTCCTAACCCAGAAGAATGAAGTTCTCCTAGAATGGTCTTTCTGAGTGGCCCTTCACAAATGCATAAGCGAGTCCTTTTGAATAAAAAACCTTCACTCAAAATATATTTCGTGGTGGGATCGGTACCACTAAATTGACACGCGTCCCAAATCTTACCAAAATATCAATCGGAAGGATAGAGACCCTTTTGCCCATCGAAGTTGAGGATATGCGGCTGAAGGATGACTAAGACATGTGACCTACGGCTAAGTGCATCCGCTGCTCTATTCGAAACGCCTGCTTTATGCTTCAAATGGAAGGTGTACTCCTGAAGAAAGGCGGACCATTTGGCATGCCTACGCGCCTCCTTCTGGAAGTTCAAGTGCCGAATTGCATCATGATTGGTATTAAGGTTGAACTCACATTGAATCAAATAGTGACGTCAATGACGAAGGGCTTGGACGATGGCGTAGAATTCTAGATCATAGGTAGAATAACGAGTTTTGGCCTCATTTAGCTTCTCACTAAATAAAGCGACGGGTCGTCCCTCTTGACTCAAGACAGCTCTTATTCCAATAATTGAAACGTCGCAATCTACCTCAAAGATTTTCACGAAGTCGGGAAGTGCTGGCACGGGAGCACTAGTCAATTCTTCATAGATAAGAGAAAAGACGCGCTCTGCTTCGGCCGTCCAAATAAAATGAACCTTTTTAAGACAGTCGATCACATGCAAAATGAGAGTGCTGAATTTTTTAATAAACCAACGATAAAATGAGGCTAATAAATGAAAATTGCAGGCTTGAGTGATAGTCTTTGGACTCGGTCACGCTCTAACTGCTTGGATCTTTTTGGATCAACCTTAATTCTGTCGGCCGACACGATATACTCTAAGAATCTGAAGGACCTGACGCAAGTGCACAAGATGTTGGTCGGAGTCGTCGTTATAAATTAAGATGTCATGGAAATAAACAACCACGCATATTCTCATCAAAGGGCGGAGAACTTGATGCATGAGTCGCATAAAGGTGCTAGGGGCGTTGGAGAGACCAAAAGGCATCACAAGCCACTCGTAGAGTCCTTCCATGGTCTTGAAAGCAGTCTTCCATTCATCCTCGGGTTGGATCCAAATTTGTTGGTAGTCGCTTTTGAGATCAATCTTGGAAAAAATCTTGGACCCACTGAGTATGTCGAGCATATCATCCAATCGAGGGATCGAAAAAAGATAATACATACGCCAAGTTCCATCCTTCTTAGAGACGAGGAATGCAGGAACAACACAGGGATTCATACTCTCCCTAACATGACCCTTTTTGATTATGTCGGTGACTTGACGGTGGAGCTTCTCATGCTCTTTAGGACTCATACGATACTGTGGTAAGTGAGATAGGCTAGCACCGGTATAAGATCGATACAATGTTGTATATCTCGCATGAGAGGAAGATGATCTGGTAGCTCATCGGGCACAATAAAAGAAAACTCAGAAATAAGGGGGCGCGCTAAGCTGGGAATCTCCGTGGGCTCTCGACTGGATTCTAGGCCGGCTAAAATATAGACAACTTCACTTGCCTTCATCTCCTCTTGGAATAGGGAACCAGAAAGTAACATGTGGGCTGAAGGAAAGGAAACTGCTACAATAGGAGACGTCGAGGTGCCACTAGGTGGGGAATGATCCAAGGGCTTAGGCGCGGCCCATTCTTCTGGGGAGGAAGAACGATCTTGCGCCCACTACATTCAAAAGTGTAAGAATTTTTTACTTCGTCATGAACTACGCGCTTATCAAGTTGTCATGGTCGCCCTAACAAGATGTGATAAACCTTCATGGTCGCAACGTGACACTAAACAGAATTCTGGTAGGATGCCCCTATGGAAAACTCTACTAAACACCAATGTGTGAAGAGAATAGTCACAGAACTAGTGACCCATGATAAATTGTAGGGTTTTCTTAGAGGTTCGGTTCTAAGTTTAAGCTTCTCTACCATACGCTGCGACACAAAATTCTCCATGCTCCTGCCATCAATAATGATGGAGCAAAATTGCCCATGTATGCGCGCGGTCGTACGAAAAATGTCATGTCTCAACCACTCGTCCTCTGTGGAAATTTTGAGCGTGAGGAGACCATGCTGCATAACACAGACTAGGTTCTCTGCATGCTCTCCTTCTACTTTGATTTTGTCTACGACGCCCGCGTCCGGTTGGGAGTCTGTAAGGAAGACCCCGTACTTAGCCTCCTGATCTTCCACAAATTCAATCACAGCTATAAACTGCCTACGATGACACTCTGAGGACTTGTGTCATGGTTCAATGCACTTAAAATACCAAAAGGTTCCCGGGTTGGGTCGGGAACCCACAACCTCTTTGCCTTTAGTATAGGCAAGGGGCGGAGTAGGGCCACAAGTGAACCCGAGAGGGTGACTCAAAGATCCGAGAGGCTTGAGTGAGTTCGTGTTAGAAAGTCTCCCAAAGATCCGAGTGCCGGAAGCTTTTTTCTGTAGTGATGCTTCTACTTGTCAGGCCCTACTGGAGATCTCCCCGAGGTTTCAAAAGTCAGGAAGATCTACTGCTCCCGGATGACATAACGTAAACCATTTAGTTAGCGAGCCACAGTCATATCGCCATCCTCCCAAATGTCTAACCTGGAATGGTAAATAAGGAACTTGTGGTTATAGTCGTCAACCGAGAGCTTATCCTTTCGTAGGCTGTGGAATTTGTGATATAAGTTTTGGAGATAATCCAGGGGGACATATCGCTTCCGCAACTAGTTTTTAAATTCGACCCAGGCCGTGATCGGGGCCAAACCTAAGGTGAAACAGGTACGCTTTAATTGGACCCACAAGACTGGTGCGGGGCCCTTAAGCCGAAGGGTGGCATACTTGACTTGGCGATTCAACGACATTCGTTTCCAAGCCAAGAATCGCTCCATACGCTCGCACCATCTAGGCGTCCTTCAGGTTCTACTCGACCCTTAAAATCCCCTACATCCAACTTGACGTCTGTATCCCATCGTGGTTGGTTTTGGGAATCAAGTGGTGGCGGCAAAGGTTCATCCTTCATAGGATTTGGTGGTTGTTCTTGATTTAGTCCTAGGTGTCGAGAAGCTTCTAAGTTATTGACGGAAGTTCGTAACCCATTCACGACTTGTGTAACATCTCCAACTTGGAGAGCGAGTGTTTCCATCATCTGCATGAGGTTGCCCATGGGTTGATTTAAGTCATCGACGTTCGATTAGAGTTTGTCCTCGGGTGGAGAGTTTTCCCCGGGTATACCTGTAGAGTTTTCAAAGGGTAAACCTGCAAAGTTTTCCCAGGGCGAAGGACTTTCCTCGGGTGCAGGGTGGCTGGTTGCGGGTGAGGGGTGGCTTGGTTCTGGATTGGAAGGCTCGAGCTAACGGGGAAACTAGTGGCCGTTGGACGAGCTGGGGAAAGCTGGGGATGGGGAAGGCTGCGGCGTGGTGGAATCAGGAAGGGGAGAAAGATGGTCAAGAGGTTGGGGAGGGAGGAGAGGGAATCTGAATGTCGGGAGCTTCAGGAGACAAGTTCGTCGGAGATTGGTGGTGGCGATGTAGGTCGGGACTGGAGGAAAGGTCAGGAAGGATGACTGATGTCGACCGACGTTCAGAAGGAACGGGGCTTGCTGGAAGCTGCCAGGAGGGACGGCGGAGGCCTTGGATCTGGAGACGGAAAGGGAGACCGACCTCGTTCGGGCTACGACTGGAGACGCCGGAGTAGGGAGAAGAAGGGACGGGCGGTGGGAAGTCAGCGAGCTCTGCGTTCGGGGCCTCTGCTGGACGGAACTGAGGTGAAGACGTCCTGTGTCACTCTGATTCTTTTCCAGCACGATTTTCATATGGGGAGGCTAAGGGTTTTATAAAAGAGGTTTTAATGGGGTGGGGGGTTTCCAAGCCGACATAGGAAAATTAATGGCAGTGAAAGAGTTTTGATATTTTAAAGGGGGTTTCAAAGTTGTGAAGTTAAAAGGGAGGTTTTGGGAAACTCAAACGATTTTATGAGGAATCAAGAAGGAACTTAATTTCATAACTCCCAAATTATTGCTGAATTTTCTTAAATTAAGATTTGAGTGATTTTTTCATGCAATTAAAAAAACAAAGTATAGTTGCGTAAGATATTGTCGCGCCTACATCCTAACACCTTCTACCATCAGACATATTTATTAATGGTCATGTTGGCCGGTCAAACCAACAAGTCTTAACATAAAATAAAAAGTGAGATACAACGACATATGACGACAACACTCATAAGACAATAAGACGACGAATGACGACAACGTACATGATATTAAAAGTACTTTTTTTAAAAAACACACAAACAATCGAGCATACCTCATCCGGATGCGACCACGGATGCATCAAAATTTGTATCAAAACTTATATCATGAGTTTTATTAAAATGCATGTGCACATATTTCACACTAGCATGTTTTAAAACTTCTTCAAAAAAACAAACTGTTTCCCTCCAAATTAATTATTTTAAAACTAATTATCAGTATCTTTGCTTCCACCTTACATGCATGGTTTTTCTTTCCGCCCATGTCTATGTCATCACGGTCCGCCTGAAGCGCACTCTGACTTTCGTTGAGACGGGTCGTGACACCAGGCCCCGCTAGGAGGATATCAGCGGAGGGAGATCGATGTTTGAGAAAAGACGTGGTTCGCCCTGGGGTTCGCTAGTGTTTTCGCTTGTTTATATCTCTTATAGTTTGTATATGATGCATATAGATGTTTAGTATCGTTTTCCCTATATCGTAGTAGACATGATGTACATTACCTAAAATAAAAAAGTTAGTTATGTTTCTCCTCGTACCACTCTTGTGCTTTACTTAATTATATCTGCTGCGTTATTTTAATTGTGGAAAAAACCTTAGAATATCGATATAAATTGTGTCGGACTCCGGGCTGTTACTTTAGTGCTCGTCGAAGAAGTAATCCTCCAAGCAGAATAGAGATTCCTAATTGCCGTTTGTCGACTAAACCTATAGCTTTGTCGAGATTCAGAATCGAGTTGTCGCTTCTTTGAAAAGGAATATTGCCTCCTATCCTTTTTGGGACCTACATATTAAAGGGTATTATATAATAGCTCTTTATGATAAAGAAGATAACTTTTTCAAGCCCAACCCTAATCCCTCTTTATCCTGTATTCTTCTCAAACGGCAAAGAAACCGTAATATTGGAAAACTGTGTCTCTCTTCTTTCTTGAGACACAAATAAAATCACCATCCTCTCTAGGTGTTGCTTCTCTTGATGAACTTACGTAATATATGTAAATGGTTATTGAATCTCCCTTCAGAAGATCTGTATTGTGGCTCTTGAGTCACTGTAGAAAAAGATTCGTTGAGTTCTTAAGCCTCTACAAGGAAATGTCTCTGTATGAGTTCAACATGCTCTAATTGGAAAAAGCTTTGGCACATTGTGAAGGTAATAATACTATCCCAGATTCGATTGGATAACCTCTATAAATATCTCTTGTATCGTCTAGATTTATTGCTCTATAGCTTAGCTCTTATTTTCTATCCTTGTTTTCATTTATATTATTTCTGTGTTTAATCTATTCGTCAGTTGCGAAGAAAAAATTTAGTCTTTAAAAATGCGGAGAACCTCTATAAGATGTCATCGAAATAAACAACCACACACATTCTCATCAAAGGGTGGAGAACTTGATGCATGAGTCGCATAAAGGTGCTAGGGGCGTTGGAGAGGCCGAAATGCATCACAAGCCACTCGTAGATTCCTTCCCTAGTCTTGAAAGCAGTCTTTCATTCATCCCCAGGTTGGATCCGGATTTGATGGTAGTCGCTTTTGAGATCAATCTTGGAAAAAATCTTGGACCCACTGAGCAAGTCGAGCATATCATCCAATCAAGGGATTGGAAAACGATACTTAGTGGTAATTTTGTTGATGGACCAACTATCCACACACATACGCCGAGTTCCATCCTTCTTAGGGACGAGGAATGCAAGAACTGCGCAGGGACTCATACTCTCCCTAACATGACCCTCTTGGATTAGGTCGGTGACTTGACGGAGGAGCTCCTCGTGCTCTTTAGGACTCATACGATAATGTGGTAAGTGAGGTAGGCTAGCACCGGTATAAGATCGATACAATGTTGTATATCGCGCATGGGAGGAAGATGATCTGGCAGCTCATCGGGCACAACAGAAGAAAACTCAGAAATAAGGGGGCGCACTAAGCTGGGAATCTCCGTGGGCTCTCGACTGTAATCTAGGCCGGCTAAAATATAGACAACAACACTTGCCTTCATCTCCTCCTGGGATCGCGAACCAGAAAGTAACATGTGGGCTGAAAGAAAGGAAATTGTTGCAATAGGAGACGTCGAGGTGCCACTAGGTGGGGAATGATCCAAGGGCTTAGGAGGGGCCATTCTTCTGAGGAAGAAGAACGATCTTGCGCCCACTACGTTCAAAAGTGTAAGAATTTTTTGCTCCGTCATGAACTACGCGCTTATCAAGCTGTCATGGTCGTCCTAACAAGATGTGACAAACCTCCATGGTCGCAATGTGACACCAAACAGAATCCTGGTAGGATGCCCCTATGGAAAACTCTACTAAACACCGATGTGTGACGGGAATGTCACGGAACTAGTGACCCAAGATAAATTGTAGGGTTTTCCTAGAGGTTCAGTTCTAAGTTTAAGCTTCTCTACCATACGCTGTGACACAAAATTCTCCATGCACTCGCCATCAATAATGACGGAGAAAAATTGCACATGTATGCGCACGGTCGTACGAAAAATGTTATGTCTCAACCACTCGTCCTCTGTGAAAATTTTGAGCGTGAGGAGACTATGCTGCATAACACAGACTATGTTCTCTGCATGCTCTCCTTCTACTTTGATTTTTTCTACGATGCTCGAGTCCGGTTGGGAGTCTGTAAGGAAGACCCCGTACTCAGCCTCCTGATCTTCCTCGAATTCAACCACAGCTACAAAATGCCTATGAGGGCACTCTGAGGACTTGTGTCATGGTTCAATGCACTTAAAATACCGAAAGGTTCCCGGTTTCGGTCGGGAACTCACAACCTCTTTGCCTTTAGTATAGGCAGGGGGCGGAGTAGGGCCACAAGCGGACCCGAGAGAGTGAATCTGGCTGAGAGGCTTGGGTGAGTTCATGTTAGAAAGTCTCTCGGAGATCCGAGGGCCAGAAGCTTTTTTTTGTAGTGATGCTTCCACTCGTCGAGCCCTACTGGAGATCTCCCCTAGGTCTCGAAAGTCATGAAGCTCTACTTGCTCCCGGATGGCATAACGTAAACCATTTAGATAGCGAGACATAGTCATATCGTCCTCCCGAGTGTCTAACCTGGACAGGAAAATAAGGAACTCGTTGGTATAGTCGTCAACCGAGAGTTTATCCTTTCGTAGGTTGTGGAATTTGCGATATAAGTTTTGGAGATAATCTTGGGGGACATCGCTTGCGCAACTGGTTTTTAAATTCGACCCAGGTCGTGATCGGGGTCAAATCTAAGGTGAAACAGGTACGCTCTAATTGGACCCACCAGACTGATGCGGGGCCCTTAAGCCGAAGGGTGACATACTCGACTTGGCAATTGAACGGCATCTGTTCCCAAGCCAAGAATCGCTCCATACGCTCGCACCATCTAGGCATCCTTCGGGTTCTACTCGACTCTCAAAATCTCCTACATCCAACTTGGCGCTCGTATCCCATTGTGGTTGGTTTTGGGAATCAAGTGTTAGCGGCAAAGGTTCATCCTCCCTAGGATTTGGTGGTTGTTCTTGATTTAGTCCTAGGTGTCGAGCAGCTTCTAAGTTATTGACGGAAGTTCGTAACCCATTCACAACTTGGGTAACATCTCCCACTTGGAGGGTGAGTGTTTCCAGCATCTTCATGAGGTTGCCCATGCGCTGATTTAAGTCATCGACGCTCGACTCGAGTTTGTCCTCGGGTGCAGAGTTTTCCCAGGGTATACCTGTAGAGTTTTCCCAGGGCGAAGGACTTTCCTCGGGTGCAGGGTGGCTGGTTGCGGGTGAGGGATGGCTTGGTTCTAGATGGAAAGGCTCGGGCTAAGGGGGAAACTAGTGGTCATTGGACGGGCAGGGGAAAGCTGGGTATGGGGAAGGATGCGGCGTGGTGGAATCAGGAAGGGGAGAAAGAGGGTCAAGAGGTTGGAGCAGAAGGAGAGCGGATCTGAATGACGGGAGCTTCAGGCACAAATTCGTCGGAGTTTGGTGGTAGCGATGTAGGTGGGGACTGGAGGAAAGGTCAGGAAGGATGGTTGATGTCGACCGACCTTCGGAAGGAACGGGGCTTGCTGGAAGCTGCTAGGAGGGACAACGAAGGCCTTGGATCTGGAGGCGGAAAGGCGACCGGCCTCGTTCGGGCTCCGTCTGGGACGCCGGAGTTGGGAGAAGAAGGGACTGGTGGTGGGAAGTCGGCGAGCTCTGCGGTCGGAGCCTCTGCTGGACAGAACCGAGGTGAAGACGACATGTCTCAGTCTGATTCCTCTCCAGCCCGATTTTCACATGGGGAGGCTAAGGGTTTTATAAAAGATGTTTTAATTGGGGGGGGGGGGTTCCAAGCCGACATAGGACAATTAATGGCAGTGAAAGATTTTTGATTTTTTAAAAGGGAGGTTTTGGGAAACTCAAAAGATTTTATGAGGAATCAAGAAGGAACTTAATTTCATAACTCCCAAATCATTGCTGAATATTCTTAAATTCAGATTTGAGTGATTTTTTCATGCAATTAAAAAAAACAAAGTATAGTTGAGTAAGATATTGTCGCGCCAACACCCTAACACCTTCTACTACCAGACTTATTTATTAAAGGTCATGTTGGCCGGTCAAACCAACAAGCCTTAACATAAAATAAAAAGTATGATATAACGACATATGACGACAACACCCATAAGACAATAAGACGACGAATGACGACAATGTACATGATATTAAAAGTACTTTTTTTAAAAAAAACACACAATCGAGCAAAGCTCACCCGGATGCAACCACAGATGCATCAAAATTTGTATCAAAACTTGTATCATGGTTTTTATTAAAATGCATGAGCACATGTTTCACACTAGCATGTTTTAAAGTTTCTGCATAAAAACAACCAGTTTCTCTCCAAATTAATTATTTTAAAACTAATTATCAGTATCTCTGCTTCCACCTTACATGCATGGTTTTTTTTCCGCCCATTTCTGTGGGATCACGTTCCGCCCAAAGCGCACTCTGACTTTCGTTGAGACGGGTCGTGACACCAGGCCCCGCGAGGAGGATACCAGCGCACTATGTGGCATCACCATCCCCTCTAGGTGTTGCTTCTCTTGATGAACTTACGTAATATATGTAAATGGTTATTGAATCTCCCTTCAAAAGATCTGTGTTGTGGTTCTTGAGTCACTGTAGAAAAAGATTCGTTGAGTTCTTAAGCCTCTACAAGGAAATGTCTCTGTATGAGTTCAACATGCTCTAATTAGAAAATGCTTTGGCACCTTGTGAAGGTTATAATACTATCCCAGATTTGATTGGAGAACCTTTATAAATATCTCTTGTATCGTCTTTATTAATTGTTGTATAGCTTAGCTCTTATTTTCTATCCTTGTTTTCATTTACATTATTTCTGGGTTTAATCTCTTTGTCAGTTGCGAAGAAAAATTTTAGTCTATATCCCCCCACCCACACACACACACACCACACCCCACCCACTAGATAAGAATTTATCTAACTTCAAGATCCAGAATCTCAAATCTTTTATCCGACGCAGATGAAATAAAGTAACCAGTTTCTTTAAATCATATCTTTTTCTCAATCTGACTTGGCCTTTTCTTTCAAGTACCAGCCTACATGGGGAACTTGTCCACGTCACACGCATAGATTTCAGATGCTGCAAAATGCTTATCATCCAAATAACTATTGAAATTAAACCAATTTATTCTCTTAAAAAATCATTGCAAATAATCAATCCGCTATTGTTTGAATTAAAATTGAGAACACAATCATGGATACACCATGAATAATAAAAATTATTTTTACAGACATAAGATTTGATGAAAAACACACCTTAAGCAAAGGACGGAGATAGAAACTTCCAGGAAATAAATTATCAAAGATGAAGGCTCCTCCAGCACCACTAACTGAGTTGTTCCTGTATCCATCTTCACCACTCAAAGACAATAGAACAGAAGGGAATAAACCTACAGTTTCACCACCATCGTGAACATTCACTACTATTTGACCAAGTTTTTGACAAGTAAAAGAATAAGGTCCCACTTGTTTAACAAAGTATCCAGGCTGCAACAATAGAACAAAAAGAGTAATAGATAAACATCATCAACCTCCCAGATTGGTCTGCAAGAAAGGATGATTAATAAGACAAAGTAGTGGAGGTATCTTGTCTTAAAACCAGTAATAATTCCTCTGTAAATGCATAAATAAAGATAATCGGAATATACATTATCCCCCTGTGAGAAAGTAAACAACATGACATTGTTACTTCTGACAGTGAAACATTTCGTAACGAGGAAATTCATCCCGGAACTCTATAGTTGTGCATAGGCCTAGAAAGGGGGCGGTCAGAAGGATCTATTAATCATGAAATAGAGTGACAGTATAAGTAGATCACACTCCTGATCAATGTGTAAGAAGTCTATTTACTTAGAACTAATTCCAAATAAGTGCAAATGTAAAAAAATTCCAAACAACTGCAAATGTAAAAAGTTGATAAACATAGGATTTTTGAGTTAAGAGATGCATACTTTGAAAGCTTCAACATTGTAGTGTATATCATCAAAGAGAGGGCCAGCAGAAAAAGATCCATCAGCTCCCGTCTCTGTAACTAGAACCAAATCACCAGTATGTAAATGGGAAAGGATGCTGTCACCAGCAGCAATAACTTTTATATTAACACCAGCAAGGGGCGGAGAGACCGATCCTTCAGCGTACAGCCCCATTCGACCAACAAATATTGGAACTGGAGCCTGGCAGCCATCACTTGTAACTGATACCTGTAAATCAATAATTAGATAATATTTTAAATATAGATGGATTTTTGAAGCAGAGTATATATCCTGTATCTACATACATGGTGCTTTCTTGGATAAAATAGGATCATCTTTCTTTGAATGGCACTGAGAAACGAGAAAAAGAATATAAGTTGCATGTAAATTGCAATTATAGGCAATAAGAATACAAAGTGAAAAAGCCAAAACAAGACTCTATCTCAAAATTCAGGAAGAAAATAGCACTGGGTAAAAATGGAAAAAATCAAACTAGGCCATTTTTCTCCCAAATAAAACTATAATGTATAAACAGTGAAAAAACAGTTAAATACACTAAACATGACATTTTAAACAACATAAAAGAAATTAGTACATGAGTACATCCTAAAATCACCATAACCGTGGTCATATTCAAACAACCTAGGGATGGTTGTATGAATCCAATTCTCTTGTTTCTGAATGAGTTCTATTCAGGTGTTAACTCTAATGTGTTTTTTTCAAGCACAACTTCCGCATATGCTATATTTAGTCTACATAATCCTTCTGCATGAGCTTTACATGACCATCTTATGGTGGTGCTTGTGCATTTCATTATATGTGGCCAAACCGACTCATTTTGTTACCATTAGATAGAAAGCATGCTTTAAGAAATAATTCCATCCACTCACTTTGGGGAAGTACAACGAACTGATTTCATTCATATATTTTAAGAAAAGATGATCATTCACTCATTTTGAGCATGCTGTTAAGTCATAGATATCCAAAATCATCCATCATTATCATAGTTAGTCTTATGTCAAGAACCTAGGGTCGGTTGTATGAATCATAATTCTCTTCTTTCCAATTGACTGATTGTTTAGGTGTTAAATCTGTTGTACATATTGTAAAGAAGTTATAAGTTGGAGGTTTCACTGCTTATCTTGGAGTGTGTGAAGTCCTCTATTACGTCCTCGACCATAAAATGCTCGAGATGACGGGAGGTGGAGGTGACAGTGGGCTACTGAGGCATGCACAATATTTGCATGCTTTATTCAATTATTTTATAAGACCAAGAGGGTTCAGGCTATCAGCACTCACTGATTGGCGTTGCTAGAAATCTGTCAGTTCCGTGTGGAGGAACAATTCATCTTCCCCATCTTATTGCTTGCTATCACCCAAGGTGTATCGAAAGAACATATCTGTGAGTGTGACATCCATGGCCTTACTTCCCACCGGTAAAGAGAATATATCCCCCATCCACCCTAGTTTTTTCTCCGTCTTCGGTGCCCAGTTTTTACCTCATAGATGCTGATTGGAAGACTTCGTGCGCTGTTTATATTGTTTTGGAATAGGTTTTATCATGAATTGTAGTATTTATTGTTCTATTATTATTCAATCGAAGTAAAGGTGTTACTATTACTTGTTTGGGTCTGTTTATTGCATTGTATGGTGCCTCCAAGCAGCTGAAATTGATAGCATGAATAGTATTGAAACCTTTATTGCAGTATTCTCTTAAGTGCAGCTTTATTTGTTCGAGAATCTCAAATATGAAAGAAAATAGTTGACTTGCAACAAGATAAAAAGATAAGAAAAAAAATAATGAATGTCTTTTATACCTCGAGTATCGAGGAGCAAAGATAGCTTCCTGACCAAGAGTTGACAAGAATGAGTACTCAAATACTGGTGTTCCTTTGGGTTCACCTTCAATTAAAACAAGCCTAGCAGTAATTGTATCAACAAGAACATCATCTCTATTAAAAATGTCAACAAATATGAGTCCAGATTGATCCTGTATATCTTGGAGCAAGCTTGCGTCGATGTGGATTTCTCCTTTAAGATGATACTTAATCCCAGTGACATAAATCGGCTGTAGCAGCAAACACAGAGCCCATATAAGGAAAAAAATTGCACAACACATCATGCAGAATTTAATTAAACGAACCCAAAATGAAAAAAAAACCTAATATTACCGTCAAGTTCTTTGTATCAAATCTCATAGATGGACCTCCAAAGAACACGCAACTACTACGAAAGTGAAGATCATGCTCAGCAGGACTCTGTATACAAATTCTTTGAGAACCTTTCTGCAAAACGAATCCACCAAAGTTTAGATAATTTTATTAAAAGTAGACATCATAATTGAAGCCAGAACAAGGTGTGGGCGCTTCTATTGGGCAATAATCAGGATTAACTGAAAGGATACCTTTATCATCAAATCTATGCGGGATGAGTCAGGTTGTTCAATCTGTGCTTCTGTATCATGTGTGGAGATTATACTAATCCAATAACCTTTTTGAACAAAAACAACTCCTTCAACATCACGTGTACCAACATCTAAGTAAATAATGTTCTGTTCCCAGCACCAACTGTCCTCATCAGTCGTAGCTGAAGAAACATGCTTCACCTAAACAGTATGCACAAATAGGAAGAATTGAGGTTTAGAAAGCAAAACGGATGGGAAAAAACCAAACTGACAATCATAGCTTCAGTAAGTGTTAATTTGATAATTTATCAATTGATGTCATGATATGTTAGAGTTGCATTTATTATAAGTAAGCCGATGTAGATAAAGATACAACTTCTAGAGTTAAGATTGGGAAGAATGCCTCAAATTGTCAAATTTGATAAGAGGATATCATTAAAATTTAGAAGAACAAAAATATTATGTGTCTATATTATATGAATTTGGTCAAGACACTGATAACTAAATTGAGTGCGAAAATGAGAGAATGTTACAATGGATGAACCGTAGAGGGATGACATAAGTAGAATCAATTGAAGATAAGTTAGTAGAAAATAAATTTAGGTCGCTTACACAAGTGTATGAAAGACAGAAAATGTCTTTTGGCTTCGACTGACAAAATTGGATTCAAAAAATTGGAAAGAAAAATGAGTAAACCAAAGGAAACATGTACATAAGTTTTAAGAGAAAAATTTCCAAAAAGTATTTAGAGTTTATGCAGCCACTCAAGAGAAAAAAATGAAAATTGATGATTCATAACCGAATAGTTGGGATAAAACCAACCATGAAGGTCTACTGATAAAACTAATAAAGTTATCAAGCAGATGACGGGCTCATGATTAATATTTTTATGAGAAAAATAAACTTTTCTAGTTTTAATAAACTTATTTATGTTTTACTCTTTCACGAAAATAGCAAATAAAATCAATAATTAACTGAGTTAAACGAAGGAATTAACCGTTCTTCATCATCTACCGCATGTCTTAAACACTCAAAATCAATAATATATAATACACATAAAAGTAAATTTTGGTATATGGCTTAATGGAGAGTACCATCGGGATAATCTCAACTGCTGGATCGACTTCAAATCAAATATAATTTTCGTAAATTAAACAATATTTATTAATTCATAAGTTGCAAAATATTAAACATCATTTTAATAACTGGACCAGACCAACATTTTTACAGAGGGGGTTCGAATCTTGGAAGCTAGGAGTGTTTCACAAATGCTCTTCATCAACTGCACTTAGGGGTGTGCATAAAAAACCAAAAACAATATGCACTACTACAAGCCTTATAGACAGAACCAATTTTATAGCGGCGAGAAGGTTCAAATTGTTTTGGTTTTCCTACTTGAAAAACAGATCCGCCCCGACTAATAATACACTAATGCCCTGTTTAGGGGGCTGATCTACTGCAGTCGTGCAGACAGCATTTCCCGGGCGGGGATCAGCCCTGCCCACAAAATCCGCGATTTTCCCGCGGTTTTCACCTGCGCTGATATCACCTGCAGGAAAACCGCCATGCCAAACTAGCCCTAAATGTACAAAGGATGGTCATTCGCCTACTCTTATTAATTGTTTTATGTAGATAAGTTATATCAACTAAATAATTTCAGAATTATCTGGATCTTAACTAATCATTTAATGCATGTTGTGGAAGAATACTAAAGAAAGAGACCAATAATAAATATTTTTATTTATTTCTCATATATACATGCATTCAGGTATTTGTACACTTATATAGGAAGAAAGGAAGGAGCAATAATCACATTCTAAGATGCGGGACTAAAACCTAAAGAGGTAATGAGCTCTAGTTGGGCCTTGATGTGGGCCTTTTTACATATTTTATTTAACACTCCCCCGCATGTGGTAAGGCTTTAGTGAGAATGTCAGTAACTTGCACAACAACAGGAACATGTTTTAATTTCAGTTTCTTCAGTTAAACCTTCTCCCGAATGGAATGAAAATTGACTTTGATATGTTTGGTTCGTTCATGGAATACATGATTCTTGGTAATGAGCAGCAGCTTAACTGTTGTAAAATAGAGTGGTCGGTGAGAAAAATCTACCTCCCAGATCACTTAGGAGACTTTACAACCATGTAATCTCAAACACAACATCGGTCATTAAATAATACTCGGCTTCAGCAGATGGGTGAGCAACCACAGACTGCTTCTTGTTGTGTCAGATAATAAGGTGTCCACCGAAGTAAGTACAGAATCCACTTATGGAACATCGATCATCCAGGAAGGCAACATAGTTAGAATCAGAATAAGCAATAAGAGATAAACAATAAGGTTTGTATACAAGCCCTTGTCCAGGAGTCGTTGTCAAATATCGGAGGATGCGCTCGACGGCCTGAAATTGAGAGATCCGTGGAACACGCATATATGGACTTACAACTCCAACGACAAATGAATATCAGGTCTTGTAACTGTAATTATCGGCAGGGAAGGGTCCGTTGGGTCTGCCAGTCCTCTCCTGGCCTCACTTGGACAGCTCTCACGGAGACCCCCATTCAGCGGTATGATCACCGCTACACCAACTCCATGATCGGGCGCCTTTGCGGAGTCCGTCAGACCTTCTCCATTGACACGTACGTAGATGCATTCATCGAATTGGTCACCCATGTTCCAGATCTTCCTCCCGAACATTGCTTGTGTTACTTCATGCATGGATTACAACCTCATATCCGAGCCCACCTCCGCACCCTTCAACCACTAACTGTCACCCAAGCCATGGACCTCTCCCCACTAGTGGAGCCGAATTACTGGCGACGTTTGGGGACCCTACTTCCTCATCGCCTCCCTCTAAACCTCCCTACCAGCCATATTTTCCTCCCCCTTCAAAACATCCACCACTGCCACCTCCATTACCCCGCCCGCCCATTATGGGCCCACACAACAACCGCCATGCCCCTACTCACCACCTGTCCAACCAAGAGTACAATGACTTACAGAGCAAGGGTCTGTGTTCCCGTTGCAAACAACCCTACTCGCTTACTCATGATTCTCCGGTGAAGGAGTTCTATTTCCTCATCGGGGAGGACGTGAACGAGATCAGCACAAATGACTTTGACGCTCTTATGATCACGGATGAACCGTCGTACGATGCTCCAGGCACCTCTACGGCTGCCACCCGCAGGCATATAATTACTAGCTAGAGGGCGACACTCCAACCATGGGGCAAGGTCGATTTTCTGGAGGGGTGTATTGTTACGTACGTCCGTGTAACTTATTATTATATTTTGTATTGTTATTTGTTGCATGAGAGAGACTATTTTCATATTTGATCATTTAGGGTTTTGTATCTCTAATTTTGGAGAGGGGCTTTTAGGAGGAACCAGCATTCAAAAGTTGGGCACACGTGATTGTATCGTATTTTCAATTAGTGCAAGTATTTTTTTCCTTCCCGTAACACATTCCCATAGCTTCAAATCAAAATTGCCATGAGTAGACTAAGCTTATCGCAGTTGAGACTAAGCTTATCGCAGTTGACTGTCATTTTTAGAGAGAATTCAAGACATGGTTATTTCTAATCCATTTGTTCCTTCTGGAACACAACTATCTCATATCTTTACCAAGATAGTGTTTCAAAAACTTCTACATAAACTCTCTTCATACAAGCTCCCACTTTAGAGGTACGTTCACGGTTCACCGTGTGGTGAACACATTAAAGAAGACTTCACAGACTAGTGTTATTGTTCTCTCATCAAAGAAGTATTATGATCATTTGGTCGAGATCGTGAATCAACTAGAATTGAGCACACAAAGTACTCCTTTTTCGAACATAATGATCCTTATTAAAAAAAGAGCAACTATTATCCTAGTTAAATAAAATAAAAAAATTTCATCAAAGGACAAACTACACTATACTTTTACAAATTTCCTTTAAATAAAGAGCATACAATAAATCCAGGCTATAGACATTGGGAATGTTATGAGGTTTAAGAAAAAGAGAAAACAATGGAAATTAAAATATAGAATATGAACCAAAATTATAAGATGTACCATGAGTAGGTATTTCCCAGGAAAGATCATTGGAAATATGAAGTCACCACCCTCATTATTCAAAGTAATCATCTTTCTGTCCTGCTCGCTTTCACCAACTAACCTCACAAGTGACACAATAACAGATGGGCTGCATTTCTCCTTGCAAAGTACAGTCCCATGAATGTTAACCTGAGCCTGAATTCCCAGGCAATTGGTAGTCAGGAACATTGGCCTCAATAACCCTTTTTAAAATTTTAAAACAATCCAGAAACTAAGGACTTCTTATTATATTGAAGAATTGGGAAAAAATATCATAAAGCTGCAATCGGTAGGCAAATAATTTTTTTCAATCAAGTAATGTCTTTACCTCAAAAAACTCAAGATCAAGCAATGGAGTGTTGACTTTGATATCAATATATGATGGTGCAAACAGAGAGCTTGATGAACTGTTTGAATATTTTTCCAATGCAGATAACCGATACTCACCAGGAGGGACCTACAGTAGGAGAGCAAAGGTTAGCATAACAACAAATCATGGGAACACAACCATCAGTTATTTACGAAAATAGATTACCTGAGGTAAATAGCATATGCAGAAATTAGACACCAAAAAAATTTAATTAATCAAAAGATTAATGATAAAGTGATCCCCTACCTAAGATATGTTTGAAGCACACAAGTATATCTACTTAAATGATTTCAATACTGACTACATTTAACTACTTCCAAATGTCAAAATTATCACATTTGATTGACCCACACACTTTGATGCACCCTTCGTAGCATCTGATGATGCATGACATCGTCATCCATCGGTTATCGTTTCATATTTTGCCATTTTTATTTCCCCGCGTATTAGTTTTCTCTTATTTATATGAGTTTACGGCTTACCAATTTGACTACCCCGTGAGATTAAGTAAATGGTCTAGCCATTTTGAATTGCTAGGACGGAAAAAACAAGCTCTAAATAACTGAGTATGCAAAGCCTAAGTAGGAAATAAATTCATGTAAAAGATTTCAGATTATTTTTCTCAATTAATGTGAATCAATAGGAGGAAGACTTTAGAAAGATATTATTTGATAGTTTGGAAACAAATTATTTCATAAATTCGGGACTTCACATAAAAAGGCCCCAACTTGAAAGAAAAAGGAAAGCAGAAAAGAATAGAGAAACGAAACTAGGTTTTGTTCTCTCTATCGGATTAGGACACTATTCCTCTAGTGATCTAGTGATACCAGTGGGGTCGTCTCTAGCATCGACAAATCACACGACCTCTAGTATTCTCACCTCTAGGTTTCTCAACATCAGCGACCCCAATGCGCCTAACTTCCCAATCTAAAACAATGACAACCAACAACTCCGCTTGAGCTTGTCGTCGACTACGATTTCTCCAGATGACCTCCTTCATCAATCCCATGTCGATAAGCCCGAGATATTATAGTGAGTCACCGTCAACTGTCTAACGACCTTCATTGCACACAGAAGTTGTTTTCCACATATTCAACCATCATGCAGTGATCAGCGCACTCTCTGATGACTCCTTTGCAATTGTGCTAGAGATGGCGTACTCCTTACAATAGCTTTGTGTTGACTTGGGTAAGCTCCACTCTTCCCATGCTTCAATTAATAGCTTAATTTTATGTGATTCACTTAATTGTCAAAGATTTTGCCTTGAATGTTCACATTATTCCCAACTTTCATGATTATTCCAAAATTATTCTATGTGATTAAGCTTGTGAATATAAAAATGTCGCCATGGTTCGATCCGTGAACAATCGAGAAATACACATCTTGCTAGCGATGATAAAAAGGTTTTCTTGTATAAGAACAACTTCTTCTTCGATAGATGAATGAAATTGCTCTAAATTAGTTCCTCCCGGGAGAAGTACATACTTTGCTAACTCATGCACTTCTGAGTTCTCGAACCGAGATATATCTTGAAAAGTGAAGATCTTGAAGTTGTAAATCTCTTTCTTCATTGTTAACTTATATTTTTTAAGGTTTGGATCTCTGGTCTCGAAAGTCGCATTCACTAGAGATGCCATAACAAGTGAGTTTGTATTGACCTCAACGTACTTCTATACTCAATTCTTTTGCAAACTTGATCTCAGCGAGAAGTACCACGTCCTTTGCTTGATTATTAGGTAGTAGTAAAATAGAACTTTAATGCTTGATCCAACCTAACCACATTTGGATTGATCAAAACAACACCTGTCCCTGACAAATTTCTGCCTGAAGCTCTATCAACATAGATAGTCCAAGTTAAAGGTGTTCTGACTTATCCTTCCGCACCACTCTCTGTTGTGTCTGTCATGAAGTCTGCAAAGACCTGAGCTTTAATTGTCATCCTTGACACATAAGTTAAGTTATCAAAGGCGCAAGGCGCACCGCGGCGCAAAGATCCCCTGGAGCCTAGGCGCAAGACGCAGGCGCGCACCTGAGGCACGTGAGGCGCAAAAATGGTGGAACACGGAAATTGAGCTAATTGGGCGCCCAGTTCGCTGAAATTGAGCGAATTGGGCGCCCAAGTGCGCCTAGGGGGTGTCTCGGGTCAATCTAAGATCATGTTTTTGCCCATATCAAAAAATATTTTTAAAAAATACCTTGAAAGGCCCGGGCGCGTCTGGGAGCGCACATGAGGCGCGCCTGGGGCACATCGCCCGCCTCAGCTATGGTGAGGCGCGGCGGGCTGCGCCTGGTGCGCTCGGCGCATCAAGCGCGCCTAAGCGCGCGCCTTGACAACTATGCACATAAGAGATGTTGAATTCACTAAGATCAATAGAGTATAACTCGTAATTCGTCAAGATCAGAGATGACCAAAGATGGTCCTGGAGGATCTCGTCTCCCTAGGACGAGTGCAGAAGAAGTCCCCCTCCTCAGGGGCGAGGCCAGACACCCATGGGGGGAGTCCAGGATCCCAGGGGAGAGTACAGGCTCTCAGTGGCGATTCCAGGCTCCCAGGGGCGAGTCCAAGCACCCAGGAGCGAGTCCAGGCTCCCATGGACGAGTCCAGGCACCTAGGGGAGAGTCCAGGCACCCAAGGGCGAGTCCAGGCTCCCAGGGGCGAGTCCAGGCTCCCAGGGGCGAGTCTAGGCTCTCAGGGGTGAGTCCAGGCACCCAGCGGTGAGTCCAGGTTCCCAGGGGCGAGTCCAGGCACCCAATGGAGAGTTCAGGCTCACAGGGGAGAGTTCAGGCTCACCAGAATACCAATTTAGGTTTGCAAATATCTTCTCCAAACAGCGGAGTTTTGTTGTTGGATGGCCACTTTGGGCTGCGTATAGTAGAACCAAAAGACGAGATTCCGCTATTTACAGGCCCGACTTGAAAAACTATAAATAGACCCTTAAGGGCACCTTTGAAGGGTATCTGATTCTTTGGCTTCTTCCTCCTCTAGATAACTTTGGTGGCTTCGAGTGCCCTCCAAGGTGCCCAACTCAATATTGGCTAAGGAGAGGAAGCTCTCTTCGATCATTTGGGTGTGTGGCGGGACCTCCTTGCTGCAGCTCGGGGTCTATTTCTTAGTTCCGTGCAACCAGCCAGGTGCTCTCGCTTAAGAGAAGTAGGTGCAAGCTACCCCCATGAGTTCGAACTCCTCTTAGAACCAGTTTTCGGTTTCAACAAATAGCCCACTTGGCCAACCTGTCGGAATGCTCTGACTTCTTGATAGATTCTGATGATAACCCTACGCTTGAAGACTTAGATGATTATAGATGAAACAAGGCAAGAGAACCTATTATTTATAGTAAATAAGATACATTTATCTCATGTCGTATTCTAATGGGTCTTTTTGATTACTCATACTCACTCTTCATCTATTATCTTACCAAAGTCATTCAAGGTGTTTTTTTACTTTTATAATAAATTATACTAGAATCAAATTCTAGAAAATGAACTAAATATTAAGGAGAAATTAATGATTTAAAGGTAACGTTTGAATGTAGAGAACATCATGATGAAGTAAATGATCCTTAATTTCTTCCTCTCTTCCTCAATTCCTCCTTTACCGCGGAGATAACATTAATAATATATTGGATATAATGAAACCAATTCTTGAATATGATTAATTGGGAATTAATTAATAAGGATAATTAATTTTGATTAAACCAAAATAACATTCTATTTATTTCTCTCACTGATATTGAAAGACATGTAGTTTTGGAAACTTCTGTGCGCGTGTTTTTAGGTCGTGCTTGAGAAGCGTACCTTTTAGGTTTTTAAGTGGACACTAGGAAAAGTGGCATTTGCATTCTTCTCTCCTCCTAGAGTAAGAAACTAAAATAAAAGTGAATCTTTGTAGAGAGTAGAATTAGCATTTTGTTGCAGAGAAAAGCGATCATCTTCCAGCACTGAGCCCGTTGGACGGACTGTGAGGTATTTCCAGTGATCCTATGGATACCTGTAGAGACATGGATCATATTCTGCATTTGGGTTCTCAAATGTTAGTTATTCGTGACAAAAACCGACAGTGGTAATAGAGGAGGTTGTGAAACCTCTTATTCAAAAATCGTGTTCTCGACAACTGCTTATCTTTGTTTAGTTTTGGAAACTGAAGTGTTGATCATCGATCGTTGATCGTCGTGTCATGATCACCGATCATTGAGCACTGATAACGGAGTGCCAAGTGTTGATCGTTGATCGAAGAATATTGATTCGTTGATCGCAATTTTATAAAAATTGATCAATGATCACCGATCGACAACTATTAATTGTCAATCACATAGAGTTTACTGTCCAAGGAAAGATGAATTTTTGATTGTTGAATGCCGATTGTAGAATGTGGATCGCTGAGCAACAATAATTGACGGCTGAGAGTCGGTCGTCGATCGCGGAGCGACAATAGATGCTCGCTAAGAGCCAATCGTTGAACGCTGGTTAAAATATGTGTAAATCTAGAAGTTTAGAATGATTCTGAAACTTTAGATTTAATCCTGAAACATCAAATGTTGATAATTTTTCTATGAGAAAATGCTCATAGTTTTTCTATGAGGAAATGTTGGCAATTTAAACAAAAAGGTCAGGGCGCTGCCCCACAACACACCCCGCAGGGGCTGTACCCCTTGACCACCGCCTGGGGCGTAGCCCCATGGACCCTGTCATGGGCTTTGCCCCTTGATCACTGTCAGGAGTGTTGCCCCTTGATCACTGTCAGGAGTGTTGCCCCTTGATCACTGTCAGGAGTGTTGCCCCTTGGACCATGTCTTGGGCTTTATCCCTTACACCGACCGCTAAGGGCACAATCCCTAGAAACCCCATCAGAAGCACCTTATATTTCGATGTAAATTGTGTGTGTGTGTATATATATATATATATATATGTGTGTGATATATCTGGAATATGAATAATGTAATATTATACCCTATTATATTTAAATGATTTAATTAAATTCATGATTAAATGTTAATCATCTGTTCTGTCTCAATAGTCAAATAAGTGCACGATTAAATGTTAATCATCTATTCTGTCTCAATAGTTAACTAAGTGCACGATTAAATGTTAATCATCTATCATGTTTAAATAATTTATATATATTCATGATTAAATGTTAATCATCTATCATGAAAATTCCTCTAAAATAATATTAAATATTAAGTTGTCTTCTAATAGAAGACACTCTTTTTTCCTTGATCGAAGAAGTGTGGGATTGCCAAAGCAAAGTGCATCAATCCATCTCAGTGAGATGTGATCGGATAATTGTGATATCCAGTTATCGACATTGGGTCTACCATAACCAACTGACTTCAACGATTGAGTGCTTAGAGACATAGGGTTGACATGCAGCATAAGATGAATGCGAATAATAATTATTCACAGCCATATAAGAGAGTAGCATGTTGATTCAATTGACAAAAATAATCTACCTCAATAGCAATGATGTGGGTGATCAACCAAAATTGGCTTATGACGTGGTGAAATACGGATCTTGTCCCACTAGAGAGCAACTCGCATAAACTCTCTGAATTAATATTAGGCTTACTGATTTGAAGAAAATAATTAAGTATTTTAATAAAAAATTTTATGAAAATAAAATATATTTTAAAATGTAGTATTAAAAATAACTTTGAATAATTTGGCATAATTTTCTAGCAAGTAATCACATCGCTACTTTGCAATCAGTCCTTGAGAAGGACAAACTTGAGACAATTTCCTGGACTGAACGGTACTTAAGGGTCCTCAAGAGAAAGTATTAAAGAAAGATCCCTAAGAGCCCCTTAGAACTTCTCTAGTGCATAAAGATGTTTAAAAGAGGTATCAATTTGCATCAAATTCATCATACTGATCTATTCTACTTGTGGCGGTCTTGCCTTAACCGCTGCAACCTTCTCTTGAAGCAGTGGTCTCTCTCTTCTCCGCTGCGATCTGCTTCTTGTCGCTGTGGTCTCTGATCCAGTTTGATCAGCGGATTCTCTTCTATGTTCGCTCTGTCGTTCTTCCCGTTGCAATTGCTTTCTAACCGCTTTATGTTCGCTCTTGTCGTTCATATACTCTCTCTTCTATGTTCGCTCTGTCGTTCTTCCCGTTGCAATTGCTTTCTAACCGCTCTCCTAGCGGATTGCTCTTCTCGCAGCGATCTCGTCTTAACCCGTCGTGCCTCTACCCGCTGCGACCTGTCACTGTCCATTGTGGCCTCCCTTCTCCTCTTATCGCTCTTGTCGCACGTAGTTCTTTCCTGCAGTGGGGTCTTCTTGTTCGCTCGGACTACTTCTACTGGTTTGTTGCGGATTGCTTCTACCTGTGTGTTGCGGTTTGCTTCTAACCACCCCTTGTTGTGGTTTGCTTCTAACCGCCCGGTCTTCTTTCCCACGGTTTGTTGTGGTTTGCTTCTACCGGGTTGTTGCGGTTTGCTTCTATCCGCCCGGTCTTGTACCTACTCGCTGGTCTTTCTGGCCGCTGGTGTGATGTCACTGTGACCGATGCGGTCTCTCTTAGTCGCTGCTTCTGTCTGTTGTCCTCATTAAGATTGTCGGCCTTCCATTCCTGTACGGCTAGTCTCTGGGCTCTTGTTGTGCGGTCTGTGCTCGTTCCTATGCGATATTATTCTAACCACTCGGGCAGGTTGCCTTCTCGCTGCTCCTTGACTCGGTCCACATGGCGTCAGATTCTCTTACCACAAGTGACGACATTGAGGCTCTGCATGCTCAACTTCAACAGCTCCAAGGGGTGATCAGTCGCTCCTCTGGATCCGTGGCCTTGATCTCCGATGAAGGAATATCTTGACTTTCCCACGGCTCTCATTGGATTATGGACTCGGGTGTCACACATCATATCTCTCCGCAGAAGCCGTCGCAGTACTTAGCTTTTGATTATCCCAAGTTTATCATTGTGGCTAATGGTGACACGACACCGGTTTTTGGTGTTGCCCATCTGCCTCTTACCCCCTCCCTCTCCTTATCCTCGGTTATTCATGTTTTCGGGGTCCCCCTTTAATCTTCTTTCTGTTAACCGTCCTACTCAGGACCATGACTGTTGTGTAACCTTCTCGCATTCTTCTGTTGTTGTGCAGGATCGACGGACGCGGACTATAATTGGTCGGGGGAGGTTGTCCAACGGGTTGTATCTTCTTGATATCCCTCCTACTACTCTCACCACTATCTCCTTCGTTGACTGGCATCGTCGTCTTGGGCATTCTCCTCTCAAGATTCTCAAGAAAGCTCTTCCAGATATTCCTCTTCGGGAATTTTTCTTGTGAATCTTGTATCTTTGGCAAGCAACAACGTGTCTCTTTTACTTCTCCCGGTATTAGGAGCGATGCTCCTTTTTCATTAGTCCATTCTGATATTTGAGGACCATATAAGATCCCTAATGTTACCTGGTTATACTTCCTTTGTGATCGTACTGAACTCACATCAATCTTCTTGTTCTTTTCTTATTGAGACACGCACACAGTTTTCCACGTGTTAAAATTATCTGTACTGATAACGCTCGTGAGTATACCGGTCGAACCTTCTCCAATCTGTGCGCCGAGTTTGGTATTATCCACCAGACTTCATGTGCGTATACCTCTCAACAAAATAGTATCGCAGAACAGAAAAATCGACACCTTATTGATGTTGCTCGCTCTTTTATGCTTCAAATGCAGGTTTCCCCTCTGTATTGGAACTTTGCGGTCTCCACGACATGACATCTTATCAACTGCATGCCCTCGTCTATCCTCCACTTTGTGGCCCCCATGACTCTCCTGTACCCATCCAAGGATCTCTTCTCTCTCACACCTCGTGTGTTTGGATGTACCTGTTATGTCCATACTCTTGGCCCTTCAAAGGATAAGCTTGTCCCTCGTGCTACCAAGGCTATGTTTGTTGGATACTCTCGCACTCAGAAAGAGTATGTCTGTTATTATCCTGTAACTGATAAGGTGGTTGTCTCTGCTGATGTCTCTTTTCATGAGGACCAACCCTATTACACCGCTCCTGCTGATCCTCTTCTTCTTCCTTCCCCTCTACCTCGGCCCACAGTTCCTCGGGCCACGTGCCAGAGAGATGCTTGATTGTAAGTATAACTTCCATGGCCACCTAAAACCCTCTACCTCGGCCCAAGTTGCAAGTGGATCTTTACAATCAAGCACACGACGGATAGCAAAATTGATCGCTTGCAAGCTCGATTGGTGGCACGGGGATTCACTCAACAATACGGTCGTGATTACGATGAGACTTTCTCCCCTGTCGCCAAGTTAAACTCGATTCGGTTCTGTTCTCTTTAGTTGTTCATCGTCAGTGGCCTTTACATCAGCTGGATATCAAAAATGCTTTCCTAAATGGTGATCTTACCGAAACTGTTTACATACATCAACCGTCCGGGTTTGAGACCACGGGGAAGCCTCGTGTTTGTTTGCTTCGGAAATCAATCTATGGTCTCAAACAGTCTCCTCGGGCGTGGTTTGAGAAGTTTAGTAACGTTGTTCGTGAGGTTGGTTTAAAGAGAAGCACAACTGATTTCTCTCTCTTCACTCATCATCAGTCAACTGGGACGGTCATACTTCTTGTTTATGTGTACGACATTTTGATTACTGCTGACGACTTCGTAGGAATACATGTTAAGCAACACTTAAACTCTGTATTTCAAATCAAAGATCTGGGAAATCTACGGTACTTTCTTGGCCTTGAGGTAGCAAGGCGACCTGATGGCCTTGTGTTATCTCAACGAAAGTATTGCATTGATCTTCTGCATGATGCTGAACTCTCAGGATGCAAACCTGCGGAAACCCCGATGGACGTCAACCACAAGTTATGTGCTCAGGGATCTGTGTCTGATTCTCTACTTCAAAATCCAGAATACTATCGGTGTCTTGTGGGAAAACTAATATTCTTAACGGTTACAAGACCCGATATCTCATTTGCGGTTGGAGTGGTCAGCCGATTTATGCACACTCCACGGGTTTATCATCTTCAGGCAGTCGACCGCATTCTCAGGTATCTGAAGACTGCTCTTGGACAAGGACTCCTGTATACGCCATCCTCGTCTCTTTCTCTTGTTGCATATTCCGATGCGGATTATGCGGGTTCTCTTGACGATCGACGACCCACTACTGGATTTTGTGCTTACATTGGAGGAAATCTCAACACCTAGCGTAGCAAGAAGCAGTCTGTGGTTGTTCGCTGATCCGCTGAGGCTGAATACCGTGCGATGGCATCTGTTATATCAGAACTCACATGGCTTGAGAGTCTCCTTGGGGATCTGGGAGTTGAATTATCCTCACCATCAATTTTGTTTTGCGACAGCCAGGCTGCAATCCACATTGCAAAGAATCATATATTCCATGAGCGGACCAAACACATTGAAGTCGACTGTCACTTTGTTCGAGAAATGGTTCAATTGAAGAAGTTGAAGCTAGAGCATGTTTCTGCCTCTAATCAAGTTGTTGACATCCTCACCAAGCCTTTATCATGAAGATTGTACCATAAATTCTTGTCCAAGCTTGGTGTCTATGACTTGTACGCTCCGGTTGTGGGGGAGTGTTAGAGAATATAGGGAAAAGTAATGTAAAGGCCCAATAAATTGGCCCATTTATAGTCTTTTTGTTTAATCTCACACTTTCTGTATACGATGCTTCCTCCCTCTTATCTCCTATATATTTGTACTCATACTTCTATTTGGTGTATTCATGAAGTATATACAAGCTTTGGACTTTTTCTCTACAAATAATATGCCTAGTATGAAGGATGATGTGGTCGTTAAAGATCAATGAAAAAATATTTTTATCAGCTCAATAAAAAACAAAAGATAATGAACTGAACTGAAGAGCTAAATAAATCAGAGGAGTATAAAAACATGACATTTTATCGTAAAATTCAATCACTGGAGGTAAATGATGTTTTAAAGAAGATGAAAAATTGAACAGCAGTTGGGTCAGACGATATGTCCATCGAAGTATACAATTTTTATAGAAAAAAGGATTATGACTTACATGTTTCTTCAATAGAGGTCAAAGAGAATGTCAGACCAATGGATAATGAGTATTGTGGTATCTTTGCATAAGACCAAAGGAGATAAATAAAATTGTGTTAATTACAGAGTAATTAAATTCATGAGTCATACTATGAAACTATGAGAATGAGTAATAGAAAGAATAGTAAGAATAAAGACTAATATCTCAAAGAATCAATTTGGATTCATGTCAGGGCAGTCGACCATGGAAGTTATACATCTCTTAAGGAGACTCATTAACAACTATCAAGAAAAAATAAGATTTGCATGTGATGTTTATCAATCTTGACAAGGCTTATGATAGGATTCCAAAAGAGATCTTATGGGGAGTCTTAGAAAAGAAAAACGTAAATGTATCATACATTGACATAATAAAAGATATGTATACACATTCAGTGACAATGGTGAGGTCATTTGGAGGATTAATACAGGAATTCTCCACCACAATTATGTTATCTCAAGGTTCAGCGTTATGCGCTTATCCTTTTACCCTTATCTGAAATGAGGTCACCGAGCATATCCAATATGCATTATCTAGGTGTTTATTGTTTACGAATAAAATCATTTTGGTGGATGAGACAAACGAGTATGTGAACACGAAATTGGAATTTTGACAAGACAATTTAGAAAAGAAGGGTTTTAGGTTGAGCAGGGCAAGACAGAGTATATGGAGCTTAAATTTAGCAATACAAGAAGAGGATGGATAATTTCAGTATTAAGTTGGGAAATGAAGATATTTTTCATAATGTGTCTTAACAACTTTGATCGATAGTTCAAAAAGATGAAGGTGTTGATAAAATGTGATACATAGAATCCAAGCAGTTTAGTTGAAATGGTACTGCGGTCCTGAGTGTTGGGCAGTGAATTGCGTACAAGAGCAAAAAATGTGAGTTGCGGAGATGAGAATGCTGAAGTGGATGTGTAGAGATACTAGGATGGATAAAAATAGGAATAAATATATGAGGGATAAGATAGGAGTGACACCAATTATAGAGAAGAAGCGAGAAGCTCGATTAAGATGGTTTAGACATATCCAAATGAGACCATTAGAGGCATTTGTTAGGCATTGTGAGAGTGTAGTCCCTAAGCATGTTAAACGTGGGAGGGGTAGACCAATAAAGATTTGGAATGAAATTATGTGAAAAGACATGATGCACTTAGGCATTAGTGAGATTATGACTAAAAATGGGGCACAATAGCGACAAAGAATCCATATAGTCGACCCCAGTATAGTGGGATAAAGTCTTTAGTGCTGTTGCTGCATTAAGAACAATAATTGCTCTAAATATCTGATTGATAATTGTTCTGAAATTGCACACATGTTTAATGATTTTTATGTTTTAAACTTAGACCAACTCATATATAACATTAATGATACTAAGAGGTTAAAAAATAAATGACTCTAATCCTAAGTATTTAGGATATTATTGTTTGGGTCATATAAATAAGAAGCGCATTTTCAAACAACATAAGGGTGAACTATTAGACTTAACTGATCATGAATAATTTCAGATATGAGAATTTTGTTTGTTAGACAAGATGACTAAAGCACCTTTTACTGGCCATACTAAGAGGGCATATAATCTTTTGGGTATAATACATTTTAATGAATGCAAACCAATGAGCTTGATGGTTATAGGTGAGTTTAACTATTTGATTATATTTATTGATGATTCCAGTAGATATTTTTTGTGTATCTTATGCGATACAAGTTCGGATCCTATAAAAAGTTCAAGTTAAGACATAACTAACTCAAAAAAATAATTAAAGCATTTTGATCCGATCAAGGTGGTGAATACTTGAGTCAAGGGTTTCAAGACTATCTTAGAGAGTATAGTATTGTAGGACAGCTCACTACACCTATCACAACATAATAGTGTTGCCAAGAGGAGAAATAATACCATGTTGAACATTGTGCGATCTATGGTGAACTATGCAGATTTGTCTGTTTACTTTTTGGGATGCACTACGCTCTGAAGATAGTTGTTTTTGCACTAAATCGTGTTCCTACTAAAGCAGTTCAGAACACACCATATAAGATATAGATTGGGAAGTGTCCTTGTAGTTGAGAGTTATTTACAAGTCGAGTATTTTTTGTATTACTATTATTACAAGTGCTTATATGTGTAAGTGGGGTTTAGTCTCATATCGGGTGTTTACGTTTACGAGTCTATTGTAATCTTATATATAGCCCTAAATGGATGAATAATAATAAAAAGTATTGTTTTCCTCTCAATTCAACTCGGTATCAGAGGGAAGAAAACCCTAATTTCTGTTTCCGTTACCGCCCCCATTCGCTTCCGTCTTCGAGCAGTCGGCCCGATCCCACTCCCTTCCTTTACTCTCACTACAGGAATGACGGGTGGCGCTCACGCCACTGCCGGCCGCTGAGAGGGACGTAGCTGTCATCCCTCCATGAAGTCGCGGGCCTTCTATCCTCTGAAAGTTGATCGTTCCTCTCCTTCTATATGACCTAGTTCGGCCATGGATTCTCCAGCACGGCTCCTGCGCCTCTAAATTCTGCTCCAGCAAGGCTCCTGCTACGGCACCCCCCCCTGCATCGGGCTCTCACCAGATCTGCGTCTCTGTCAAGGCTTCTGCCAGATCTACTCCTCTGTATTCTGCGTCTCCGACCAACGCAGATCCGCTGCTCCGCCAGATTTACTCCTCTGTTTTTTCAATTGTGGTGCCTCATGTGCGTTCTCTTGCTGCGTCTCTATCAGATCTACTGCTTTGACGTCTCATGTACTATTTGGTTCCTCTTCTATGTTCCTTTCTCATGGCTGATCAACCCTCCGACATGAGTGATTCTTCAACGTCGTCGTCGGGTATGATTCAACCTCAAATGAGTGACCCTCAGCAGTGCCATTGATGGACCCACACCGGCTACCTGAAGATTACTACCGTCCCGTTAGATGACACGAACTATCTTGAGTGGTCCCGGGCGGCGCAACATGTCATACGCAGCCATCAGATGTTTGGGTACATTGATGGAACTATTAAGGAGCCCCCAAAGCTGATCCCTCATGGAAGCGATCGGAATCAGGGAACACCCTGGTGGTTTCATGGCTTGTTCATTCAATGTCTCTGAAGGTTTACCGGAGTTATATGCTGATGGACTTTGCCTTCGATATTTGGACCCGTGCCCGTGAGACATATTCTCAGATTGGTAGTTCCGCACCGGTTTATGAACTTACTCGCCGCATTTTGGAACTAGGGCAAGGCTCTATGACGGTGTCATTGTTCTTTTCTGAGTTCGAGCGTCTATATAAGGAATTAGACTGTTTCTCGCACTTCACCCCAGTGTGCACTGCGGACGCTGTTCAGCTAAAACAACGGGAGGATCGCTTCCATCTCCATGTCTTCTTGATGGGGCTGAATATGGAATTCAACATGGTGCAGACACATCCTCTACCGATCCCCTCTCTCGTCTCTTCAGGAAGCCTTTAGCATGATCCTCGGTGATGAAGACCATCGGAAGACTCTTAGGGCAAGTACTCCTCCTGTGCGCTCTGCCTTGACTAGTGTTGGCCGTGGGCACCCCCTCAGCCCTAGCTTGCCTGTTTCTAGTTATAATTATTGTGGTCGCAAAGGCCATACTCGGGAGATGTGCTACAAGCGCCACCCACATCTTGCCCCTCGTGGTCGTGGCCGTGGACGGGGGCCAGGACGTGGGGCCATCGTCCGGGTGACTCTAGACCTCATGATGTTGCTTACTCGACGGACGTCTACAACGAGTCTTCCAGTGTTGTACCGGGGCAGCTTACTGCTCTTGAATTGGATGTTTTCTGTCGTCTGCTGCACTCTCAGCCTGATCAACCTCCGAGTGTCTCTGCTTCCATTGCCGTTATTGCTATGCCCAGTGCCCATGCCGCCGCTGTCTCCTCCTCTGAGTGGGTGATTGATTCTGGTGTCATGCGCCACATGACTGGCTCCTCCTCAAGTTTTCTCTCTAACACTCCTTTGTCTGGTAAGGAGAAAGTTATCTCTGCTAATGGCTTGTTCTCTCATTGCTGGTAAAAGCCTTATCTCATGTTCCCCTTCCCTTTCTCTGTTATCGTTTCATGTTCCCTCCTTTTCATGCAATTTACTTTCTATCGGTGATATTACTCGATCTCTTAATTGCTCAGTGGCTTTTTTTCCTGATTCTTGTGTTTTTCAGAAATTGGGTACAAAGCGGAACATTGGCATTGGTGGGAACCGAGATGCTCTGTATTACTTGGATCTCCAGCCTTTGCCTACTCTGGCTCTCTCTTGCGCTACTGTTACAACTGATGATGTTCGCCGATGGCACTTGCGGCTTAGACATCCCTCGCCTACTTATCTTCAAAAGTTGTTTTGTGCCTTTGTACTGTTTTTACAAACTTTTGTCTGTGATGCCTGTGATAGGTCTAAACATGTGTGGCATAGCTTCTCACATTCATCTTCTCCCAGTACCACTCTGTTTGATGTAATTCACTCTGATGTCTGGGGTCACTCCCCTATTGTATCTATCTATGATTTTCGTTGGTTTGTTACCTTTATTGATTGTTTTCTCGCACCACTTGGGTGTATCTGTTAAAAAGAAGAGTGGTCTTCTCGTGGTTTCAAGCTTTTCATAGAATAGTTCAAACCCAGTTTAAGGGCTCTATTCATGTCCTGCGTAGTGATAATGGGGGGGGGGGATATGATGATCGGGAGAATTTATTTGGTTCATACCTCACCAGTCATGGTATCATCCATCAAACTACTTGTGTCCCCACCTCTACCCAAAATGGAGTAGCCGAACGGAAAAATCGGCACCTGTTGGATGTCGCCTGTTGTCTTCTGACCAATATGCATCTTCCCAAATCCTATTGGGGGGTCGATGTTCTCACCGCTACGCACCTTATCAATTGGCTTCCTTCACGGGTTCTTGACTATACTATTCCCCTCACTCGGCTATCCACCAAGGCCGTGGTCTATACTTTCCACCTGCCTCCTTGTGATTCCGGGAGTGTATGTTATGTACATATTCATCTACCTCACCGAGACAAATTGGACCCCCAGGCTCATCGGTGCGTGTTCCTTGGATACTCTTCTACGACGAAAGGGTATCGGTGTTACCACCATCCCTCGGGGCGTATGTTTTGCACTATGGATGTCACCTTTAGGGAAGAGGAATCCTATTTATTACCTTCGTCTCACTCTCTTCGTCAGGGGAGAGTAGTAGTGATGCGGATATTCCTCTTCCTCTTCTTCCCTCTTTGCCACCACAGCTTCCTTTGCGCAAGGAACTGGGACCTTCTATCCCAGTCCCTCTGTCTGATACTCTGATCACTTCTTTTCCTCATGTGTACCATCGACGCACCTCAGGTATACAGGCTACTAAGGTTCCATCTCTACCAGTGCCCGCTTCTGCCTCAGATTCTGATGACGCGGATTTGCATATTCAGCTTGCTCTATTGAAAGGTAAGGCCGCATGTACAAAACATCCCATTTCTAATCATGTTGCTTACCACGACCTTATCCCGGCCCATCAGGCCTTTGTTGCTTCTCTCTCTTCGGTTGTTATCCCTAAGACATGGCAGGAACCTTGGGTATCCCGGCATGGACTCAGGCTACGAAGGAGGAGATGTCAGCCTTGGACAAGAATCATACCTGTGATGTTTCCTCCCTTCCTCCTGGAAAGAAAGTCATTGGCTCGAGATGGGTGTTTTCCGTCAAACAAAATCCAGAGGGGAAGGTCGAACGGTACAAGGCGCGACTGCTTGCCCAGGAGTACACTCAGACTTAGGGAGTTGACTATCAGGAGACTTTCGCCCATGTAGTTAAGATGGACTCTATACGGGTAATGTTGTCATGCGCGGCTTGCATGGACTGGGAACTTCATCAGCTGGATGTTAAGAATGTTTCTCCATGCTGAGCTTGATGAAGAGGTATATATGAAATTCACTCCTGGGTTTGTGAAAAGGGAGCTGAAGATCTTGTTTGTCAGCAAAGGAGGTCGTTATATAGCTTGAAACAGTCACGGAGAGCATGGTTTGGCAGATTCCTCTCGGCTATGATCAAATTTGGGTATAAGAAGGCGCAGTCGGATCACACTATGTTCATTCGGAGACGTGATCAGGGTATTGTTGTCCTTATTATCTATATGGATGACATCGTGATCACTGGTAGTGATTTGGAAGAGATTGTGAATCTCAAGACAATCTTATCTGCCGAATTTATGGTGAAAGACTTGGGTAGATTACGAAACTTTCTGGGTATTGAGGTGACTAGATCTGATCATGGTATCTGTATATCTCAGCGGAAGTATGTTCTAGACCTGTTGCAGGAAACTGGGATGCTCGGCTGTGTTCCGACGAACGACCTGATGGAAGAAAATCATGAAATCTGTGAGGATGGTAAGTTGGTAACAGTGACTAGGCCGATGTCACACGCTACCAGAGATTAGTTGGGAAACTAATATACTTATCTCATACTCATCCGGATATTACCTATGTTGCTGGGATTCTGAGCAGATACATGCATGCTCCTAGGATTAGACATCAAGAGGCGGCTTACTGTGTGTTACAGTACTTGAAGAAGGCTCCAGTTCGAGGTCTTCTATTTTCCAAGAACGATCATTTAAGGATTGAGGATTTTACTAATGTTGATTGGGCAGGATTTTTTGATGATCGGAAGTCTACAACAGGTTATTGTTCTTTTGTTGGAGGAAAGCTGGTGATCTAGCGCAGTAAGAAGCAAAATGTAGTGGTCAGATTAAGTGCTAAGGCAGAATACTGTGCAATGTCACAAGGCACGTGAGAAGGCATGTGGTTGCGTACAGTTCTACATGACTTGGGGTTTCCCGTGACGACACCGTTCTCCGTGTTTTGCGACAACAAGGCAGCAATCAGTATAGCCCATAATCTTGTACAACATGACAGGACAAAACACGTTGAAATGGATCGACATTTTATCAAAAATCACTTGGATAAAAAGGTTATAGTCACACCATTCGTTCACTCTAAAGATCAACTAGCAGATGTGTTCACTAAAAGCTTGGGGTGTGACGCATTCAGTGACAGCATTAAGAGACTTGAAATGACTGATATCTTTTGTCTGACTTGCGGAGGAGAGTTGAGAGTTATTTACAAGTCGAGTATTTTTCGTATTATTATTATTACAAGCGCTTATATGTGTAAGTGGGGTTTAGTCCCATATTGGGTGTTTACGTTTACGAGTCTATTTCAATCATATATATAACCCTCAATGGATGAATAATAATAAGAAAGTATTATTTTCCTCCCAATTCAACTCTAATATGTGTTACAGACATTCACGATGAGGTGGATTCATGGCGGGTCTACAAGCGGCGAGGACCGCGTGCGGCGGAGACAACGTGCGTGGCTCGGACCAACGAGGATGAACAACATATGGTGAGTGCGGAGGATAATTAACATTCAGCTTTTATTATGTTTTGTTTTAATTAATAATTCGGATTTGTTATTTGTACCTCGTTACTATAAGAGGGCATGTTGGGCATTGTAATCTTTTTATCTTGGATGTGTTATGAAAAGGGTTGCACTCTTATTTCCTCTCAAACCCTAATTCCCTTCTTCTCTCACTCTTGCTGACGGCTCTCCCCCTTAGTCCGAATTTCTTCTTAAACGGTAATATTTGGTCCGACATGTCGTTCCGCCCGCTAACGAAGCCTCCAGTGTCCCGCCCTGCGTCCTTTGCGTTGTCGTCATTCGGTGTTGCCAAGCCGTGTCATCGTCCGTTCGTTGCCTCGCCATTCGCTTCTGTGACAGGACGTGAGAGGTCCTGAGTCGCGATTCCGCAATTTAGCATAGGCCACTCACTTTGTCGCTTGCCCAGGCCGCTGATGCGCTGCTTGCCCAGGCTGCCGATCCGCCAGATCCACTTCCACGACAGCTTCCCCTGCGTATACTTCGTGCCCCGCTCTTCCATGGCTCCTATGACCACCCGCACCCACTCTGACGCTTCCGTCGTCGAGGGCCATGATGACACAGTCCTGTGTCTCCTTGACGGCCACGACGGGCAGTTTGCCTCCATCCAACCCATGTTGCAAGTCATCCTTGCGCGCCTGGATGCCCGTCCTGCCTCCCCCGCATTCGCCGCCACGAGAGGTTGTGCCTCCTCTGTCTACGGAGGCTCGCTGCTCGGCACACGTCCCCAGCCAGCCACCGTCGAGCCCCTCTTGGGTTGCTCGACCCTCACCCTCGACATTCCGCATTTTTCCAACATCGACCCCATGGGGTGGATCTCCAAGGCAAAATAATACTTCGATCTCCACCTCAGACCTGAGGCAGACAAGGTCGGCACTGCCGTGGTCGGCCTTGACAGATCCGCTCTCCATTGGGCGCAATGGCTACGCCAATACCAGCCCCACATTTCCTGGGGGGAACTGAAACAGGAAACGTTCCAACGGTACGAGCCCCGCTACGCTGGTTCCGGCATTAAGCGTCTTTGTAGCATCCGCCAGTCGGCGGTTCTTGATGTCTACATTGACGAGTTCATCGCCCTGGTGACACATATTCTCGGCCTCCCGCCGGACCACTATTTGGGCTACTTCAAGCATGGCCTCCTCCCGTCGATCTGTTCTCGCCTTCGTACCCACCATCCACAAACGGTCTCTAAAGCACTGGATCTAGCGCGTATCGTGGAGGCAAATCTCTTTGCCCATCCGTCAGCAGCCACTATCCTCCTCCTCGGGCACCACCACTGCGGGACTTCGGTCCGCGACAACCTCCCATGGGCGGGTCGCACCCCAGCCACCCCCTCCATTCTAACGGGGACTAAAACAAGCACAGGAAAAGGGGCTCTACTTCAGGTGTCGACAACCTTATTCTCCCAATCACGAGTGCACCGTGAAAGAGTTGCATGCAATCATGGGGGACCATGGGCTCGAAATCATATTGGAGGACTTTGAGGCACTTGAGATCAGCAATGAGCCGCAACCCCCGGAGGCCGACGGAGCCACCTTCAACCGCTTGGATCTTCCCTGCATCTCGATGGGCGGCCTCACCGGGCCTCGGACGATGAAGTTGGCAGGCCTCGTCCAGGGGCACCCAGTTCTCATTATGATAGACAGTGACACCAGCCACAATTTCATTTTTCATTGTTTGGTACGGAAACTCTCCATTCCATGTACACCATCGTCGGACTTCAATGCCTGTTTGGGAGACGGACAGCGACGACCGATCGCGGGCTCGTGCACCGCCGTGCAAGTGGCCTTGGGACCTTGCTCAGTCACGACCGATTTCTATGTATTCTAGTTGGGCGGCATTGACATCATCCTGGGCGTGGCACCACGTCGGCGACTCCGCTCTCATTCGAACACTAGTTTCCTTCCGTGTCATCCAACGCACTACCGATGTGGCATTCTTTGTATGGCTTTGGCAGCTATAGGCCAAGCCGAAGGCATCCCCGGTGCTCCCACCTAACCTTCGATGTCTCCTCGAGTTATCTTACGGGTTTACGACCCCCATAGGCTTGCCTCCGATGCGGGCCACTGACCATGCCAATTTGTTGCAGCCCCACACCTCAGTCGTATCAGTCCAGCCTTACCGCTATAGGTATATTCAGAAGGATGAGATCGAACGCTTAGTGCAGGAGATTCTCATGGGTGGCCTCATCCGCCTCAGTGCGAGCCCGTTCTCCAGCCCAGTCCTCCTCGTGCGCAAGAAGGACGGGAGTTGGCACTTGTGTCGACTATAGGGAGTTGAACAAGGCCACAAACCCGGACAAATATCTCATTCCAGTTATCCAAGAGTTGTTGGACAAGCTCCACGGCGCCGCCTTCTTCAAGAAGCTCGACCTCAGGGAGGGGTACCACCAAATCTGAGTTCGACACGAGGATGTACTAAAGACAGTGTTTCGGACGCATGATGGGCACTACGAGTTCCTGATCATGCCCTTTGGGTTGACCAACGCACCGGGCACCTTCCATGTCGCCATGAACATCTTACGAGCGGTACTCCGTCAACACGTTCTTGTTTTTTTTGATGATATTTTGGTGTATAGCTCATCCTGGCAGGAGCACTTATGTCATGTACTTCGCTCGCTTGAGACGATCGTCGACATCAACTTGTCCTCCACCACAAGAAGTGTTTGTTTGGTGTGACCACCGTCAGCTACACATGATCTCGACCAAGGGAGTGGGCAAGGATGATGACAAAATCTAGGTGGTTCTACATTAGCCGACTCCCACCTCCCTTCGGGGCGTCCGAGGCTTTTTGGGCCTCATCGGTTACTATCGGCGTTTTATTCGGGAGTATGACACCGTGGCTCGGCCCTTCACACAGCTACTCACATCTTTCGATGATGGGCCTTTTTCATGAACCCCGGCCATCATGTCTGCATTCACCGCCCTCAAGGCGGCTCTTATGAATGGCCCAGTTCTCGTCATGCTCGACTTGAATCAACCCTTCATCGTGAAGTGCGATGCCTGGGGAACCGGGGTGGTGCAGTACTCATCCAAGGCGGCCACCCCATCGCCTACTACCTAAGTTGTTAAAGGTGCTCCTCGGGCGCGCCTAATGCTCCAGGCTCAGATGATTGTGTCTTTGTGCACCTTTTTGCGCCTTTGGAGCATAAAAGGTGCACCTGGGTCAAATTTTTACTATAAATTTCTTTTCCAAAATAAAAAATAAATTATGTAAGAATTCAATCATTTTTGCATGATTTACTGTTTGTGAAACATAATCGAGCGTCGAGACTTAAATATGATTTTAATGACAACATTGATTTTATTTTTAAGAGATATAAATGATACTAATGAATAATTAATGAGTAAAACAAATGAAAAATTTGATCAGGAAGATGAATTGGTGTTTAATGATAATTATTTAAAAAGGATGTGATTGCATCATACCGTTGTAAGACGCGCATCTACAGCTTGAGCCTTGTGCCTAGGCTCCAAGACCCCATTTGCGTCTTGGTGCGACTTGCGCTTTTAATAACAAAGCATACTATAGCTGGATACTCTCCACCATCGCCTAAAGCCGTTCAGCGTATGAGAACGAGCTCATGGCACCTGTCCTGGCAGTGCAACACTGGCGGCCATACCTCTTGGGCCTCCCCTTCATCGCCTGCACCGATCCCCATAGCATGTGGTATCTCCTTTAGCAAAAGATCGCCACGCCGGCACAGCAGATTTGGGTGGCAAAGCTCCTGGGGTACGACTTCTCCATCGAGTTCCGCCCAGGCCGCACCAACCGAGCGGCGGACGCTCTCCCGATAAGTACACTCCCCGGGACTCCGTGTCGTCTCTTGTTCGGTCCGGGAGGATGCCGCAGCGATTCAACACGACGTGGAGATGGACCCACACCTTGTTGCCATTTGAACGACCCTCATCGCCGACCCGGAAGGCCACATTCCTTATACTTTGGTTGGAGGTTGGCTCTTCTACCGAGGCCGCTTAGTGTTATCTAAGCCACAACTCTCATTATGCGCCTCATCACCGAGTTTCATGCTACTAACCAGGGGCCGTGTTGGGGGTTTCTGCAACTACCAGCATTTGGCGGCTTCGCAGTACTGGCCGCACATGTTCATGCAAGTTAAAGCTCACGTGGATGCATGTCTTCCATGCCAAAAGGCGAACTACGGGGCTATGTTTACGGGCGGGTTACTTCAGCCCCTGCCGATGTCGGATCGTATTTGGGAAGATATTGTGATGGACTTCATCACCCGCCTTCCCCGGTCCAACGGGTTCAACTACATCCTCTTCGTGGTGAACCAGCTCTCCAAGTACGCGCACTTCATTCCCCTCCGACACCCGTACACGGCCACGGGAGTAGCCGACGGCTTCAGCTTTGGAATCGTGCGCCTCCATCGTTTCCGCGATTGATTGTGAGCGATCGCAATCCCCTCTTTCTGAGCAGTTTCTGGAGATCCCTATTCCGCCTTCAAGGCACACACCTCTGCATGAGCTCTGCTTACCATCCACAGACGGATGGCCAATCAGAAGTTCTAAACCATTGTTTGGCGACTTACCTTCGTTGTTTCATTGGCGAGAGACTAGACACGTGGGCCAAGTGGTTGGATTAGGATGAGTACTCGTAAAACAACTCCTACCACCATGCAGTGGGAACGACTCCGTTTGAGTCCGTCTACGGCCGACCGCCACCGCATGTCGTGCAGCACCTATCCGGGGAGTACCTTCTGCCAAGTTTGGCAACTCATCTGCAAGATCGGGACATCATTCTGGACAGTCTCAAGCATCACCTTCGTCGGGGCCAGGCAAAAATGACATCTTTTGCCAACCGCTAATGTCGGGATCTCTCCTTTCAAGTCTGAGAGAAGGTCTTTATCAAGCTCCATCCTTACCGCCAGCTCACGGTCGCCAAACGCCCTTGCCAGAAACTCACGCCGTGTTTCTTTGGGTCGTTCGCCGTCGTGGCCCGGATTGGCATTGTCGCCTACAAGCTCCAACTTCCCGAGGGGAATCGGATCCACCCGTTCTTCCATGTCTCTCAGCTTCACTGCGTCGTGGGCGACCATCCGACACTGGAACACATTCTGACTGGTCTTGATTATTCTGACTATGCCCCCGTATATCCGCACAGTATTCAAGACCGCCACCGCCGCCACCTTCCCGGAGATGCGGCCCCGGAGGAGATCCTTGTGGCGTGGTGCCACCATCCCCCGTCTGAGGTCACTTGGCTACTACGAGATGATTTTCGCCGTCAATTTCCCTCCTTCTGCCTTGAGGCAAGACAAATTTTTCAGATGGCGGCATTGTTACGGACATTCACGAGTTGTGTTTATGGCGGGTCTACAAGCAGCGGAGACCGCATGCGGCGGTGACGGCGGGCGTGGCTCGGACCAACGAGGATGAACCGCTATAGCGAGCGTGGAGGATAATTAACATTCAGCTTTTATTATGTTTTGTTTTAATTAATAATTCATTTTTGTTACTTGTATGTCGCTACTATAAGAGGGCATGTTGGAACTTGTAATCATTTTATCTTGGATGTTTTATGAAAATGGTTGCTCCATTGTTTACTCTCAAACCCTAAACTCCTTCATCTTTTCCTTTTGTTGTTGGCTCTCCCCCAAGTCTGGATTTCTTCTCGAACGGTAATAATATCTCTTTCATACAGATTTGGGGTTGAAGTCATTGTGTTTGTCACGATTAATGATGTTCTTCTGGAGTTCATATCTAGAAAAACTACCAAGAGCTTGAAGAGGTTTAATAACCACAGACGATGAATGAACCTAAGATGGAACCTAAGCAAGGATTACAAGTTGTTCTGACTTGGGAGTCTGCTCAAGAAACACACGTCCTAAGTAGATTCGATAAGCTGCAATTAAAGCCCAAGATATGGATTTCTTATGACTCAAGATGGTAATGTATTGTTAATGGATCATGATGATGAGCATGCAACCTATCCAGATGCTAAAAGAGGGGCCGAATTCGAGAAGTAACTTAAGGTCATGAAATCTGAAATGGACTTCATGTGCATAAACTAGGTTTAAACCTTGGTGGAACCACTTGAAGGAGTAAGACTCATAAGGTGCAAGTGGGTTTTCAGAAAGAAAGCAGACATGGAAGGGAATGCACAGAGATTCAAAGGGTGATTAGTGGATAAAGGCTTCAAACAAAATCATGGTGTTAACTATGATCAGACATTTTCCTCAGTTGCAATGTTTAAATTCATAAAAATCCTGCTTACTATTGATGTGTACTATGGTTACGAGATCTGCCAAATGAACATCAAGGAGGTTTTCCATAATGAAAAACTCCTTGAGGATGTGTACATGACATAACCTAAGGGTTTTGTATGCCCGCGTGAAGTCACAAGTTGCAGAGATCCATTTATGAATTGAAGTAAATCTCTTGAAGTTAGAGCCATCATTTTAATGAGAAAATCAAATAGATTGACTTCATCAAGAATGAAGATGAGCATTATATTTATAATAATGGTAGTGAAAGCATAGTAGCATTCGTAATATCGTATGTGGATGACATATTATTGATTGAGAATGACATTCCAGCCTTAGTCTGTTAAGACCAGGCTTGAGAACTGCGTTTCAATAAAGGTCTTAGGTGAAATAACTTATATACTGGTATTAAGATTTATAGAGATAGATGAAAGAAGTTAATTGGGTTAACCCAGAGTACATATATTAATAAGATGTTGACGAAATTCAATGTGCATAAGTCTAAGAAGGGATACTTAACTATGTCTTGTGGTGTCAGTCTTTTGAAGACTGTCTAAATCATATGCATAGGCAATTGGATCAATCATACATGCAATGTTATGTATTTGTCCTGATGTTTCATATGCATTGAGCATAACTAGTAGATATCAATCAAAAGTGTTGAAAGTTAAAAACCAAAATTGCATAAAACAGCAAAATCGCAACGCACCACACCGATTTTGAACCGTATTGAATGGTTTGGTTGTAGTACAATTATGGTGCTGGAAAAACAGAACATTTTACGGTGCGGTTTGGTTTTTGTGTACGCAAAACTGAATAAACTGCACTACACTGACGCACCGTTAATAAACCAATTAAAACTTTACCATTTGCTTGGTGAACCAAAATGTCTATTACATAAATGAATCTTTTTGGAAGATGCACAAAAAATGCATTCTATATTTATTTGGCCAAGCAAAATGTTTATTGCATAGTGAACCAAAATATAACAAAGTTAACAAATATATATATAAGGTTTTGTTTTTGGCCCAGCATTCAATATTTATTTCTTAACTGTATTTCTATATTTATTATATAAATAAATCTTTCTGGAAATAAATTATAAATATATAATAACTGTCTAGAGAAAGAAGACGAGTCTCCCCTTTTGTCTTTTCTGAAACAGAGTCCGGAGAAATATACTAGTAATTTTAATTTAAATAATTTATCTGCTAAATTACATCTGCTTTTCAAGATTACAATTAAATAGTGGCTGCATATTCTATATATTCTTACCAAAAAATATGTGAATAAGACAGAAAATATATTATATAATTGTACAAAAATCAAACCACAACGCAAAAACAGACTCCAAACCACATCAGTGCTAAACTGCAATAAACTATTTTGGCCTTTGCAAAATTGTGCGGAGAGGTTATTCAGCCCAAAACCAACCTCATTCGGTGTGGTTGCGGTTTGGGCTCAAACTACACCAAACCGCACCATTTTTCCCCTACTAATCAGATATGGGTGAAGGTTACAGGAGGATAGGTAAGAATATCACAAAGTACATAGGACTAAGGATGCATTCTTGGCAATGTTGGCAATATTTTAAAATATCAGGAATATTTTTAAATGTCAGAAGTCGGAGACATGTCGGGAATATTTTAAAATATCGGATTTTCATGTCTTATAAATAATTTTTAAAAATTTTATGTATACTAACTATAATTATATGTTATAAAAATAGAAAAATAATACAACAAATAGATAAAAAATAAGCTATTTATATTACGAAATAAAATTGAGTAGTATTTAAGATAAAATATTATTAACAAATACAAAATGATACATTGTAAAATATATTTAATAGAATACAATAATTTTATTTTGATAACAATACGTTTATTGCAAATAAAGAAGATTTAAAAATTAAAAATTCGTGATTAATTATAAGTCTTTTCAAACTTATAAATTCATATTAAAACATGCAAATAATCAACAAATAAATGCATTAAATATTTTCAGATTTTTTGTAATATGAACAAAAAAATTGTAAAATAATTATACAAAATTAGTTATAAGAATAAAATGTTAAAAAAATCAAAATAATAAGTCTAATCAATTTAAACATACCTAATATAATACATATAGACGATTTAAATATATATTGTTAGTCTGCTAATCTAAAATAATAATAATATAGCCGACGAAATATTTAAAAGTCGTGTCGGTCGATATATCAGGATGATATGAACATATACAGAGTGTCAGTTTCCAAGTCTACAACATACTTCCTTTGAGATATAAATATTCCATGCTTGAATCTAGCCACCTCGATTCCCAGAAAATACTTGAGGTGGCTAAGATCCTTCACTTCAAATTCCCGAGACAATTTGTGCTATGTTTGTACCCAAAACAAGGTGTGATCAACATTGCTCTGTTTGTACCCAAAAGAGATCATAGCCCGGTGAAATCTCCCGAACCACACACGAGAAGATTGCTTCAAGCCATACAGAGCTTTCTTCAACCTACACACTTTCCCTGTCGATCCTTCTTGGCTAACACCAGGGGGTAAGAACATGTAGACTTCCTCCTCTAGGTCATTGTGGAGAATTGCGTTCTTCACAACCAAACTGAATGAGACTCCACCCTTTACACATGGCACATGAAAGCAAGATCCTGATGGAGTTCATTTTTACCATTGGTGCAAATGTCTCTTTATAGTCAATGCCCAATGTCTACGTATATCCACTCGCCACCAACCTGTCTTTGTATCGTTCACAAGGCCTTGGGAGTTTTGTTTCACAGAGAAAACTCACTTGCATCCCACAACAGTTTTCCTCTTAGGGAGTTGGACCAACTCCCAAGTATTATTTTTGTCAAGGGTTCCCATTTCTTCCAACATGGCTGCCTTCCACTCACTATGCTCAAGTGCTTCCTGCCAGGACTGAAGGAATAGAAATGGAGGCCAAGGAGGTGACAAATGATCTATGTGAAGAAGACAATGAGTCATAAGTCACAAAGTGAGAAAAATGATGTAAAGTAGAAGCAGAGTTATCATTGTTAATACTTGACAATGAATCGGATGATGACACGGGTTGAATAGCAAGAGCCTGAGTATTCGTGCCCCTTCTACGTCGAGTGTAGACCTGCAAGATAGGAGGCACCGGAGGAGCAGAAGATGACGGTGGGGTGACCGGAACAGGAGGAGGCAATATAGACGGAGGAAAAGGAAAAGGAACAGAAGGAGAGGAACTCACTTTTGTAGTTGTACTCTCCCCCTGAAAAGAGTTTTCATAATAAGCTTCAGACTCCCGGAATGTGACATCCATGGTAACAAATACCCGCTTGGTAACCAGGTGGAAGCACCTATAGCCTTTCTGGTAGGAGAGTAGACAATAAACACACACTTCAGGGCGCGTGAATCAAGTTTGGTCTTAGGCTGGGTGTGGACAAAGCAGACACATCCAAAGACACAGGAGAGAGAGAGGTAGGACGGACCCCTAGAGTGGTGAGAGGGGTTTGAAACCCAAGGACCCGTGTAGGAAGACGATTGATGAGGTAGGACGCGGTGAAAACAACATCACCCCAGTAATACTTCGGGAGATGCATCCGAAGGAAAAGACACCTAGCCACCTCATGGAGGTGCTGATTCTTACGCTTAGCCACCCCATTCTGAGCAGAGGTTACATACAGGAGGCTTGATGAATGTTACCAAGGTCACTTAGGTATTTCTCAAAACGGGCGTCAATATATTCGTGGTCATTGTCACAGCGTAAGATTTTAACGAGAGCATCATATTGAGTTGAGACCATCTTGTGAAAGCGCTGAAAGATAGAGAACACCACATTTTTATGCTTCATTAAGTAAACTCAGGTACAACGAGAGTAACAATCAATGAAAGAAACAAATCACGAGCAACCAAAATTAGAAAAAGTAGGGCTAGAACCCCAAACATTAATATGAATAACTGTAAACGGAACTAAGCTATCGGGGGGCATAAGAGGAAGATTACTACGATGATGTTTAGCCAGTACACACACATCACAATGAAAAATATTAAATAAAAAAGAAGACATAGCAGGAAGCAATAGTTTCATAATAGCGACAGTAGGATGTCCTAGCTGACAATGCCAGAAATCCAACTCAGATGGACGAGCAGCAAGAAGAGCGTTGGGAGGTCGAGCAATGATGGATGAAGTGGAGGCAGAGGGGTCGAACACATAGAGCCCGTTGCACAGCAGAAGCGTGGTGGGCCCTTAACCCATAGGTCGGAGGATTGGAACTTCCCCGTGATACCATGTTAAGGAAAACGAATGATTCAATTATTAAATAACATTAGAGGCTCTCATATATATGGGTGTAAAGATGATAATACAGTAACAAGATACAACCCGTTATTCCAACATATTCCAACATTCATCAAAGGCTGAAATGTGACGGGGCATTGGTGAGCCCAAAAAGCATCACAATAAACTCAAAATGGCTGTGAAAGGTCATTTTTTAAATATCCTTTGCATGCCTTTGTACTTGATGGCAACCTAAACGAAGGTCTGGTTTGGTAAGTCACGTGCGCCTTGAATCTCATCTGATAGCGAGTCAACCACATGGATTGGGAATTTATTTGTCGTTATCTTCTCAGTCAACTGGCGATAGTCCATACAAAAGCACCAGGAGCCCTCATTCTGAACTAAGTGGATGAGGGAAGAGACAGGAAAGACACTCAGCTGCATGATCCCTTGTTATAATATCATGACACTGTGGTCCAATCTTATTCTTTTGGTGGTAAATTGTAACGGTATGGTCGTACTACCACTGGTGGCATCACCAGAAGTAAATAAGGTGATCCGTGCCTGCAAGGCAGTGGTAAACTGGATAACTCGACAAAAACATATGCTAAAGACAAATGTAGCTCCTCCATTCTATCAGGCATGGTTATTTTCCCCTACAGTATTAACTTCAAAGGAAAAGATCATCATTTTTTCCCGCTCAGTTGACCTTTTGTCTATTACTTTGAAGGGCATAATGGAAGTTGCAAAGTCCCAAAAAATGGGCCCCGCCATGCTTAACCAGAATCAAAAGTAGATTGAGTAATAAGTAACTATGGCTAACTTGGAATTGTACTCCCTCACAGAGTACAAGGCAAATAAGTTTCTCTCCATTGGCCACGTGACATGTATCTCATGTTAGCTTCTGATTAGAAGATTTAATCGCATTGCAGCACTGGCACTGATGAAATTGTGTGTGCTATCAAAGTCCACTAATGTGAGAAGAGTCACCCACCACGGCCGCTCGGATCTGCATGGCGAGATAGTTGAGGATTTTTGTCATTGGCATGAAGGGAGATCTCTCGCTCATCCTGATCGACATCCTCCTCTTGATCAACCAATTCATCTAGCTAACCTGAAGAGTTTATTACATTGATTCTTGGGCACATAATCACATCAGTGTGGGATAGTTTCGTTACACAAAAGGGAGCGGTCCTCTCCTTTTGGTCATCTCCTGGAGGTGCAGCCCATGTAATGTGAAACAGTGTCGGTCTCTGGGGGGGGTCTCGATTGGCGCCCCTTTGTTTGTTAATTCATTTGCAACATGCGGTAAACAAATCAGAAGTATTTTGGAACTCAATGTCTAAATGTAGACGTTCCTATAGGCCCGCTATGAAGATCAGACTTCAATGCTCCAGACAGATAGAAATTACATGGGCTGCAAATGTTTGGTACTATTTGAAGTTCATTGATTGGCCCAGTTTGCTTCAACAAAATGAGGTCGCCCAATATCTTACTGCACGGAAGCAGACCGAAGCGCATGTTGCATAATTTCTTGAAGTCTTTCCAGTGCAGGCGTTTCCGTGGTATTTGGGTGTATCACAATTGGGTTGATCCAACTAAGTGGTAAGCCACTAGACTGAGCCATTTCGTCCACGAGGTCCATCGATGGATTTAAAAAACTATTCACAATGTGTAAACCTTTCCATGGGATCTTGTTTGTTGTCTAATAATGGGAAATCCAACATCACATATGGTGGAACATTGCCAGGATCACCACAAAGCGGAGGGAGAATCCCATAAATGTTTGGATGATGTTGCTTATGCAAATCTAGAGGTTGTCATGAATCATGTTTGGCAGTTGATGCCTTGGGGGGAACTGGACCCATCAATCCCCCAGGAAATGACCCATCTAAGCTAAAAAAAACTCATGCAGCTGCTTGGAACCTCCCATTGGTGCTTCTCCGATGACGAAGTGGTGGCTGGTGGGGGTGATGTGACCCCATCATAGTCGACGGTCAGGCCAGCTGCTGCAGCAGGACACAATCAGGTTGTGATCCCGCTACATAAAGAATCATCGTGTGTGGATGATCAGCAGCGGATCGACCCCATCGTTCGGGGATTGACATGATCCCATGTTGGGAGCTCCCTCTGGCACTGATAACCCCGTTGAGAGAGAGAGATTTCAAGCATGTATACAACTTGGCTAGAGCAGCAACATGTTTCGCTTGGCTTGTCGCGGAATCGATGATGGCTCTAGTGAGCAATAAGTTGATTTCTAAGTCGATCTGATTCAAAATCCATGGCAAGTGGCTATAATACCATGATGTTAGGAACCCGGGATTGTGATCTCATCACGGGGAGGTGGAGAACCGATTCAAAGTCGAAACTCCTTCCCTTATGCTTCCTTCTGTGATAACCCTAGGAATGTCTTACGGTGAAAATCCTAGCTAGGAGAAAGAAAGGGATAGACAGGAAAGAGGAGATGAGAAATGTGGATAAAAAAAAAATTTACCATCATCTTCATTACATGGATATAAATACCCAAGGACAAAAGTAGCCCAAATTACAAAAATGACTCTTATTAAAAAATGCATTAAAGTTAAACTTTCAGACAGAAAATGATAACGTAAATAAAATATTGCAAAAGCCTCCAACGTGTCATCGAGTCGTGGTGATCTTCCTTCTATTGTTAAACCGGCGGCCCAAGAACACGTCTGTAACAGAGTTAATCATGATTGGAAAAGAGTTTAGACCATTATATCCTTCCCTTCCCCATGTTCAAATGCAAAACATGTCCAAATTATCATGTCAAGACAATTCGCAGGATTCTCACTACCTTCAAGTCATATAACATGTAATCACTGGAAGTTATAGGACTACATTCATGGTGTAGAACAAAGCTTAATATCAAGAAAATAGCACCAATAAATAGTATAGACAAAATAGAATAACCATGCTGTAAACATCTCATATTATACAGAGAAATCATAAATATTTCCCATCAACTTCATTATGCTGAGAAGTTCCCAATTTCCTTATTCCCCAAGAAAATCTTCATTGTTATGTACTGCATACCACCGCAAAGGTAACCAATTTTGCACAACAGTTTAGAGGCAATGATAGTTCAATAACAGAAATATGCACTGCAAAAACTAGCTAGTAAATAGGAAAAGTAACTGATAAAAGTAAGAGCATAACTAGGCTGTAATAAACTACTAAAACTAATAAAGTTATACACACCAAAAAACAGAAGCTTCCATTCTCATTTGTCAGTTTTGTCTGAGGTTTGACACTCTCAGGTCCATGTGTTAATGCCACCTATAATTTGCCAAAAATTGCAGAACAGTTCTAAAAAACAATCCAATGATCTTGTCAACAAAACTGAAAAATTACTTACCTTAGCAACAGTATTACGGCTAATTACATGAACCAACCCACAAACGTCATAGTAGGTTGCTTTAATATCATCAATAGAGGCCATGCTTGGGAGAACCTGATATAATAATTATACTATTAAGAAGGCTCTTATTGCAAGATAAAATACAAATAGCAGGGTGCCCTTGAGCATAAAACAACAAAACCTATGTGTTAACATGGGTATTGACAAAATGCAGTAACAACATACCAAGAAATTTTCCAAAGTACTGAAGTTATAGTGGTCCTTCTTAGCCATAATTGTATAGCGCTTGGAAGTGACCTGAAAAGATCAGAATAATTCAAAAAGATGATCAGCGAAGTATATGTAACTTAAGTGAGAAATTAATGGGAAGATGCAAGATGCCATTGTAATACCCTAAATATTTTGTCAACTCAATTCAATTTTCCCCGATGATGAACAAAGACACATTAACATTTTTGCGAATTATTTTTTTGTTTTTATTTCGTTTTATGTAATTAATTGATTTGAGTGCCAATGATAATATCAAGTGGGCTTGTGTACGTATATGGGCTGGTTTTGTGTTGGGGCTGAACAATTTGTGTTGGGCTTGCTGGAATAGTGTGTTGGCTACTTTAAACCTGTGCTGGCTGTGTTGGCTAGCCAATTTTATGTGTTGGCTGAATATTTAGTATACGTGTTGGCTGGACCGGGCCTTGGGCTTCTTTGGGAGACATGTGGAGCAGTGCTTGGCTTGTACCTGCTGCTGACCGCTTATCTCACTGTTATAAATCAAAACTGAGGCACTGCTTCTCCCGCACTTTCAATCAGGCGTTGTTCCTGTCGTCTTCTTCCTACTATTTCCCTGCGATCAACTGTTGGTGAACCTTCTTCTACTTCTATTTCTTCTTCTCTCGCTGTGCCTCTAAGCTCTCGCGGCTGTGTCGATATTGTTCTTCCGTCGTTGCTTCTGTGCCGACGAACCCACTGAGCCGCTGTTAGGGCTACTGCTACTACTTCCCTCTGCTTCTCCCTGCCTCTGTTGTTCTCTGGCTACTATCCCTGCCCCTGATTTAGGGCTTGCTCCTGAGCTGCTCCTGTGTAGCTGTTGCTTGCCCAGATTTTGCTGTTGCCCCGATTCTGCTACCTCCCGAGTTGCTACTGTGTTGTAGCTGACCACCTTCTCTTCTCCCCTCTTGATGTAAGGAATTTCTTTCTCCTTCCCCTTGGTTGGTTTGGTTTATTTCCACTCTACTTGGCTAATTAATTTACTCTTGGACTATTTTTGAGTATTGGGGGTGCCAAATTGCTGATTTTCTGCATTTATTTGCTAATTTTAGAGGCTGGTATGTGTTAATAGCCAACTGTTGCGTGAAGGAGAATTTTGGACTCATAATGGATTGTTGTTACTATTTTGATATGATGTTTGACTACTAAATATTATTTTTTACGGGTACATTATATGGATTGTGATGTTTTCGTTTTCATGGATCACTTTATGAGCATTTTAGATTATTTTATGAATGTTTTCATACGAATTTCCATGTAGAGGTTATTTTGAGCTATTTAAGAGCCGTTTTTTGGCTATTTGTGCCGTTTGCACGGCTAAGGTTGAGATTCACAGTCTCGGTTAAGGATTGTTATGGTTGGATAGCTTTTTCAGACATTTTTTTTTGACATTTCTTTTGATTTTCGGGATTTTCAACGTCATTTAAAAACATTATTGCTACGAATATCAAGTGACGCAGCCCAAATAAAAATTGCGTACAATTTTCGTGGTTTCCGAGTACTCGAAATAGAGGATGGCGTCACAGGATAACTGTGGCGGCAATACGAAACAGAACTTGGATAAAGGCAAGGCTGTAGTGAGTTTCTTATTTCCTCAATTAGTTTTATTCACGTAATTTTCTATTACTGTTTTACTTTCTGACATAAAACAATGTCTGTGCATATGAGTTTAACTCAGTAAGATGTCGTTATAGAATAAAATGTGGGCAAAGAAAAATCATGAAAACGATATATATATATTTCTGAGGGGATTAATTTTATTAAAAACTTTTGTTTTCACGATAAGAAAATAATTAAATTAAAACTCTGCATAAGGAAATGTGATGTCTTCGAATCCTATGATGTAGAGGCATCTACTGATGGATTCACCGGTAGGATTGACCCTACAATTACACCCTTCGGGGGTGGGGCCCAAATCAAGTTTGTATTACCAGAGCATTTCCTATTTTATGTAACTAAATTTAAGGGGTAAGTTAATTTTTAGTTTTAAGAATAATTGAACTAAATGATTATTGTATTGTATGCATATTGTTATTATCCTCATTGTTTGCATGTACGACGCTTCATGAAATATTTATCACACATAGTCATAATTTTTATGACTAACCCATTGTGAACCCATTTTTTTATGCAGCAGGGCCGTCTCCCAGTGCACCAAAAAGAATTCCACCCGAAGAATTGGCGAAGGTATGGTTAAAGATCTTCATAGGCATTGGAGAAGTTCATCAAAAGCATAAAGACTCTTGCAGAGATCCGTATTGTGATTTTTGTATTGAGTACAAGTAATACTCACTTTATTTTATGTTTATCGAATGTTGTAATAGTAAGGAATAAAAGAATAAAATACTAGTGTTAATGTTCTTTGAACTGTGGTATTCAATGTTGCGACTCTTTTATTGAAATACTGTTTAATTCTTGAAATCATTTGGGAAGTCCGGGAATTTGTGTCTTCACAGCAATAACATTAAAATCAGAAATATATAAATCGTGATAGATGAGTTGAGAAAATACAGGATACAAGTTTAAAAAGGGACCCTTTTGTATTTTATCTTCGCCCTTACCAATCTGTTTTGTCATTCTCCAAACTCAATATAATAACAAGAAAAATAATAATTCAAGGGTGTTGGCTAGACACTTTTAATCAAAGCTATCAATGTAATAGTGCCTCATAGCCTTGAAGCTGTAGAGAGTGGAGGTAACATATGCCTTCCTTAAGAATTCCAACTTCATGTGTTGAAAAATGACATGTTTTTTGGATCTCCTCATACCAAATTTTGGGGGACCGGGCCTCTGAGACCAATTGCATTTTATCTTTGGCAATTATTAAATATTATTTTTGCTCTTTGTTCTACATGATTTGTGTGATCTTCTCCAACAAGGACAACATATTGTATGATCTTCTCTACGAAAGCCAACATGCTACCTTGTGTGTTTTTGTCAAAGAAGGAGAACATTTCATCCTTGTCTTGATTCTTCATCAGCCTATTATAAATGTTATTTAATTTCCCATACATCTGGCCAATTGTTTGACTTCATTATATGGAGAATGACATAAAAAATAAAACTTTAGATATCGTAATTCTACATTAAAATGCTAGTTCATATAAGTTTTGTTTTAATATACAAATATATATAGACACACACACACACTATTAAGGGAAGTCATTCTCACTTGGTGTAACATTTGATCTTCCTTATTCCTCCTTTTTCCTCAAGTGTAAAGTAGAAGGCCATCAATTTAAACTCAAATTTTGAAAACTAAAGGGGAATTTTGGTATTTTAAGCCATCCCTAGAATACCATATACTCCAAACAGTGAATTATTTTCCCAATATCTGTTGTTGGGTTAAGACTTATTTCCAAATATCTTCCCTAGGTTAACAAGGATATTGTATGGTGTCAATCAGCTGCTCACGCCCCTTCTTATGTGCTTCCTATCTACTGCTCACGCCATGATCCCAATTGTCATGCACGCCATCACTGTGCACCCTCGCCATTAAGTTTTTTCGTCGCTCACTGGTGTGCGTATCACCCTCCTCTTTCTTATCTCCTTTTCCCAGTTTTCCCCAAATGACTCCTTCGCTCGACTTCCCAGAGGTCTCCCACAAACTTTTGGTTCCCTCTATCGCCATGCTCGATATCCACCTCCTCATCATCATCATGCTCACACATCGGATTCTGGATCAAAAAACCCTCCACCAACGGAATACTCTATGACAATGGAAGCTTTCGATCGAAACAAGGTAAGTCTCAAGCTTCTCAATTCCTTCTATCTACTTCATCTTCCCTTTTATTAATCTATTTTGGCAGCGCGACTGCGGCGGATCAGGATTCTCACCTCTTCCCCAAAGTAAGAATCCTTCTTTCCATATTTCTTCCTCTTCCACATTTTAAATGCATGACTTAATTTACGCAGAGGCTAATAACAGGATGTTAGTCCTTTAGGAAGAAGCCGCAACCCATGCTCTATGAGCACCTCTCCACTTTCTAAAGCCAGAAACAAATTTGTTTGCTTCTGCTTGCAATCTTAATGTAGATTCTTGCTTCATAACCATTGGTTTTTTTTTAGATTTTGGGTTATCATTTCAACAGACCAAGCTTGTAGATTGCGGCCGACATGTACGACATGTCGGCCGACATGTCATTTTTGAAGAGGAATCGAAACATTTTCGCAACATTTGACAATTCTGGTATTTTCAGTATTACAGTCGACATGTCGTACATGTCGGCACAATATTGCGCCTAATGGCAGCTAATGTCAGCTATTGGCGGCTCAATATTGCGGATTTTTAAAAATTGTTCAAATTTTTTTATAAATTAATTTTGTATCTAATGAATTCATTAGAAGGTTCTAGCAAGAATCTTAACACTTCTTCAATAGTAGGCCGAGATTTGTGTTGGCATTTAGTGAAAATGTGACTCAAAATAACACTAATGTAGAAAATGATGCAAGGAATCATGTAGGGTGTATTTCGTATGTAAACAGTAAGTATGAATACACATATATAGGAAGAGAGGAGGAGAAAAATCCCAAGACTAACAATGTGGGACTAAACCTAAGACAAACATGGGGTCATAAATGGGTCAAAATTACAATGGACTTTTACATAATTTTTCCTCTATCTTCTAACACTCCCCCGCAAGCTGGAGCATACAAATCGTAAGCACCAAGCTTGGATAGAAACCGTTGGTACAGTGGCCGAGGCAGAGCCTTGGTAAAGATGTCAGCAACTTGCCCGGAAGCTGGAACATGTTCCAATTCAATTTTCTTTAGTTGAACCTTATCCCGAACAAAGTGACAGTCAACCTCAATGTGTTTTGTTCGCTCATGAACACAGGATTCTTTGCAATATCTATAGCTGCCTGACTGTCACAGAATAGAGTAGCAGGTGAGGAGAGTTTGACACCCAAGTCACAAAGAAGGCTTTCTAACCAGATAAGTTCAGACACGATAGCAGCCATAGAACGAAACTTTGCTTCAGCAGAAGAGCGAGCAACAACCGATTGCTTTTTGCTGCTTCATGTGATGAGATTTCCTCCAAAATAGGTACAAAAACCAGTGTTGGATCGTCGATCGTCAAGTGAGCCCGCATAATCAGCATCAGTGTACACAACAAGGGATAAAGAGGAGGATGGCTTGTATACCAACCCTCGTCCCGGGGCAGCTTTCAAGTACCTGAGGATGCGTTCGACAACCTGTAGATGAGATGTTCTTGGTGAATTCAAAAAGCGACTTACCACTCCAACAGTAAATGAGAGATAGGGCCTGGTGACAGTTAGGTATATCAGTTTTCCCACAAGGCGCCGATAATATTCAGGATTTGTAAGTAGAGAATCTGATTCAGTTCCATGGTCACTCAGCTTGTGGTTGACATTCATAGATGTTTCTGCGGGTTTACATCCGGAATAACCAGCATACTGAAGAAGATCAAGACAATATTTTCGTTGAGATAGGACCAGGACATCAGGTCTTCGAGCAACCTCAAGTCCAAGGAAGTACCGAAGGTTTCCCAGATCTTTTGTTTGAAAGATAGAGTTTAAGTGTTGTTTGATCTGTTGTATCCCAGTAGATTCATCGCCAGTTATCAGAATATCATCCACATAGACTAGAAGAATTACCGTCCCTGTTGTTCGATGACGTGTAAAAAGAGAGAAGTCAGCAGAGCTCCGCTGAGAACCAATATCACGAACAACCTTGCTAAATTTTTCAAACCAAATCGAGGGGACTGTTTGAGACCATAGATAGCTTTCTGCAGTCGTCATACCTTAGACCCCACCGTGGTCTCAAACCCGGGAGGTTGATTCATGTAGACCGTCTCTTGGAGATCACCATTAAGAAAGACATTTTTAATGTCCAGTTGATGTAGTGGCCAGCAGCGGTGAACAGCAAGAGAGATAAGAACCTGAACAAAATTTAGCTTGGTGACAAGGAAGAAAGTTTTCTCATAGTCCAAGCCTTGTTACTGAGTGAACCCACGAGCTACAAGACGGGATTTAAGGCGATCGATAGTCCCATCTGGAGCATGTTTAATGACAAAGATCCATTTATAGATAACAAAGGACTGTGACGTCGAAAGAGGTACCAAATTCCAAGTATGATTAGCCCAAAGGGCTGATATCTCAACTTCCATGGCCGCACGCCATCCAGGGTGTTGAAGAGCCTCCTGCACAGTGTTAGGTAGAGAAATAGAGGAAAGAGCAAAAGCAAATTTTCGCAAAGGAGGAGAGAGCTAATGTAGGGAAATATAGTTGGTCATAGGATGCGTCGTTGAGGCGGGGGTAGGATCAGCTGGTCGTGAGATTGTGCTGGTAAACGGTAGCAGTGGCTGGGCTCCGGAGTTCGAAGTACGGCGAGTGTAGACACGGATGAGAGGAGGTTTGGTTGGTGGCAGATTGGTTAATGGTGGTGTGGGAGCAGGTGGTTCCACATGGGGCGTTGGAAGAAGAGGAGGCAAAGAAGTCGTGACCGGAATAGCAGGACGAGGCACCGGTTGTCCACAAGAAGGTATCGAAGTGGAGGACAGAAAGGGTTGGTCTTCCAGAAAAGTAACATCAGCGGACACAACCACTTTTCGGTCGATAGGAGAGTAACACACATACCCTTTTTGAGTTCGAGAGTACCCTACGAACATACACTTGGTTGCACGGGAGGGTGGGGGCAAATTTGTCCGTAGATGGACCAAGGTTATGGTCATAGCAAGCACATCCGAACATCCGAGCTGGGAGAGGAAACATAGATTGAGAAGGAAATAAAAGGCTAAATGGAGTGACGAAGTTGAAGAACGGAGGAAGGTAGACGATTGATGAGATGACAGGCAGTCGACACTGCAAAATTCCAGTATTCGATGAGTACCTTCATTTGGAACATTAAGGAGCGGGCAACGTCAAGGAGGTGTCGATTTTTCCGCTCAGCAACATCATTTTGCTTGATGAGTGTAAGCACAAGATGTTTGATGTATAATGCCAAATTCAGCACAAAGAGCGGCGAACGTTCGGCTTGTATATTCGAGCACATTGTCAGTGCGGATAATTTTAAGCGAGGAAGAGAACTGAGTTCAAAGTTCAGCAATGAACGTTCGGAATATAGTGGTGAGTTCAGTAGGATCCCGTAGTAAATAGAGTCATGTCACTCGAGAGTAATCGTCAACAAAGGTAACAAAGTAGCGATACCCAACTATACTAGGGACTTTATAAGGGCCTCAAAATCAGAATGGACAATGGATAAAGGATTACAACTCCGATTACAGACAGGACTAAAAGAGACTCGATATTGTTTACCAAAGATACATGACTCACACGAAAACTCATGCAAGGAGACATCCGGAAGAGCTTGCTTCATAATCTGTAGGGGAGCATGTCCAAGCCGACGATGCCACTCAACTGAGGATACGACAGAGAGGGTAGAAGGAAGGACATCAAGAAGATAGAGTTCATGAGGTAGCCGTCCGCTACAAATAATATTCCGTGTTTGTCGATCCTGCACAACAAAAGAAGATGGTGATAATGTAACATGACAATCAAGGTCTTGAGTAAGTTGGTTAATAGAAAGCAATTTGAACGGGGAGCCCGGAACATGAAGAACCGAGGTTAAGGAGAGGGTGGGTGTGAGTTGGATATCAACAGCTTCTGAGACAGGTGTTGAGTTACCATTGACAACAGTAATGAACTTGGGATGAGGAGCAGTCAAGTATTGCGGCGGCTTCTGGCAAGTAATGTGGTGGATGGCACCAGTGTCCACAATCCAGTGGGAGCTTCGAGATAGACAGGTTATACCTTCATTTGTAATGGAGACCACGGAGCCCGAGGAGCGGGCAATTTCCCCTAGGAGTTGTTGGAGCTGGGTGCAGATAGCGACAATATCAGGCTGAGCATTTGAAGAAGTCGAAGGAGTAGGAAAGGATGGAGACTCAGCCTTTGTAGAAGCAGCAAGGTGGGGTGGCAGACCATGCATACGATAGCAGGTAGCCTCCAAATGATTCTCCCGACTGCAAAAAGTGCATTTAAGGGGGGGTTTTACAGTACGTCCTCGTCCCCGAGACGAATGGCGCCCCCCGCGGGTCGAGGTACCACGGGTGGAGGGATGTGATGAAGGTAACTGAAGAAAGGCTGGAAAGGGAGGCAGAGGAGCCTCGGGTGGGGAGTGACCTTTATCTATTATCTGTAATTAGAGTAGTCCTTTTATATATTGTTCATTCTAATATTTAGGGCCCTTATAAAGTTTCTAATGTATTTGGATATGCTACTTTGTTAACTTTATTGATGATTACTCTCGAGTGACATGATTATATTTACTACGGGATCGTACCGAACTCACTTCTATATTCCGTACATTCGTTACTGGACTTTGTACTCAGTTCTCTTCCCCGCTTAAAATTATCCGCACTGACAATGCGCCGGAATATAAGAGTCGAACGTTCGCCTCACTTTGTGCGAAATTTGGCATTATACATTAAACATCTCGTGCTTACACTCCTCAGCAAAATGGGGCTGCTAAGCGCAAAAATCGACATCTTTTTGACGTTGCCCGCTCTTTAATGCTTCAGATGCAGTTACCCATCGAATACTGGAACTTTGCAGTTTCGACTGCGTGTCATCTCATTAATTGTTTGCCTTCCTTAGTTCTCAACTTCGTCACTCCGTTTAGCCTCCTCTTTCCTTCTCAATCTTTGTTTCCTTTCGCACATCGGGTGTTTGGGTGTGCCAGCTATGTCCAAAACCTTGGTCCACATACGGATAAATTTGCCCCTCGTGCAACCAAATGTATGTTCGTGGGGTACTCTCGCACTCAAAAAGGGTATGTGTGTTACTCTACTGTCGACCGGAAAGTGGTTGTGTCCGCTGATGTTACTTTTCTGGAATACCAACCCTTTCTGTCATCCACTTAAGTACCTCCTTGTGTGCACCTTGTGCCTCGTCCTGCTATCCCAGTTACGAATTCTCTACATCCTCTACTTCCAACACCCCACGTAAAACTACCAACACCCAAACCACCTCGCATTCGTGTCTACACTCGCCGTAGTCTGAACTCCGGAGCCCAGCCACTGCTACCGTCTACCAATACTATCTCGCGGCCAGCTGACCCTGCCCCCGCCTCTACGACTCATCCTTTGGCCATCTAAATTTCCCTACATCGACTCTCACCTCCTCTGCTCAAATTTGATCTTGCTCTTTTCTCTATTTCTCTGTCTAACACTATACAGGAGGCTCTCCAACACCCTGGATGGCATGCGGCAATGGAAGTTAAGACGTCAGCCATTTGGGCTAATCATACTTGGGATTTATTATCTCTTCTGTCTGCCCAGTCCTGCGTTAGCTGTAAATGGATCTTTGTCATTAAACATTCTCTGGATAGGACTATCGATCGCCTCAAAGCCCGTCTTGTGGCTTGTGGGTTCACTCAGCCATTACATCAGTTGGACATTAAAAATGCTTTTCTTAATGGTGATCTTGAAGAGAGACTGTGCGTCTTCATGTGCTCCTTTCACCCGCCATCCCGTGCTTCTTCCTGCGCAACCAACCTTCCTCAACGTGTTTGAAAGCACGGGGGAGTCTTGGTTGTGCCGACTGTGTAAAGCTATCTATGGTTTCAAACAGTCCTTTCAAGCTTAGTTTGAAAAATTTAGCGAGGTTGTTCGTGATATTGGGCTTCAGCGAAGCGCGGCTGACTTCTCTCTTTTTACCCGTCATCGATCAACAGGGACTGTAATTATCTTAGCCTACGTGGATGATATTTTGATAACTGGAAATGATTCTACCGAAATAAAACAGATCAAACAACACTTAAACTGTCTTCCAAACAAAAGATCTGGGAAATGTTTGATACTTCCTTGAACTTGAGGTTGCTCGGAGACCTGATGGTCCGGTCCTATCTCAACGAAAATATTGTCTTGACTTTCTTCCGGATGCTGGTTATTCCGGATGTAAACGCGCGAAAACACCTATGGATGTCAATCACAAGCTAAGTGCTCATGGAACTGAATCAGATTCTCTACTTACAAATTCTGAATATTATCGTCGTCTTGTAGGAAAACTGATATATTTAACAGTTACAAGGCCCGATATCTCTTTTGATGTTGGAGTGGTTAGTCGTTTTATGCATTCTCCAGAATATCTCATCTACCGGCTGTCGAACGCATCCTCGGGTACTTGAAAGCAGCCCCGGGACGCGGGTTAGTATACAAGTCATCCCCCTCTTTATCTCTTTTTGCGTACACTGATGCTGATTATGCGGTCTCGCTTGATGATCGACGATCCACCATTGGTTTTGTACCTACTTTGGAGAAAATCTCATCACATGGCGCAGCAAGAAGCAATCAGTTGTTGTTCGCACTTCTGCTGAAGCCGAGTATCGTGTTATGGTTGTTGTCGTGTCTGAACTTACCTGGTTAGAGAGCTTTCTTTTGATTTGGGTGGCAAACTCTCCTCACATGCTACTCTATTCTGCGACAGTCGGGTTGCTATACATATTGCGAAGAACCCTGTGTTCCATGAGCAAACAAAACACATTGAGGTTGATTGTCACTTTGTCCGGGAGAAAGTCAAACTGAAGAAACTTGAATTGGAACATGTTCCAGCCTCCGAGCAAGTTGCAGACATCTTTACCAAAGCTTTACCTCGGCCAATGTATTAGCAGTTTCTATCCAAGCTTGGTGCTTACGATTTGTATGTTCCAGCTTGCAGGGGAGTGTTAGAAGATAGTAGAAAATTATGTAAAAGCCCATTGTAATTGTGGCTCATTTATGAGCATAAGTTTGTCTCAGTTTTAGTCCCACATTGCATTATTGCGATTTCTATCTTCCTCTCTACCTATATATGTGTATTCATACTTAAAGTTTATACAAGGAATACAACCCACAAGGTTCATTGTTCTCATTTTCTACACTTTCTAAATAATTTGAGAACTCAGGTCCTTTCTACATTAATTGAGTACTTGAATTACCTTACTTTTCAAGATTAGATTTTTCACTAGACATTCATTTTCATCTATGACCGACTTCATTAGGCATGCACTGCCCATTCATTCAAATAAAATTGCTCCAAATTACATTTCAAATTAAATGACATTTTATGTGATATAGGCGAGTTCTCCCTACTAAAAATAATGAATGACATTCCAATGAGTACTGAAATAGCTGAATTTATTTGTGCTTGAAGATCTGCTTCCACAGATTAGATGCTTTATTTAATTGTTGGAGTCAAAGGGTTATGCACTTTGTAGAGAAAGCTCAAAACTTGTATATATTTATTGAGTATATAAATAGAAGGAGATAATACAAATATATAGGAGGAAGAGAGAGAGAATAAATCCTATACACGATGTGGGACTAAAAGAGAAGAGCACTAATGAGCCCAAAAGATGGGTCCAATACATGGGTTATTCTAACACTCCCCCGCAAGCTGGAGTGTACAAATCGTATGCACCAAGCTTGGACAAACATTGATAGAAGAGTGCCTTGGGAAGAGCCTTTGTGAGGACATCCGCAACTTGTTCCGTCCCTGGAACATGCTTTAGATCGAGCTTCTTCATTTGAACTTTTTCTCGAATGAAGTGACAATCGACTTTAATGTGCTTAGTTCTTTCATGGAAGACTGGGTTCTTGTCGATATGTATAGCCGTTTGGCTATCACAAAGAAGAGAGCTGGAGAAGGTAATATCACACCCAGATCAGTGAGAGACTTTCAAGCCATGTTAGTTCTGATACAACAGATGCCATTGCTCGGTATTCTGCCTCAGCCGATGAGCGAGCAACGACCGCTTGTTTCTTGTTTCTCCATGTAACCAAATGACCTCCAAAGTATGTGCAGAAACCACTAGTAGACCGCCGGTCATCAAGAGAGCCCGCATAATCCGCATCAGAGTATGCTACTAAGGTTGGAGCAGATGAGGAAGTCCGGTAACAAGTCCTTGACCCGGGGATGTTTTAAGTACCTCAGAATGCGTTCAACAGCTAGAAGATGAGACTTACGAGGAGAGTGCATGTATCGACTGACAAGTCCAACAGCAAAGGAAATATCTGGTCTGGTAACAGTGAGATAGATCAACTTTCCAACAAGCCGCTGATAGTATTCAGGGTTCTGGAGAAGTAGATCCGAGTCAGACGCCTGAGCACATAACTTGTGGTTTACATCCATGGGGGTATCACTTGGCTTACACCCTAAGAGACCAGCATCATGAAGAAGATCAATACAGTACTTTCGTTGAGATAGAACAAGCTGTCTGGTCGCCTGGCAACCTCAAGACCCAGAAAGTATCGTGGTCCTTTGTCTGAAAAACCGAGTTCAGATGCACTTTGACGGCATGTATCCCTTGTAAGTCATCTCCTGTGATGATGATGTCGTCAACATATACTAACAGAAGGACCGTCCCTGATGGTCGGTGACGAGTGAACAGTGAGAAGTCAGCCGAGCTTCGAGTAAAGCCGACATCACGAAGGACCTTACTGAATTTGTCAAACCAGGCCCGTGGAGATTGTTTGAGACCATACAGAGCCTTAAGAAGGCGGCAAACCTGAGACTCCCCCGTGGTCTCAAACCCGGGCGGTTGTTGTATGTAGACCGTCTACTGGAGATCCTCATTTAAGAAGACATTCTTGATATCAAGCTTAAAAAGGGGTCACTGGCGATGAACAGCGACAGAGATGAGGACTCAAACGGTATTGAGCTTGGCGACTGGAGAGAAGGTTTCGTCATAGTCGAGCCCCTGTTGCTGGGTGAAGCCACGAGCGACAAGACGAGCCTTCAGACGGTCAATCGTCCCATCAGAAGCATGTTTGATGACAAAGACCCATTTGCACCTCACCGGTTTCTGACCCGGAGGAAGGGGTACCACGGTCCATGTCTGGTTAGCCCAGAGAGCATACATCTCCTCTTCCATGGTTGCCCGCCAGCCGGGATGTTGAAGCGCCTCCTGCACAGAGTTAGGAACAACAATGGAAGAGAGAGAAGTAGCAAAGGTGTGCAGAGGTGGAGAGAGGTGATGAAGAGAGACGTAGGCATCTAGAGGATGGGCAGTGAAGGCGTTACCTGATCAGAGGGACGCGAACTATCCATGGTGGAGGTCGGCTGCATAAGGGCAACGAAGGTGGGAGGGCGATGAGTGTAGACATGGATAACGGGTGGTTTGGTGGTAGAAGGAGCGGGGTAAGGGGAGACTGGTGGTGGTGGTGTAGTAGCAGGAATAACGGGACGGGGTAAAGATGACGGAAGAGGAGTCGGTGGTAGCACAGCAGGTAACGGAGCAGGAAAAAACGGTTCGTCTTCCCTGAAAGTAACGTCAGCCGAAACGGTGACCTTTCGAGTAGCGAGTGAGTAACAGGCATAGCCCTTCTGGGTGCGGGAGTAGCCGACAAAGATGTGTTTCACCGCCCTGGGATCCAATTTATCTGAGAAGGGCCCGAGGCGGTGGACATAGCAGGTGCTTCCGAAGATACGGGGCGAAAGAGGAAAAGCTGGAGTGGAGGGAAACAATATGCTGAAAGGAGTAGCATAATTGAGGACAGAGGAAGGAAGACGGTTGTTCCAATTTATACTCAGATCAGTGAGAAGACTTTCAAGCCACGTCAGTTCCGATACAACAGATGTCATTGTCCGGTATTCTGCCTCAGCTGATGATCGAGCAACGACCGCTTGTTTCTTGTTTCGCCACGTAACCAGATGGCCTCCAAAGTATGTGCAAAAACCACTAGTAGATCGTCGGTCATCAAGAGAGCCGGCATAATCAGCATCAGAGTATGCCACCAAAGTTGGAGCAGACGAAGAAGTCCGGTAAACAAGTCCTTGACCAGGGGCTGTTTTTAGGTACCTGAGAATGCGTTCAACAGACTGAAGATGAGATTTTCGAGCAGAGTGCATGTACCGACTGACAAGACCAACAGCAAAGGAAATATCTGGTCTGGTAACCGTGAGATAGATCAATTTCCCAACGAGTCGTCGATAATATTCAGGATTCTGGAGAATTAGATCCGAGTCAGATGCCTGAGCACATAACTTGTGGTTTACATCCATAGGGGTATCACTTGGCTTACACCCTGAAAGACCAGCATCATGAAGAAGGTCAAGACAGTACTTCCGTTGAGATAGAATAAGCCCGTCCGGTCGCCTGACAACCTCAAGACCCAAAAAATATCGTAAAGGGCCCAGGTCCTTTGTCTGCAAAACCGAGTTTAGATGCACTTTGACGACATGTATCACTTGCGAGTCATCTCCTGTAATGATGATGTCGTCAACATATACTAACAGAAGGACCGTCACTGTTGGTCGGTGACGAGTAAACAGCGAGAAATCGGCCGAGCTGCGAGTAAAACCGATATCACGAAGGACCTTACTGAATTTTTCAAACCAGGCCCGTGGAGATTGTTTGAGACCATACAGAGCTTTTAGAAGGCGGCAGACCTGAGACTCCGATGTGGTCTCAAACCCGGGCGGTTGTTGCATGTAGACCGTCTCCTGGAGATCCCCATTTAAGAAGGCATTCTTGATATCCAGTTGAAATAGGGGCCACTTGCGATGAACAGCGACAGAGATGAGGACGCGAACGGTATTGAGCTTGGCGACCGGAGAGAAAGTTTCCTCAAAGTCGAGTCCTTGTTGCTGGGTGAAGCCTCGAGCCAAAAGACGAGCCATCAGACGGTCAATCGTCTCATCAGCAGCATGTTTGATGACAAAGACCCACTTGCACCCAACCGGTTTCTGATGCGGAGGAAGGGGTACGACGATCCATTTCTGGTTAGCCCAGAGAGCAGACATTTCCTCCTCCATGGCTGCCCGCCAGCCGGGATGTTGAAGCGCCTCCTGCATAGAGTTAGGAACAGCAATCGAAGAGAGAGAAGTAGCAAATGTGTGCAGAAGGGGAGAGAGGCGATGAAGAGAGTCGTAGGCGGCCAGAGGATGGGCAGTGGAAGGTGTTACCTGATCAGCAGGACGCGAAGTATCCGTGGTAGAGGTCGGCTGCAGAGGGGCAACGGAACTGAGAGGGCGATGAGTGTAGACACGGATAACGGGTGGTTTGGCGGTAGAAGGAGCGGGGGCAGGAGAAACTGGCGAAGGTGGCGTAATAGCGGGAATAGCGGGGCGTGGTAGAGATGGCAGGAGAGGAGTCGGTGGTAGATCAACGGGTAAAGGAGCAGGAAAAAACGGTTGTTCTTCCCGGAAGGTAACGTCTGCAGAAACGGAGATCTTGCGAGTAGCGGGCGAGTAACAGACATAGCCCTTATGGGTGCGTGAATAGCCGACAAAGATGTGTTTCACCGCTCCTGGGATCCAATTTATCCGAGGAGGGCCCGAGGCGGTGGACGTAGCAGGTGCTGCCGAAGATACGAGGCGGGAGAGGAAAAGCCGGAGTGGAGGGAAACAATATGCTAAACGGAGTAGCATAATTGAGGACAGAGGAAGGGAGGCGGCTGATGAGAAAGCAGGCAGTCGAAACCGCAAAGTTCCAGTATGGCTTGGGAACATGCATTTGAAGCAGGAGGGAACGGGCGACATCGAGTAAGTGGCGGTTCTTTCGTTCGGCAACCCCATTTTGATGTGGTGTGTAAGAACAGGAGGTTTGGTGGAGAATTCCGTATTCAGAACACACAGTGGTAAAGTCGTGGCCGGTGTACTCACGAGCATTGTCAGTACGGAGAATTTTGAGTGTGGTGTGGAATTGCGTACGGGTCTCGAGGACAAATGCCCGAAAAACCCGGGGAAGCTCGGAGCGTTCACGGAGTAAATAGATCCACGTAGTGCGAGAGTGATCATCAATAAATGTGATAAAATAGCGAAAGTCCACAGATACTGGGAATCCTAAATGGACCACATACATCAGAATGAAATAAATCAAAGGGAGCTGCACTCCGAGTATAATGCGAAGGAAAAGAAGAACGTGGTTGTTTGCCGAGGATACATGAGTCACACTGGAAAGACGAAAAAGGAATATCTGGAAGAGCACGCTGGAGGACCGGTAGAGGGGCATGTCCAAGTCGGCGATGTCCATGCAGTGGAGGAGACGGAAGACAGAATGGTAGGAGATTCATCGAGAAGGTAGAGCCCGTTCCGCAGCTGGCCTTTACCAATGGTAGTCCGCGTCCGCCGATCCTGTATAACAAAGGAAGAAGAAGTGAATATAATGGAACAATCCAGATCACTTGTAAGACTACCAACAGATAGTAAATTAAAGGGTGAACTCGGAACATGAAGAGCCGAGCGGAAGAGGGATGGACTGGTTGAGAGAAATATCTGTCGAGCCGGAGACAGGAACCAGCGCCCCATTGGCCACAGTGATAGACTTCGGATAAGGAGAATCCGAGTACGGCGCAGGCCGTCGCGATGTAATGTGATGAGTGGCACCAGAGTCCACAATCCATCCCAGGATGGTGGAGATACAAGCAGTACCTTTGTTGGAGACGGAGGCGACGGAGGTCGATGGTGGGTTGAGCAGGCCCTGGAGATGCTGGAGCTGAAGACGGACGGTCTCAAGATCAGGAGGACCGGCGTCAGTAACAACAGAAGCCGTCGGACGAGGGGGATAACCGATTTTCTTGTAGCAAGTCGCCTCAAGATGACCATCTTTCCCGCAGAAGGAGCACTTTGGCCGTCCCCGGCCACCACGACCACGGCCCCGCGAGCCCGAACGTCCCCCCCCCCCCCCCTCCCGAACAGAAAGTGGGAGGGGATGGTAAGAGTGGAGAGGCCTGTTGAAGAAGAGCTGGGGGAGAAGGAGCAGGAGGATCTGGAGGAGGGGAGACAGGGAGAATCATGGAGCATACATCAGAGAAAGATGGTGTGGTGGGAGCAGCCAGGACTTGAGCACGAAGACTCTGAAGATGAGATGGAAGACAGGCCATGATGATGGCAATGCAAGCGGCTTCCTTCTGAGCGCGCTGAGCTGCATGATCATTGGTGGGCGGCTGATGCTGGATCCAGGCTTCAGCAAGAGTTTTAGCCCAAGCGACAAACGAGGTCATATCCGAAGCGCCGCCAGTGTCGAGAGCAAAGAGGTCAGTGAGGATGTCATAAAGATGTTGAAGGCTGTCGCGGCCTGAATACAAGGAATGTAGCTCATCCCACATAGCCTTGGCGGTGTCGTGGTACATAGTCATTTGATAAGGCTCACCATCCAAGGAATTCAGGATCCAAGTCTGAACGCGTCCATCATTGCGGAACCAACCATCCGTGAGAGGAGACGGAGGTGGCTGAGTAAGGTGAGGCAGAAGACCCTTAGCCTGAAGAACACGCCGAACTGAGTGTACCCAAGGAATAAAGTTTTTCTTGCCAGAAAGAGAGATAGTAGTGATCCTTAGCTCGTCACGGACTTCAGCAGAGCAAACCGGGCGGTCTGGTGGACAGGCCGGGCGGTCAAACGGGCGGACTGGCCGCCGAGCTCGTAGAGTTACCGGAAGAAGCCATAAAGGCAGGCCGCAGAACCAGAGGACCTAGAAAGACCGCCGCGGAAAGAGCAGGAGGCCGCTCGACAAGGCCGCAAGAAGAGAGGGAGAGGTCGGCGGATAAGAACAATCCGCAAGAGAGGGGAGCCCGTTGCGGACTTCTTCTCCCAGTCCGCTTCGCCTTTGGTCGCGGCCACTCAGGCTCCCTGAAGATTACCACGGTCTCGTTAGATGACACAAACTATCTCGAATGGTCACGAGTTGCGCAACATGTCATTCGAAGCAAATCAGATGTTTGGTTATATTGATGGTACGAAGTTAAGGAGCCTCCCAAAACTGATCCCTCCTGGAAGAGGTGGGACTCAGAAAACTCTCTGGTCAGTTTCCTGGCTTCTTCACTTTATGTCTCAGAAGGTCTACCAGAGTTACATGTTGATGGACTCCGCCTTCGAGATTTGGACCCGTGCGTGTTAGACATACTCTCAAATTGGCAGTTCTACACAGATTTATAAACTTACTCGCCTCATTTTGGAACTGCGGCAACGCTCTATGACGGTGTCATCCTTTTTTTCGGAGTTCGAGAGCCTATATCAGGAATTGGACTATTTTTTTGCATCTGACTTCAGCATGCCACTGCGGATGGTGTTCAGTTACAACAACGAGAGGACCGCCTTTCGTCTTCATGTCTTCTTGATGGAGATGAACATGGAGTTCGATATGGTGTGGACACATATCCTTCACTGTTCCCTTCTTCCGTCCCTTCGGGAGGCCTTCAGCATGGTCCTTGGGGATGAATTCCGTCGGAAGTCCCTTAGTGTTAGTGCTCCTCCTGAGCGCTCTGCCCTGACTAGCATTGGTCGTGGTCATGCTCTCAGCCCTGCCTTGTCTGCTCCTACTTGTGATAGTGTGGCCGCAGAGGTCATACTTGGGAGGTTTGTTACAAACTTAACCCACATCTTGCCTCTCGTGGTTGTGGAAGTGGTCGGGGACTAGGACGTAGGGGCCATCTCCAAGGTATCCCAAAGCCTCATGAGATTGCTTACTCTACTAACGTCGACAACGAGACCTCTAGTGCTATTTTTGGGCAGCTCACTGCCCATGAATTGGATGTTTTCCGCCGCCTGCTGCACTCTCAGCCAGATTCTACGGGTGCCCCTGCATCTATTGTTATGTCGAGTGCTCATGCAGCTATTGCCTCATCTTCTGAGTGGGTGATTGATTTTGGTGCCACTCACCACATGACCGGCTACTCTTCAGATTTTATCTCTTATACTCCTTTGTCTGGTAAGGACAAAGTCATTTGTGCTAATGACTTGTTTTCCACCATTGCGGGCATGGGCCATATTGCATGTTCCCCTACGATTTTTGTCATTTGTCCTTCATATTCCTTATTTTCCTTGCAATTTACTTTACATTAGCAATATTATTCGATCCCCTAATTGCTCTGTGACTTTGTTTCCCGATTCCTGTGTTTTTCAGAAACTGAGTATGAAACGGAACATTGACAGTGGTATGAACCGCGGTGGACTATATTATTGGATCTCTCGCCTCCTTCTCAGGCTCTCTCTTGCTCTGCTGTTACAGTTGATGATGTTCGGTGGCACCTGCAGCTTGGACATCCGTCTCCTACCTATCTTCAGAAATTATTTCCTGTTATTTTTACCATCTTTACAAACTTGTTTGTGATGTATGTGATGTCTAAACATGTGAGACATAATTCATCGCATTTATCTTCCCCCAATACCACTCTGTTTGTTGTTATTCATTCTGATGTCTGGGGGTCGTCTCATGTTTTATCTATATTTGTCTTTCCTTGGTTTGTCGCTTTTATTGATTGTTTTTCTCGTACAATTTGGATGTATTTGTTGCAAAAAAGAGTGAAGTTTTCTCGCGTTTTCAGATTTTTCAAAAAATAGTTCGGACCCAATTTAAGGGATCTATTCGTGTCTTTCGAAGTGATGATGGAGGGGAATATAATGATCGGGGAGCATCTGGCTCATACCTTACCAGTCATGTTATCATCCACAAGACCACGTGTGTTCACACTTCTACCCAAATGGAGCTGTTAAACGAAAAAACATGCATCTTTTAGATGTTGCCCGTCGTCTTCTTACTACTATGCACCTTCCCAAATATTATTGGGGTGATGATGTCCTTACCACTGCCCACCTTATGATGTAAACCGGATTAGGGTTTCAAATTTAAATAAGTATTTTAGCAAATAATGAATTTTTGTCATAAAATAACATTAGAGTTTTGAATATAAATTGAATTTTAAAAGAGGGTCGTGTGGTCAAAGTTGATGTTTTGCGCAAATCACCCCAATCGTTTGAACTTCGAGATCGTAATCGTCGTTTAAAAAAAATATTCTACGGTGCCTCACTAATTGAGTCGTTGCGAGAATCAGTCACCACGAGCAAGCACAAAAATAATTTATAAAATAATGCTAATTGAAATAATTAGGATGAACAGCCACTACCGATACAGGTGAAGTGACAGGTGCACGCCCAGTTGGGAGAAAGGCCAAGCCTTTTCTTCCCAAAGCACCTGGTTTTCATTGTGAAGTTGAGAGCTCTTGATTATTTAAATGAGTGCATAAATTTAGAACTAATTAACGGAGCAACGAGATTGGACGAAATTACCACATGAGAAAAAGTCCTTCCCAAATCCTTCGACAGAGGCGTGAATAGACCCATGGACAGTTGTTGGAAGGGAGCTCTGGAGTCGACAGCAACCGGCCAAAAAGGGGGGGATATGACTGGACACCGGCTGAAGGGCAAGCTGTTGGTCGTTTGCTGGAATAACGGGTCGGAGTCGACAGCAACCGGTACTGGAAGGAGCTCAGAAGGCCACTAGGCGAGAGGAAGGAAGAACACGCACCGGCGTTGACTACTGAAAGACGTCATCCGGCGATGTTAGTGAAGGTTGGCGGCCACCTGGTGTTGACAACTGGGGAAAGAAACGTAATGGGGCTCTGGAGCGTTGCCCAGGCCGCTAGGGCTGCGGCGGAATGGGACTGGCCGACGGCAGGAGGCGGGGCCAGCGGCGGAATAAGGTTTGCAGCAGTGGTTGATTGGCTGGAGCGGTGGTTGATTGGCTGGAGCGGTGGTTGATTGGCTGGAGCGGTGGTCGACGTGAATTACACAAGAGCAGTGCCGACAATGCAGGGGAATCGAATTGAACTTCAATTTCCCTTGTTTTCTGGTCCTTTCTATCGGTAGAGCGGGGTTATTTATAAAAAATTCAATGGCCGGTCATATTTGATAGCGGGCAACTTTATTTTCTGCTTTAATAGCTGACAACTTTATTTCCTGCTTCAATAACCGACAACTTTATTTCCTGCTTCAATAACCGACAACTTTATTTCCTGCTTCAATAACCGACAACTTTATTTCCTGATTTAATATTTCCAAAAACATGACCGGTCATATTTGACTCTTATTGATTTCTAAATAATTCTCACATAAAATATTTTCCCAAAGAATACTAATTTGAACTTATGGCATCATTTTAAATGTGATCATATTCCGGCTTGAATTTTAATTCTAAATTCAAGTGTTTTAAAAAAAATTTTAAGTTTGTCTGTTACGTCCTAACGACTAAAATTACCGGACCTATTTATTTAGAGTCTCATCGGACAGTCAACTTGAGCAGTGAATCAACAAAGCAAATGTGCGACAAGAGAAGTGCACAAAAAATAAATGCATAAATAAAATTTGTGACGTCTAGTGACGTCGTGTAATAACTGATGTGACGGAGGATGCATCACCTTATCAATCGGCTTCCCTCGCGAGTTCTTGGTCTATACTACTCCCCTACCTCGGTTGTCTACCTGTGGTTTTGTGCATATTTGTTTGCCTCACCGAGACAAACTGGACCCTCGGGTTCATCGGTGTGTATTTCTTGGCTACTCCTCTACAACGAAAGGGTATCGATGTTACCACCCCCCCCCCCCTTTAGGCGTATGTTCTGCACTATGAATGCTACTTTCCGGTACGGGGAATCCTATTTTTTTCCATCGACTCACTCTATTCGTCAGGGGGAGAGTAGTTGTGATGCGGATATTCCTCTCCCTCTTCTTCCTCCTCTGCCACCACAACTTTCCTCCTCCAAAGGAATGGGATCCTCCTACCCCTGATCCTTTGCCTGATACTCCGATCACTCATTTTCCTCACGTGTACCACTGACGCTCCACAGGTATACATGGTACTAAGGTTCCGCCTCAACCAGTGTCTGCTTTTGCCTCAGATACTGATGATGCGGATTTGCATATTCCGCTTGCGTTGCTGAAAGGTAAGGCTGCATGTACTAAACACCTTATTTTTAATCATGTGGCTTACAACCATCTTACCCCGGCCCATCAGGCCTTTGTCTCTTCACTTTCTTCAGTTGTTATCCCTAAGACATGGCAAGAAGTTTTGGGTATCCTGGCCTGGACTTAGGCTACGAAAAAGGAGATGTCCGTCTTGGACAAAAACCATACCTGAGATGTCGCTTCCCTTCTTCCTGGCAAAAAATCTATTGGCTCGAGATGGGTGATTTTGGTCAAACATAATCAAGAAGATAAGGTCGAACGGTACAAGGCATGGCTGGTTGCCCTGAGATACACACAGACTCAGAGAGTTGACTACCAGGAGACTTTCGCTCTGGTGGCTAAGATGGACTCTATTCGGGTATTGTTATCATGCGCGGCTTGAATGGATTGAGATCTTCACCAACTAGATGTTAAAAATGCATTTCTCCATGGTGAGCTTGATGAAGAGGTTCAATGAAATTCCCTCCTGGGTTTGTGAAAAAGGGAGCTGAATGTCTTGTCTGACGTTTAAGGAGGTCCTTATGTGACTTGAAACAGTCTCCTAAAGCATGGTTTGGCAGATTCCTCACGGTTATCCTTAAGTTTGGGTACAAACGGGCACAGTCTGACCACATTATGTTTATTTGGAGACGTGATCAGGGTATTGTTGTCTTTATCGTCTATGTGGAGGACATCGTGATCACTGGTAACGATTTGGAAGAGATTGTGAATCCCATGTCTCTCTTATCTGCTAAGTTTGATGTGAAAGATTTGGGAAGATTACAATATTTTTGGATATTGAGAAGACTAGATCCGATCATGGTATGTTTATATCTCAGTGGAAGTACATTCTAGATCTGTTGCGGGAGACCGAGATGCTTGGATGTGTTCCTGCAAACACCCCGATGGAAGAAAATCATGAAATTAGTGAAGATGGTGACAGGGATTAGGCAGATTCCTCACGCTACTAGAGATTAGTTAGAAAATTAATATATCCATCTTATACTCGTACTGATATTATCTATGCAGCTAGCATTCTGAGCAGATACATGCATGTTCCCAGGATCAAATATCAAGAGATGGCATATTGTGTGTTACGGTATTTGAAGAAAGCCCCTGGTCGTGGATTGATGTTCTCCAAGAACGACCACTTATGGATTGAAGTTTTCACTGATGCTCATAGGGCGGGATGTCGCGATGATCGAAAATCCACAACAAGTTACTGTTCCTTTGTTGGAGGAAACATTGTGACATGACGCAATAAGAAGCAGAATGTGGTGGTCAGATCGAGCGCTGAGGCAGAATACCATGCAATTTCACAAGGCATGTGTGAGGGTCTATGATTGCGTACTGTTCTACATGATTTGGGGTTTCTATAACGTCTCCTTTTTTCTTGTTTAGTGATAACAAGACAGTGATTAGTATAGCTCACAATCTAGTTAAACATAATAGGACAAAACACGTTGAGGTGGACTGATACTTAATCAAAGATCACTTGGATATAAAAAAACTATGGTCACACCATTCGTCCACTCTAAAGATCAACTGGCAGATATGTTCGCTAAAAGCTTGGGAAGTGATGCGTTCAGTGATGACATCAAAAGACTTGGAATGACTGACATCTTCCGTCCGACTTGAGGAGGAGAGTTGAGAGATACGCCTTAGTATTTACAAGTCGAGTATTTACTATCATTATTATTATTACGAGTATTTGTATGCGTGCATGGGCGGACCTATTGAAGGCCCAGTGTGGGCGGCCACCCACACTGAAAAAAAATTATTATGTATATTTTAAATGTTATTAATTAAAACATGATTAAATTTTTACCAATACTCCTGTTTCCGCTCCCGTCCGTTCCCGTCTTCCGCAATTTCGCAATTTCCTATTCTTATTTTCTCTTTTGCCTCTCCCACTTCCGCGTTTTTAGGTTTTCTCTTACCTGCTTCCACGGAAGTCGGTCCGGCTTCGAGGTTTCCACCTCAGCTCCTCCACGACATTTCGGTAGTTCCGTACTCCAACGTTCCTCCACGGGAGTGACGGGACCACGACGGTCGGCTTTTTGAGCGTTTGGCTTCGAGGTTCCCCCATGGCGGCGGTCAAACTCCAGCATTCTTCAGGTAATGATCCAACCGTCCAACCCCAGCGTTCTTCTTCTTCCAAATCCAAACCCTGACCATTCTAGCATTATTTATAGTTCATTTCTTCCCGATCTAGGGGATGGGCTGATGGAGTGATGGGCAGAACTATTGAATCTGGTTTTCGATTTTGAACTGTTGAAGTCTTCCAGCATTCCTGTCGGCAACCTATCAGTTTCAGGTAATCTAAGAGTTGAATCTTGATTTTGATTTTGAACTATTGAACTCCCGAATGGCGGAATGGGGATTTCGGTTTTGATTTTTTTTTGATTGGGGATTCAAGATTCTCTAAGTTAACTGTTTTGATCCTAACTCATTGAACTGTTTTGATTATAACTCGTTGTACTGTTTTGATCATAACATAACGTCAAGTCTTCAATTGATCATTTTCCCTACTAACGTCAATGAGTTCAAATACTCGTTGACCTTGTTTTGATCAGTTCAATAACTCATTTTGTTTTGATCAGTTATTTCAATTGATCAGTTCAATAACTCGTTGAACTGTTGTGATAGCAATTGATTGTTGGTGATCAAAAAGTTCTATGACCATTGTTCAATTCTGTGATGCCCCCCAACAATTCAAAGTCCGTCGACTCATCTCATTTTTGTACGGAAATGTATTAAGTTGTGATATCATGATTCAAAGGAGGCTATCCAGTATCCACTATTGATGTACTCTTTTGTGTCAGATTGATCTTCTAGTTGCTGCTGCATAGACAGGAAAAATCATCAACATCAAGAAAGGCCAATTTTGTTTTCCATTTGTGTCTTGGAGAGCTACAAGAAAGCGGCCCCATACTTAAATTTGACCAATTTGATAGTGCAATTGCTTATTTTGTAATGTTGTCTACTTCATTATATCTTAAACACATGTTCAATTCTTAATGTATAGATAACTATAAAAGTTATGGATAGATATTTTAAAAGAAAATGCATTGATCAATCACAAACTAAGAATGCAATTTCGCAAAGATTGTATAATGTAGATAACCTTCCCGTGGACCCAAGATTGCGGAAGAATATTAACGATTATGATCCAAATGATAGAGAAAAAGTTAGACGCTGGTATTTGCAGTAGAAAGCATTCCAACCTAAAGATCATAAGTTTTCAACATGGGTTTTTGGAAATGAGTCACGCAGATTTTTTTGTGCCTGGTTTCAAGAGTATAGTTTTTGGCTCGAGTACAACATAGTAAAAGATGCTGCATTTTGTTTGTGTTGTTGCCTATTTAAGCCCGAGCATGGTGACCAAAGAGGTGGTGACGCCTTTGTTAGTGGAGGGTTCACAAATTGGAAACACAAAGATAGATGGATGTTCATGTAGGGAATCATAATAGCGTTCACAACCAATGTTTGAAGCCTTGTATAGACTTGATGAACCAAAAACAATACATTGAAATAGCGTTGTGTACTCAATCCGACCAAGCTTGACTGGATTATCACACACGTTTAGAAGCGTCGGTTGATTGTATTAGATTTCTACTAATGCAAGGATTATCTTTTCGTGGTCATGATGAATCTTTTGAATCAAGCAACCGAGGAAACTTTCTTGAACTTCTTCAATTCCTCGCAAATCATAATGAAAAAATTAACAGAGTTGTATTACAAAATGTTCCTGAAAATCTTAAATTAATAGCACCGAACATTCAAAGGGATATTGTGCAGGCTGCCGTAACGGAGACTACCAATCATTGTTTTATCCTCCGATTCCGAATGTCTCCCGACATGTTTTTTTAGAGGAAAACGATTGTTTTTCTCAAAATAATAGATTATGTCCTTTTGTAAAATATAGGCGCATGTCCGATCTTTTCCGATTAACAGCCGACACGACTTTTAAATATATCACCCTATTTTATTTTATGTTATATTTGCAGACAAATGAATTTAAATCAGCTATTGATACTAAGATTCGATTAAACTTTTTTAACATTTTATTCTTACAATCAATTTTGTAAATTGTTTCACAAATTTTTAATTTCATATTATAAAAAATAGAAAATATTTAATACATTTATTAGGTGATTGTTTTATATTTTTAATATAAATTCAAATGAAAAACTTATAATAAATCAAGCAATTGTTTTTATCAAAATAAAATTAGTGTATAGTATTAAATATATTTTACGTTATGTTGAATAATATTTTTTCGAAAAAATTTATTTCATAATATAAATGACTCATTTTTTATCTATTTGAATTATTTTTCTATTTTTATAACATATAATTATAGTGTAATAAATAAAAATTTATTTTATAGAATACTTTCTAGGGATACATTTAAAAACACAATCTGTATGCATGTATTTAAAATATTGAAAACATTAAAGTTATTAGTCAACGCAAATTATTTTCTATTTTAGTGGATGAAGCAGCTTAAAAGAGCAAATATCGTTATGTTCAAAAAAGAAGTGTAATAGAATACTTTCTAGACATGTAGAAAACGTTGAATCTAATTTGGCAAAAATGTGTTGAGTATTATCAAGCTTATGGGGTCAAGGTTATGATGGGGCAAGTAACATGCAAGGTGAATTCAATTGGCTTAAAACATTGATTATGGCTGAAAGCTCATCTGCATATTATGTTCACTGTTTTCCTCATCAACTTCAACTGAGACTTGTTGTTGTCGCCAAAAAACACAACAAAGTTTGCTCTTTTTTAGCTTGATAATAGTTGTAACAAATGTTGTTGGCGCTCCATGCAAGCGTAGAGATATTCCGAGAGAAGCAATATGCAAAAGTTATTGAAGAGATTTACAGTGGCGAAGTAGTAACGGGAAGAGGCTTGAATCAAGAAAGAGCACTAACGAGAGCAGGGGACGCAAGGTGGAACTCTCATTATAGAACTCTCTTGAATTTAATTTGTTTGTTCTCCTCAGTGATTGTTGTGCTTGAATTCATTGAAAAGCATGGCAGTCTTTCGGAACATAGATTTGAAGCATGTGATTTGTCGGAGGCTATGCAATGTTTTGAATTTGTATTTTTGACTCACTTAATGAAAATCATCTTAGGGATTACAAATGAGTTGTCACAAGCATTACAAAGGAACGATCAAGATCTTGTAAATGCTATGATTACCTCTTGCTAAACAAAAGATATTATTGTTCTAAATAAGGAAGACAAATTTGTAGCTCGAGGGAGATCAAGACGGAAATCAGAAAACAAGACAAACCTCCACTTTTAACGTGTTGAATTATTCTATGTAGTTATTAATCTACAACTTACCAAGCTAAATTGACGATTTGATGAAGTGAATACAGAATTACTTCTATGTATGATATGTTTAGATCCAAGTAATGAGTTTTCAGCTTTTGATAAACAGAAATTAATTTTATTTCCTGAGCATTAACCACTGAACTTTTCTCAAATTAATATAATGGAACTTGATAACCAATTGGAAAGTTGCATTTTAGACGTTCTTTCAAGCAGAGAATTCTCAGATGTGAAAGGGCTTGGAGGATTGAGTCAAAAGTTAGTACAATTGAAGAAAAATGTTTCATACTCATTGGTGCATTTGATCGTGAAGTTGGCACTACTATTACCTGTTGCAACTGCAAACGTGGAAAGATCTTTCTCTGCGATGAAGATTATCAAAACAACATTACACAATCGGATGAGAGATGATTGGATGAATACTCGTCTAGTAACATATATTGAAAAAGATGTCTTCTCTACCATCAATAACAAAATTATCATGAAATATTTTTAGAATATGAAGCATCGAAGAGGCGTATTGTAATCAAGCATGTAATCTTATTTTGTTAACTAAAAATGTCCTAATTTATATTTTTTGCAAACTTGTCATTTTTAAACGCACGTATCAATATTTTTTGTCATTATTTTATTGCACGCCCCCACTGAAAAATCTCGCTGGGTCTGCCTATGTATTCTCGAGTGGGCTTTAGTCCCACATCGCGTGTTAAAGTTTGAGAGTCCCTTGTAATATTATAAATAACTCATTATGAATGAATAATAACATGCAATTGTTTTCCCCTATCTCATTCAACTAGATTATCATCATCTTTATACAACAACACTCAAGCTTTTATCTTGATATTTAGAAAATTTGAAGCTGAGATTAGCCAATCATTTTTTCTCATCATTATAAATTTCAAACAAATATTGAGAGAGAGAGAGACTATTATCAATGTAATGTTGAGTCTGATGTACATGCAAGAGACAAAGAATATCAAAATGATACTTAAACTAATTAAGAATGTCTTATAGACAATTAAAAATGAAATACCAAAGTGTCATCCTCCAAAGTTATCTCAGTCCTGGAAAAAACAAGCTCGGTTTGTCTTCTTGCTGCATTTTGCAGCAATGGTGGGAAAATTTCATCGAAGAGCTTATTTTCTCCATGATCTATTGCAGCAGTGGAAATTCATGTGTATCGTGTGTGTATAAATATATATGCATATATATCCATATATATAAAGATATACATATATATAGATATATATATTTGTGTATATATATATATGTAAATATATTCATGTATATCCATACATATGTATATATATATATATCTATATATATATATATATATATATATATATATATATATATATATATATATATATATATATATCTATATATATATATGTGTATATATGTATATATACATATATATATATATGAAAATATATTCATGTATATCCATACATGTAAAAATATGCATATAAATATTCATGTACATATATGTGCATATCTATACCATATTATAAAGAAATACTGAGGTCTGCAAATAGCATGAGTTCGAAATTCACAAAAAATATTTCGGCCGTCCGATCTTGATGCATTATTCAGCAGTCGTCCGATCAAACCAGCCCTCTCCAGACTTTTTTGTAGGCTTCCTAAACCTACTCTAGGACAGTCCTAAACCTATGTGAAATGATTTTAGAATTGGTTCAACAAAACCAACTGACGGAGCCGCAAATGCCCACCCACCCGCCAGCAACCCGCAAGCTCTGGGTAGCCCGCCCGCTATACTAGAACTGACTCTGCATGGTCAGGCTGCACTTTCCAATTTTAAATAATAAAGGCTCATTGTAGTATTTATATTCAAAAACTTATTGACCATTCCACGGTGTTGGACTAAATCAAGCACAAATTAAAAAAAAATAAGGGGCGCGACTTTTTGGGGGTCAAGATGGTCTCAAAACGAAAAGTGATCAACATGAAAGTTGTAAATCTCATCGAGACGAATAACTTCATGTTGATCACTTTTTGATTTGGAGTCGTCTTGGCTTCCGATTTGGGCATCGAAATCGGGGGGCGAGAGTGCTACAGTACAGCCTCTCGACGCCCCCGATTTCGAGGCTCAAATCGTAAGCCAAGACGGATCCAAATCAAAAAGTGATCAATATGAAAGTTGTTCGTCTCGCCGAGATCTACAACTTTCATGTTGATCAATTTTTGATTTGGAGCCGTCTTGGCTTCCGATTTGGGCTTCGAAATCGGGGGCGGCGAGAGTGCTACAGTACAGCCTCTCGCCGCCCCCGATTTCGAGGCTCAAATCGGAAGCCAAGACGGCTCCAAATCAAAAAGTGATCAACATGAAAGTTGTTTTTCTCGCCGAGATCTACAACTTTCATGTTGATCACTTTTCGTTTTGAGACCATCTTGACCCCCAAAAAGGCTGGGCCGGGCGGGCTGGGGCAGGCTTCGAGCGGGCGACGCCCGCCGGGGAGCGGGCGACGCCCGCCGGGGGGCGGGCGTCGCCGGCCGGGTACTGTGGCGCGTGGCCATCGGGCCGGAGGCGCGTGGCCATCGGGCCGGAGGCCCGTGCCTGTCGCCCGTGCCTGTCGCCCGTGCCTGCCGCCCGTGCCTGCCGCCCGTGCCTGCCGCCCGTGCCTGCCGCCCGTGCCTGCCGCCCGTGCCTGCCGCCCGTGCCTGCCGCCCGTGCCTGCCGCCCGTGCCTGCCGCCCGTGCCTGCCGCCCGTGCCTGCCGCCCGTGCCTGCCGCCCGTGCCTGCCGCCCGTGCCTGCCGCCCGTGCCTGCCGCCCGTGCCTGCCGCCCGTGCCTGCCGCCCGTGCCTGCCGCCCGTGCCTGCCGCCCGTGCCTGCCGCCCGTGCCTGCCGCCCGTGCCTGCCGCCCGTGCCTGCCGCCCGTGCCTGCCGCCCGTGCCTGCCGCCCGTGCCTGCCGCCCGTGCCTGCCGCCCGTGCCTGCCGCCCGTGCCTGCCGCCCGTGCCTGCCGCCCGTGCCTGCCGCCCGTGCCTGCCGCCCGTGCCTGCCGCCCGTGCCTGCCGCCCGTGCCTGCCGCCCGTGCCTGCCGCCCGTGCCTGCCGCCCGTGCCTGCCGCCCGTGCCTGCCGCCCGTGCCTGCCGCCCGTGCCTGCCGCCCGTGCCTGCCGCCCGTGCCTGCCGCCCGTGCCTGCCGCCCGTGCCTGCCGCCCGTGCCTGCCGCCCGTGCCTGCCGCCCGTGCCTGCCGCCCGTGCCTGCCGCCCGTGCCTGCCGCCCGTGCCTGCCGCCCGTGCCTGCCGCCCGTGCCTGCCGCCCGTGCCTGCCGCCCGTGCCTGCCGCCCGTGCCTGCCGCCCGTGCCTGCCGCCCATGCCTGTCGCCCGTGCTGCTGTGTGTTCTAAATATACTATATATATTTATTTTTATTTATTGAAAAAAAGGCAGTTCATTGATTATAGATAAATCATATAACTCAGCACCAAAACCAAAGTCTCCAGAACTAATCTAGAACAAGGAATCAAACATCCTCATATTTTTAATAATTCATATGACATGGTACTAGGCCTTCTTTATATTTTCAAAATTGCAGATTAGAAATAAAGTTATACCTGGTCAAGCTTGTAGAATCCATCATTATCTGAGGTGGCTTTTTGCTGTCCATCCACAATAATGATTGCTCCATTGACACCACCACCATTCCCATCAGTAACACGACCCCCAACGGAAAAACCAGTGACCTGGCCCAAAGTTTATCATGATCAGAGCAATGAATTAAAAAATAGACAAATGTAAACATCAATAACCCAACACCGCATATAAAGGCTTATTTACTCAAAAGTTTAGATAAACAAAGTCTCGGTGTTTGGAAATTAAAAAATAGACAAATGTAAACATCAATAACCCAACACCGCATATAAAGGCTTATTTACTCAAAAGTTTAGATAAACAAAGTCTCGGTGAACTTAACATGTAAATTAGACTAGTTACAGATCTTCATACAACATAGAAACAATACAGTTCTTACGAGTCTTGTTTGTTGACGCCAAATCAACAACCAATTCCAGAACATTTACAAGAATTTGTGAAATAGGTTTAAATTTAATTTTCTTTTTGGCTAGAGTTAGCTTGTTACCAAAGAACGATGCATTGAAACCGAACCCAATTGTAGTTAGAAAGGTTTGTTAGGTCATATGTAAGTGAGATATCATAACTTAAATTGAGTATATGATAAAACGTACACAAGATTGGCTAGAATGTGGCCTGCACAAAGTAACATGTTGTGACTTAATTGCAATGAGAAATGAACAAGAGTTTCCTAAAATAAATATTATCATTGCTACATGGAATGTAAGGGAAACGAATTTGAATAGTAAAATAAGCATTTAGAAGAATCAACGTCACTGTCCGTAAAGAACTAAATGAAAATGGAAGAAATCCAGGGACATTAGAGAAGGTTAATTAAATATTCTATGTGGGAGGGTTAACAATAGGAAGAAATAGGTATATTTATAGACACAGTTAAAAATTAGAGGCATTTTAAGTGCATATCGTTTTTTGGCTAGTTGCAAACCCAAAATAAAATCTAAACATACTACAACAACACTCAAGCTTTTATCCCACTATAGTGGGGTCGGCTATATGGATCCTTTGTCACCATTGTGCCCTATCTTTTGTCATAATCTCACTAATGACTAAGTACATGTCTTTCTTTATAGTTTCATTCCAAGTTTTTATTAGTCTACCCCTCCCTCGTCTAGCATGCCTAGTGACTAGACTCGCAGAACGCCTAACAGGTGCCTCTAATGGTCTCCTTTGTACGTGTACATACCATCTTAGACGAGATTCTCGCATCTTCTCTAAAATTGGTGTTACTCCTGTCTTATCTCTGATACTTTCATTTCTAATTTTATCTAATCTCGTGTCCACAGATCCACCTAAGCATTCTCATCTCTGGAACTCCCATTTTTTTCTCATGTAAACACTTCACTACCCAACACTCAGAACCTTAGAGCATCACGGGTCTAATTGCAGTACGGTAAAACTTGACCTTAAGTTTTTATTGGTACTTTACGATCACATAAGAACCCCCAACGCGCCTCTCCACTTCAACCAACCGGCTTGGATTTTATGTGTCACATCTTTATCAATAACTCCATATTTTTGAACTATTGATTTAAGATATTTAAAACACTCACTACAGGAAATATCTTGATCACCCAACTTAATAACGAAATCATCTGTCCTTCTTGTACTGCTAAATTTAAGATCGGTATACTCTCTCTTTGTCATGCTCAACCTAAAACCCTTCATTTCTAAAGTATCTCGCTAAAATTCAAGTTTTGCGTTTACACCCTCGCGCGTCTCATCAACCAAAACGATATCATCCGCAAACAATAAACACCAAGGTATTGCTTGTTGGATATCTGGAGAGCCCATTTAAGATAAGGGTAAAGAGATAAGGGTTTAAAGCTGAACTTTGATGTAATCCAACAGTAATAGGGAATTCCTATGTTAATCCTCCAGATGTCCTCACCCTTGTCACTGAATTTGTATACATATCTTTGATTATGTCAATATATGATACATTTACACCTTTCTTTTCTAAGACTCTCCATAAGATCTGATGCAGTGCTAAGGCCGTCACAAGGTGGACGCACTAAATGCAGTCATATATGCAATGACGTGAAATGAAGTGTCGTGCAAGTGCAAGAGTGGTCCGCTAAAATTTCAAACATGTAATTATTTATTATGAGTTAACATCAGGTGCACGTGGAGCTGCAAACAATTAATTAACGGAGAACAAATTATCAATTTTGCAAAACGAAAGAGCCGCAATTACTTTCAAGCAAACACAGAAGAAGCCCTGTAAATTATATGACTATAAGAGGGAACATCCACTACACAGTACAGGTGCAAAAAAAAACAACAATAGAATAAATGTCTTTTACCACAATTTAAACGTGCAGGCGGCGGCGAAGGGTGTGAAAGGCATCCCAGATTGAAGTATCGTCGGAGTCGGCGGCTTTGAAGTTGGTCCACGATGGGGAGACTAGGGAGGAGGGAATTAGGGGTTTAACGGGGTTGTGCGGGCTACGGGTTCGAAACAGGGAAGGGATGGTTGTAGGAGGGTGTGCTGGATGCGGGTTTGGGGCGGGGAAGAGTTGGTTGTAGAGGTCTTGGTGTGAATGTGGCTGACGGTGAGAAAAGGAGGCGGGAAGGGTTTTGGCGGGGAGGGGTTCTGGCGGAGACGACTTAGACAGAGAGGGTTCGGGCGGGGTGGAGTTCTGGCGGAGATGGTATCAGGCTAAAGGGTTCATGCGGAGCGAGGCTTACCAGAAGTGGGGGTGGACGGGGCTAAGCATGAGGGAGGCAGAGGGGAGGAAACGACCTAGAATCGCACCAGGCGCGCGAGTTGGCTCCGGCGTCGCACTAGAGAGCAGGACCGAGCGGTTCCAACTTTGCGTGAAACCTTCGATACCCCCTCATCCTCCAAACCACCGGGTTATATATAACCCTACATGAAAATCGCCTATTAACTGTATAGTAAAACAAGAAATAAAACCACCCCGATCAGACGGCTAGGATTATTTGGACCGATCGGGGGTTAAATACACCTCAGAATAAAAAACACCAAACACGAAATTGACTCGACTCGAACATCCGGACGTGACTACGGACTCCGATTTTTCGCCCGGGAAGCGGTTCACTGCCTCCTGCGGGAATACACGTGAGTCGATCGAGGCGCGCCGTCAAGATCTCTCTTTGGAACTCTATCATAAGTCTTCTCAAGATCAATAAACAGCATATGTAAATCTTGTTTTCTTTTTCGATAGTTGTCAATGAGTCTCCTCAAGAGATGTATAGCTTCCATGGTCGACCTCCCTGGCATGAATCCAAATTGCTTCTCTGCGATGTTAGTCTCTCGTCTTAATCTTCTTTTTATTACTCGTTTTCATAGTTTCGTGGTATGACTCATCAAATTAATTCCTCTGTAATTAACACAATTTTGTATATCTCATTTATTCTTATACAAGGGTACCGAGATACTTTCTCTCCATTGGTTTAGAATCGTCTTTGACTTCGGTATTTTATTGAAAAAATATGGAAGCTACAAAATATAAACACACTATTTACATAATATTGTATTTTTCTGAAAAACATTTGGTGAAGACCAAAAACCCTATTCCATGCCAGTCATATTCCACACCTCCCCAACTCTTCAATGCCAGAACGCCCAAGCTCATCGTTGCCAACCATTAAGGAAACGCCACCTCCCCTTAAGGAAATGTTGTCACTCCTCAAATCTCTCGTTGAACTCCAGTCATAGTGTGGAAGCAACTGGTGAAGTCCCCCTTTCTCTCCTCCCGGATTATGTTGCAAGGTCAAGGATATTTCGTCGTTGATGCCGCCGTTTATCCAAATTGCCGGCTAGTGCCAGTCGTTAAATTCTCCTATACAGAAACGTCGGAGTGTGGTAGCATCTTCCCTGCAGCATCTGTCGAGGGATTCCTTACTCCAAAGTCAGTTGTAGTCGATTTTGGCCCTGAAACAAAACTAGCCGCAGGTTTCTGCCTTTCTCTGAAAACTCTGATTTTTCACAAAATTGCTTGTTTTACATATTTCTCGGATTCATAGATTTTCAATCAAAAATTGGACAATTTTATTGTGAAATGGAGTTAGCTTTACGTCATTAGAGTACTATTTTGTCACAAATATTTACTTTTTAAACCTAATTAGAGTTGCTATTTTGATTGTTAAAAGTTGTTAAGTGAAATGTGATTTTGATTATCAGTTGTTGTTTACTCTCTCTTGATGTCAAAATGGTCTTGAATAAAGAGTCATATCAACCTACATAAATTGATGTTGAAAATCAATTTATCACATTTATTAGTCTTCCCAATAAGGAAGAGTTGATGAATTTGGCTCAAAATATTACAAAGGGATTAGGATTTGTTATATTTATACAAAGTACCAATAAAATTACGAGTAGGTCAAATTCAGAGTGTTACGCTTGGATGCGATAGAGTTGGTAATTATTATGATAATCAATGTAACAAAGTAGGTGTTAGACAAATTTAAGAAACCCACTTTAAAGAGGTGTGGTTGCAGGTTCTTTTTCAAAGGGGAAAAAGAAGCACACCTAGATAAGTGGAATGTTGAGATAAAGTGTGGTGTACACAACCATGAAATGGTTCAATTTGAAGTTCATTAATCTGTGGGAAGATCAATTTGTAGATTTAACAAAACAAAAAAATGTGCATGAGATGTACTCTACAAAAAGTACAACCATGAAAAAGATTATAAACTATGAAGCAAAGAGATCCTTCCAACACCACTAATTTGAGAATCACATAAAATGAAAGGGTAAAGATGAAAAGAAAGGATTAGAAGGTGGAACACTGATATAGTTTCTATAGAAGTGCATTATTGATAATTAGATATGCTAGTTTTTAAAAACAAAGTTTCAAACAAAAGAGGCCATTTAGAAAGCTTATTTTTGCTCGCCCAATATCTGTACAATTTTCTTAATCCAACTGCTTTTATAAATTTAAAATATAAGAAAAACATATACAAATTGTCATTACTATGTATTATTGGGGTTAACAACCAGTTACATTGTTTTGCCTCCAACCAATAACGACACTAGTTTATGTGGCTACTATGGGCAGAATTTTCTTACAAAATCTTTCAGTCAACTACAGCAACGACACATTTTGTATTGTTTGTGGGTGACCCACACAAAAGGTTTCGCATTATATTTCAAGGGAGTATGCGGTGGCCACTTTAGAATCTATCAGATCACAATGAGGCCCTCTGATATCTCAAACTCAATTTGTTGCACACCCAACAACATAAAAGTCTTTGTGAAGCTCTGACCCCGCCATGAGTCTTCAATGGACACACGGGTTGAGCCCAAAGTAGTGTGCTTGTTTTTATGCCCCGTCTCTGACTTGAAGCTCATCAGCTCCATCGAATATTAATTATAATTGTTAGACCGGAGTAGCTTTCATGATGTCTTCCACGTATCCCAAGTGAAAAAGGTCGCCAACCTACACCCCATGAAGGACTCGCAAGTTCAACCAAGAATTACGCCACAAGTTGCATGCACTTACGAGCTAGACTCCATTCATGATTCATGCCAGATCAACTAGGGTGACAAACGGGTTGTAACATCCGAAATTTGACGTGAAATGTAATTTTAATTGTAGGGTCAAGTCGCGACGGATTTTGATCGAGACAGCGCGTCGTCAAGGTATAATGTTACTGTTCCTTATATTAGCGACCATTAATTTGTTAAGTGCGTTAACAATAATGCGTAACGCATGTATTTTAGAATCGACGTGCGCGGTGAGAATGGGTTGCATTTAGCACGAAAATAGAAATGGAGTGCCAATAGAAATCCCCCCTCTTCTTACGGTTAATAAGAAAATCGCATTATGTGATAGGTTAAAACCGCATTCTCAAACCCGCAAGCCCCAAATTCTCACGGGTTAGAGAAACCGCAAGCGTGCCTTTCGTTCTGTCTCCCGTACGCTGCGACGCCGAGCCCGGCGCGCCTCCCGCAACCTTTCCATCAGACGATCACCCTCCAGAATCCCTCTCCGACCACTCCTCCTTCCTCTACGAGCGCCGGTGGACATTCCTTTTCCTTCCTTGGCCGTGGAAGTGCCGGATTCAACCCTAACCGGTGGAACTTGGAATCGTTTGTTTCCGGTGAGTTTATTTCTTCCTTTTCTCCATTTCTTCGGGAAATCTTTTGATTTTTGAGTTAGTCTAACCTAGATTTTCAACCTTATGCCCTAATTAGGTTTTGGTGTTCGTGGTTCACCACGGAATTTGTGTGGAACGCATTGAGAGCCTCAATCGTTATATGTAAAGGTAATATACAAAGTTTAGCACATGTATTTTTGTAACCCTAGATGTTTTGGAGATTTTCCACCGGAAACCCTAAAAGGGGAACAATTATGAAAATAGGTTTGCCTTAAATTGCAGGACTCTAGTAGGTTCGAGGCAGCACTCTGAGTTTTTCCATACAGTAGAATTTCCTTCGGAAGAGCTAATGTCGTCGCGCCGAGTGTACGAGCGTCGCAGCACCACGGTAAGGAAATTCTAATTTCTTTTAGTTAGACATATCAAGTAATTATATTTTTATATGCATGGGTAGGTTTCGTACAAGCATCATAACCATGCATAGAAAAGTGTGGCAGTAGGAAAATAATTGTAAAAACGAGTATGATAACACCTTATTCCCTAACCACGTTTGTAAAGTCATGAACAGTTATTTAAGTACGAAAGTTTACCCGTGTACCTAAGTTTGGAGATTGTCCAACCAAGGGCGTGAAGGTCCCTTCAAGTAGATCACGAGAAAGTCAAGGGTCGCTCAGTAGTACACCAGAAAAGATATCTCATGCAGAGTAGCGTCAGACCAAAAAGGTCTGTAGCACACCAGTCTTTTTGTGCTTGGTAGAGGCGCACTACCTTCCTCATAGGGCATATGGTATCATATGAGTTACAGAGTCTTGGGGGTTGACTCCCCTTGATACAGTAAGTAGTTTTGAGACCGTGTTCGCGCGACACTAGAACAATTGAGTTCATCAGATTGTCTCGGGTCGTCAGTTTCAGTTGCGCGTTAGGAGCTACTCTGTCTAGAGCCTTCCCAGTAAATGTGTAGGCTAGAAGCCACCTAAAACTCAAGTACAGACTCGACGTGAGACAGTACACCAGTTAGTGAACGTCAGGACTTGGGTAAATGAACGGAAAGTCATGAATATAGAACTAATAGTGTGTTGACCAGGAAGTATAGGAAAAGCATGCATAACATATAACATAAAATATTTTCAGTGCACGAGACTATTTTTAAAGACATGCATGCATTCATATGTAAATCTGTTTTAGTATCACTAAGGGGAATTGTTTTTCTTTACCCTGACCCTTCGTGGGCAATGTTTTTCAGGTGACCCGGGTGGGAAACTACGTCTAGGATGAACGTTATGGTGGCGTTAGTTTGTAGTACTTTTCTCATTCAGTTTACTTTATTTCAGCATGTACTTGTAGATGTGGACAATGTACCTGATTAATATTTTATATAACTTGTATCAGACTATTATTGTTACCAGATTTTCAGATATAACAATTTCATTCTTGTTTAGTGGCTCTGTGATTCCAGATTTCAGGTATGTGGTTACCCTTACTTTACTTTCTTAGCTTCCGTTGCTAGTTATAAATTTTTAGTAGCTCTTACTTTATACCTGTTGTGTACTAGTCTTAATACTAATTCCTAGTTCTCTTTATATCGCTGACCCGGCCGGATGGCTGATTATTGTAAAACTGGGAAGGGGTGTTACAAATTGATATCAGAGCGAGGTTTAGGATCCCTGGACCCTAGAAGGCTTTCACAGAGTCATAGGATTGTGTAAGAGTAAACTCTTGTTAGTAGAATATTTTAAGTTGCGTTAAGCCCTAGTTTTCGCGAGGTTACAAAATAAAGTTGCTAAGCCAGATTTTGTAGATGCTTGATAAATAATCAGATTTCTTTTATATGTTCTATCAGGCAACTCAAGTAAGTGAACTGGGTGAATCTTCAGGTCAGGACCTTGTTCCTAACGCGACTATGCGAGATGCTGCCGTGCCGCAGGTACCACCAGTTACAGAGGGCACTGACATAGCGTCTCAGATTGCCAAGGCGGTTACTGTTGCCTTGATGGAGTTTCAGAGAGAATTGGCTGCAAGGTTTCCAGTTCCAGTACAAGTACCAGCGCCTGCACCAGCTCCTGCCCCAGCACCCGTGGAGATGACCCTGGAGGGTTACTTGAGGAACATTAGAGAGCTTCAACCTTCGAACTACAGTGGGGACGAGACCCCGATGGACACAGATGATTAGGTGGCAAACACCAGAGATCTGCTGGATGTTTTGGAGTGCCCAGAGAACAAGAAGGTTCCTCTGGCAGTTTTCCTCCTCCAAGGTGAGGCAAATGTCTGGTGAGACAAGTACCGGGCAGATGACCCCACAGGTATATGGTTATGAAATTTCTTTTATTTTTTGGAAGTGATACGTTCTTTTTATATAATATGACCATAATTTTGGCCAGGTCGTACGCCAGACATGTTTACGTGAGGCGAATTTTCTAGAGCCCTTGCAAATTGGTTCGTGTCTCCTTCTGCACGATGAGGTCTCCAGGAGAAGTATCTTAGGCTTTTCCAGGGGGACAGGACTGTTGTTGAGAACGAGCGAGAGCTCACCCATCTGGCTCGATATGCGGGCGTGATGCAGGGAGACCAGACTGAGAAGTGCAGCCATTTTGTGAATGGTTTACGTGACTCGTTGAGGCAGCCGCTAATGACGATGTTCAACGCTAATTACAGGAGCTTAGTGGATACGGCTCGCAGGCTGGAGGCTGACCAGCAAAAGGTTCAAAAGCGAAGTAATTTCCGTGCGAAGCGATCTCAGGATTCGCATCAGTCGCAGCAGAGCAGGAATGACCAGGGGAAGAACTGGAACAAGAAGCAGAAGCCTGATGCGAGGAAGAATGGTCAATCTGGTGACAGGAGCAGGGACTACCCCCTTTGTCCCAAGTGTCAGCGTCGTCATCCAGGAGAGTGTTTGGGCAGCGCGGGCGTGTGTTACAAGTGTCGTCAACCTGGACACATAGCTCGTTTCTGTCAGGAAGGTGGTTCGAATCAGGTAATCAACCTTGTTGTATTTTGTACATTTATGAAATTTTTGTGGATGACAAATGTATTTTGTTCCTGCAGTTGAAGTACGAGATTGGTGGTCCTAGTAGAGCAGACAAGGGTAAAGCTTTGATGATTACTGATGGAAGACCATAGCAGGGTCGAGATTTAGTGCAGCCCAGAGCTTATGGGCTTGGTCAACAGGAGGTAAATGATCAGGAGGATGTAATGACAGGTAAGTGTTTAGATTTGCTTAACAAGTTTATTTAATCCTCCGTATTGACACTCTTTTCATTTTTGAAAATCATTCATGTTGGCATCCTTATGATTCGTGATTTACCCTCCAAGATTCTGTTTGATACGGGTGTCTCGCACTCGTTTATCGCAGAATCTCTAGTGCGTAAATTGAACTTAGAAGTCTTTCCAGAGACAGTACCACTGGAAGTCATGATGCCTAATGGATGTCTTCTGCAGACCAGAGATAAGTGCAGGGTACCGGTGCAGTTTGGTGATACCGAGATTATCGTGGAAGCTTTGCAGCTACCTATTGCAGGATTCGACCTGATCTTTGGAATGGACTGGATTTCGGCAGTCAACGCCAGGATTGACTGTAGGACGAAGCAGATACAGTTTGAGGGCCCTAATCAGACTGCGTTTTCTTTTCAGGACTTGAAGGGAATTGTGAAGATGATTATCTCCGCAGTCCAAGCTAGAAGGTGCATCAGTAAGGGTTGTGAAACCTTCGTAGTACTGATGAATGCAGAGGCTAAGGCTGACTTGTCAGAGGTACCAGTGGTGCAGGAGTTCCCCGATGTTTTTCCGGAAGAGCTCCATGGTGCCCCTCCAGATAGAGAGATAGAGTTCCCGATAGATTTGCAGCCCGGGGCTACACCAGTAGCCAAATCACCCTATCGGATGGCTCCAAGGGAACTAGCGGAGTTGAAGAGCCAGTTGCAGGAGCTGCTTGATTTGGGTTTTATACGTCCCAGTACTTCTCCTTGGAGTGCTCCAGTACTTTTCGTGAAAAAGAAGGATAGTAGTCTGAGACTCTGCATAGACTACCGTGAGTTGAACAAGCTGACAGTAAAGAACAAATACCCGATTCCCAGGATTGATGATTTGTTCGACCAGTTGGTGGGCTCGTGCACTTTTTCCAAGTTAGATTTGAGGTCGGGCTACCATCAGTTGAAGATTCGGGACGTTGATGTTCAGAAGACAGCTTTCAGTACCAGATATGATCATTTCTAGTTCGTGGTCTTGTCGTTTGGGTTGACCAATACTCCTTCAGTATTTATGGATCTGATGAACAGGGTATTTCGGGAGTACTTGGATCGTTTTGTCATCGTCTTCATATATGATATCTTGGTGTTCTCTAAGAGTGCAGAAGATCATGTCGTACACCTCAGTATTGTTATGAGCACCCTCAGGAAGAATCAGTTGTATGCCAAGTTTTCAAAGTGTGAGTTCTGTCTTTCAGAGTTTGCATTCTTAGGTCACGTCATCAGTCAGCAAGGAGTTAGTGTCGATCCGAAGAAGATAGAGGTCATTAAGAATTGTCCAAGGTCGACGACAGTTCCAGAGGTTCGCAGCTTTTTGGGTCTTGCTGGTTACTACAGGTGATTAATCAGAGATTTTTCAAAGATAGCCTTACCACTGACTTCTCTCACCAGGAAGGGTAAGGGCTTGCATTTGACAGTTGAGTGTGAATTGGCTTTTGAGGATTTAAAGAGCAGATTGATGACCGCACCGATCTTGAGTTTACCTTCAGGGCCTGACGGGTTTCAGAGTTATAGCGACGCATCAGGTCAGGGTTTGGGATGTGTTCTCATGCAGCATGGAAAGGTCATAGCTTATGCCTCGAGACAGTTAAAGGTTCATGAGAGGAACTATCCAGTGCATGACTTGGAGCTTGCAGCAGTCATACATGCTCTGAAGATTTGGAGGCATTATCTCTATGGTATTCGTTGTGAGATCTTCACTGATCATAAGAGCCTCAAGTATATCTTTGATCAGCGAGAACTCAATTTGAGGCAGCACAGATGGTTAGAGTTTCTATCAGACTACGACGTAGACATTCAGTACCATCCAGGAAAGGCGAACGTTGTAGCTGATGCCCTTAGCCGTAGAGGTTCGTGTTTCTTCCTCCTCACTCAGCAAGAGGAGTTAGTGCGAGAGTTGGAGAGACTGGACATTACCGTTGTGGCACACAGTAGTTTTGGTTCTGCAAGGTTGAGTTGGATGAAGATTACCTGCGATATCAAGGATAGAATCAAGACAGCTCTACCGTTGGATCCAAAGATGGTAGAGATTTGGAGCTCAATGCAGACAGGTCAGAAGGAGAGATTCACTATTCAAGATGATTTATTGTTGTTTGATGGCAGGGTGTATATCCTCGATGTTAGTCACCTTCGCGAGGACATTCTGTTTGAGGCACACAATTTCAGATATTCTATACATCCGGGTAGCACGAAGATGTATGCAGATCTCAAGAAGTTAGTCTGGTGGCCAGGTTTGAAGTGTGATGTTGCAGATTACGTAGGGAAGTGCGAGACGTGCAAGTTGGTTAAGGCCGAGTGTCAAAGGCCTGAATGCAAGTTGCAGCCACTTCCCATTCCTGAGTGGACATTCGAGGATATATCCATGGATTTCATCCATGGTCTGCCGAGATCGCAGAGTGGGAATGACTCCTTATGGGTTATAGTTGATCGGTTTTCTAAGGTCGCTCATTTCATTACTCTTAAGAAGTCAGATCAGGGTCCCAGATTAGCACAGTTGTATGTGGACGAAATAGTTCAACATCACGGTGTTCCAAAGACTATAGTTTCAGACCGAGATGGCAGATTCACCTCCAGTGAGTGGCGATACGTACAGAAGCGGTTGGGTACCAGATTACATTTCAGCACCGCATTCCATCCCCGGATAGATGGACAGACTGAGCGCACGAATAGGACTTTGGAGGATTTGCTACGGATGTGCATTTTGGACTTTGGAGGAAAGTGGGAGAAATATGTTACTCTTGTGGAATTCTCCTACAATAACAGTTTTCAGACGAGTATTGGGATGGCACCGTTTGAGGCCCTCTATGGTAGACGTTGTCGGACACCGTTATGTTGGGCTGAAAGTGAAGAGAGATCCACCATCAGAGAATCATGGATTGATAAGACCACTGACAGAGTCAAGCTCATTCAGGAGCGTATGAAGACAGCTCAGGATCGACAGGCCAAGTATCATTATCAGAAGCACATGTCAGTAGAATTCAAAGTTGGAGACTATGTTTATTTGAAGGTCAGACCAGTCAGAGGAGACTCTAGAATAAAGCGGATGAAAAAGCTGAGCCCCAGATTCGTTGTTCCTTTTGAGGTGCTGGAAAGAATTGGTGAGGTTGCTTACAGATTGCCCTTACCTGAGGAAATGAGTGGTATACATGATGTATTCCACGTCTCCTATCTGAGGAGAGCAGTCAGAGATTCCAGTCAGATCATCAGTACCGAGGAAGCACCAATTAAGACAGATCTTAGTATTGGGGTTAGACCAGTCAGAATAGTGGATTCAAGAATACATAAGCTCAGAAATAGAGAGATTCGCATGGTCAAAGTCATTTGGATGAATTGTGGTCGTCCAGAGTATACTTGGGAGCGAGAGGATCAGCTTAAGGGAAATGCAGACTATTCTTTTCTCTTCGATTCAGGTATGATTACAATTTTCGAGGACGAAAATTTCTGTTAGGAGGGGAGATTTGTAACATCCGAAATTTGACGCGAAATGTAATTTTAATTGTAGGGTCAAGTCGCGACGGATTTTGATCGAGGCAGCGCATCGTCAAGGTATAATGTTACTCTTCCTTATATTAGCGACCATTAGTTTGTTAAGTGCGTTAACAATAGTGCGTAACGCATGTATTTTAGAATCGACGCGCGCGGTGAGAATGGGTTGCGTTTAGCACGAAAATAGAAATGGAGTGTCAATAGCAATCCCCCCCCCTCTTCTTACGGTTAATAAGAAAATCGCATTATGCGATAGGTTAAAACCGCATTCTCAAACCCGCAAGCCCCAAATTCTCACGGGTTAGAGAAACCGCAAGCATGTCTTTCGTTCCGTCTCTCGCACGCTGCGACGTCGAGCCCGGCGCGCCTCCCGCAACCTTTCCATCGGTCGATCACCCTCCAGAATCCCTCTCCGACCACTCCTCCTCCTTCTACGAGCGCCGGTGGACATTCATTTTCCTTCCTTGGCCGTGGAAGTGCCAGATTCAACCCTAACCGGTGGAACTTGGAATCGTTCATTTTCGGTGAGTTTATTTCTTCCTTTTCTCCATTTCTTCGGAAAATCTTTCGATTTTGGAGTTAGTCTAACCTAGATTTTCATCCTTGTGCCCTAATTAGGTTTTGGTGTTCGTGGTTCACCACGGAATTTGTGTGCAACGCATTGAGAGCTTCAATCGCTATACGTAAAGATAATATATGAAGTTTAGCACATGTATTTTTGTAACCCTAGATGTTTTGGAGATTTTCCACCGGAAACCCTAAAAGGGGAACAATTATGAAAATAGGTTTGCCTTAAATTGCAGGACTCTAGTAGGTTCAAGGCAGCACTCTGAGTTTTTCCATACAGTAGAATTTCCTTCGGAAGAGCTAATGTCGCCGCGCCGAGTGTACGAGCGTCGCAGCACCACGGTAAGGAAATTCTAATTTCTTTTAGTTAGACATATCAAGTAATTATATTTTTATACGCATGAGTAGGTTTCGTACAAGCATCATAACCATGCATAGAAAAGTGTGGCTGTAGGAAAATAATCGTGGAAACGCGTATGATAACACCTTCTTCCCTAACCACGTTAGTAAAGTCATGAACAGTTATTTAAGTACAAAACTTTACCCGTGTACGTAAGTTTGGAGATTGTCCAACCAAGGGCGTGATAGTCCTTCCAAGTCAACCACGAGAAAGTCAATGGTCGCTCAGTAGTACACCAGAAAAGATATCTCATGCAGAGTAGCGTCAGACCCAAAAGGTCAGTAGCACACCAGTTTTTTCGTGCTTGGTAGAGGCACACTACCTTCCTCATAGGGCATATGGTATCCTATGAGTTACAGAGTCTTGGGGGTTGACTCCCCTCGAGACATTTAGTAGATTCGAGACCGTGTCCGCGTGACACTAGAACAATTGAGTTCGTCAGATATTCTCGGGTCGTCAGTTTCAGTTGCGCGTTAGGAGCTACTCTGCCTAGAGCCTTCCCAGTAAATGTGTAGGTAGAAGACACCTAGAACTCAAGTACAGACTCGACGTGAGACAGTACACCAGTTAGTGAACGTCAGAACTTGGGTAAAAGAACGGAAAGTCATTAATATAGAATTAATAGTGTGTTGACCAGGAAGTATAGGAAAAACATGCATAACATATAGCATAAAATGTTTTCAGTGCACGAGACTATTTTTAAAGACATGCATGCATTCATATGTAAATTTGTTTTAGTGTCACTAAGGGGAATTGTTTTTCTTTACTCTGAGCCTTCGTGGGCAATGTTTTTCAGGTGACCCAGGTGGAAAACTACGTCTAGGATGAGCGTTATGGTGGCATCAGTTTGTAGTACTTTTCTCATTCAGTTTACTCTATTTCAGCATGTACTTGTAAATGTGGACAATGTACCTGATTAATATTTTATATAACTTGTATCAGACTATTATTGTTACCAGATTTTCAGTTATTACAATTCCGTTCTTGTTTAGTGGCTCTGGGATTCCAGATTTCAGGTATATGGTTACCCTTACTTTACTTTCTTAACTTCTGTTGCTAGTTATAAATTTTTAGTAGCTCTTACTTTATACCTGCTGTGTACTCGTTTTAATACTGTTTCCTAGTTCTCTTTATATCGCTGACCCGGCCGGATGACTGATTATTGTAAAACTGGGAAGGGTTGTTACACGGGTTCCCAGGTTTTAATCCACTAGCATGGGATGTACATTGTAAGGCCATAGATTAATACTGACGAGCTATTGAAGTAATTTTCGTACTTACACTTCCAAACAAAGTCAATTTTCATCAAGTGTTGTTATGTATTTGGAACCCATATCACCCACAAGGGTGCAGAGGCCACCAATATTATAGACCTATAGAAGGAAGATAAAAGAGCATCCAGCAAAGAAGCTCAAGGAAACTTAGAAGAACTGGGTAGAGGAATTTAGGTCCTTTGATCTAAGTAGGGCATTTTACCCAATTTAAGAGAATTGTGGGAAACTATGAGGTTGGGTGTGGTGGTTGGGTGCGGTGGGATGGATTTAGAATGGATTTGGGGCATACGAAAGGGATCATCCCTCCCATGTGCATCAATCTCATGCTTCTCATGGTGAATATTCACTCTTCTCCATCTTGCTAACGAAATAATTTGGTGAAATGGAGAGAGTTCCCAATTACAATATATTTACATTAAGGATCACCATTAATTTTGTGTATCTGTATGGCCAAGGAGTTTTGTGTTAAACCATTAATTTTATATTTCACAATTAATTTGTGTGCATAATCATATTATTAATCATCCTAAAAATTAACCTAGTAATAGGATCCAGAATGTAAGGTCTGAAAATGATATATAATTAGATATTTGAGAGAAGCAATGAATTTAAAATCATCAATTTAAGAAAATATAGTATATAAATATTTAGTCCTCAATTACTTCCAAAAACATTTTTGATATGATATTTTCATGTATAAATAGAAAGAAATATAATATCATTTAATAATACCTACTATTCTATTATAAAAGTAAAAGTTGTTGTTTAGTAGAATTCGGCCAACAGAGAAAGACAAGTCTTCATCTCGTCATTCTCCCTGCTGACTTAGCATGCCTCTTATTCGAAACTTCCAGTTCGTACCCCAAGGTGCTTCCCTTCCCTTCCAACGGGGAGCATGTCTATATTGGAGGCATCCACCGACCCTTTTCCAATCGTCATCTGAGCCATTTGAAACCCTTGCAAGATCTGATGTCAAGTTCGTCCACATCCTTAACGAGTCCACAACGACTCCAGCATTTCCCCCTCCAGTTATTGGTGGGTGATCACCCCCGCGAGCTCCTTGTCCTTGCACTGTGGACAGCAGACTGCTCTTCACTGACAAATCATTCCAACAATCCATGTTGATTCAACTATAACCTTACATGTTTCGGACTGTGTCTAACGTGTAACATCCCAATTTCGATTTTTCAACCCCTCCGTGTCGTTTGACCCGCTAGGGTTCTCCTGCCACTACCTTTTAACTATTTATTCAAGATATGTTGTTTCGACTATTGTACTAATTTTGCTTGCAGGTTTCCTTCCTTGTACCCATTAGGGGGTTGGGGAGGAGCGTGGGATTTACTTGGTCATGATGTGGCTAACGTACTTTTGTACATATCATTTTAGGAATCGATGTTGTAATACCCGAACAATTATACATGTTTATATTTTGTAAAATAAAAATATTATATGAATACTCCCCGATGATGAAAATACGGTTTCAGTGCCGATTGGTTTTGTGACAGTTATTTCGTTTTATTTACTTGAGCTTGGTTGGTTGGTTGGACTTAGCTTGGCTGGTTGGTGGTACTTAGCTTGGCTGGTTGTACTTTGCTTGGCAAGAGTTTAGACCGGCTGAACCGGTGGAGTAACTGGATGCTTGCAATCAGCGGTGGCATTTTCCCGTGTTTTAAGTTTTGGGTTTTGTTCATTTCTCTTCATTTGCGACGGACGGAAGCCACGGAAGCCGCTACCGCCGCTTGCTCTATCGGGCTCGATTCTTCTCCGATTTCTGTGATTTTTCTTGCAATTGAGAGGTAATCTCCTCCCCTCAACTCCTCTTGTGTTGATTATGAAGTTGGTGTATGGAGTTTAGATGGATGCAAATCCTAGGGTTTGGGGTTTTGGTTTTCTTCACTTCCTTTTAGAATTAAAAGTTTTGTAAACCCTAGACCCATTGTTGGGAGAGATGAAATTAGGGTTCTATTTGGAGTTTGGTTTTGTTTGATCTCCTGGTACATATATGTGTGTGTGTCGGCTGTGCTTGGACAGTGCTGTGTGTATGTGTGTGTGTGTCGGCTGTGCTTGGACAGTGTTGTGTGTTGTGTGTGTGCCGGCTGTGCTTGGACAGTGTTGTGGGTATGTGTGTATGCCGGCTGGACTATATAGATTTCCTGCATGCTACAGGTGGTGTTGGGGCTGCTAGTGTTGGCTGTCCGGCTATTTTTGAAGGGGTTTATACTGGAGGTGAGCTGCTGTTCACAACACTTGGTGTTGCCATGGTGGCAACCCTTGCGGTTGTGTATCGGAGCAACTTGGATTTGAATGATACACAGTCAATTTGAGTCACTCATGCTAGTCCTTTCCTAGACAACTCCTAGATGTCGTAGTTGTAACCGTCGCAGGAGTCAGCTCGTAAATATTAAGGCGCAATCCTAAGGTAAATGATATTTTTGATACTGCAGAGAATGGCGTCCGGCGATAGGCGCGATGTGACTCCTTCGAGGCACAAGGGCAAAGAAATAGTTGGAGTGAGTCATTACTACTTTCTAGTGAACTGTTAAGTTAATTACTTTTTGTTATTTATCACTGAATATATGAATCGCCGAAAACGCTAACTTGGTTTAGCGAGCGATAAATTTCTGAGGGGAAAACATTCACATAAATCCTATTTGTGAAGAAAATGAAATGAATCGAAAAGATAGAATTGAATTGAAAATTTAGATAGCGTCGACGCATCGAGAAGCTAAGGGTCGGCCTAGTAGGGGGGATACTTCAGACTCCTACATCTCGTGAGAGGGGTAGAACTCTCACACCTCGTAGGAGGGGTCGAACTCCTACAGAAGATGAAGAGAATCCAATTTAGGAGGCGTGGAAGTCTGCTGCGCGTGAGAGCGCCCTAAAGCGGATATTGATATGAAGGGTCGACGGACCCAGATGATTGAGATATTTGAATGACCCTTAGTCTTTCGATGAACGCATTGCGAAATAATGGAAATTTGATAAGAAACATGACAAATGAAATATGAATTGATATCAGAATAGAATTGTTGATTTTCCCTGTTACTAGCTTAGAGATATGTTCATATATGTTTATTGTTGTTGACTCTCTTGTCTACTTGCAGTGTGAAGATTCGGAGAAAGGGTAAGGAATTCACTTAGTTTTCAAAACTAATTGGTTCCAAATTTTCTTTCGGGAGCCGAGTACCAGCGTACTAGACCCCGCTAGGCGGGCTCAGGCAGATGCAGACCGAAGACCAACTGATGATGTGGCTCGTCCACGGGTTAGCTTGAATTTTTCCTTGTACATTGATAGCTAGTTAGAATCTAATACATGTAGATATTTTCGTACCTGACTTTGAGATAATGGATATATTCTGTAATGATATGTGATGTTTTATTTTCTCTGGTACACCTCTTTTCTTATACTGTTGTGTATAGTTATATGAAAAATCCGCTATGAAAAAATGAATTAAATTGTGGCGGAGTTGGGCCGTTACAATTAAATGGTATCAGAGGGAGGTTTTCATAGGGCGTGTAACGCAGAGAGTACCAGAAAGGAAAATAAACTCACAAAAATGACAATTGCATATCAGAATATACTAAACTGTCTTATGGTTTGTTTTCCTCAGGAACCGTTTCAAGTCTATTCGAGCCGCAGAATGCGAGAGGCTCTGAATGAACCTGAGAATTCTGGTGATTCCAGGTCAGAAGAAAGTGTGAGTGGACGACAGCGGTGGCATTTTCCCGTCCTTTAAGTTTTGGGTTCTGTTCATTTCTCTTCATTTGCGACGGACGGAAGCCACGGAAGCCGCTACCGCCGCTTGCTCTATCGGGCTCGATTCTTCTCCGATTTCTGTGATTTTTCTTGCAATTGAGAGGTAATCTCCTCCCCTCAACTCCTCTTGTGTTGATTATGAAGTTGGTGTATGGAGTTTAGATGGATGCAAACCCTAGGGTTTGGGGTTTTGGTTTTCTTCACTTCCTTTTAGAATTAAAAGTTTTGTAAACCCTAACCCATTGTTGGGAGAGATGAAATTACGGTTCTATTTGGAGTTTGGTTTTGTTTGATCTCCTGGTACATATATGTGTGTGTGTCAGCTGTGCTTGGACAGTGCTGTGTATATGTGTGTGTGCCGGCTATGCTTGGACAGTGTTGTGTGTTGTGTGTGTGTCGGCTGTGCTTGGACAGTGTTGTGGGTATGTGTGTATGCCGGCTGGACTATATAGATTACCTGCATGCTACATGTGGTGTTGGGGCTGCTAGTGTTGGCTGTCCGGCTATTTTTGAAGGGGTTTATACTGGAGGTGAGCTGCTGTTCACAACACTTGGTGTTGCCATGGTGGCAACCCTTGCGGTTGTGTATCGGAGCAACTTGGATTTGAATGATACACAGTCAATTTGAGTCACCCACGCTAGTCCTTTCCTAGACAACTCCTACATGTCGTAGTTGTAATCGTCGTAGGAGTCAGCTCGTAAGTATTAAGGCGCAATCCTAAGGTAAATGATATTTTTGATACTGCAGAGAATGGCGTCCGGCGATAGGCGCGATGTGACTCCTTCGAGGGACAAGGGCAAAGGAAAAGTTGGGGTGAGTCCTTACTACTTTCTGGTGAACTGTTAAGCTAATTACTTCTTGTTATTTATCACTGAATATATGAATCGCCGAAAATGCTAACTTGGTTTAGCGAGCGATAAATTTCTGAGGGGAAAACATTCACATAAATCTTATTTGTGAAGAAAATGAAATGAATCGAAAAGATAGAATTCAATTGAAAATTTAGATAGCGTCGACGCATCGAGAAGCTAAGGGTCGGCCTAGTAGGGGGGATACTTCAGACTCCTACACCTCGTGAGAGGGGTAGAACTCTCACACCTCGTAGGAGGGGTCGAACTCCTACAGAAGATGAAGAGAATCCAATTTAGGAGGCGTGGAAGCCTGCTGCGCGTGAGAGCGCCCTAAAGCGGATATTGATATGAAGGGTCGAAGGACCCAGATGATTGAGATATTTGAATGACCCTTAGTCTTTCGAGGAACGCATTGCGAAATAATGGAAATTTGATAAGAAATATGATAAATGAAATATGAATTGATATCAGAATAGAATTGTTGATTTTCCCTGTTACTAGCTTAGAGATATGTTCATATATGTTTATTGATGCTGACTCTCTTGTCTACTTGCAGTGTGAAGATCCGGAGAAAGGGTAAGGAATTCACTTAGTTTTCAAAACTAATTGGTTCCAAATTTTCTTTCAAGAGCCGAGTACCAGCGTACTAGACCCCGCTAGGCAGGCTCAGGCAGATGCAGACCGAAGACCAACTGATGACGTGGCTCGTCCACGGATTAGCTTGAGTTTTTCCTTGTACATTGATAACTAGTTAGAATGTAATACATGTAGACATTTTCGTACCTGACTTTGAGATAGTGGATATATTCTGTAATGATATGTGATGTTTTATTTTCTCTGGTACACCCCTTTTCTTATACTGCTGTGTGTAGTTATATGAAAAATCCTCTATGAAAAAATGAATTAAATTGTGGCGGAGTTGGGCCGTTACACGATGCGCCTACCCACGGAGCAGGAGACGATGGAGGATCGTAGGCGTGACCCCGTTGAGGAGCATCAGGAACCAGTGCGGACGATCTACGAGGATTTGAGGGTATTATTTTTGAGGAGAGAAGATGTGTGATTTTCTTTTGTAGACTCTATGTTTGTCATCTCATGTTTGGATGATCTTTTTGGACACCTATACCCCTCGTGGGATTCTTGTTATGGTTACCTATTTCTATCGTGATGATATATCTATATTTTGTGATGCTTCCGCGAAATCTTTATACTTGGTGAATGATTTTCTATTTCTGATATATATATAGTCTTACAAAGCGCATGTTCCGCCAATTGGGTCGTGGGTCGGGTGAGAAGGGTGGGTCCTCTACCGAAACACGAACCTTTTGGTGGGACAAGCGCTTTAGGCATAAGGTCCTCCTGTGGGTTTTTGAAAGGGGGACCTTGCATAACGTCACCTTAGCCTTGGGTAAATCTACTACAGCACACATTTTGTAGTATAAATTTTATGCAGAGTTAAAAATACATTAACAAAAAAATCCCTAATTTTATCTAATGTTATCATTATTCTGACATGATCATTGTATGTGATCTCGCCTTGAAGAATTATTTGAACATTACTAAGATTAGCCTCACGGGAGCGGGAGAATACTCCTTTCAGATTCTGTAATACGATCACAAGTTAAATTTTTATAATTTGAACGTACTAGATAAACTTAATTTAGACTTGAAGTCACCAAGATTTGATTTCATATTAGGAACTACATCGAGAAATCAAAAACTGGATTGATTGTTAGATCCTCAACATATTATGGATCATGCTCTCTCCTCTCCTCAGAAATTTCTTCTCTAAATGAAGGTCTTCAAATGCATTTCTGTTTAAATATTCAGAAATTCAAATTTATATTGATTCTCACTATTTAGTCAACAGCATTCACCTATCTATTTCATTCAATGGCAACTTCAGAATAAACGGAGAAAGATAGCACATTTACTCACTTTTCCTACTATCAGTTTTATCACACTCAAACGGAAGGAAACAAAATGGCAGATCCATGTGATGAATTCAACTTACAAGTCTTTCCTCCTAGTACTTTACCGCACAGAACATGCTTAGGAACATTAAATTCTTTTGCAAATTGAATGTACATGGCAACCATTTCATTGGGTTGATTTCTCCTTCTACTCTATTTGTTGTCTAATAACACCCCCATCATTAGTCAATGTGTTGCTTCTTATCAGAAAATTATTCCAATTTGCACTTCATTTTCATTCTCAAAAATAAGATCTTTTTTTTCATTCAAGAAATGTGGAGAGCTTTATTGAATAAATAAAAGCTAGAGTGATATTGAATTGATTTGATAGTTGGGAAGTCGGTGATAAAAAATTTTAGAAGGAAAAAAATGAGAATGATAAAATGAATAAATGGTAAAGTTATGAAGGATATATGAAGATAAATGATTATACTAAAAGAGTAGGTGGAAATAACATCTAGTGAAGATGAAATACTACAAAAACAGTGGGTTAGGCATTTAGAACAAATGATGTAGGGTAGACTAACAAAGTTGGAAAACAAACTCATGTCATACGATAAGGGAAAAATAGACCGCGACCAACATGAATACAACTTGTGCAAGAATTTAAGGGATAAACAAAAAAAGAGGCTTTTAAAATCTGTACGAGCACTATTAAGTAAAATTTTGCACCCAAAATTGTGGGCCAACTTGAACTTTTAATATTAGGTAGGTCATATCTAACTGTTGGTCCAAGGATTCAGTAAGACTTTAGGCTAAATAATTTAAAGTGCGGTCAATCCTAGCCATTGACCTTTTAAATATGGCATCCACTAAAATGTCATAATTTTGTACAAAAGATGAAGTTTCTAAAGTATTTTTACTATACTAGGTGGCTTGACTTCCATATATATCTGCACAAGCACTATTTCCCAGTTTCATGCTTGTTGAAAAATATTTTTCATCCTGGATATAAGCTTCAACACTGATATAATTGCTTACTACTTGATACTTTATAGGAATAAAGGTGAGTTATTTTTCCATCATTGGGTAACGTAGATTTGTGGCATCTGGCTGAGGGTTACAGATTGCTTGTAAGAGATTTGGCATAGTCCTAGCAGACAGATGAAGGTAACAGAGGGTTTTCGTGTACGTACGCAAAAAAAGGCTGGCGCATTGTCTCCTTGTTTCTATACTTAACTCTACATGCCTCAACGAGCTCCCAAATTCTTGGTAGAGCCTCCTAGATCAAATTCGAATTTCATTGGTTATCATTTATGTAACATGGGTGGCCAAATTAAACGTGGAAAACGTCAAATGGATGTGTGGTGAATATGGGCATAATAGACAAAAAATGATTATATAAGACAGATGGTAAGAGTAGTGCTGCAGCTGAAGATATGATAGAAAAACAAACCAAAACTGGGTGGAATGCACAATACAAAGTAGAGAACGTAGAAATAACACAAGTAGATAATTTAATGTGAAAAATTTAGAATGGAGAGGACTGGACGAATTTAATATGGGTAAATACTAAATATCATACAAAGGTTTGCAGAACATAGAATTAACACCTTGTGTAACATCCAACAAGAATGAAAGAGAATGAGAATTTACAAAAGAACAGTAGTTTGAACATGTTGATCATATTTCTATCAATATTGAGGGTGGGGACACATTGAGTACAGGTATTCAGCTAAAGAGAGAGGTTTCAGAACTGTCTTGTCAGTTTCCTAAACTGCCTGATGAGCACTAACACCAATAACACCAAAAAATCAGAATAATCAACTGGGGTGATTCATAATTTCTGAATATAGAAAATTAAATCTGACCTCAGAAGATTTTACCACCAAACTAAATTAGCCTGTTGAAACATTAAGTCTTCAATAAAGCCTAAGATTCAACTTTAGCTTTTTCACTCCAACTGCACAAGATTACATGCAGTAACTATAATAGCAAGTGGACAACCAACACTTGGATAAAATTATAAAGGAAATAGTTGAAGGGCTACACTCTTCTAGTTAAGCCACCTGAAACATTTCTTATTAATTGCACACAAGACATTGAATAAATTTACAACTAATTTCTACCATTTTCAACCATAGGTATTAGTCAACTCATGAGCACTGATCCAAATAAAATCTCTGCACCAAAATAAGTTGTTAAAAAGTGGTCATTTCCCTGACGTTCTCAAAGAAGCAAAACTCTCCATACATGTTTTATGCCCGGCAGAGATTTGAATTTACTATAAAGATGATATCTTAAGCATGGCATATATTGTTAGGAAAAAGAACACAAAAGGTTTCCCACAAACGTGCAAAATGATAATCAAGAAACCAGTAAGCATTCAAGTTTAAGAACTAGAGTTAAGTAGCCAATGAATTTTTCATACCTGGAATTTCTGGGAAATTGTAACATGATGATGTTCAACAGTTACAGTCATGGAAGATGGTGAAACATCAAATTCAGTATTCTCTCCCTTATAATAAGGTAAAAGATCATAAACCCCTAAAGCAAAGACAAAATAAAATTAGGTCTAGAATACCAATTTTATCAGATGTGTCCGAAGAGACAAAATTAGATCTAGAGTAGAAATAGACTTTTTATAGGGAAAAAAGTTTTGTTACATGAATGATGGGGATCGCGCCACACTTTAGGTCTACAGGACGATCAAGGCTGCTCATTTCGAGCAGATTGTTGGCATAGGAATTTTAGAATTTTCAGGTATTTTTTCTGATTTTTATTTAACATGTTTTGAAAGCCGTCATGATTGGAGAATCATGACTGTTCATGGCTCTTCCTTAGCCTATGTAAGAGGTAGAAGTCTCACTTGAAAGGCATTAAAAGTTCGCACATTTACCTCCCCCTTCCATCTCGTCTAGTGACCCCAATTCCCCTCCAAAAAAATATTTGACCACCTCCCCTCCATCTCTGGTAACCACTACCACCTCCAATCGCCACCCTCTCATCTTCAGAGTCCTTGTCATCGCTCACTTCTTTAGTTTAATTGACTTGAAGGCTGAATTGATGTTAAGATGATGACAAGTGACATCGGATCCACCCCAGGCATGTCGGCGGCTGACCCAGCAAACTATCCAGATTATTCAGTAGACACGAGATCAATATGGCTTTATCTTATTCATTTAGCTTGGTATTGATCGAGAGTGTCATATCTCCATCTCCCCCGGCAACTGCAACACTTTCAATGACCTCCAGGTGAGCGCCAACTCTAGCAGCTTCTTCTGTGGTAGGATATTTTCTCTCAGGCATTTTAGCTTCTTTTACAGCTTGACAGCATTCCTCGATTTTTTCATTGTTCCTTATGGGAGTGTACAACCTTAGACTCGCGGGAGGCGGCTCAAGTAGCAGAGCGGAGAAGCTGGCGAGAGGAACTGAAGAGTCGAGTGGGACCATGTGGTCCACTCGCCGGAGGCGAGACGGGGCTCGACTGGGTAGGCTTGACGTCTCTCGCAGCGCGGGCTGGCACTTGAGGGCGAGATGGATCTCGTAAGGCGGGAGACATGCGAGACGAGTAGATGAGCTCGTCTCAGTCGTTGGTCATTTCCCCACTCGCCATATAGGAGAAAGATGTTTTACATTCTTACCCCCAGGGGGGATTTTACTCTTCTACCCCAGGTAATGTTACTCATCTACCTTAGGTGGTCTGCATATAACTCTTCAGAACAGCGGAGTTTGACTGTTGGCAGACCCAACCCAAGGTATTTTGGTAATTTCAGGTCGGTTCAGTATGGTTATTAGCAGATCAAACTCAGATACCTATAAATAGACCGATAAGGTGCCTTGAAGGGGGTTGCTGAACCTTTCCATGTTCTTCCTCAGAGGCACCTAGATCAACATTGGCTAGGGAGGAGGAGAACTTCTGATTCTTCTGGGTAAGAGGTGGGACCTCCGAGCTGAGATCCTCGGTCTGTTTCTGGTCCTGTGACTCACGTCGAGAGAGTGGTTCAAGAATAGTAGGTGTGTGCTGAAACTTCAAGTCCGAACTCTAGGTGAAGCCGGGTTACTGGTTTCAACAAGGAGGGCAAGCCTCAATTGCATTAGCAGAGCTCGCATAACATTTCTGAGTAATCTGAGAGTCGATGCGAAACCTGAATTGTATTCCTCCTATGAAAAATTTGATTACTTGATGATATGTGGAAATGATGGCTTGATATCCATTAAATATTGACGAGTAAAAATGGTATTATAACTGTTGGGAGTGTCAACCACTACAAATGTCCCTTAGTGAGTAACTTCACACATAGTGACTTTTAACAACGGTGGAGACAAGCTCGTAAAGGAAGAGGATAAAGTCTTCTAATCGAGCTTCGAGTCGATACAAGCGAGTGGAGTTGGTGGAGACCGGAGCGGAGACATCCTCATCGGCTTGGTATGGAACTAGAAGGAGGCGCTTAAGGGATATAGCGAGAGGGAATCATGCAGAGGTGCACCCAACTGCGGGATCAGGAGTACGCAGAGAGAAGAGGCACAAGTGTGTTGAGAAAACATCTCAACTCTACACCTACCAAAAATGAGATAAATATTGTGAGACAACGATTACTCCGAGTCACGAATATTTAGGACGAGGAAAAGTGTGGCGTGAACAGCGAGACACATGAACAACGTGAATCTTTAGTTGTGCGTGAATTTATTGATCATAAACATATTAAAACATGGTTAAAAGTAGTTTTGAATGTTATAAAGTACTCGCTGACATTGATTTTGGGTATGCAAGTACTAGGGAGATCCTGGCACAAGCTTTGATGCCTTTATAACTACTATTTATGACCCATTTTCAGGTAACAGGGGGTCCACCTACGGCATCTGCTAAAAAATGAGATGTCCGCTTACAAAATGGGACTAAATAAAGAAAAAAATACTAAGTAAAAAAGCTAATGAAGGGTTGAAGAATACATTTGGATTGTTGGAAAACGCTATTGGAAAGCCAGTCAACCCTCTTGGGTGGTTGGTGAATACGCCTGGATGACTGACGAGTTCCCTTCAATGGGGATTTATGCGAGCCAATAAAATGGAGACACATGTTAACCCGATTGATGAGGGCGGGCTCTGCAGAATTTGAGTACACCGAATCCCCACATTTTTTCAAATCTTAATAAAGATTTAGAAAAAAAATATTACAAATCTTAATAAAATTTAGAAAAAAATAGCATCGACGAGTTCTGCAATGCTTTAAATGTTCTTGGCGTTTATATATATGAGTATGTCATTTTATAAGAGTATGCATTCAAGACGGCGCGATTCTATCTGAATGCTATGTGAATACTGCTTAATGACATGGCAACTCCCAAGGCATCTACAGTGGCAGAACTTAGAGCACACGGTCTCTCTGTCACAGTGTCCCCGAAAACGGTTTCACCAGCATTGGGTGACACAGGAGTGGGGAATACTCCCAAACCTTTTCCAATTATTGACATTATGAGATCACCTTCAGAGGGAGAGATCACCTTCATACATGACCCCCCATCGAATTCCTAGCACTGGTACTTGATCACTTCAAGTAGATGGGAGCACAATTTGACATCATTAGCGATGGCATAGCTAGGGTTAGATTTATAGTCGATCAATTAGAAACTAGTTGTCAGTCTACACCACAAGCAAGAGAGACACCTCTATTATGATGACCTCTTGGATAATCCCTGTGATTCCCCACCATCACCGGAGAGACATGTTAGGGACCTACCTCGCCAAGGCCCAAGACTGGCGAGAAGGAATACCAAGTAGGATTACGAGTATCGAGAGGGCCCAGACCCTCTGATACACCACCTTCGTTTTGAACTCTCAATAAACCTCGTCCTCCCCCATCCACATGCTCGTAGATGTCATGCTCCACCAAAATGATACGATTATGGTCATGATGATCATTATGATGACTACCAAGATTCACGATGTAGAGCATCCCCAACTAAAGATGACATTACCTGATGCATTTAAATTGACGCACCATCCTTTGATCAACTAGACCCGAAGTTATTTAGTGATTGACATTAGACATGGACCACTACTTTGAGTGTTATGAGATGAATGATGATAGACGAGTGCATTTTGCCAATATGAAGTTACAGGGAAGACCAAGGTCTACTAGACGAACCATGAGAGATCTCTTAACCAGTACGGTTATTACCGTAACACCTCGTTTTTTTGTAGTGATTCTTGCATTAGTTCCTTAACCTAGAGTAGCATCTAACAAATGTTGAAACAAAAAACTTGAAGAGATCAGACAGGCTACCCTCTCGACGAGGATCGATCAACGACCGAGTGTGTGATCAGTGATCGTCAACTGAAAGGCCGATCAGCGATCACCGACCGAGAGAGAACCGATCAGAAATTGACGATTGGGAGAGACGAAAAGTAATCGTTGACCAATTTATGACCGATCGGTGAGCGAATGGACAACCGAAAGAAGACAGGTAAAGTTGGATGATAAACTAGATTGAGACCTTGGATCTAAAGGAGAATTAATCTAATGGCTGGAGACACTTCCAGAGATTAACTTACGTCGAAAAAGGAGAAAATAAAGAGAGAGAGAAAAGCCTACTTTCTGGAAACAAAGAGCGAGAACGAGAGACAACGGCGAAAAAACTAGGATAGACAATTTTGCTGTTGAAGCCGAGTGGGAGCGTTGTACAGCAGTTTGGTTTCAGATCTGTGGAGAACTCCGCCCTTTGATCACTCCATATTATGGAACCGAAGAGAGCTCCAAGAGTAACGACTCTTCTCTCAGGCCGTAGGACCGATGGATGTTCCTATTTTTTTTGGTTTCGTGCATAGGAGAGTCACCATTACTAATTAGTGGAGGGTGTAACAACCTTTATTTTAGAAGAAAAAAATAAAACAAAATGAAGGTATTAAATCAATTAAGTTATCAATGGCGATTTTGTAATTATCTTGAAATTTCCATCATCTTAACTTAGCTGACCAGCCCCCCCCCCCCCCCCCCCCCCCGCGATCCCTATGATTAACATTTTGGCCTAGGTTTTTTCCGCACCCGCAAGATGCACGAAGCCCCGCACCTGACCGTCGTTGCTTCCGCCTTCCGTATTCTGACGCCTCCTCTCGCTCCTCCCCCGCTTCCGCCGGTGCCTCCTGCTCTTCTCCCTTAGGCTGATGCCTCCTGCCTTCCCCCTTTTCTCCAGTGCCGACAACCCCCCCCCCCCCCCCATCGAAGAGTCGAAAATCTCTTCCCTTGACTGGCAATTCTCTCTTCTCCTCAAGGAGAGGGCATCGCCTCCTCCTCTTCCTTCAAGTGTGGACAACAGCCCCTCTCCGCTTCCTTAGGACGGAAACCTCTCTCACCCTCTCATCCATGGGCCGGCAGTCATCCTCTCCCACTCCAAAGCCGGCTACAACATCAATAACCTCTCCTCCCCTTTAGGACCGGGGTTTCTCCTTCCTCCAAGAAGCTGACGGCAGATTTCCCCCTTCTCTTCCTCGAGGCCAACAACTTCCTCACTTCTTTGGGATCCGATTGCACCTGGGGTTATGGCTCGAACCCTCCGCTACTCAAATTTTGGGCTCGATTTGTTTCCTATTGATAAGATTCTGCTCTTGTTCCCCGTTATTCATATTTCCATGAATATTCTTGGAAATTTTGCACTCCAAATTTCATATATTTTACGATTCATGTTATCGACTCACCATTATGTATTTGTATTTTCCGACGCTGCTCCTCGATTCAGTTGGTGGGATCTCGCTCAAAACCCACTCTGATTTTGAGTTCTGTAACCTAAGCGTATCCAATGCTCCTTTTCCACGCGGTAATCTCCCCTCCCCTTACTTTTGAGGGAGGTAAATTTGCTTAACCTATTTGTTTAAATTTCGCGTCGTAGTATGCATGTGTTAGCGATGTGAATTTTGCTATATCGCTTTTGTCGTTCTTGAGCATGTCTGAAGTAAGGTTTCTGAATTTTGCTTATGTCGTTCAGCCGCCACCGTCAGATTCAGTCTTATTTAAGGCAAGAAGAGAAATCTCCCTCTCTTGCAAACACTGTCTTAACTTGATTGCATCTTCCCTTTATGTTATGTAAATTTACATTTGAATACATGCATCGTCAAATTGTTAGATCAGGTCTTGATACGCTTAGAATGGTATGAGTTAATGAATGAAAGTGGTTTTGATTAGATTCCCACTTATATGAATTGCGTCTCATTTGTTGGATAATTGGAAAACTAGTCATTCTTTTGAGCATGAGCATTAATTGTTATAATGATAAATATAAAGATGTATTGTTAGCAAATAGATGAATTGTATTTTATATAAAATGTTTGGATCATATATATGTTTACTTGGAAGATAATCGTGTCTTGAAATGGATTAATCGAATTGAATACTTGATATTCTAGAAAATGATGCATAGTAATTTTATCACTCGTGGTAACTTGAACGGCAAAAATATAAACCTCATTATCTAGTTTTTTTTGTGTCATCGAATCTTGATTCTTATGTCTGTCTGGTTGTAAGACATGGATAAAGTGTGTTCCATGATCTAATTTTTCTCTTCTTTGATGCAAATTAGTTTTTATTAGAATCATAATATATGAATCATTTAATTTTATGTACCCCTTTTCATATTTGTAAATTCTACTCATGTATATTTGAATCGATAAATTAGTAACATGTCTTGATATGTTGAGAACCATTAAATCTTGAATCCTTAAATTCATTAATGTCATAAGAAATCATTCAAAAGTACTATTGAATTGAAGTGAAACTTTGACTCGAGTTTCCACTTGACTTATAATGGGAACCAATGAATGGCCACAGCAAGAACAAAGTTTCTTATAAGCTTTGCATCTAAACTTATACTAGAACCATGTGCATCAAATTGAAACACTTACATCTTTCACTGATTACAGCTTATGTCATTATGTGATCGAATCTATGTTATACTCCAAGTAGTCTAATAATTTTAGTTAATTCAGCTTGTCTCTTATTTGCATGTCATGTTAGCTTTGCTTCATGAAAACCGGTACACAAATATTTATGATTTCCCTATATTTTACTTTGCTCTTGTTTATTTCAATGTTCCGAAATTTTTTCATTCTTATTTTGGAATTTGTCGTAGCGTTCGTGACTGTGTCGTCTGCTTCCCGAGCCCAATCTGCATCAAGCTCCCACTTCTAGAAATTTATCTTCTTCTCGTCTTATGTTCTATATTTATGTTTTATTTCCTTTACTGTCAGATATTTTTTGATGTAATAATCATGATCAGTCATTGTCTCTATTATCATGTAATGTTGATAAGTTAAATAATATATGTACTAGAATTTGACATTATTTGCATGTTCACTGATCTGAGATTGTAATTGCATAAAATCTGTATCAGAACTTGTATTATGGGTTTTTATACATGTGTATTTTGTTTTCATTGCTTTATTTTAAAGTTTTTACATAAAAACAATCTATTTTTACTCAAAATTAATTATTTTAAAATTAATTATCAATATCTCAGCTTTCGTCTAACAGGAATGGATTTTATTTCTGCTCATGCATGTAGCATCAAGACTCATCCAAGCGCACTCTAACTTTTGTTTAGACGGGTTGTGACAGTTGATATCAGAGCTAGGTTAGCTTTTGAAGATAAAGTATTTTATAATTGAATCTTATTATAAAAATATATATGCATGCATCATTCATTCACTCAGCTTGTCATTATTTGTTGTTTGCGGCAGAAACATGCACACACTACACTAATAAGCATGAGTAGTATGCATACGAAGATTGAGTTACGGGCAAACTTAACATTTATGTGCATATGAATTTCGACTAGAATATACACCGTTTACGAATATTAAATGGTTATGGGAACTTTAATATTTTCAAGTGTGATGGCATTAGTATCATAATATGCATGACGTGTTAAGTGCAATGGGCATTTAACATTGCATGTGTATTCATTCATTTGCATTTATATCATAAAGCATTGCACAAGTGTTTAGGATTTACTATTTGTTTGGCATCGCACATGATCTCATTGTTGCGTTTATATGAGCATTACCTAGAGTTATCCAATGAAAATGTTGTACTTATTACATGATTTAGGTAACCGGCGGTATGGAATGTGTTAGAATCTCTAGTTTCAAATCTCGGGTATTCGTAACCAGTCCTTCATGTTCTGCTTGTCTATCAATCCTTATTCGGTCCTCTAGTATCTCATTATAGTTAGCTCCTAAGCGTCAGCGCCACAAGCAATGCAATTCTAGGCATGTTCCTCAAGTTGTATAAGAGATAAATGGGGGTCTTCTTGTAATTTACTCTATTGAATTATTTCATCGTTGTTTTGTGCTCTTCCATCTCCAGATTGACCTACTTTTGTCGCCACTCAATCACCATTCATTTTTCCCATTGTGGTGTTTTATCGTCACTACGTGCAAAGATTTTTCACTCTTGAATTCTCGAGTCTTGCCTCTCAATTTTGAGATAACTGAAGAAATTCTTGTGTTCCCTAAAGCCAATCCTTTGTATCCGGCCGAACCCACTAAGATTGTGAAGTACATATGAGAACTTGAATCTGGCATGCGTAGCAAGTATACGCAACTTTCTCTTGATCTTGATAAGTCTCTGAATTTGTTCTCCTTTTTATTTCCTTATATTCACAGGTAGCTTATATGTGTTGATTTGCAAATTTTGCTGGAAAGAATGACATCTGCATATTCGTCATATTAGACCCCAGCAAGGAAATTATCAAAAGTTTCGGGACAAAACTTTCTAAGTATGGAAGAATGTAACAACTTGTATTTTAGAACAAAAAAATAAAACAAAATAAGGGATTAAATCAATTAAGTTAGCAATGGCGATTTTGTAATTACCTATAAATTTCCCTCCTCTTAACTTAGTCGGCCATCCCTCCCTCCCAATCCCTCTGATTAACATTTCGGCCTATGTTTTTTTTGCACCCGCAAGCCACACGAAGCCCCTCTCCCGACCACCGCTGCTTCTGCCATACGCATGTCGACGCCTCCTCCCTCTCATCCCCCCTGCTTCCGTCGACACCTCCTGCTCCTCTCCCTCAGGCCAATGCCACTCGTCTTCCCCCTATGCTCCAGAGCCGACAACCCCCTATCAAAGAGCCGAAAATCTCCTCCCCTGGTCAGCAGTTCTCTCTTCTCCTCCTCAAAGGAGGGCTTCGACTCCTCTTTCTTCAAGTGTGGACAGCAGTCAGGAGCCCCTCTCCGCTTATTCAAGTAGGCAACCTCTCTCTCCCTTCCATCCATGGGACGACAGCCATCCTCTCCCTCTCCAAGAGCTAGATAAAGCATCAAAAACCTCTCCTCCCCTCCAGGGTCGGGGTTTCTCCCTCCTCCAAGGAGCCGACAAAAATTTTTCCCCTTCTCTTCCTCGAGGCCAACAACTTCTCACTTCTTTGGGCTCTGATTGCACCTAAGGTTTTGGCTCGAACCCTCCTCCACTCAAATTTTGGGCTTGGATTTGGGTCATATTGGTAAACTTTTCCTCTTGTTCCTCTTTATTCATATTTCCATGAATTTTCTTGGAAAGTTTGTGCTCCAAATTTCATATATTTTGCGATTCATGTTTTTGCCCCCTTGTTATCGTCTAATCATCGTGTATTTGTGTTTTTTGGCACCGCTCATCGATTCAGTTTGTGGGATCTCACTCAAAACCCTCTCCAATTTAAGGTTCTGTAACCTAAGCACCTCCAAATCTCTGTTTTTGTGTGGTAATCTCCTCCTCTCACTTTTGACTTTTGAGGGAGGTAAATCTGCTTAACTCTCTTTGTTTAAATTTCGCGTCGTAAAATGCATGTGTTAGCGTAGTGAATTTTGTTATATCATTTTTGTCGTTCTTGAGCAGATCTGAAATAAGGTTTTTGAATTTTGCTCTCATCATTCAGCCGTCACTGTCAGATTCTGCCTCATTTAAGGCAAGTAGATAAATCTCTCCCTCTTGCAAACATTGGCTTAACTTGATTGTGTGCTTCCTTATGTTATGTGAATTTATATTAGAATATCTACATCACCAAATTGTTAGATTAGGTCTTGATACGCTTAGAATGGTATGAGTTAGTGAATGAAGGTGATTTTGATTGGATTACCATTTAGAAGAATTGTGTCTTATTTGTTGGATAATTGGAAAACTAGTAATTATTTTGAGCATGAGCATTAATTGTTATAATGATAAATGTTAAGATTTATTGCTAGCAAATAAATGAATTGTGTTTTATATAAAATGTTCAGATCATACACATGTTTACTTGAAAGATAATCATGTAATGTAATTGATTAATCTAATTGAATACTTGTTATCCTAGATAATGATGCATAGTAATCTTATCACCGTGATTACTTGAACCCGCAAAAATATAAAGTTCACTATCTAGTTTCTTTTGTGTCATCGAATCTTTTTTCGTATGTTTGTCTGGTTGTAAGACTTGGATAAAGTTTGTTTCATGATCTGGTTTTTCTCTCTTTTGATGCAAATTTGTTTCCATTAGAATCACAATCTATGAATCATTTAATTTCATATACCACATTTTCATGTTTTTAAATTCTACTCCTGTATATCTGAATCGATAAATTAATAACATGTCTTGATAAGCAAAGAATCACTAAATAATGAACCCTTAAATTCATTAATGTCATAAGCAATTATTGAAAAGTAGTGTTGAACTAATGTAATGCTTTGACTCGAGTTTCCACTTGACTTATAATTGGAACTAATGAATGATCATAGCAAGTACAAAGTTACTGATAAACCTTGCATATAAACTTATACTAGAACCATGTGCATCAAATTGAAACACTTACACATTTCACTGATTACAGCTTATGTCATTACGTGATCGAATCGATGCTATACTTTGGAGTATTCTAATAATTTTAGTTATTTCAGCTTGTCTCTAATTTGCTTGTCTTGTTACCTTTGCTTCGTGCAAACTGGTACACAAATATTTTTGATTTCACTGCTCGTATTTTATTTTACTTTGCGGGTGTTTATTTCAATGTTCTGAGATTTTTTCCTTTTTGTTTTGAAATTTTCTTGGCGTTCGTGACTGTGCTGCCTACTTCTCGAGCTCGATCTGTGTTAAGCTACCACTTCTAGAAGTTATCTTCTTGTCGTGTCAGGTTCTATGTTTATGTTTCATTTTTTTTACTATCGGATATTTCTTTTATGTAATAATTATGAACAGTCATTTTCACTGTTCTCATACACAATTGCTCATTAAATAATATATGTAGTAGAATTTGACATGATTTGCATGTTCATTCATCTGATATTATCATTGCATAAAATCTGTATCAGAACTTGTATCATAGATTTTTATTAAAATACATAAGCAATTATTTTTCACTGTTATATTTTAAAGCTTTCGCATAAAAATAATTTATTTTTACTCAAAAGTAATTATTTTAAAACAAATTATCAGTATCTCAGATTCCGCCAAACAGGCAAGCATTTTTTTCCATCATGCATGTGGCATCACGACACGCCCAAAGCGCACTCTGACTTTTGTTTAGATGAGTCTTCCTTTAATTCGTTAGAACTGTGGGGCGTAGGATTGCGACCTCGGTATGAATACATTAGAGAATCTGACATGCGAGTGGATATTGGGCATAATGTGTGAAGTCTACATGTGGTTGTGGGCCCAGATCGGTGATGAAGATGTGACAATCATATAGGCTTCTCTAGATTACGTACCGAAAAATGATTACAAAGTGAACGCATGTTGTGACCGTTAGTAATAGAAGTAGAGGATACCGTGGTTTGGGCAGAACGTGTTATCGTTCGTTAATCGTGAAGAGAAAATTGAAAGGCTTGTAATGAGTGCATTTAATTGCATGTTGAAAGAGTGCTTATGTACCATGATTGTAATGATAGAGAAGGTGATATCTCGTTGCTCAGCATTTGGCGGTGAGGTGCGCCTAAACTTCCCGCTGAGAGGCGAGATGATGTTATCACTGCCTATTATTAAGTATTTTGTAGTGAGATAATGTTCCTACCAAAAGATGAGAGGACTTTATGCCACCATATCGTTCCGTATTCGGCGGTGAGAAGATGCTCCCACCAAGATGTAAGATGACTTTATGCCTCCCTATGATTCGGTATTTGGTGATGAGATAAATCTCACGCCAAGAGGTGGGATGCCTCCCTATATGATGAAACACGGTTGAGATGAGCTTATGTATCCCTTGATGTTTGATAAATTGATGTGGAAATGGTGGTCGTGAGTGCCCCCACTTGTTGTATGAATGTTGTTTATTATTACATCAAGTGGTGATGTGATAAAAGGTTGTCGTGACCTTTTGGGTGAACTTAACTGTCACGTATTCCAAGGTCCACTAATTTTACTTATGCAAACAAAGAAGAATGTTTGTGATTGAGACTTCACCATGTTTAGTATAGAATGGTTATTTTCCTGCTTTCGATGCATATTACATGTTGCTTGTGCATACTTACAGGTGTACAGTGATTCGTCCCGGAGTCCGCTAGGACGACTAAGTGAATAGTTGTTATGTAGTTACTGGTCAGCTCATATCTGACTCTTGTTCTTTGACTTGTGTTTAGTGCAGGTACCATAGCTTGCGGTGGAATTTAGTGGACTAAGCCCAAAGTTGGAATAAAAAAGAAAGAAAATGAAATGTGGTTGAAAATGATCCCAGTCTTATATGTATATAGATATATATATATATATGCATATACATACATACATATATATATATGTATATTCATATATATATATATGTATATGCATATATATAAGTAGAGAAAAATGCTTAATTGATTAATAGAAAGAGGGTTCCCCATATAAATATATGAAGGGAGAAAAAGTACAAAAGACCATACTACCCTTATGGGTAAAATACAATAAATGGGAAGAAAGAGACTTGATTTCAACTCTCCCCCTCAAGTCGAACGGTATATACCCGTCATTCCGAGCTTATGAGTGTCATCAGTGAAGACATCGAAACCTAAACTCTTGGTGAAGATGTCAGCCAACTGATCTCTGAAATGAATGAAGGGTGTGACTAAGTTTCCTTTTTCAAGATGATCTTTGATGAAGTGACGATCCACCTCAACGTGTTTAGTCCTGTCATGCTGAACAGGATTGTGTGCTATGTTGATGGCAGCTTTGTTATCGCAATACAGGGATATGGGAGCTTCCTCCTGAAGCCCTAGATCATGCAGTAGGGTACGCAACCACAGGCCTTCACAGAGGCCTTGGGACATTGCCCGGTACTCTGCCTCGGCACTTGATCTGGACACGACATTCTGTTTCTTACTGCGCCAAGTGACCAGGTTTCCTCCAATGAATGTGCAATAGCCTGTTGTAGATTTCCGGTCATCGTGGCATCCAGCCCAGTCTGCGTCAGTGAAAACATCAATCCGCAAGTGATTGTTCTTAGAGAACATTAGCCCCCGTCCAGGGGACTTCTTCAAATACCAGAGGACACGGTAAGCTGCCTCCTGGTGTCTAACTCTTGGAGCATGCATGTATCTACTCAGGATCCCAACAGCATATGTAATGTCGAGGCGAGTATGCGAGAGATATAAGAGCTTTCTCACTAATCTTTGATAACTGGAGGGATCTGTCCGATCACCGTTGCGATCCTCATCAATCTTATGGTTCTCCTCCATAAGAGTGTTTGCAGGGGCGCAACCAAGCAGACCGGTCTCCGTTAGCAGGTCTAACACATACTTGCGTTGGGAGATGAAGATTCCTTTGTCAGAACGGGTTACTTCAATTCCGAGGAAGTAGCGTAGCCTTCCCAGGTCTTTTAACTTCAAACTCAGCTGAGAGACGAGCCTTCAATTTGGAGATTTCATCTGTGTCATTTCCTGTGATCACAATATCATCAACATAGACTATCAGAACAACGATTTTCTTTTCATTCCTCCTGACAAATGGGGTATGATCAGAGTGTCTCTGCAGGTAGCCAAACTGGATCATGGTCATGTGGAATCTACTGAACCAAGCCATTGGGGACTGCTTCAGCCCATACAAGGACTTTCGTAAGCGACATACAAGGTTCTCTTGTCCCTTACTCACAAAGCCTGGAGGAAAGACCATGTGGACCTCTTCTTTGAGGTCCCCGTGCAAGAATGCATTTTTGACGTCCAGTTGATGAAGCTCCCAGTCTAAAATCACAGCACATGATATGATTACATGAATAGAGTCCATCTTTGCAACCGGTGCAAAGGTCTCTTGGTAATCAATCCCCTGAGTCTGGGTATAACCACGAGCAACCAACCGAGCTTTACAGCGCTCGACTTTCCCATCAGGATTCTGCTTGACAGAGAAGACCCATCTTGAACCAATGGGTTTCTTGCCAGGTGGAAGAGGAGTGACATCCCATGTGTGATTCTTGTCCAAAGCGGACATTTCTTCCTCCATTGCTTGTGCCCATACTGGAATGTCAAGTGCCTTCTGTCATGTCTTAGGAATAGAAATCTCGGACAAAGAGGATATAAAAGACCGGTGAGGCTTAGAGAGGTGATTATAAGCAACATGATTAGAAATGGGGTGTTCGGTACACCGGGCCTTACCTTTAAATTGAGCAATGGGAATATGTAAATCAGCATCAGGATCTGAGTCCAAAGGCAGCACTGGCAGCGGCGGAACAATGATGGGATGGTCACCTGTTTTTCGACGATGATAAACATGAGGTAGCGGCGTGATGAGAGAGGGATGATGAGAGAAGGGTATATGAGAGATATCTGTAGTGGATGACATAGTGGAAGGAGTGGATGGCATAGTGGAAGGAGGAGTGGATGGCATAGTGGAAGGAGGAGTGCTACTGCGTCTGGGGGGGATAACAGGAAGAGGAACACCACTAACATCATTATCGTCCTCCCCCTGACGAGAAGGAGTCGAAGGTAAGTAATATGATTCATCTTCGTGAAACGTCACATTCATGGTATAGTAAGTACGGCGAGAAGGTGGGTGATAGCACCGATACCCCCTGGTGGTGGTAGAATAGCCAAGAAAAACACAACGGAGAGCTCTAGGATCGAGCTTGTCACAGAGTGGTTGATGAACATGAACGAAACAGACACACCCAAACACGCGGGGTGGAAGCGAAAAGGTATGAACAACGGTCGTAGAAGAAAGGCGCGCTAGAGGGGTAGCATACTTTAGAACCCGAGAGGGAAGACGGTTGATGAGATAAGTAGCTGTCATGATGGCATCACCCCAATAGGGTTTCGGAAGGTGCATGGAGGTGAGGAGACAACGGGCAACAACAAGAAGATGTCTGTTCTTCCGTTCAGCCACACCGATTTGGGTGGAAGTATAGACACACGTGATTTGGTGGAGGATGTCATTGCTCGAGAGATAGTCCCCAAAGACACCACGATCATCATATTCCCCGCCGTTGTCGCTACGAAGGACACGAATTGTGTCATTGAACTGCGTTTGTACCATCTTATGAAATGTTTGAAAAACAGAAGCAACTTCGCCTTTTTTAAAAAAGATAAACCCACGTAATACGAGAAAAATAATCAATAAAGATAACAAACCATCTATAGCCAGTTAAAGACACAATTGTGGAGGGTCCTCAGACATCAGAATGTATAACAGCAAAAGGTGTACTACTAGGAGAAGATACATGAGATGTCAAATGACGAACATGTTTAGACATAACATATACATCACATTTTAAACTAGGAATAAACAGAGATAAAGCAGGAAAGAGTTTCTGAAGATAAACAAGAGACGGATGACCAAGATGCAAGTGCCAGCGACGAGCGTCAGTAGCAGGAGCAGCCGAAGAGGAAAGAGCAAGGGATGATGGTGTAGTATCCAAGTAGTACAGACCACCATGATTCCTACCACTGCCAAGTATCCGCTTCGTACCCAGTTCCTGAAAGATACAAGAATCAGAGAAAAATGTTACAGAACAGTTAAGGGATTTAGTGAGGTTGCTAATAGAAAGTAAACTGCAGGGAAATGAAGGAACATGCAAGACAGAAGAGAGAGGAAGAGAGGAGGAACAGGAAAAAAAACCCTTGCCGGCAATAGGAGACAAGGTACCATTAGCAGAGACAACCTTGTCCTTACCAGACAAGGGAGTGTAGGAGGAAAAACCTGTAGAGGACCCGGTCATATGATCAGTGGCTCCGGAGTCAATGATCCACTCAGACGGGGAAGGCATAGCGGCATGGGCACTGGGCATCGCAGCAGTAGAAAACAACGAAGAAGTGTCACTGGGAGTCGGATCAGACTGAGAGTGAAGCAGGCGTCGTAGAGCATCCAATTCTGATGTGGTGAGGTGATCCAGGGGTTGGCTGTGACGTGCCTCCTGCATCTCTGTGGAATAAGCAGCATCATGAGAGCGGGTACCAGTCGGGCGGGATCCTCCACGTCCAGGGTCACGACCACGTCCACGGCCACGGACATATCCAGGTGGAGCAAGGTGAGGATGAAGCTTGAAGCACACTTCACGGGAATGACCCCGGCGACCACAATGAGCGCACGTAGGAATCGGGCTGGTATGACTGGAACCACCACGGCCAGTACTAGTAAAGGCAGAACGGTCAGGAAGAGGAGTTGTATTGCTGAGAGAACGACGACGATCTTCATCGCCAAGAACCATACTGAAGGCCTCACGAAGAGATGGAAGAGGAGACCGGTGAAGAATATTGGTACGAACCATATCAAGCTTCATTCCTAACCCCATCAGGAACACATGTAGGCGGAATCGTTCATCGCGCTTCTGCAACAGAACTGCATCGGCAGTGCAGGAGGGAGTGAACTGATCAAAGTAATCCAACTCTTGAGATATGCGCTCAAACTCGGAGTAGTAGGTAGACACCGTCATAGATCCCTGCCGGAGCTCCAACATCTGGCGGGTAAGCTCATAGACCTGAGTGGAGTTCCCAATCTGAGAGTAAGTCTCCCGCGCTCGAGTCCAAATCTCATAAGCTGAGTCCATTAGCATATAACTGCGGTACACCTTGGGTGACATAGAATGGAGAAGCCATGAGACCACTAGTGAATTTTTTGAGTCCCATCGTGGCCAAGAAGAATCATCCCTAGACGGTGCCACCTTAGTCCCATCAATGTATCCAAACAACTGGTGGTTGCGGATAACATGTTGTGCTGCACGAGACCATTCAAGGTAGTTTGTTCCATCCAGTGGTACAGTGGTAATTTTCAAGGAGCCAGCGTGGCCAGAGGGCCGCTGAGATTCACCCATCGGGGGAGCCATAACCATCGGGGATGTAGAATCAACTGCAGCGGAGGATTCATCCATGACGAAGGCACAGAACGGCAATGAGAGAAAAAAGGAGCACCCTGCAAGATCAAAGGGGCAAGGGCTGGATCATACTGGATGCAACAGGAGGAGGAACCAGATCTAGATCTGGATCAGGAGGTAGCAGAAGAGGTGTGGCCTCATGAGGAGAAGTAGCGTCGGCAAGGAGAAACAGCGTCGGCTGGGAGAAGCAGCGTCGGCCTGAACTAGATCGGGATCAGGAAGCAGCATCGGCAGGGGAAGACGGAGAAGCAGCGTCTGCCGAATATAGCGGGAAACACAGCGCCAGATGCAGTGTCAGGCGAGGAAGGGACCGGCGATGGCCGGCGAAGCAGCTACAGGCGGCGTTGGCAGAAATCGGGCGATGCGTCATGAGGAGACGGTCGGCTCCTTCAGCATGCCACGCTGCCAGCGATAGAGCCGTGAGGCTCCATGCACGATGTCGGCGACAAAACAGCTAGAAGATGAGGAAGCGGCAGCGAGCGAGAAGGACGGCGAGCGGGATGCGGGCGGCGACACGAGGAGGATTAGGGTTCGGGCGTTTTCGGGCTTTGATACCAAGTAGAGAAAAATGCTTAATTGATTAATAGAAAGAGGACTCCCCATATAAATATATGAAGGGAGAAAAAGTACAAAGAACCATACTACCCTTATGGGTAAAATACAATAAATGGGAAGAAAGAGACTTGATTTCAACTATATATATATATATATATATATATATATATATATATATATATATATATATGCATATATATATATACACGCATATTTATATCTATACGCATATATATATCTATATATATACATATATATCTATACGCATATATATATCTATACGCATATATATATCAATATATATACATATATATCTATATACATATATATATATATACATATATATATATACATATGTATATCTATATACATATATATATATATATATGTATATAGATATATACATGTATAGAGATATATCTATATACATATATATCTATATACATATATATATACATATACATCACCACCAAAACACCTCCATCTTTTTGAACAGTCGATACAAGATATTTAAAGAGCTCACTGTAGAAAAAATCTTGATAACCCAACTTAATTACAAAGTCAGGGATCTTATGTATTATTAAAGGCACAATGGGCAATAAGGCGCAAATGGATCTTGGAGCCAAGGCTCAGGCACATGCCTGAAGAAGTTAAGGCGGAACCACACCCACTTTAAATAATCAGTATCAAAAATCATTTCAATTTCTCAATCAAATTCTTTATTTAGTCTACTAATTAATCATCTATTACTATCATTTATATACCTTAAAAAATAGAGTCGCATCAGCATCCTACTGAGTGTTTTGGGTAGATAAGTCGGTCAGACAAGTCACCCAACAATGCATAGTTCATATGTGCTCAGCGTCCTTCAAGAACAAGGTTTGGTATGGCATCATTCCTATGGACGTAGAACACGTGCTACTAGGACGATCACAGTCATATGATCAGGACGCCACATCTTGCATCTGATCAAACACATGTACATTTTTTGATAAAGATTGAAATATTACCCTCTACTTGACCCAACCCAAGGGCGCTTCTGAGGGTAAGGTCGAGTCGTCCATAAGCACGGGGTACTCGAAACCTTTGCATATTCTGACGAAAGGTGACTTTTCGAGAGAGAGCTTAGTCGCTTAGACAATAAGGTTATATATGTGGTGGCAGCCACCTTGGCTTATGAGACCCCTATATGCATTGTGACTACTAACCAAGTCCTCCATCATTTGTTAGATGATTATTTGGATATCATATCTAAGGAGCTCCATGACGAGCTCCCCTCTGAGAGACATCCAGCAAGCGATTGGCTTAGTTCTTTTGGCATCTTTGCTCAACTTAGCCCGCTACCACATGAACCCGACTGAACACGCCGAACTAAAGCGGCAAGTTAATGACCTTCAGAAAAGTTTCATCACTGAGAGTTTGAGTCCATGTATGATACCGTCATTATTACCATGAAAAGGGATGGAAGTTGGCGCATGTGTATTGATAGTCGCGCTATCAATAAGTTCATAGCAAAATTCCATTTTCACATACCCCGTCTTGATGACCATCATGGTTGATGCCCAAATATTTTTGAAGATTGACGTGCGTAGTGGCTACCATCGGATTAGAGTTAGAGAAGGGAACGAGCGGAAGATAGGCTTCAAGACCAAGAATGGCATGCATAAGTGGCTAGTTATGTGATTTGGATTATGCAATATACCCAACACGAAAATGAGAATGATGGCATACATCTTGCGACCCTATATGGGCACTTTTATAGTAGTAGATTTTGATGATATATCGATATACAGCCAGGGCCACACCGAGCATATTTGAGCTCCTATGGAAGGAGCATCTATACATCAATATGAAGTGTGCATTCTTATTTGTGTCTACCCATTTCCGTGGGTACATCGTGTCTGCATCTGGCATATCAGTTGACCCTGATAAGGTCAAGTTCATTCCAGAGTGGCCCCTCCCAACGAATATTCATGAGGCTCGTAGCTTCCACAGACTTACCAACATCTACAAGAGATTTGCCAGAGGTTTCAATTTGATTATGACCCCCTTTATGAGAGGCCTATGTAAGGGTGATTTTGTCTAAACGAAAGAGGTCACACAAGCGTTCGAAGAAATTACAGAGAAATTATCATTCGCTCTCTTCATGCGCATCTCCGATTTTAATAAAGCATTTGTGGTTCCAAGTGATGCCTCGAGAGTAGGTATAGATGGAGTGTTTAGACAGGAGGGTCCTTTAGTTGCATATTTTAGTGAGAAGTTGAATGACGTCGGACAAAAGTACTCAAATTATCGTAAGTTCTACATCATAGTTACAGCACATTGTCATTGGCCCCACTACCTCCTCTCTAAGAAATTTGCTCTGTATTTGGACCATTGGGCCCAATGTTATTCGGACTCACAAAAAAAAATTTGAGTCATCCAGATGCAAAGTGGGTCGATTGTATGCAGGAGTAGCACTATGTTCTCAAACACAGAGCGGATATTGAGAAAAAACTGGTTGAAGATCTGAGTCGTCGGGTTAGTCTACTCCATACGATGAGTGCACTAGTTATGGGTTTCAAGCATTTAGTCTTAGACTACCTGAATTACCCGGATTTTACCGAGAAACATAGTGCGATGACGAAGGATCCCCCGGACCCCATTGAGTAGTTCTTGATGTCTGGCAGTTACCAATTTTTTGGATCCCGCGTGTGAGTACCCAAAGCCTCACTCTGCTACTACTTGATTTGGGAGCTGCGTGCCGTCTGATCTGCTGGTCATTTTGGCCGAGAAATGACAACTGAATTAGTAGAGGATCGCTTCTTCTGGCCTCACCTAGGGAACTTCTGAACTTCATTCACTTTATATTCAAAATTATTTTTTTCGGTCATACTGTCGTCCCAAACACGCATTGTATGTCTGTGGCTTCTTTGTCCAAACTCACCTGACTAAAAAACACCGCATCAAACGAAGCCCAAGTAAACTTATGGAGTAAAGTGAATTGATATTTATAAAACTTTCCTCATAAAGATTTTGTTCTCAAACAAGCCAAAACCATCTGACATGTTTATTTAAGAAAAACTCAAACTTTTGAGTTTTGACATAATTTACAGAAAAATATTAAGATTGCTAAATTTTTTTTTGGGGGGGGGAACTCAACTCCAAAATTGTAATAGGGCACTAGGTTACACAAAATTCTGTCCTACCTGAATTACCCATCAGTCCACTAGGTTACACAAACCCTTCCCCATCCCACACCTGCCATGTGTTGAAATTAGCATAGATTTTGTGTTTGGGCTTCCACACACTCTAAAACATGGCTCTATTCCGTTTTTGTGGGTTGTTTCTGAAAAAGACCTACTTTATCCCTAGTCGTAAAATTATTGATGTGTGTCACATCATGGCACTATTCTTCAAGAAAATAATTAAGTACCATGGGGATTCCTATAACTATGGTCTCTGACCGCAATGTCTGATTTATGAGTCACTTCGGGAAGACGTTGTGGAAAAAGACTGGCACGACACTCGAGATTTTTAACGCTTATCACTCGCAGACGGATGGACAAGCTGAAGTTGACAATCGTAGTTTAACTACATTTGTATAGTGTCTGGTTGGTGAGAGATCATTCATGTGGGATTCAACATTACCTATTGTGGAATTTGCATCTAGTAGTTTGATCAATAAGACCATGGGCCTAAGTACATTCCAAATCATGTTTGTTGACGACCCTAAGAAACCCACTGACCTGATCTCCATTCCAACTGAATCACGATCTAGGGAGTGCGCTGAGTCTTTCATTCAGCATTTGCATGAACTTCATGAGTCATTCTGAAAGAAAATGTGTGTAATGGTCATCATAAAACCTATGTAAATAGACACATGAGGGAGCAGAATTTCGAGGAGGGAGGGCAGGTGAAGATTCATATATGAGTTGAGAGGTTCACTCACGAAAAAACAACAAAATTATATGGCAAATAGTACCTTGCACGATCTTACACATGAATGGAACAAAAACATATGAGGTTGACATCCCAATGAGAATGGATATACTGGGTACTCAAGGTAAATGACTTGATGTAATATTACAAGCGTGCGTATATTGATCCCTTCTTTTTCCCTATTCATGAGTCACTAGCTCCCAAGCTTATCCCTCCCCTTCCTGCGTATGGATGATGGAGTCACCACTCGAGGGTCAGTTGGCACCATCGGCAGTGCCCCCTGTCCAGATTTTAGAAAGAAACATTTTAGTCAAAGGTGCCCGAGTTACGCCAAGTGTATGACCGTCTTCATTCTTCAGAGAGAAATGCTAATTGAGTCGGTGGGGAATTGAGGTTGATAGATGGACCTGGTGGCCCACGAGCGTACACACCCATAGGAAGCACTGATTTAGTTTACATCTGAACAATATGAGTCCATGCATTTGTTTGGATGGTCGTTTCAACATTTTTATCATGTATCTGCTTTTTTATTGTGTTTTTTTAGTGTTGATCACAACCAATATGAACGTGCAATATGAGTCGTTCATATTGGTTGCATTAATCTTCATTTCCTATATATTGACGCGTATGTCGGAGGAATAATACCAAAAGCTTAGTTCAGAAATTCCAAAAGTTGTCGATCCTCCTCATGGTGCAACGCAGTGAGCCCTAGGTGCAACTGCTAGATTAGACTTCTTCCCCTCGTCTTCCCAAGACTCGTGCTCCTACGCCCTCCATCGCCCGCAAACTCAACCTCGTCCTTATATCCATCAAGGCCAACTCCACGTCGACTATCCCTCGCTAGAAACCCCGCATCATCAGTCGTGTTGTCTTTCATTCCCCCAGCCTAATGTTTGGCCCTTCCTCATTCCACTGCCAACTCCTCCCTCCATGCCGACGCCCGCGACCATGACAATGAACCCATCCCTGGCCTTAGCCCATGCAACCAAATCCTCCCTATTACCCACTTCAATACCAAACATCCACTATTACCCACCATTCCCGAGCCCAGCCCCATCCAAGACAATCGGCTCCTCCAGAAGGTAATTCTAGCCACCCGAGCCAATCCTGTCCCTAGCTACCAAAACCTCCACCTATGCATACACACGTGTAAGTCGTTATTTTGGTATTATCGCTCTTTTTCATTGTATACTCGAACTATTTTTTATGGAGGTGGCAATATATGTGGGCTTCTTGATTCTGTGTGAATTACAGGGTTATTCGCTGCACGCTTAAAGTAATTGTGCCCGCTCATATTGCATCAAAACTTAATCTGTCAAATCAATGTTTTGTTCTTATCTTGTGTTTATTTCATAAATTTATAATCGTGTTATTACTTTATAGAATTATAACAATATAAAAATGGACTTGTCACTATTGCATGCATCATTTAGGTCAATAATTTGAATCACTGCCCCAACTTGACACCTCACCTCGGGTTATATTTTTCTTGGACACACCTGCATTGCCTACCATGTATCACTCTACATTAGTATGACTATTGTACAATATTATTTATATATTCTTTACTGCAAGCGTAAATGTCGGCTACATGTCTCATTCATAAATGAATTTATTAAAAGCGTTAAAAATAAGAAATAACATTTTTAAACATCAACGCATCATTTCTAATATTAACCTACTTTTGGACACCGCAAACTTATGAAGTAATGATTTTTTTTATTGCACAATTATGTTAAACAAAAGTGATAATCTAACAAGGATTAAAAAACTGGTACGGAATTTAAAGAATACACAACATCACAAGAAGAAGCCAGCTCGAGATATGAGAACAATGCGGTTTCAAAGTTTCCTAGAGGCCACAAAAATTATTTATTCAATTTTACTTCATGAATTGTTATGTATTATACTGCAGACTAGCCTTGAAGCTCTGTTGTTGGATATGGAGGGTCATTAGATTGTCTCTTGACTGAGGGAAATCTACGTGAAATTGAGGAAATTAGGGATAAAATGTAAAAAAGAGCTGAGGAGAGAGAGACAATTTTTTTCATTAGCATTTTTTAATTAGCCTTTCTCTTTGTTTTGTAATAGATTTTGTCAAGTTGGTATCCTATTGTCTTTGTCAGTGAGTTCACTATTTCTATCTTCCAGCAATGTAATGTTAATCCACTCTTCAGGAACGGCATCCTCGTCGGGGTTACATAATTTGAAACACCTTTTTGCATCATCATTTGGTTTGGTGTACTATGGTTTAATGAAACTTCCATATGAACTTACAAAATTTTGGTGACCAGCTTCAATATTCGTCAACCTAACTCTCGTGGACAGCCTTGTCTTTCCAATCGTAGTAAGTTTATATTCTCCGCATAAAGCATGAGAGTTTCATTATCATTAGCAGGTATCAGCCGCATAAGGATGTTGTAACGCTTTTTATCAACCTAAAATAATCTTATAACTCCTAGACCAATTGAGCATTTATTGCTGCCGGTATTGATTTATTAATCGACAGTGCATCATGATCTTTCTCATCAATCATCTCACAGTCTATAACAAAAGAACGGTTGATTGGGGAAGGAAGTTGGCTGAATGGAGATAATACAGTCTGGAAGATCTAAGATATACTTTTATAAACATCATCAATAAACACTTTAAAAATCCATGAGCATAAAAAATCAGCTAGTGCTTTCTACCAGCTTGACTGTAGTCTTTCCATTGTCCATGTAAAGAGAGCTGTCAAAATTATTATCAGCTATCTTCCATAACCAAGATCCACAAAGAGTACTTATTGGCATATGAGGTCATACGATCACTATAAATATTTATGCAGAATACAAATAAGAAGGATTCCTTTGATAGGCCTCTGTACACTTTATCCCTAGTGCAATTATCACAGTAATGAATAAGTACCCCCTTTGTTGACCAACACAGTGCAATAAGCAAGCAGACTTTTTTTCTGCCACAAGGGTAAAAAAAAGCGTGGCTCGAAGTTGTATGCCATATCAGCATCATTTTCTTTGTTAAGGTGAGATCTATGAACGTCTATGCTTCTTGATGTCGAAAGTGCAGGTAAAGATTATACATTTTGTTAGAGGCATGTGGCATCATTGTTTCTGATTGCTTATGGTGTCTGTAATCAAGCTGTGGTGTCATGGTTACTATTGACTGTAACTTTTGGCTCTTGGAGATTACACATGTCAATGTTTCATGAAGTTTCGGGAATCTATGAAAGTTTTTCTTATGAGTAAGTATCAGTTTCTTACTTTCTCTTGCTCTAATTTTGTTGTTATGTTGGAGCCCCCTTTTTCTAACAAGATTTTTTATGAGGGATGTGGTCAAAAACTTTGGGGGATTCTGGAGGAAAATCATTACTTGCATTTTCAATTATAAACGTACAAATATTGATGTCCCCATTGGTTTTATGTTGGTAGCCTTGGCACTTTTAGTGATGTCCCGGTAGAGTTGTCTTCTGTTCAAAACGATTGAAATAAAATAAATTGTTGTTTAGGGGCCTCTCTGGAACCAAATGTTCTGCTCATCTAAATAGATAGTTTGTATTCAATGTTTGCAAATATTCTTTCCTGTTGTGTCTCTGAATTAGAGTGCTTACAGTGGTTTCAAGGTATTCAGGAGGTGTTCTTGGTTATAGAACAAGTAAATCAAACTACAATTGCATCATGTTTGCGGGTATTTGGTGGATTGTGTAGTTGGCTGGGAGTAACTAAACCAGTGCATATACGTGTATATCATCGTAGTATCACTAGTTTGCTCTCCCATTGAACATCCATTACCATGAAAACATAAAAAATTGTGGTTGGCCTCAAATATGTTAGCCAGGAAATCCCAGTGGTTTGTCTTAAGTACCATATGGAAAAAATATAATCTTCCTAGTTCCATTCTTGTTTCCGTTTTAACGATATTGTTCACTTCTTTGTACCCCCTCTTGACATTTCAACTGAGTAAAGATGCACTTGAAAATCATTGTGCTTGGCAAAAATTATTTTTGTGACTATCCCTTAACACCTGTAGTATGCACAAGGTATATGTCAAGTTGTAGTACCTTCTTTTGGAGCTTTAAAATAATGTATGATTTGCCCATACTTTCGAATTGACATTCAGTCAAGGTGAAAGCCCTTGGGAAAGGGACCTAGTGAGACTCAAATAAAGCCGACTGTGCAATTTTTAAGAAAGTACTCTCCCTCAGTTAATATATTGTGACTTGGAACTAGCATATGAAAGTTCAAGCGGCAGTAGTTAAAACTTGATGCCGGTAGATATATAGAGTTCAGTTACACTGTATAATTTCTGGCACAATAGCTTAGAGCAAGTAAATTACCGCATGGTAGTGAGTTAAAGATAAATTTTCCATCAGCATTTGATATTGAATGACAAAGTGCATTCTTCTGGCTGGGAGTATTTCCGACACCTTGGGGACAGTAGACTTCCAACACATCATCTGAATACAAATATATATGAACTCCTAATATTGGATTTCCCTGCAACAAAAAAAGAGTTTCTCATGCCCAAATGAAGTTGAATAACGAGATCACCATCGTTATATCAAAAACTATACTACCATCTCTGTCAATGAACTTCAAAATTTGCTACTTTACTATACAATTTTACATAAAATTGATGTGTTAATTGAAAATTGTGTCAAGATATTTGATAATCATATAGCTCCAAAGCAACAAACTTGCTTTCTGGGTAAGCCCTGACCAACCAACCAACCGAGTAATTTTCTGGGCTGCTCTTATATGGAGCGAACATCTTGCCCGACAAGCAAGTGCCACTAAAATGAACATAATAAACAAGTATGATACAGTGGAACCAAGATGGTAAGGTCACCACGTTGTAACAATAACTCTAGAGATACATCAATTAGGGATTGCAGTGAAAGGGGCATTACAAAAGAAAAAATCTAGAGGTTTTGATATCTGATTGGAATCCCTTCTTGGTCTCTTGTCAGGGTCTCCTTGATGGTATCAGAGCAGGAATCCACGCTCATGTCATTGCTAGGGATTTTTGTTGTTGTTACCGAATGGTAATTTCTTCCATATTGTTTGCTCGATCTTGCTGAAGACCGAACGATCTTCCTTCTAGATTGTCTGCTAGATCTCAACGCCACCTCGCCTAGGGCCCATGTCAATGCTATATATAGTCATATCGAGTCTCGATGAGGGTGTGTACTGCCGCAACAATACCCTGGAGTGCCTGTTGAAGCCTTGATGTGCATTGACAATGTCTCATAGGGCCTCGACGAAGTCCATCTGTGCTAACATCATCTGTTAGCGCCTCCTTTGTTTGTTCATGCAACATCTGATGCAATTAACTTGATCCTTTGTTCATTCCTAAAGTGGTTGTTGTTATTATCTTGATCCGGCGTTGCTTCTGTGAGTATGCCAACACTCCCCGCCGCCCCCTTCAGGGGTAAGGACGTCATAGGAGCAAAGCATTACCCTGGAATCTTTAGATGTTTTAAGTGTACAGAGTCTTCTAAGTGCCCGCGATGTTACTTCGCCGCCATCATTGATTCTGAGAGTGGTTTAGAACCTGATAATTGAGTCTTCCTCAGTGACTCCCAGCGAGACCCGACCCCAGAGCCTGAGTTAGAGAGTGAGGGTGAAGTTGAGTGAGAGCAGCCCGATCAGTTAGTGTGTGTTCACAAACATAGTCTCCTAACTCCAGGCCACCGCTGACGACGATTGGCTAAGGAGCAATATTTTCCATAAAATTGCCCGCATACAGGGGCAGTTCTGCCCCAACATTATAGATAGTGGTACTACGGAGAACTTTGTTTTTCAACGCATGGTAGATAAGTTGAAGTTGAAAACCCAGTCCTTAGGAAAACCCTATACTCTGTCATGGTTCATTAATATTACGAACATTCCTATCACACGCCGGTGTGTCATAGAGTTTTCCATAGGCAGTGCGTATCAAGATGCGGTCTGGTGTCATGTTACCACTATTGAGGTTTGTCACATTCTATTTGGGAGACCTTAGTAGTATGACAAAAACGTTATTCATGATGGTGTAAAAAATTCTTAATCCTTGGATCACAATGGGCGCAAAATTGTTCATCTTCCCCAAAAGAATAGTCTTGTTTCTAAATCCCCAGAGAGATCTGCGCAACCTTCTACCACTGTCTCTATTATATCATTTCCCTCTGCCACTATGCTACTGACAGTGCCTCAATTTATGGAGGAGACGAGGGATAGTGAGTGAAAGTCTTTAGATTCAAGGATAGATAAACACCTAGAGAATGGTGAATAGGTTTTTCAGTCTTTTGAACTTTCTTTGTGTTTTAGGTGTGTTGAGTTAGCATAGTTAGCTTGCTTTCAAGAACACAAACAACACACACAAGATTTATAGTGGTTCCCCAGATTATGGGTACAACCACTGTCCCTCTCACCTTTCTAACAGTGTGTTAGACAAAACATTTCTCTAAATCTCGGCTCCAAAGAGCTTACAACACAGATCCCTCAGGATTTATCAGTCTCCTTCAAGACCTACATCAGGCACAAGGCCCTACAACTTAGAGCAAGCTTGCTCCTACAGTTCAGTGATCCAAAGATCACCTACCTCAGACTTCAACACAAGTCCTACACTCAGGCTAGGAGGATAGCCCTACAACTCAGAGAGATTAACTCTCCTGCCTCAAATCTACTCAAGATCCTACCTCAGGTACACAGGCCCTACTTCAGATCCACAACTAGATCCTACAACTCAGAGAATAAATCTTTTACGTCTTATCCTTTATAATTTAGACTTACAACTCAGATCTGTTAAGATCCTACAGATGAAAGGTTGGTTGGTGTTGATTTGACTCCAGAGAAATGTTCTCTGAGCCTGTATTCCTGGACTGAGAAATACTCAGCCCTATCTTTGACTCCAGAGAGATGATTCTCTGAGCCTTCTTCTTCATGAACTAAGAAAGCTTAGTCTTATCTTCTTCAAAGCAACAAGATGGTAGATCTTCAAGTTGGTTCTGCTTGTGTTGTAAAGTAACTTGTAGAGCATTGCTTCTTCCTAAACTAAGAATGAAACTCAGTCCTATCTTCTTATTCACAGCTCTAGAAAGTGTTCTTCAGGAATGATCTGATAGGGCTGTGAAAATATTGCAGCTAGGGCTTGCCTTGCTGCTTATTCTTTCTCAGAGAAGTTACTCTGAACTTGATGTTGATGGTGTTGATTACAACAACTAACTTGTTGAACTCTTAGATCAGCTGCTTGAACTTGTTCTTCAGGCTCTGCAATAATGTCGAGAGAAAGAAGATGAATTTCCGCTTTTTCCGAACTCTAAAAGGTTAATATCTTCTCGCCGATCTAATTGTCATTAATCTTCCGCCGTCCAACAGCTCTTTGACCTCGGGACCAGCGATAGTTGTTGGTTGCAACTTAGCTTTTGCATTAAATATAGTACAGTAGTCGTGCGGTGCCGCATGTCGCGTACTGTTGACTTCCCGCAACAATTTTGAATTTTACTGACGTCAGCATCTGTGGACAGCCAAATTAAGACAGTTCATCCCAGGCGTTGAGTGCGTTGAGTCGTTGAGTGAACAGCCTTCACTCAGCACAAAAACATTTGGCCAAATAATCTGCACTTCCTGGCGTTGAGTGAATCTTCATCACTCAACGCATTTGAACTTAGCCAATACTTCTGTTGAGGAAGCGTTGAGTGCGTTGAGTGAGTCTTCATCACTCAACGTTTTTGGACAGCCGCTTCTCTGAAATGGAGGCGTTGAGTGAGTTGTATTCACTCAACGCTTCCCGCCTTAGCATGTCATCTTGCTGAGGCGTTGAGTGAACTGCCTTCACTCAACGCTTTTATACTTGGCCGATTTTATTGATGAGCTGGCGTTGAGTGAACTGCATTCACTCAACGCTTCTGTACTTGGACAGAATTTTCGTCTACTTCTTCTTAAGCTTTGACAGCGCACTGTTCTGTCGACGCTTTCTTCTTTGGGCGTTGATTGAACTGCATTCACTCAACGCTTCTGGACTTAGCCAGATTTCTTGGCAGATCTTCAAATGCTTTGACTGCTTAAGCTTGACTCAACGCTTCTTTCTTCAGGCGTTGAGTAAGTTGTGCTCACTCAACGCTTCTGTACATAGCCAGATTTTTTCTTTGTCGATGTTGAAGCTTTGACTGTCTGAGCTTTACTCAACGCTTCTTGTTATATGGCGTTGAGTGAACTGTCTTCACTCAACGCCTGTGCACTTAGCCGCATATCTGCTTTCCAAACTGTTGGGCTTTGGTTGTCTATGCTTTACTAGGTGCTTCTTGACATCTGGCGTTAAGTGAATGGCTTCACTCAAAGTCTGTGCACTTAGACAAATTTATGTCTTTCCAGCATTCTTTTTTGACATCTGGCGTTGAATGAACTGGCTTCACTCAACGCCTGTGGATTTAGACAAATTTTTGTCTTCCCAGCATTCTTCCTGGCATCCACCTGTCACTTTCACTTAGACAGCCTGTCTAATCTTGTTCTAAGGAACATCCTGCACACATTAAACATGAACATACATCAAATACAATTATGCACTTAGTATTGATGGTGATGCCTCTTCAAATCCATGGAACATTGAGGGACAATATTCTCAACAATCTCCTCATATTTGAAGAAGGCAGAACACACAGCAATACTAAGATGCATTAACACATAAAACATATTACTTAAGCAAATGTAAGCTAGAAGATGTAGCTTGTTCAAAGTTCTCCAATTTAATGCAGTGACTCAACATGTCAAGTCATTGTTCTCTTCATACTACTTGAATGTTTCCAAGTAATATGGACTGACTTAACATGTAGTCATTGCTCTCCCGCTCCTCTAAATATTTGCACTGACTCAACATATCAAGTCATGTCAGGTATTGCTTTCTCACTCCTCCCCCTTTCTGGCATCTTCAAAAAGACAGTTACCTGATGAGGGAGGTGATAAGGATCATGAGAGAACTTTTCTCTTGATCCTAGCCTGATTCCACTACACTAGTGATCATACCACTTGACTAGAGATTATACCTCTTAAGTTGATTCCACTGACACAACACTCCAATGGAACCACTTAAAACTTGAGTGGTCCATCTTTGATCCACTTGAGCTAATATCACTCTTCCCCCTTTATGACTTCTGCAGAAGAAACTGTAGTCAGGGAGGTGTTGGCCTTCACAGCTATGAAAGTCTTCTTTCTCATCAGCAGCATTCCATCTCAGACTTAGAGAAGTTTATGACAATGTCATAAATAATCTCTAAAGCAGGGAGTTCAAAGTTGATTTCCCCTAAGTCTGTGCATTGTCCTTAGGACATACAGATCAGCAGTGTTGATTGAATTCCACTGTTGCAGCTGCTTGCACCCTCTCAACAGGAAGTTGAACTGTTCCTGCAACTGCTGGACTTGCTCCCCCTCAACAGGAGCATCTTGATTTGATCCCTCTCAACAGGAGCATCTTGATTTGCTCTCCATCAACAGGAGCATCTTCTATCATCCTCTCTAATGGATACTTGAGTCCATTTAAGTATTAATACCACTTGAGAGACTTTTCTGTATACCACCTGACAGTTTGTCTCTTCTGTATATCACTTGAAAATCTTTTCAGCTGAGGATCATGTGTCTCTTTATTACTGCTCTTAGAAGAGCTGCTTCCTGTGCTTTACTCTGTGATGAGTACAGCCTGCTTGTTCTTCTCCTCATTATTCTGTTGAAGTGGCAGCAGTATTATGTCCCACCAGTCAGACATCTTTGAGCTTCAATGGCTGGATTCTGTTGGTCTTTACCCAAGACTTGTGTGCATTGACATTTTTTCATGAATGCACACAACATTGGGCTGTAGGAGGAGTATCCTTGATGGTCTGTTTATCCATCTCCAACTTCACACCTGCAGATCTTAGGTTCATTCCTCACTGGAGTATGATCCTTAAGATGGTTTCTTGTTTCAGTATTATTCCTGTAACATCCTCTGTCCAAGTACCATGTGGGGGTATGGGCACTTGGACTATCATGCAAACACAGATTAGTATACCTTAGGACCCCAAAATGGATTGGGTCGTAGGTTCTTGTTAGCATAAGAATGTACATGTCTACCTACAACAGTCCTATCAGGAAGACTCACTCTTGCCCTTGACACACTAGGATTGTGTCAACAATCTATGGCAAAGTGGTCCACTTTACCACAACACCAACATTCATGGATGTTATATCTCCTCTTTTGAACAGCCTTTGAAGAGTGCAAGTCATCACTAACTGCCTGTTCAGAGGGGAGTGTTGTAGTCTTCTTCTTGTTTCTCTAAGCAAGAATCTGACTAAAGGTGAGTCTGTCAGTAGAAGTACTTGGCTTACTCTGAGTTTCATCAACAGCAGTCTTCTTTGTAATTGACATGTTGTTAATGGCCTTAGAGATGGTCAAGTCAGCCTTACTGACTGACTTACCCTTGGTATGGGTTTCTGCTGGAAGAGCCTGAGAATAGGCCACTGTCATCTCCTTGAGTGTGGGGGCGGAAGCACCAAATACAAATAATCCATGATGAGTCATTTGGACTTCTTCATGGGGAGCCTTCAGTGCACTCAAACTCATGTCCTCTCTTTTTCCATTGTAAGATACATTTGTACTCCTACAAGAAAAATTTTCATTCTTCTAGTGACCATACATGTTGTTTTGGTCATACCTGTGGGAAGGGAGGATTATCTTGTGAAAGGTGGCCTGAGGCATTACAGGAGCCTTGTCTTTCCCTTTGGAATTGGCAACTCTAGAATTACACTTAGACCCTAAATCTCTCATATCTTTTTGAGAGGTGAAGAAGTCAATCAATGGTAACAGTATTTTGGGCTTACTAAATTCAGCCACAATCTTACTCTCCTTTAGGAGTTTCTCTTCAAGATCCAAGATGATCTTGTTCTTCTGGCTGATGGTCTCTGTAGAGAGAAAAAAAAGGAACTTTGTATATATGTTCACTTGTATCGAATACAAAGAATGAGTACATATTTATAAGAGGGAGAAAGAGAGAGGAAGGTCTTATACATGATGTGTGACTTAAGATAAGAGGGAAATAACACTAAAAAGAACATAATGAGTCTTTGTCAAATGAGCTTCTCTAACACTCCCCCGCAAGCTGGAGCGTACAAGTCATATGCACTCAGCTTGGACAAACACTGTAAAATAAGATACTTGATAAAGCCTTCGTGAGAATGTCAGCAACTTGATCAGTGCCCGAAACATGCTTTAATTCAAGTTTCTTCATTTGAACTTTCTCCCGAATAAAATGAGAGTCGACCTCGATATGTTTCGTGCGCTCGTGAAACACCGAATTCTTTACTATGTGTATGGCCGCTTGACTGTCACAAAATAGAACACAGATGAAGGAAGTTTTACCCTCAGGTCAGCAAGAAGGCTTTCAAGCCATGTGAGTTCAGAGACAACTGATGTCATCGATCGGTATTCTGCTTCCGCGGAGGATCGAGCAACCACGGTTTGTTTCTTATTTTTCCATGTAATGAGATGACCGCCAAAATATGTACTGAACCCACTGGTTGACCGTCGATCGTCCAGTGAGACAGCATAATTGGCATCTGAATATGGAACCAATGCTGGAATAGAGTTGGAGGTTTTGTAAACCAGCCCTTGACCCGGAGCTGCCTTAAGGTATCAGAGAATCCGTTCAACCGCCTGGAGATGAGAAACCCGGGGAGCATGCATGAATCGACTGACAATCCCAATAGCAAACGATATATCAGGCCTCGTGACCGTTAGGTAGATCAACTTTCCCACAAAGCGTCGATAGTATTCCAGGTTCTGGAGAGGCAGATCATCATCAGAAGTATGAGCACATAACTTGTGATTTGCCTCCATCGGAGTAGTAGCTGGCTTGCAGCCAGACTGGCCAGCATCTTTGAGGAGATCAAGACAATACTTCTGTTGGGAGAGGACAAGCCCATCCAGACGTCGTGCGATCTCAAGACCGAGGAAGTAGCGAAGATGCCCCAAAACAGCCCAGATCTGAATTTTTCCAGTCATAACCAGCCACCAAGTCTTTCCTTACTCGTTGTCATTACTCCCCATCACGTGGATCCACCTCCCAACAACCAGTCATCACCAAATCTGTCCAGATCTGGGCATTTCAGCCCAGATCCAGCCACTTACCTCTCCGATCAAGCCTTTCTAATCCCACAAACAGTCTTCCCTTGCCTGATCTGGTCCACCAACCACCGGAACCCCTATTTGAGCTCTCTAATATTCAGATTTGTTTTATTTACAGCAGCCCTAATATTCGTATTGTGTTTTTGTATCGGTATTTATTTGTAAAACATTGTTACAATATTTTATTACATGGTTGCTTGGGTGTTCAGTTTATTCTAGTTATTTGTGCATGGATTAATCTCTAACTGCAGGAAGGATTCATACGTCGGGCGCTCTTTCTTTGTCCCTCTCCGCAGAGGAAAGTCTAAGCTTGTTTCGCTCTAAATAAATTATCTTTATCTTGTTGTGCATTAACCACGTGGGATGATTAATATTTATTATCTAATTTGTGATCTAACCGTCGGATCTGCATAGCATGTAGGGTTAGGTCGCAGGTTTCCCGCCGCCTATAGATTCGTCTTGCGTCAATTGGTATCAGAGGCGCAGGTTGCACCCACTTTTTGATACGCAATCGTAGATTCTATAGGTTTTTCAATATTTCTAGGTATCATCACTTGTCCCCACCTCACTTTAGAGGTCTTGAGTTCACTTGCACCCGCTCTCACAGAGTCCCGTCAGGGAGATCCTCACATTATTACGACGATCATTCTCGATCGCAGTGCACCACTTTCAGAGATCGTGTTGACCCACCGACACCACCCCACTATGCTAGAGACGATCAGTATGATGATTGTCGTCGTGTTTATCCGTATGCGCGAGCAAATCGTGTTGATCCTTCAACACGACTCGGTTACCATAAAAATGATTATTATGAGGATAGTCGTTCCGAAAGAGATCTTGAAAGTCAGTTTCGTACTGCTGCCCCTTCCTTTGACGGCTCATCGAGTCCCGAGTCTTTCAGTTATTGGCTCGTGGATATGGAGTATTATCTTGATCATTTTGAGGTATTTGATGAGCATCGCGTCAAGCTTGTGAAACTTAGACTTTTAGATCAGACGAGGGCTTATTGGGCTAGCGTTGAAAGGACCCGCGAGCGAGACCGTCTTCATCGCATCACTAGTTGGGCGTGCATGAAACGTATATTGTGTCAGAGGTATTTGTCTTCGTCATATCGGAGTCTCTTGCTCGACCAATTATTTCCCTCCAACAAGGATCCATGTCTGTCACTGAGTACAAGGATCGCTTTGATGAGTTCGTTGTGAGAAGTGATATCCGAGAGGACCCAGCCATGGCCACTACCAGATTTCGGTCTGGGCTTCAATCTGACATTCGTACTAAGGTAGTTTATCATAGCTCGGAGTCCCTCGAGCAGACATATCATCTCGCCCTTTGTTATGAACAGTCATTGAGATCCGCAAGAGCTGGTCGATGGGATTCTCACCTTGACCTCTGCAGTATGAGTCCCTCTCATACTGAGGTCACCACGACGCCTACCACTGTCCTATTAGGCACGAGAGAAGTGATACCAGATGCGGATTACTCTCACCACAGTGAGGTGCTTAGCCCAGTGAGTGACATCTCTTGTTTCTAACATGCCTCTTGTGGCCCCGACTGAGAGCGAGCCTGAGCGACCTACTGAGTCTGTAGTGTTGTGTCCCTCACCCACACCTCCTCCTCTATTATACACTAGGTTAGTTAGCACCACAACTACAGACTCATTTCCTAACACCGCACCCACGAATCCATTCTTGGGTGTAGGTCTGTGTTGCTCTCTCATTGTCATTACCCGGATTCACATCATGACGGAGAGCCTAGAGCCTGATGTAGATCTTGTAGTGACTATGTCACCCATTCATGGAGGACACGACCCCTTACGATGGTACTCACATGGAGGATCATGACCCTAGTGATGATTTTTACGATGACCCACCTGTTCAGCCTCCTGATGAGTCGTTGCATCCTGGTGAGGATGCGATTCGGGTGAGACGCTTGTTTATGAGCTTTGAGCTATTGGCGTCTCTTTCGCTATCATCTATAGCCTTGCCCCGGAGAGTTGACCTTGCGTGGAGCATAACGTATGTAGGGTCTTCCTTGAGTACGCTTGAGTCTACTCATATTTTGAGGACCTACCTTATGGCGCATCGTACCCTCGATGAGTTTTGGGACGCACCACCCGCTGACTCACCCGATTAGTTCTTCCTTGTCGGGGACACTCACCACACTCGAGAGTCACGTCTTCTAGTCACTGTGCACGATCTTCATTCATGTGATTGCCTCATTCGTGATGACTTATCGAACACACCTCCTGATGAGCCATCTGATGTGTCACGTCCCCTGAAAGACATTTGGCACTTTACAAGCCCGTATTTGAGTATAGTTGTCTCTCATGATCATTTGAGCACTCGTCACATACCGGATGAGTTTTTCTACACTCCACAGAGAGAGCCCCCTGATAGGACACCATATTTTAGAGACGACTGGGTCATTATTAGGCTTTCCTATAGCAGGTACGTTGTATCGGTCATGTGTCATTTGCATGAGTCTGTTGAGTCGTTTCGTCATCTTTTGCATGAGTCTGTTGTGTTGTATGTTCATCGTTTGCATGTGTGTCATGAATCAGTCCGACGAATAATCCATATTGGTAATAAATCTTGTAAATCACATGTGGATGTTCATTGGCAAGTGCAGGCACTTCACAAAGGCGAGCAGGTGATGGTAAGAATCTGCGTTGTGAGGCTCCGTGCGAGTCTTGCTAAAAGTTTGAGCGTTAGGAGAATGGGTCCCTACTCAGTCCTGAGACGCATCGGGACATATGCTTATGAGTTGGACAGCCCCGCGAGCGTGGGTACCCATACTGTGTTCAATGTCGAGCACCTGATGCCATACTTTGCACCTCACGAGTATTCGGGCCGACAACTTGGTGTCTCTCCCGAGTCTTTACCACTGTTTCTACCACCAACCACTCAGTCTACCACCGAGCCCTTGCCACCACATTCATTGTCCCGTGCTCAGCCCATTTCTGACCCTCACTTACCCGGGATCCTGTCCCCAACGGTTCCACCATTGGCACCTCAGATCCCACTGGATCCTTCTGTTACTATGTTGAGAGATGACATTATCACTGAGATCTTTACGCATGAGTCTGTCCCCTCTACAGACGATCTTGTGTGTCGCTACCTGGTTTGCGGGCGCGAACGATCCTTCATTGACGACACCTGGATGCTACCAACGAAGCTTGATCGACTCGCCCTGGACATCGACTTCAGCACGACCGTCTCCATTCATTGGAGATGGAAGCTTTTCAGTCCGGAGGAGTTGATTGGCGAGGACACCTTTCCAGCGACGACACTTGCGTGACCACTAGTGGACCTCTTCGAAATTTACCTGGCATGCAGTGAGAGAATTCTGATCCTTATTAATCGGTAGATGAATTCTTTCAAGTCGGGGAAAGTGATGCGAAGCAGAGACGAAGACGAGCTTTGGGCCCATTCGGGGGCCGATTTGGAGACTTACCATATATGGCGTGCCCGGATCGACGATCCGACTCCGTGAATGCGTCTGGATTCACGTTGCGAATCAATTTCATATATAGCTTTGTACTTTTCGGATTCTATTTCATGTAGTTTTGGCCCCGAGACCAACGACAAATCATAATCGTTGATTCCGGGTACCCTAATTTTTATTTTTTATAAATAGATGATTTAGGGCTGCCGTCATTTCTCATTCCTAAATGTTTGGAGAAGAGAGTGTCTTCCTTCATTCTGGTGATCTCCTCCACGGTGCCAACTCCGTGGAACCCTTTGGTGATGACTCCTTGGATAAGGTCTTATATCTTTTTTTTGATAAACCCCCCCCCCCCACCTTTCCTATTTTGCTGTCCAGCCTCCCTGCTGCCCATCCCGGCCAGCCCACCGCACCACCCTCTCTTCTCCCCAGATCCGTCGTCGGCCTCCCCGAATTGTCCCTCCAACCACTCCTATCATAACCGCCTCCCTGTTTCTCTGCACGGCCACCGTTCCCCTCCTTTTCCCCATCAGATCCAGCCTGATACCCCCTCATAAACTCCCCCTCCTTGCTGTCCAGCCCTGCCTCCACCCACTTACAGTTGTCTGGCTGTGTGCAGCCCCAAAACAGCCCAGATCTGAATTTTTCCAGCCATAACCAGACGTCAAGTCTTTCCTTATTCGTTGTTATTACTCCACATCACGTGGATCCACTTCCAAACAACCAGTCATCACCAAATCTGTCCAAATCTGTCCAAATCTGGGCATTTCAGCCCAGATCCAGCCACTTACCTCTCTGATCCAGCCTTCCTAATCCCCCAACCAGCCTTCCCTTACCCGATCCGGTCCACCAACCACCGGAACCCCTCTTTGAGCCCTCTAATATTCATATTTGTTTTATTTACAGCAGCCCTATTATTCTTATTGTGTTTTTGTATCGGTATTTATTTGTAAAACATTGTTACAGTAGTTTATTACATGGTTTCTTGGGTGTTCAGTTTATTATAGTTATTTGTGCATAGATTAATCTCTAACTGCAGAAGGGATTCATACGCCGCGCGCACTTGCTTTGCCCTCCCCGCAGGGGAAAGCCTAAACTTGTTTCGCCCTAAATAAATTATCTTTGTCTTGTTGTGCATTAACCGCGTGGGATGATTAATATTTATTAACTAATTTGTGATCTAACCGTCGGATCTGCATAGCATGTAGGGTTAGGTCGCAGGTTGCCCGCCGCCTATAAATTCGTCCTGCGTCAGTTCACCATGGGCAAAAGATTTTTCTTCATCCCCAAAAAAATAGTCGTGTCCCAAGGCTTCCTAGGAGCACCTCACTGTCCTCTGCTTTTCCTTAGTTACCATTACACCGCTTTTATTTACTTCTACATTTTTGTCTGTACCCCCGCTCCAAGAAGAAGCATCTGACTCTAGAGAGTCATTCATTTTGGATGTTGTAGAGGCGCCACCTCGCATTGATTTTATATTCATCGATCACGTGTTTAGTTCGCATCACTATTCCGTGAGTGTAGGCAAGAATTTAGGGTTGCGTCAACGAGACTTTGAATTTTTTAGGCTTATCCTTATTAGGGAAATTGAGACGTTTCATAGAAATTTTACTTCAAATAGGGGCACGCAATTTAAGGGATTCCTCTGTTTGATTTAAAATAGTAAATTTGTGAACGATTTTAAAATTGGTAGTGCTAGTTGGATTCTCGCGAGTGTTGTCATTGATATGATTAATCTGGATTTAGTATATGCACAAAGGTGTCTAGCAGGACTTTCTATGACGTATGATTTAATGATTTCACAGGTCTTGCTTACTTCAGTTTTGTTTCTCACATCGTTCTTTTGTTTCACCCTCTTCCCCATCTCATAATGCTCTCTTATTTGTTGCTCTGATTTTAGTGGTTGTATACATATTTTGCATGATATTATGGCTAACGGCTTGCGAGCAACTTCGAAAAACTACAACTTCATGGTTGATTTTATCACCGGGAATTGTCTTTTTCTAATGGAGATTGGTCTCCTGGGTCTTTTGGAAAGAGGGTGTACCGTCAGTTCATGTGCAGCAACAACAGGACCTTTCTTTTTGTTCCACTTACTACGGCAACAGGAGAGTTGCAAAGTACTTTCTCAACTTGACGTTTGGACGTTTCAATAACAGGTTTTATCATATTCTCGATGAGGTCGAGTGTTCTCAACCCCGGGGGAATTGATACAACTCGAAGTTGCTTCTTTACTTTATTTGTTTATCTGTCGCAATTGTGTAGTGCATGTATTTACTGCGCTTGCGCATGATTTTATTTTTCGCGCTCGTTGTTAGTATTTTGTTTTGTCGCACACATTCATCATGCTTAATTGTGTGACCGACCAATAAGATCCTGAATGAAAAGGTTCGTCAAATTAGGAGTTGTGCTGATTTAGGCAAGCAAGTGAAGTGTCATGACAATTAAACTAGTACTATATTCATAAAAATAAATAATTCTAAAATTATATTTGTAATTGCATGTAATTTCAGATTTCTAAATTTGGGGAGTAACCTCAGATTGACTCATTAAGGGTATTTGGGAGTTAGTCTAAAGTTTATGAGTCACCATTAAGCCTCTATTAAATTCCCTAGCCTATTTTTATTCGACCCACTTTTTTAAAAAATCACTGGCCCACCCCCTCTTTGAAACTATTCTCCACAATTAACGTCGTGTTATAAAACAATCGGCCCCTATTTTGACCCTACAGCTTTTTCCGAGAAGAGCGGAGTCAATGCTCTAATCTTTTCGTAACTTCCAGCCTACGCGTGCCTGCTACCACTTTTGAACGCCCAACGCCACCTTCCCACCCCTCACAAGCCAGCGTCATCGCTGTCGGAGTCCTTCTAATGCTCTAGACCTGTTCGCCGTCTGTAGCCTGGGGTTACAATTATGTCGTCATTCCTTCCTGCCCAGTCCGTTGACATCGCTCCTCTCGGGCGCTACCTGCTCGATCGACTTTGAAGGAGCTTCCTGAGGGCTCTACTATCTCCGGCAAACCTTCCTCCAGCATCCCCCGTCATTACCGAGCTTCCAGTAGTAATGACAACTGCCCTTCAGTTCCCTTCATTACAGTATTAACAAACAGAGTCTCCTCCGGTCTCTTCCCTCTCCTCTGAGGCCATCTCTATTTTCGCTGAAGGTATACTCCCCTTTTCTCGCTCGTGAATTGATATTATAATAGTATGCTTAGTTGTATTCGATCAAAAAACTCAGAGCATACATGCTTAGGACGACATTAATCATGTTGTCGTTAATTTCTACACTGTTGTTTTTTTCTCTCTTGAAGAACTTGTGGAAGAAAAAAAATCAAAAGCGGATTGTGTACAAACGTAAGTCCACTTACGCACGAGTACGAACACTAGAACGGTTATTGATTGAAAATGCTCGAGAAAATTCACCAGTGCCACTTAGTTTAAAATTAATTTTCAAGATTTATCGTTTAAACTCAATTCCCGAATTCGGGAATAAATCATCTTTTCTCGGGTAGCTTCATCATCGCCAGTTGTTCTCTTTCGTGCTCTCGACTATCTCGGTTGGCTCCTTTCTCTAGTATATGTGTCCTCGCTGGTTTTTCTCTCTCGGGCACTCGTCTCTATCCGTTGGTGCTCTCACTCTCTCAGTTGCTGCATTCTTCTCTCAGCCTCTCACTCTCAATCTCTCGCTCTACATTCTTATCCTTGTCTATGTCTCTCATTCTCACGCTTTGCATTCTTCTATGTATCGTTCTTTGCTAGTTGCATTACTGGTAGTTGTAGCATGGTGGTTGTGGTCTATTGGTTCCTCTGCTGCTTTGATGCTCTATTGTCTTTTTGGTGGTTGTAGCATGGTGGTTGTGGTATGCTAGTTGCTTTTCTGCCTTAGTGCCTTGTTGGTGGTTGTAGTATAATGGTCGTGGTTTGTCTTGCTGCCCTGCAGCCTTTCTGCCCTGCAGCCTTGCTGCACTGCAGCCATGCTGCCATGCTGTCATGTTGCCTGCTGCCATGCTGTCTTGTTGCCCTGCTGCCATGCTGTCTTGTTGCCCTGCTTCCCTGCCTGCTGCCATGTTTCCTGGTTGTATTCCTGCCGTGCTGCCTTGCTGCCCTACTATCCTACTGGTGGTTGTATCTTTATGGCAATGGATTGTTGGTTGCCTTGCTTGTTGTCCTGCTGCATTGCTGTATTGTTGCCTTGTTTCCTTACTGTTGGTTGTAGCTCTGTAGTAGTGGATTATTGGTTGCCCTGCTTGGTGTTTGTATTTGCTATTTTTATGGTTGCCCTGCTGGTTTATGTCTAGTTGCTACTTGCGACGATATATCTGCATGTTTTTTGATGTTTTATTTTATTTTTTTTGTTGGACAACAAATGATTTGAAATACCCCTAGTTTTTAGTTATTTTCAAACTTCATTTTGGAATCGATGATGTATGTCCATAGAGAATGATGAATGTATGTATATCCAACTTCATTGTTTTCTAGTTTTTTTGGTGCTTTTGTGGCTTTTTGATAAATAAAATGTTGAATAAGTGAATGTCTTGTTCCGTTTAAGAAATTAAATGATAAATAAAATATTGGATACTTAAATGTCTTGGGTTCTTTGCTTTGAATGATAATGTTAACTTTGTATACTACTGATGATGCAAAATATCATTGGATAAATAAAATGTTGTATGAAAAATTAGAAAATGACTAAAGATCTAACGATCTAATAAAGTTAATGAGACTTTCTGATGTTGATTTTCCCAAGTAATTAAATAATTTTGGTTATTCCTTCTCATGATGCAAAATCTTTATTTCATTTCAAATAACTAATATTGTTTTCATTTCATATACCCTGGAATGGCTTCTTTTGCTGCATCTAGTGAGGTTACCGTATCAATGGCACCAACTGGTAGACATCCATTTTAGGCATTTGGTAAGAAGTTGGTTGTAAACGACACCAACTGAATCAAATACAATTGTTGTAAGCAAACGATGAATGGTGGAATTACTCATTTCAAGAATCATTTGGCTGAGTGGAAGGGTAATGTTAAGTAAAGCCCTCAAGTTCCCGCTAATGTTAAGACGAAGGCCGAGTCGGCCCTAAATTCAAACTTGAAGAGTAAGAGAGCTAAGAGTGCAAAGTTACAAACAAGCTTGAATGAGGCGGCAGTTGTAGGAGTACATGATGATGAAGTAGAGGAGTATGTTATACGTAGCAGTTTGCATTCCAAGTGTCCATTGGACCAACTTGTTCATGCAGTGGTAGAGTCAAGCAAGGGAAAAGATTATCAACAGAGTACAATAGAGAGTAAGTACAAAAGAAAACCAAGGATAATGTTGTCGCGTATATAGGTAGATAGGCATATGAAAATGGGATTCCATTTAATGTCATGTGCAACTCCAGTTTCCAGCAGATGGCACATGTTATTGAGTTATGCGGACCTGAAATGAAGATCCCTATATTTTATGAGTTGAGAGAAAATTTTCCTAATGGAATTAGAGAGGATGAAGGTGAGGTTTGGCAGCTAAGAGCTTAGATTCAGGAAGGTGCAAGAGTGGATGGTTAATATTGATCCTGACAAGGATGAAAATGAAGATGGCGATGATGAAGCCTTTTCTGTAGAGGGGTTAACGTGGGCACAACTTGTAGATATAGCCGATACTGATCATAATGCAAGGAGGCCTCCTAGACTAACTAAAAGCAAAAACGTGGCAATCAGTTATCAAAGAAAGGGAAAGAGAAAAATATCTGACATGGACGAGACAGATCTAGAGGGTTCATCAGACAATGATCATACTCTATCTACGTTGTCGACTATAGATGAGTCTGTAAATAATGAAGATTAAAGAATAAAGTATGTTTGAAATTTAATTTTTAAAATTTGATGTAATGGAAACTAGACACAGTTACAAAGTTCTTAAAATTACTAGTTTTACAAATTATATGATTAAAGTATTGTATGTTAAATGTTTCATATAACTTTCAATATTTAGAAGTTCAATAGATTGTAAAATAATTAGTATTATAGCATATATAAAATTAAAAAAAATGGTGAAAGAGGGGAAATTGAAAAAAGAAGTGATTAATTCATTCATCCACATAAGGGCTTTAAATCGGAATTTACATGGACACACAAACTCACATACACGATGTGGGACTAAACTAAAACACTCTTAAATGAATCAATTAATATGAAATACTCATAACTCCAACACTCTCCCTCAATCTGAAGGGAGGATCCTTCAGCCTGGACACATCAAATAATGGCAATAGAGGTAGGCGATGCGGGACAAACATCAGACGAAACATCGAGGGAAATTCCAAACCAGGGAATCAAGTCGGAGACATAGCCACACACAACACTGACCCACACACGATGCAGGTCTCTCACGGCGTGGACTCGCTGGAAACCGATCAACCAACAACACCCACACACAAAGCATGTGAAACAGAACGAAAGATGTGGAGCAAATCGTCAACCGGGCAACCGGAGATAATCTGTCTTCGTCGGGAATAATCCATCGAGGATAATCCGCACAAAGGGCGGTCCCACATGACAAAGTCCCGCATGACACATTCTCAAGCGACACAACTCGCTGAGATTAGAATACCAACATCATTTGTGTCCCAACACACAACTAATCGAAAGAAATATAAGGAGATGCAAAACAACAGACGACATAAGCGTACAGGCCGTGTAGAACAAAGGTGAAAAAGTCGGGAAAGATCAACCTAGTTGCCTTCATCCCAACACTCCCCCTCACGTGAAAAACATGCGCATATAGGCATGAAACACTCAAACATACATGAACAACCAAGTAAAAAAACACAAAGAAAACTACAAAATAAGCAAGAAACTCCATGGACGAGAGAGGAACACCCCGGAAGAGGTAGCAGCAGCTGGTAGCATCAGAGACGGGAAAACAACGGCCGAAAGCAACTGAACAGAGAGCAGTGTAGTGTCCAAGGCTAGAACACAACAAAAGGGAGGGCAGAACTCAGTGGACAGAGGGGGCCGCCGAGATGTGAAGCAATCATCAATGGATTTGTCGTGAAAGAAGCAATCTGGAAGGGAAGCCATCCTCGTAGTAGCAACACAAAGAAGGTGGACAAGAGCAGCGAACAGGCTGAGACGTTATGGTCTAGAGAAGCCAAGGCCGCGATAATACCTTGGCGGGATCACCTGAAAGCAGCTGGACGCAAGGAGTCAGATCTAGCTCCGTCGAAGACATGGTCTTTTAGAACTGGACGAGATCAGCAGAAGCGAATCGACGACAAGATCGCGCGGAAGAACAATGGGAGAAGCCCTAGCTGTTGTGGACGAGAGAGGAGGGAAGATCGGTTGTTGTCATGGAAGCTTGGAGATGTTGACGAGGAAGGATACCGCTCCCTCCGTCCAGGATAAAAAAAACTGATCGCTCTGGCGATGGGATCGAGCAATAGAGAAGTCGCGCGAGCACAATGGGACGGGATTAATGGCGGGAAGAAACATTTGCTTCTGCCATTGTGATCCCATGCCGACGGGAGCGGAAGCAGTGCTACGCAGCAGAATACCTAGCCTCACAGTCGGCAATGGATGGAAACGAGAGCTTCTGATACCATGTTGAAAGTGGGGAAATTGAAAATAGAAATGATTAATTCATTAATCCACATAGGTGTTTCTTACATGGACACAAACTCACACGATGTGGGACTAAAGTAAAACGCTCTTAAATGACTCAATTAATATGAAATACTCATAACTCCAACAAAAAAATAACATATATTTATATATATAATTATTTAAATATTAAAATTGATATATGAAATATTTATGATATCTATATATACGAGAGACATACACAGGGCCCCGTCCCTACGGCCCAGCACGACAATACCGGGGCTGCGGCAGCGGCCTTCGCCGGCCCCCAGCGGCCTTCGTCGGCCCCAGCTGCCTTCGCCCGGCTACGTAGGTAATTTTTAAATTTGTCTTAATTATTAATTTATTTGTTAATATTATTTATTATAAATATATTGATTAATATTATTTTTTAATTACCATGTAAGATTTTTATAAGTATAATTTTTTATAGATATATTTTATTTGTATTTATCAATTTAATTTTGATTCCATCCAAAACGAAACAGAACATACGCACATATACTTGCTACTATTTTTAAAACTTTAATTAACACTCGTTAATGCACATTAATTGTCAGGTCCTAAAGAATGTTAATAGTCTCGACCCAATATGGCCCAAGCAATACCACTGATTTCACTTGCACGGCTTCGCTTTTTGTCCCACATCGTTTGTTTATGAGTATTCACTTGGGTATGAAAATATTAGCTGGAGTAAATGTTTGAATTGTGACATATAGTTGGCGCTCTTGGCAGAGCGTGCTGGTGTAGATCGACAGCGGGTATGCGGGGCTGGGCTGGATCGAGGCAGCTTATGTGCTGTTGTGCTTTGCTTCAGTCAACTTCTTCAAAATTTGAAGGGCAGAATGGTAATTTCACATCCTAAGGTAGGAGCCCTATGAAATTCGTAGGTTTAGGACACCCTACTATGCTAGGTTTAGGAACCTATAAAAAATTAGATTGACAGTCCTGATTCGTTTGTATGATCGAACGTCTGAGATTTATGACCTAACCAGATCGGACGGTCCGGATTAATTCCATGAATTTATATTTCGTTACTATTGAGATACCACCATATTTCTTTATATACGGTAGAGATATGTATATACATATATATAGGGGTTGATTGAAAAACGCGGATCTCGGATTTATGCAAATAACGCGGAACACTTTTCATGTTGAACCTTTTTCCTTAAAATGTCGTATAGTAAGCCTATTTTTAAAAGGGGCGGAACCCAGGAGGAACTATTCGATTCGCATAGTTCCGTCCGGGTTCCTCCCCTTTTGAAAATAGGTCTACTATATGCATTTTTAAGAAAATTGTTTAACATGAAAGTTGTAGATCTCGACGAAATCTACAACTTTCATGTTAAATATTTTTCCTAAAAATGTCATGTAGTAGACTTATTTTCAAAAGCCGAGTGTAACCCGTATTTAGTTAAATCCGGATTCTGCGTTTTTACACTTTTCCGATATATATATATATATATATCCTAAAAAAGTCATGTAATAGGCCTATTTTCAAAGGTCATGTGTAACCCGTATTTAGCTAAATCCGGATTCTGCGTTTTTACACTTTTCCGATATTATATATATATATATATATATATATATTATATATATATATATATATATATATATATATATATATATTTATTTATTTATTTATTTATTTATTTATTTATTTATTTATTTATTTATTTATTTAAAACTGATATTTATATATATAACCGATATATATAATTGATATATATTTATATTTATATTTGTATATAACTGATATATATTTTAAAAAAATATTAAAATCAATATATATAGGGCACACATATATAGACATACATGTTCATAAGCTAATTTTTTATATATATAGTAAAGATATATGAATGCATATATATACAGAAATGTATATATACATATATATATGTATATATAGATATATATATATATATGTATATATACATATATATACATATATATGTGTTAGAATAATCCTTGTATTGGGCCGATTTGTGTTGGCCCATTTATGCTTCTTCTTCTTTAGTCTCACATCTTGTATAGGATTTGCTTTCTCTCTTTCTCTCCTATATATTTGTATACTCTCTTTGTATTTACATACTCAATCAATATACATAAGTTTCGGGTCATTTCTACATGGTATCAGAGCCAGGTTCCGATTCTCGCGGTCTGCTGACGTCTGACCGCACTGTGTAATCTCTCTCGCGGTCTTCCTCCCGCGGCTTCAACTTCGCGGACTGTTTTTTTCTAGCCGCGCTTCCCTGCGGCCTGCCCTTTCAGTCTGCTTCCTTCTGCCCTTGTTTTCTCTACGTGGATCCACCTTCACCCCCCCCCCTCTTGCTTTTATAGCCTTTTCTCTCTCCGTGGGACCACCTTCTTACCTGTCCGCTGCGGCCTCTCTCCTAGTCGCGGCCTCTCGTCAGTCCGCTCCTGCGCTCTTTGCGTGTTCGCGGCCTGTCTTTCATGCGGCCTCTTTTCTGTCCGTCGTGGCCTCTCTTCTCGTCGCGGCCTCCTTCTCTGTCCGCTGCTAATATCTGCCTGACCGTGCGGGCTGTCTCCTTCTCGCCTGCATCTTGGTCGCGATCTCCTGCCTTCTCCTGGTCGCGCGACTTGTCTCAGTCCGACGCGACTTGTCTCAGTCCGGCGCGACTTGTCTCAGTCCGACGCGTAAGATCTTCCTGACCGTGCGAGATGTCTCCTTCTCGCCTGTATCTTGGTCGCGATCTCCTGCCGTCTCCTGGTCGCCCGACTTGTTTCAGTCAGGTGCGGCTTGTCTCAGTCCGCCCGGCTTGTCTCTATCCGGGGCTTTCTTCCCTAGTCGTCTACGGGCTGCGGCCTGTCTCCATGACTTCCTCTGGTACTTCTCCCAGCTCGGCGGCCAGCCCGCCCCCTGTCCATCCGGCCTGTCCTCCAGACCTCCCGGCCTGTTCTGTCGAACTCCGTGACGAGCTCCGGATCACTACCATATCTCTTTCTGGCAAGAAGAACTTTATTCCTTGGGTACATTCTGTTCGGCGGGTTCTCCAGGCTAAGGGTCTTCTACCGCACCTTACTCAGGCACCTCCTTCTCCAACTACGGATGATTGGCTTCGTAATGACGGTCGTGTTCAGACTTGGATTCTGAACTCCTTGGATGGTGAGCCCTATCAAATGGCTATGTACCACGACACCGCCAAGGCTATGTGGGATGAGCTCCATTCCTTGTATTCTGGCCGCGACAGCCTCCGGCACCTTTATGACATCCTCACTGATCTCTTCACTCTCGACACTGGCGGCGCCTCAGATATGACATCGTTTGTCGCTCGGGCTAAAATGCTTGCTGAAGCCTGGATCCAGCACCAGCCGCCGACCACTGATACTGCTGCTCAGCAGGCTCAGAAGGAAGCTGCTTGCATTGTCATCCTTATGGCTCGACTTCCTTCTCATCTTCACAGTCTTTGTGCTTAGGTCCTGGCCGCTCTTACTACACCCTCCTTTTCGGATGTCTGCTCCATGATTCTCCGGGTCTCGCCTCCTCCAGATCCTCCGGCTCCTTCTCCACCGGCTCTCCTTCAGCATACCCCTCCGCTCTTACCCTCTCCTCCCCCTCCTACTCGGGGGGGACGGTCGGGCTCGCGGGGTCGTGGCCGTGGAGGCCGTGGCCGGCCAAAGTGCTCCTTCTGCGGGAAGGATGGCCATCTTGAGGCGACTTGTTACAAGAAACTCGGCTACCCCCCTCGCCCGACGGCTTCTGCCGTTACTGACGCTACTCCTCCGGATCTCGAGACCGTCCGTCTTCAGCTCCAGCATCTCCAGGGGCTGCTCAACCCCCCCTCGGCCTCCGTCGCCTCCGTCTCCCACACAGGTACTGCTTGTCTCTCCAACAGCCCGGGTTTGATTATGGACTCTGTCGCTACTCATCACATCACTTCGCAACGGCCTGCCAAGTACTCGGATTCTCCTTATCTGAAGTCCATCACCGTGGCCAATGGGGCGCTGGTTCCTGTCTCTGACTCGGCCGATCTTTCTATCCACCCCTCCCTCCCTCTTCGCTCGGCTCTTCATGTTCCGAGTTCCCCTTTTAACTTACTCTATGTTGGGCGTCTTACGAGTGACCCGGATTGTTCTGTTATATTCACTTCCTCTTCCTTTGTTATACAGGATCGGCGGACGCGGACTACCATTGGTAAAGGTCAACTGCGGAATGGGCTCTACCTTCTCGATGCCTCTCTGATCGCTCTGTCTTCTGTCTCCACTGCCTGGCATCGCCGCCTTGGTCATGCCCCTCTACTAGTTCTCCAGCGGGCTTTTCCAGACCTTTCTTTTACTTCTTTTCAGTGTGATTCATGTATTCTCGGCAAACAGCCACGTTCTTCGTTTCCTTCGCATTGTACTCGTAGTGCGGCACCTTTTGATCTTGTTCATTCGGATATTTGGGGACCATTTCGGATTCCTAGTATATGTGGTTATCGTTATTTTCTCACCTTTATTGATGATCATTCACGCACCACGTGGCTCTACTTACTTCGCGAACGCTCTGAGCTTTCCCGAGTGTTTCGGGCATTTGTCCTCGAGACCCGGACGCAATTCAATACCACCCTCAAAACTCTCCGTACTGATAATGCTCGTGAATACACAAGCCACGACTTTACCACCTTATGTTCGAAATACGGGATTCTCCATCAAACCTCTTGTGTGTATACCCTGCAATAAAATGGGGTTGCCGAACGCAAGAACCGCCATTTATTGGACGGTGCCCGCTCCCTCATGATCCAAATGCATGTTCCTAAAGCCTACTGGAACTTTGCGGTCTCCACTGCCTGCTTTCTCATCAATCGTCTCTCTTCCTCTGTCCTCAATTATGCGACTCCCTTCAGCATATTGTTTCCCTCCACTCCGGCTTTCCCTCTCTCGCCTCGTATCTTCGGAAGCACCTGCTATGTCCACTGCCTCGGGCCCTCCTCAGATAAATTGGATCACAGGGCGGCGAAACACATCTTTGTTGGCTACTCCCACACCCAGAAGGGCTATGTTTGTTACTCACCCGCTACCTGCAAGGTCACTGTTTTTGTTGACGTTACCTTCCGGGAAGACGAACCGTTCTTTCCTGCCCCATCCCCCACTGCTCTACCACCGCCTCCTCTTCCGCCGTCCTTACCCTGTCCCGTTATTCCTGCTACTCCACCACCACCACCGCTCTCTCCTCCCCCCGCTCCTTCTACCACCAAATCACCCGTTATCCGGGTCTACACTCGTCGCCCTCCCAGTTCCGTTGCCCCTCTGTCGCCGACCTCTGTCGTGGACACTTCGCGTCCCTCTGATCAGGTAACGCCCTCCACTGCCCACCCTCTGGAGGCCTACGTCTCTCTTCATCGCCTTTCTCCCCCTCTGCACACCTTTGCTACTTCTCTCTCTCTCTTCGATTTCTGTTCTTAACTCTGTACAGGAGGCGCTTCAACATTCGGGCTGGCGGGCAGCCATGGAAGAGGAGATGTCTGCTCTCTGGGCTAACCAGACATGGTCCGTTGTCCCCCTCCCTCCGAGTCAGAAACCGGTAGGGTGCAAGTGGGTCTTTGTCATCAAACATGCTGCTGATGGGACGATCGACCGTCTGAAGGCTCGCCTTGTCGCTCGCGGCTTCACTCAACAACAGGGGCTCTACTATGAGGAAACCTTTTCTCTGGTCGCCAAGCTCAATACCGTTCGGGTCCTCCTCTTTGTCGCTGTTCATCGCCAGTGGCCTCTCTTTCAGCTCGATGTCAAGAATGCTTTCTTAAATGGGGATCTCCAGGAGACGGTCTACATGCAACAACCGCCCGGGTTTGAGACCATGGGGGAGTCTCAGGTTTGCTGCCTTCGCAAGGCTCTGTATGGTCTCAAACAATCTCCACGGGCCTGGTTTGAGAAATTCAGTAACGTACTTCGCGCTGTCGGCTTTAGTCGAAGCTCGGCTGACTTCTCGCTCTTCACTCGTCACCGACCATCCGGGACGGTCCTTCTATTAGTATATGTTGATGACATCATCATCACGGGAGATGACTCACAAGGGATACATGCTGTCAAAGCTCATCTGAACTCGGTCTTTCAGACAAAGGACCTGGGGACTCTGCGATATTTTGTGGGTCTTGAGGTTGCCAGGCGACAGGACGGCCTTATTCTATCTCAACGAAAGTACTGTATTGATCTTCTTCATGATGCTGGTCTCTTAGGGTGTAAGCCATGTGATACCCCCATGGATGTAAACCATAAGCTGTGTGCTCAGGCTTCTGACTCGGATCTTCTTCTTCAGAACCCTGAATATTATCGACGACTTGTTGGATAGTTGATCTATCTTACTGTTACCAGACCAGATATTTCCTTTGTTGTTGGTCTTGTCAGTCGCTACATGCACTCTCCTCGCAAGTCTCATCTTCTGGCGGTTGAACTCATTCTGAGGTACTAAAAAACAGCCCCGGGTCAAGGACTTGTGTACCGGACTTCCTCGTCTGCTCCTACCTTAGTGGCATACTCTGATGCGGACTATGCGGGCTCTCTAGATGATCGGCGGTCTACTAGTGGTTTCTACACATACTTTGGGGGACATTTTGTTACATGGAGAAGCAAGAAACAAGCGGTCGTTGCTCGCTCATCGGCTGAGGCAGAATACCGCGCAATGGCATCTGTTGTATCTGAACTCACATGGCTTGAAAGTCTTCTCACTGATCTGGGTGTAAAATTACCTTCTCCTGCTCTGCTTCTTTGTGATAGCCAAGCGGCTATACATATCGCCAAGAACTCAGTCTTCCAAGAAAGAACAAAGCACATTGAAGTCGATTGCCACTTCGTTCGAGAGAAAGTTCAAATGAAGAAGCTCGATTTAAAGCATGTTCCAGGGACGGAACAAGTTGCAGATGTCCTCACAAAGGCTCTTCCCAAAGCATCCTTCTATCAATGATTGTCCAAGCTTGATGCACACGATTTGTACGCTCCAGCTTGCGGGGGAGTGTTAGAATAATCCTTGTATTGGGCCCATGTTTGTTGGCCCATTTATGCTTCTTCTTCTTTAGTCCCACATCTTGTATAGGATTTGTTTTCTCTCTTTCTCTCCTATATATTTGTATACTCTCTTTGTATTTACATAATCAATATACATAAGTTTCGGGTCATTTCTACAATATGTATATATACATATATATATACACATATATATATAGCGCTGGCACACATATACACATATACATACATGTTCATAAGCTAATATTTTATATATAGTATAGATATACGAATGCACTAATTAGGAATCTACTAAAAACACAACACCGCTCTGTATTGTATATATATGTAGTACCTGGGAAACTACAAAACCATGAAGATCATAACCAGATACAAAGAAGATGTCATCCACCATGGTATTTCCAAAGCCCAAATTGACCTACAAGTAGATCATATTAGAATTCATTGAAGCACATTTAAGGTGTAATGAAACAATGAAACGTATCATACATCGGATGAACCTCTAATTTCAACTCCTAAATTAGGATGTGAAGCTCTTAATTTGTAAGCTCCTGCGGCAAAATAAGCAAGCAGTCAGGAAAAAATATATGTATTATAAAATAAGCAATTCACATCCCAAGATTATTGTCAAGGTCTCAAGAGCATTTCAATCATATGCAAGCCGGTCTCCAAAAATAAAGACGACCTAGACAACTAACTACCCTAGACACCTTAACCAAGAAGATTTCCAACCCTAGATCACCGCCGATATAATCCTCACTCTTATTACAAGTTCAATACATCAAAACGAAGAAAGAGTAATAGATGAATAGAGTTTGATAAAAATCTCGTTGCCAATTCTAGTACATTAAGTCCAAACAACAATAACTACTGAAATGAAATACATTTGAAGGTAAAGACAACCTGAAGTGAAGAACGGTGACACTTATCCTAAGCGTAGCTCCCCATTGGTGACTCCTGAAAGAAGATGTCTGAAGACAGATCAACCCAACTAGTGAGTAAGAAAGATTACTCCTCTCAGTAACACTAAAAATATATAAATAGTTTATATAAAAAATATGAGTCTTTGATTATTAATGTATGCTTCTGAATAATATGTCTGTAGTCTTATAAAATATTATCCCTGATGATACATTATGAGTTCTGTTTTATTATCTGAGTTCTTGTATATGCTAAGTTTTAGTACCCTGGAATCTTTCTAAAGATTGAGTAAACAAATTTTATGTATTACGAATTATTGCACTTATTCTAATTGTGGGGCCAAAAAAGAAGATAAACAGACAGTAAGTAAAACAAGAAGTCAGGATTATGAAAAAATTTATAAGCAACTAGATACCAAAAATAGAGATCGTGACATATATAAAATTGTTCGAGCTAGAGAAAGAAAGACAAGAGCAAGGTTGTCAGGATCGCGATCCAGATCATAGGTCCTTACGATCCTACAATCCAGATTTTGTAAATAAATCCTGATTTTGTAAAGTGATCATCGATCCAACACTACTATCAAATCCGATCCTACCTCGAAATGATCTCATCTAGCATCTCGATGCAGATAACCTTAGACAGGAGATTTAAGTCAAGTAAAAGGCATAAAGGATGAGACATACAATTTTGATGGTTGATGTGGATATTAAAGAGCGATGGAAAAGATATTTTTATCAACTATATAATGAAATAAAGGACAATGAATTAAACTTGAAAGAATTAAGTAAATCGAAGAAGTATAAAAACATAACATTTTATCGTAAAATTCAAGTATTAGAGGGAAAAATGCTCTAAATAAGATGAAAAATAGAAAGTCGCTAGTGTCAGACGATATACCCATCAAGTATGGAAATGTTTAGGAAATAAAAGAATTTTGTGGGTTACATATTTTTTCAATAAGATACTGAAGTCAAAAAGGATGTCAGACCAATGAAGATAAAGTATCTTAGTACCTTTGTATAAGAATAAAGGGGATATAGGAAACTGCGTTAATTACAGAGGAATTAAATTGATGAGTCATACCATGAAACTATGAGAATGAGTAATAGAAAAAATATTAAGACGAGAGACTAGGATCTCGGAGAATCAATTTGGATTCATGTCAGGGAAGTCGACCATGGAAGCTATACATCTCTTGAGGAGACTCATTGACAACTACCGAGAAAGAAAACAAGATTTGCATATGTTGTTTATTGATCTTGAGAAGGCTTATGATAGATTTCCAAGAGAGATCTTATGGAGAGTCTTAGAAAAGGTGTAAAGATATCATATATTGACACAATCAAAGATATGTATACAAATCCAGTGACACGGGTCAGGTCATCTGGAAGATTAACACAGCAATTCCCTATCATTGTTGGCTTACATCAAGATTCAGCATTAAGCCCTTATCTCTTTACCCTTATCTTAGATGAGCTAACCAGACATATCCAACAAGTAATACCTTGGTGTTTATTGTTTACGAATGATATCGTTTTGGTTGATGAGACTCGCGAGGGTGTAAACGCAAAACTTGAACATTGGCGAGATACTTTAGAAAAGAAGGGTTTTAGATTAAGCAAGCAAAGACAGAGTATATGGAGCTTAAATTTAGCAAGACAAGAAGGACTGGTGACTTCGTTATTAAGTTGGGAGATCAAGATATTTCCCCTAGTGGGTATTTTAAATATCTTCGATCGATAGTGCAAAGAGATGGAGGTATTGATAAAGATGTGACACGTAAAATCCAAGCGGGTTGGTTGAAGTGGAGAGGCGCGTCACGGATCTTATGTGATCGTAAGTACCACTAAAACTTGAAGGCAGGTTTTACTGTACTGCAATTAGACTCGCAATGCTCTATGGTTTTGAGTGTTGGGCAATGAATTGAGTACATGAACAAAAAATGGGAGTTGCGGAGATGAGAATGCTTAGGTGGATGTGTGGACACACGAGATTGGATAAAATTAGGAATGAAAGTATCAGGGATAAGACAGGGGTAACACCAATTGCAGAGAAGATGCGAGAAGCTCGTCAAAGATGGTTTGGACACGTACAAAGGAGACCACTAGAGGCATTTGTTAGGCTTTGTGAGAGTCTAGTCACTAGGAATGTTAAACGAGGGAGGGGTAGACCAATAAAGACTTGGAATGAAACTGTATGGAAAGACATGATGTACTAAGATTATGACAAAAGATAGGGCACAACGGCGACAAAGGATCCATATAGCCGACCCCGCTGTAGTGGGATAAAGGCTTGAATGTTATTTTTTATTCTGATTGTGGGGCCCCAAATGACGAACCAAAGACGCTCTGAACTGAAGTGCTCCCTGAGTGGAACACGGGCTCGTACTGAAATTTTCCAAATCTGGAAATGTGACTGACAATCCCACGTCTCAAGTTCTTGCAGTCCACATGAGCCTCAGACGTGAATTCGTTAGCCATAGTTCCAGATTTGAAAATTTTCAGTTACGAGTTCATGTTCCACTCAGGGAGCATTTCAATTTAAGGCGTCTTCGGGTCGTCATTTGGGGCCCCACAATCAGAATACAACAACACTCGAGCCTTTATCCCACTAATCAGAAAAAATGCAATAAATCATAACACATAAAATTTGATTACCCAATCTTTAGAAAAAATTTAAAGTACCAAAACTCAACACAAACAAGAACTCAGATAATAAGACAGAATTCATAATGTATCATCAGATATAACAACTTATAAGACAACAGACAGATTATTCAGAAACATACATTAATAATTAAAGAGTCATATTTTAATATATAAACTATTTATGTAAAGGTGTGGTATTTTTAACCAACCTGGCTCTGATACCAATTAAAGAGAAAATCTTTTTCTTATGAGTATAGAGGATCTCTTATCACTTGCTTGCTTGCTGCACTTATTCTTTGGTATTAGAAGCCTTTTATTTTAACACATTGCCTTGTTAATGCTCATTCGAGTTGATTCAAAAATTCTTCCAAATTGTGTTCTTTTGAATATTAAATTTTGACATAAGGTATTTCATTATATGTTATTGAATCAAGTTCAAAAACTATTTGTTTCTTTCCTAAAATAGGTAGCAGCTGATGTCTAGTTTTCTAAAAATATTTAGCAGCTGAGGGATGCTTTCCTTAATATAATTGTATCTTGCTTAAAACTGGATCTAATAGTGAGATACGAAGGATGCTGTTATTACATTTAAGAATGTGTTGTAGTTTTAGATGTAGAGAAGATATTCAAGTGGATTTAAGAATTTGATACTGTGTTTTAGTAATCAGCACAACTTGGCATATAAAAGACAATTTAGACTTCTTTATTTGATGTAACTTGGAGAAGTGGGGAGAGAATACTGAGTGCTTTCTTGAAGTGTGTAGACACTGCTCTTAATATATTTTGACGTAATGTCGATTCAAAGCTAGTTGGATGCACCAAACTCGGGGAATCACTATAAATTCTCGGTGTTTGTGTGTGCTTGTATGTACTAATTTTTTATTCCATTAAAAGACACAGAACTCACATATTCACCTCACTTTAGGTGATTTAGGTTGACTACTAGACACTTTCAGTTGGTATCAGAGGGGTGTTATTTGATATAAGATTAATACCTTGAACAATATCTTCATCTAGTTGTCAAGAGATACCACTTAACTAAAATGGAAAGAAGCAAGGATATGCCTTCGATGAAGTTGCTAGTGTGCACTAAGGAGAACTTCTCCATGTGGAAGGAGAGAGTCACATTCTACATGGAAGGTGTTGATCCCCGTATATTTCAGATTGTTGAAGAAAGAGCTCATGTTACATCTGAACCATCTACTATGAATCCTAATGTGATGGTTCTGAAAAAGATGATGGCTCTGAACAAGGATAAGATTGCTAGTCTCCTTAGATAAGAAGGCAAAGAATATCATAGCCAGTGTAGTGGACGACTCGATGCTGCAAAATCTATTTCACTACAAATCTGCTAAGGAGATGTGGGACTATCTCGTAGTCCTCATGGAAGGAACTGAAGAAGTTAGAGATGATCATAGATCTCTACTAAATCAATAGTACGAGGCATTCAATCAAGGCTCTAATGATACAATTTAACATCTTTGAAAAGTTTTTCAAGATCGTCAATGGCCTCAGAAACTCTGGTCGTACATTCACTAATAATGAGCTCAACGATAAATTCCTAAGATCTTTTACGAAAGACTGGGACACTAAGGTGATGGGTATTAGAGAATTTGGAAAGCTGCCTGACATTGATTCTCTAAACCTTTTTGGAAAGCTCCTTTTCTATGAACTACAAATGAACATGGGGAGAAAGACGAGCAACTCACCAAGAATTCAAGCAAAGAGAAGTCTTTAGCACTAAAGGCCGAAGTGTCAAAGAAACTTAAAGTTGTGTCATCTGTAAGGATACAAGCTGGTGAAGTTCAAGAGGACTCTGAGACGAGCACCTTAAGCTTAGAAATGTATGATGGAGAGTTCTCTCACTCACCAAGAGACTCAACAAAAGGAGGCATGCCTCCTTTTGACAAAGAGATATAAAATGTTGACAAAGGGGAAAAGGTAGCCAAGGTGCCTGACAAAAATACAATCTGGAAAGGGCATAGTTGAACCAGAGTCATTAGAATTTATTTTCTAGGCATTTTTGTACTTTTACTTAAAATCAATCAAACAAATATAATAACCAGAACAGATTTATGAAAATTTTTGCCGCACTATGTAATACATTGGAAAATGGTACCAAGAGCAAGAATGAGCTAAATATTTGAAGCAACAAGAGGTATTCAGAAATTTAGACATGATTGAAGACTAGGAAGATACCTCTAATTCAGTTGAATCAACAATATTTTCCAAAGCCTTACCACCATTTGAAAGACAAAGGCTCGAGACAGAACATTTAAAATCCATTGTTGACAAAGGGAAAAAGGTAGCTGAGAGAATGTGCCTGAAGTGAAAGCAAAAATACAATCTGGAAAGGGCATATTATCAAGGATAAATTTATTTTCTAGGCATTTTTGTAAAAAATTAGATAACTAATCAAACAAATATAATCCAGAACAGAAAATGAAAATTTTTGCTTATCTATATAGCGGCCCAGATCGACGATGGACGCCGCATTCTTATGTGTCATGCCTTAAAGACCTTTCGCCAAGTTCTGTCCATCCTTGATGGGGTAATAGGTAGGCTCCTCAAAAAATAGATACTTTCTTGAGTAGTTTGATCTTGACTTTCCCCTTCTCTTTCGCTAGGCCTTTTTGGCGGCCTTATTCTTACGTATTCTTGTTTCTCCTACAGGAGCTTCTATGCAGTAACTCCCTTGCTTTGCTGGGAGGAGTACTCTGTCTTATACAATTAGGTTGGCCGAACATCTTCTTTCAGAGCACTTGGGGAGCACGCTACATAAGCATCACGTTCTTCATTTAGGTTGTCTTTTCCTTTAGTTGTAAGTTTAGTAGTTGTACTTGTTCTTTGAACTCCATGAAAATTGTCTAATGTTGTTTTTCCTTCGATACAATTAAACTTATTCTTTCAGTGATTAATTTCAGTGATTGAGATCAATGATCGTTGAGATTCCCTGAGATCAATGATCGTGAGCACTCTGGTCGCAATCAACAATTTTCAAAACAACTTGATTGGATTGCATTCTGTTATTTTCCTTAGCTTTACTTCACTCCAAGAGACTTGCACAAAGAGATTAAAATGACATCCCCACCTAACATTTGAAGAGTTTCAACATTATCAAAATATTAACTTTATCTCATTATATACATAGAGATTTTTCCCAACAATCTCTCACTATTTAATGAAGAGAATGTTTTACAAATATTGATAAGAAAAGAGAGAAAATCTTCTACGGTTGGACATTCTTATATACCAAGTTCTGTTGGGGTAACTCCTCAAAAAATAGATAAGGTTTCACAGTAACAATGCAGTAACTGCTTACATACCCCGAGCATTCATACATACAAGTATAAAAGACAAGAATACATACTTAAACTTAAGAAATAGACACAGAGATCCTGCAAAAACTTCAACTTGCATTCTGTTATGGACAACCTCCCCAATCAATTGTCGTATTTTATTTAATATTTCTATATTTATGCATTTTGTCTTTTAGTGTCGGGTGATTTACAGTAACGTCCATGTATGCTCTATTTAAGGGACCCAAGGGGATTTTGTGTGGGTATGAATGAAAAGTCTAGTTTTCTTGTCGTCTTATTATGATATATTAATAGCTCTCTCCTCTAACGAGCAAGCCCCACATAGCATCTGACGAGTTACCACGGTATCCTCCACCATCTGCATCTTCTCCGACTCTAACCACTACTCCGAGGAGCTACTGTTGTTACGGAAGTATCCCCGTAACAACTTGGTATTAGAGTTAGCCGGTCCTCTTCAACACGTCATCCCTCGTTTCTCTCATTCTAGCAACCCCACACCGTCGTTTCTAGCCACGACATCCATCCCCGCAGCCAGCAACCACTGCTTCTTCATCCTCGGGCCGAGCCCTGCTCCACCCCTTTACACCTGCTCTCAGGCCCCACAAAACCATCTCCCAGCTGCGTCGACACCTCAGGATCCCCGCTCGTCCAATACCTTCTTCATTTTCGTGCCAGAAGACCACGCGACCAGTCGACACACATCGTCTCCGCCTCTCGACGCCATATTTTGCGTCGTCTCAGCCGCTCGTCTCCCTATTCAGCATCGTCTCCACCTCTCGACGCTAATCGACGCTTCTTCCCCCGCTTCTTCCCACATCCCAGCCGCATACGACCAACAGTTGCTCTTTTGTCCTCCATCACGATGCCCTCTCCCATCGACCAGATAGTCCTCACGCAGGATCTCTTCGAGCCCAGCCCCGCACAGCAACACCTTCCTTGAGCCCTGCTATCCTCGAGCCGCAACTTTCTCAAGCTCCATCCCCGTTTTCTCGAGCCCTATGCTAGAAAATCCCAGCACACCCTCTTCGGAGTTGCTCTCTTGCGGCCTTGTATTTATATAATCCATCATTCGTTGTGGACCCCTCATCAAGTTTTATTTTATTCTCTTTTTAAGCTGCTGCCAGCCACTTTCATTCTTACCGCACAGCTTTGCTTCTCTCTAGCGCCACTATTTTGTACTTCTCTTATTCTAGTGCCTCCAAGACAAGGGAGAATGAAGGCTTGAAGCATATATATTTGTCACCATTGGGCAACAATGCGGCCCTCGTGGCAACTCCCAAACAGCCTCTTTAGAGGAATTCAATCACTCTGTTGAAACTGGTACCCGGTCCCAAAGAGTGTTCAGACCCAAAGGGGATAGCCTACACCAACTTATCCTGAGCTGAACTCCTGGCAAAAGACTTTGAACTAAGGAACAGACCCTGAGCAGCAACGCGGAGATCCCGCCACACACCCGCCGCCACACACGCGGAAGATCTGATAGAGCTTCCCCTCACAAGCTAACGCTGAGCTGGGTACCTTGGAGGGCTCTAGAAACTAACCAAAGCAAATCAGAGAAGGAAGAAAGCCAAAGACTAATCCCCTCCCAAGGTGCCCTTAAGGGTCTATTTATAGTTTTTCTGACTTGGTCTGCTAATAGTACAATCCCGCCCTTTGGAAATATTAAGCGCAGCCCAGATGGGTCTGCCAACAGCCAAACTCCGTTGTTTGGAGAGATTATTAGCAGACCAGTGAGGGCATTCTGGTAAAAACATTGTTAAGCGAGCGGCATGCAATGCTTCCACTCGCCTGGACCGGCGAGTGCCCTTGATGGGGAAGGCACTCGCTGTCGACTAGAGGGCATGGGTGAGTACGAGCATGGTAGTCAAACTCGCCTCTCCCTTGGTCAGATCCTGGGGCAAATGCGGACCCATGTGCCCCACTCGCCTCTCACGCCCTTGGTTGCACGGCCTACGCGAGTCGGCGCGAGATCCTGCTCCACTCGCCCATGCGACTTGCCTGACTCTCAAAAACTACTTCCACAACCTCGAACCTGCTCTGAGTGACCCACTCGGTGAATACGGGGTTGTACACAATCTCGGCTCTTTGCGAGATTGTCTTAAGCTCAGAAAGAAAAGTCCAACCTCGGGTATTTAGCGAGTGGTGGTTGCCTCCGAGGTAATCTTTTGGTGCGTCCCCACTGGAGTTATAAATACCACCCCACCCCACCCCACCCCACCCCCCCCGGAGGGCGTCGGGAGAGCACCTTACCAACATGTTCTCTCTCTTGTCTCTTCTGACCCTGAATCCAGATGTCTCTCCCGCAGGAGGTTCGCGATCGCGTGGCAGCCGTGCGGGAACAGAATAAGTCTGAGATTATCAAGCTCATGAATTGGCTCGCGCGCACGTCGATGCCCTCACCCCTTAAACGAATGAAGATCAAGAAGACCGAAACCGTCAAGGCGTCGGGCGAGTTCATCCCTCCAAACCAGACACCCCCAACCCATGAACCTGGGCTCACCCTTCCCGACGGTGCTCAGGTTACCGGGACTTTGTCTCGCTTACTACTTGTCAGAGCACTTGTCCTTGACCATTTTGATCATACACAGGGAAAGCATACCGACGAAATGGTTACAGACGCGACCTAGATGGATATTGGCTCGCCCCCTCACGACGATGCAACCTCGCGGGGGGGCAGCAAGCTCTCCTTCAAGGGGACGCGAGCACATGCGCCACCCCTTTGAACTCCCTAGGTAGCGTCCGGTATGCTACCAGCTGCTCGCTCTCTGGAGCTTCTACTATGATTTTCGTCTCGGCTTGACCCATCTTGATGTACGCAGCTATTCCTTTTGGGACTACCGGCCTAGATACTCTGCTGCCTCGATCGTCGGCACGCGAGCCATCACGCGAACTCAACCCGAACCCGGCACTCGCGGGGACTGGCGTTGTTCGCATTCCCACCCCTTCTTACGCTCTGGTATATGGTAAGGAGCCTTCCCGCCCTTGCCGCGAGAAGGCGCTTACGCTACCTCTAGGCTCACCTTTTCAGGAAAGGCCAAGTCCGTCTCGGCAACCCTCCGACTCTGATTCGTCAGAGCACTCGACACTTTTACTTTCTACTTTTCTTTACTTTTTCTTGCATTACCTTCTTACTTGAATTTTATCGACTTCCAATGCCCCAGACACTCGGGTGATCCCAACAGCTGATGAACCATCTGACACGGGAGCCTACTCGCCTCCCCCTTCCCCTGACTCGATTGAGGACTTCTTAGGCGACCCGAACGGACCTTGTTGAAATGAAGAGACGAATGGTCGGCGTCCTCCGTAAATATGGGCTCATGTTTCGCGACATGTAAAAGGAAAGGATGATTAACGAGCAGTGAGTGTCCTCACTCCAGCGCGAGTGCATGCGGCTTGCCGATAAGGTGAGGCAAGGAGGGGGTAACGAACCGACTTCCCCGGGTGTGCTAATTAAGCGGATCGAGGAGCACTTACGCCATGTGCACCTCGATCTTGGAGCCGTTCGAGAGTACAACGATCCCCGCCGACCGCCTAGGGCGGAGTCGTGAGGTGGGGGAGATGGAAGTGGCAAAGTTCTGAGCCGCTCGGCACTCGCTGCCTCACTATCCCCTCTCTCTTCTGTGCCGCCCTTTCGACATTGTTATTCTGTATTACGATTCTCCATGGACTCGAATAAGCATCGCTTAATGACTCGCCTCTGGCGATTGCACTGCAACAAACCTTTTGCTTGTTATTTTCACTGAATTAATTGTTGGGTACGTGTGTTATACGCGCATGCATGAGAGGCATCTGGCCCTCCCCTTATTTTTTTTGTAAATGAGATGTCGGACAGGTTAGTGAGTGAGTGAGGGGAGGTTGCGAGAGGTCAGCCTGGATGGCGTAGGCGAGATGGCTATCTGCACATCCCCCGTTTACGCTTCCCGTTGCTCCACCTCTTTTTCTATAAATACCCCCCCCCCTTCTCATTTACTCTTCGACCAACCGCATTTATTACCTCGGCGATTCGATACTTAGCTCATCCTCGCATTCGCTGCCCTGCTCTCGCACTCCCCGGCTCGTTGATCCCTTCCTCGACGACGAAAAAGCCGATGTTGTCGACTCGCCAGAAGATTAGACTTAGGATTTTTCTTTCTATCTTTAATATCATTTTGTAATCCATTATTTTCTTTGATGCCGACTCGACCCCGAGGCGAGGCTTCCTCTTTGTAAACATTTCATACTTTAATATTTTAATGAGTCCATGTGTTGTGTCATCTTCACTGTTGGTCGTTTATACAGATCTGCGCCTTTTTTGCTCTGTGATCTGTGTTTTCGCGCATTAGGGTTAGGTCGGTCCCAACAACGCGCGGTCTTGACCACTCGGACCTTGATTATTGTGCATATTTCATGATGTTTGGTGGATATGCGAGTGTCCAGTTATCGCGGGTGGAGAGAGGTAGATCACTCGCTTCTCACTTAATCACTTCTCCTCGGAGCTCTCTCTTACGGAACGGCTAGGCAGCGAGTGGATTGCTTATCTAATCTCGTTTATACACATGCTTAATACACGCGAATAGAACTACTAGGGCCCGACTCGCTCCCCCCCCCCCCTTCCTTATCCTCCCTTCAGGCGATGGTTATCCTAGGGGATTGAGGAGGGAACTCGACCGGCGAGTGGAAGTGCTTAGTCCCACTCGCTTTTATTTCTTTCTTTTCCAAACTATACTCACAAGACACTAAGTGACTTCCCGACCTGTCAGCTAGTGAGACTCTGGTCAGCGGGATCTGCTCGGGGCCAAATTTTCTTTCCGCCACCGAGTAACTTTCAGACCTGTCATCTAGTGAGAGCTCAGTCAGCGGAAACTACTCGGGGTCAAATTTTCTTTCTGTCACTGAGGGACTTCCATACTTGCCAGCTAGTGAGAGTCTGGTCAACGGGATATACTCGGGGCCAAATTTTCTTTTTGCCACCTAGTGACTTCCAAACCTGTCAGCTAGTGAGAGCCTGCTCAGCGGAATCAGCTCGGGGCCAAATTTTCTCTCCACTACCGAGTGACTTCCATACCTGCTAGTTAATGAGAGCATGGTCAGCGAGATCTGTTTGGGGCTAAATTTTCTTTTCTCCTCTGAGTGACTTCCATACATGCTAGTTAGTGAGAGCCTAGTCAGCGGGATCTCCTCAGAGCCAAATTTTCTTTCCACCACCGATTGACTTTCAGACCTGCCAGCTAGTGAGAGTGTGGTCAGTGGGATTTGCTCTGGGTCAAAATTTCTTTCCACCATCGAGTGACTTCCAGACATGTCAGCTAATGAGAGTCTGGTCAGCAGGATCTGCTTGGGGCCAAATTTTCTTCCCGCCTACGAGTGACTTCTAGACCTGACAGCTAGTGAGAGTCTGGTCAACGTGATCTGCTCGGAGAAATATTTTATTTTCACCACCGAGTGACTTCCAGACCTGTCAGCTAATGACAGTCTGGTCCGCGGGATCAGCTCGGGGCCAAATTTTTCAAATCGCATATATTATACAACGGTAATAAAAAAATACTTGGGATAAGAGACAATAACAGGAAAAGACATTTTTCTTTCATTTATAAAAGTTCATGGATAAAAGCGTTTCAAATCATCATCTCTCCAAGTGTGACCTATGGACACCCCTTCCACATTCTGGAGGTGGTACACTCCCGAATTCAGTGCCTCTTCAACTATATAGGGTCCTCCCAGTTAAGATTGAGCTTCCCCACAGCCGCCGACCTCAGCTCCACATCTAGTTTCTTTAGGACAAGACCTTCCACGAACTGCTTGACTCTGATATGTTTGTCGAATTACTTGTCTATCCGCCGCTTGACTTCCTTCTGCCTAACGGAGGCCAAGTCGCAGAGCTCCTTTACTAGGTCCAATGAGAGTAGTTGCTCACCTCCATTCTCTACTCTTCATTCTTCATCTCCTCTGGCGGCTACCACCCGTGGTGACTTGACCTCGAACTCCACTGGAAGTACGACCTCACAACCGTGGGAAAGCTTAAAGGGGGTCTCCATTGTGGTTGTGTTAGGGGTAGTCCTCAGGTCCCACAGGACCGAGGGAAGCTGTTGTACCCAGTTCCCCTTCAGATTCTCTGCCTTCTTCTTTAATAAGTTCATGATGATCTTATTCGCCACCTCCACCTATTTGTTGCACTTGGGGTGGTGGACAGACGCAAACCTGAGGTCTATCCCCAGCTGGCTGCAGAAGCTGACAAACACCTTGTTGGCAAACTACGGTCCGTTGTTTGTGACGATGGCTGGAGGAAGTCTGTGTCGGTAGATGATCTCTCCTCACACGAAGTTGCGCATCACTTGGGAGATTACCTTGGCCAGCGCATTGACCTCTAACCACTTCGAGAAGTAGTCGATCATGACCATGACTGAGGAAAGGTCCTAGCAAAGGTCCTACCAAGTCCATCCCCCAAATTGCGAAGGGTCGAGATGTTCTGATGCTCCTAAGTCTTTGAGCTGGTAAGAATTGGAGTGGAGCAAACAACTGACACTTTTGACATCTCCTAGCAAACTTCGTCGCATCCTTGCTCGGGGTCGGCCAAAAATACCCCTGCCTCATCACCCTTGACTCCAAAGTCATGCTTCCCGAGTGACTGTCGCACTCGCCAGAGTGGACTTTCTCCAAGATCTTCGGGACCTCTTCTTCGGCCACACACCGTGCCAAGAACCCTGAAATGGTCTTCCGGTATAAGCCTCATTCGTGCAGCAGGTAGTACTCCAACTTGTGCCTAAAGCGCTTCTTGTCCGGGATCTTCTACGGAAACTTGCATGCGGTTAAGAAAGTTACAAAGGGGTCCATCCACGACGGGCGCTGATCTACCTTCATCATCTCTCCTTCGATGGATGGGCGGAACAAATCCATCAAGGCCCCTCCAGCACGGGGTCCAAACATGGTCAACCGATCAGCTGAGGTGCTTTCTTCCCGCGGCACGTGCCGAATAGAAAAGGTTTGGAACCACCCGATGAGTCCCCTCATCTTGGCCAAATATTTTATAAATGTTGGTTCCCTCGTCTCAAATCCACCCCTGACTTGCGACGCCGCCACCATTGAGTCCGTGAGAACCTTCACGTCGTGCACCCCCAGCTCCTTGGCCAGACGCAATCCCGCCATCATTACCTCATACTCCGTATGATTATTAGTGATGTAAAGTGTATCACTACGGTTTGGTGCATCTTTGTTCCTTGGGGCTTTCCATCACCGCCCCCTCCTAGGGAATGCCTTCCCGAAGCTCCATCTACCAGCAACTTCGAGGAGAACTGTTGAACAGGTCCTTCTTCCGTCTCGACCACATAATCGGCTAAAAAATCTATCACTGTCTGGGCCTTTATCGATAGCTGGGGGATGAAAGAGATATCAAACTCACTTAACTCCACTGACCACTTGGCCAGTCTTCTTGAATATTCTACACCTTCGAAGATCTTACGAAAAGGGTAATCGGTCACCACGTTGATCGAATGCACTTGAAAGTATGGTCTGAGCTTCTTGGTTGAGATGACCAAAGAAAATGTCAACTTCTCCAAAATCGTATATCAAAGCTCTGCCTTCTTTAAGACTCTGCTCACGTAGTACTTCTTCTTACCCTCCTCTCGAACCAAGACAGAGCTTACGGCCTCCGCTCCGACTCCGAGGTACAAAGTTAGATCCTCCCCCACCCTGGGTCCTTGTAGAAGTGGAGCCTTGATGAGTTGATTCTTCAAGGCTTGGAAAGCCTCATCGCACTCTTTTGTCCATTCGAATTTTTGTTTGTCTCGCAGCACTTTGAAAAAAGGTGAGCACTTATCTCCTGCCCGAGAGAGGAACCTGCTCAACCCTGCGAGCTTTCCTGTCAAGCGTTGAACTTCCTTGGTGTTTCGCAGTGACTCCAGCTCCATTATGGCATTTACCTTATCAGGAATGGGCTCCACCCCCGCCGGGGTAAGAAGATGACCCAGGAACTTCCCATTGTTAGCCCCAAAGACCCACTTCAAGGGGCTGATGCGACCCTCCTTCTGAATATTGCTTGGAGGCTCCCCTTGCGGGTGGCCTCAATCCCTATCCCACCATGGATCACCTGATCCCTCCTCTGGCACATATGTCAATCTGGTCCTCGCATTTATCCTCTTTCCCTTCTACAGGCAGGACTTCCTCGATCCGCACTGGCGGCTGCTGTGATGTCGGATCTCTCGCTCTTCTCATTTTCAGAAACTATGGGCAGCTGGACGTTGTGTGGCCTTCCTCCTGGTGGAAGTCACGATAAGGCAACGCCACCCTGCCCCCTTTCACTTCCCCATCTTCCATTCTCCCTTCTTCTTCCCCTTCCTCGGGCAATCGTCATCGCTTACTGCTGCGGCGGAAGGGGCGGCCTTTGGCCCTGTCTCCACCCCGGAGGGTTGAGTCGCCCCTGGCCCCCGCGGTAATTTTGTCCACCATGAAATCCTCTCGCTGGCCCCTGAACGGGTCCCTCTTGGGGTCTCCAGGATAGCTGATTGTTTGGCTCTTGCTCCCCCCAACCTTGTTGCCCCTGGAACCCCTGATCTCTGAGCTCTTCTCTCCTCCTTACTTTCTACTGTCTGCTCCCTCCCTGCTCCTTCACCCCATCCTCCGTCAACCTCGCCAACTTTTTGGTAAACGCCAGATTCGTCGATTTTCCCTCTATTTCCTTTGTCGCCCTCTCCAATTCCTCGAAGGATAGAGGAGCCTCCCTCTTCAGCTCCATACTAAAGAATCTTTGTCATATTCCTAGCGTAAAGGCCAACATCAGGGTGTACCCTGGTACCTCTGGACCAAAAGGACCTCCTCCTGGAACCTGTCTATGTAACTCCCTAGCATCTCCTCCGAGCCCTGTTTTATTGCGAAAAGGAACTCCGCTCCCTTCTTCCTCTTCTTCTATGTTGAGAACCTCAACAGGAACCCTCGGCGCAGGTCCTCAAAGCAATAAATCGAACTCGTGGGGAGCTAGTGGAACCAGTCTCTAGCCTTCTCCTTTAGGGTGATGGCGAAGAGTCGGCACTTGAAAGCGTCTGACATCTGTCTAATGGAAACACCATCCTCAAACCATTAGACATGTTGCACTAGATCATCCTTGCATGTATAGTAGGACATCTCTGGCTCTCGAAACCTCTCTGAGACTGTGGTCGAGACGATCAACTCGCTGAAAGGGCTCCCTCCTCCCACAGGACGAGCCGACCCATCTCGCACGGCCAACTCGCTGATCCTGTCAGCACTCGCCGAACCGGGGAACAGCTCCCGACCAGCGAGGGCATTCTGGTAAAAACACTGTTAAGCGAGCGGCATGCGATGCTTCCACTCGCTTGGGCTGGCGAGTGTCCTTGATGGGGCTGGCATTCGTTGCCGACTAGAGGGCATGGGCGAGTACGAGCATGGTAGTCACACTCGCCTCTCCCTTGGTCTGATCCTGGGACTAGGGTGTGCATAAAAAACCAAAACCGACCGAACCAACATTTGGAGCGAACCGATCAGTCGGCTCGGTTTTGGTTTGGGGCGCTGAAAACCGACCATGATTCGGTTTGGTTTGGTTCGGTTCGATTCGGTTTCCCCCAAGGGAAAACCGGAGGAACTGAACCAACCTATGCGCCATTATTTTTTTATGGGTTTAGCGGGCGGTTTAAATTTTACTTTGCATTTGACATTTCCAATCAAACTCAACGCTGCATTCACGGTTTGCTCAAATCCTCTCTTAATTATTCAGATTTAATTTGTTATTATTAGTCAATTTTTTAATTTACTATTTTTGATTGTTTGATGTTTTCAGATTGTTCAACTTTATGTCTTGGTTATTTTTTTCAGACATGGTGTACTTAGGCATTAGTGAGATTATGAAAAAAGATAGGTCACAATGGCGACAAAGGATCCATATAGCCGAAGCCACTATAGTGGGATAAAGGCTTGAGTGTTGTTGTTGTTTGTATTTAGATATTATTTTTTAGATTTTTGTGAGCTTGGGTTGCTATCTTTTTTAAGTTATGGTTATAACTCGTATCAAAATGTGCACTAGTTCGCTAGCAGCCTTATGCTCAAGAAACTTCACAACAAATACTTTTGCTTGGCTATAGATGATTAAGAAAACGTAAAAAAAACAGAACCGCCGGGTAAAAATCGAACCGAACTGAACCGATTCGTTTCGGTTCGGTTTCAGTTTTGGGCGTGTTAAAACTGAGGCTATTTGGTTCGATTTCGGTTTTACCTAAAACCGAACCGAACTGAACAGCTTGCAGGCCTACTTGGGGCAAATGCAGACCCACGTGCCCCACTCGCCTCCCACGCCCTTTCCTGCATGGCCAACGCGAATCGGAGAGAGATCCTGCTCCACTCGTCCATGCAACTCGCCTGGCTCTCAAAAACTACTTCCCCAACCTCGAACCTTCTCTGAGGGACCCACTCGGTGAATACGGGGTTGTACACACTCGATCCTTTTTGTAGAAATCAATGGATCAACCTTATAGATACTTTTCATTAATCAAATACAAGTGAGAATACAAATATATATGGAGAAGAGAAGAAGAAAGAATCCTATACAATAGATGTGGGGCTAAAGGAGGAAATGGGCCTATAAATGGGCTTTTACATCATTTATCTCTTATGTCTTCTAACACTCCCCCGCAAGCTGGAGCGTACAAGTCGTAGGCACCAAGCTTGGACAAGAACTGATAATACAATTTTTGAGGTAAAACCTTGGTAAGGATGTCAACAACTTGCCCAAACGCAGGAACATGATCAACCTTTAGCACCTTTGATTGAACCTTTTCCCGAACAAAGTGACAATCAACCTCAATATGTTTAGTCCGCTCATGGAACACAGGATTCTTCGCAATATGTATTGCAGCTTGACTGTCACAAAGCAATGTCGATGGTGAGGACAATTTAACTCCCAAATCCATTACAAGACTTTCTATCCAGGTTAGTTAAGATGTAATGGCAGCCATCGCACGGTACTCAGCTTCAGCCAGACGAGCGAGCAACCACCGTCTGATTCTTACTCTGCCATGTGATAAGATTTCCTCCAAAGTGCAAAAACTAGTAGTTGAACGTTGATCATACAACGAGCACGCATAGTCCGCATCAGAGTATGCAATAAGAGAAAGGGAGGAAGATGGTTTATACACAAGTCCTTGCCCGGGAGCAGTCTTCAGATATCTGAGAATTCGTTCCACTGCCTGAAGGTGGGAAACCCGTGGGGTATGCATGAACCGACTAACCACTCCAACCGCAAATGATATATCTGGTCTCGTAACAATTAGGTATATCAGTTTTCCCACAAGACGACTATAGTATTCTGGATTTGGAAGTAGAGAGTCGGCCTCAGATCCCTGATCACACAACTTATGGTTGACTTCCATCGGGGATTTCGCTGGTTTGCAACCTGAGAGACCAACATCTTGCAGAATGTCAATGCAATACTTACGCTGGGATAAGACAAGGCCATCAGGTCGTCGTGTTACCTCTAGTCCAAGAAACTATCGAAGATTTCCCAGATATCTGATTTGAAAGATAGAGTTTAAATGTTGTTTAACCTGTTGTATCCTCGCGGAGTCATCACTAGTGATCAGAATATCGTCCACATAGACAAGAAGTATTGTAGTCCCCGTTGATTGGTGACGAGTGAAAAGAGAGGAATCTGCCGAACTTTGCTTGAAGCCAACCTCACAAACAGTCTTGCTGAATTTTCCAAACCATGCCCGTGGAGACTGTTTGAGACCATAAATGGATTTATAAAGTAAACAAACACGGGACTCCCTCGTGGTCTCAAACATGGGCGATTGTTGCATATAGACAGTTTCAAGAAGATCGTCATTCAAAAAGGCATTCTTGACATCCAGCTGGTGGAGAGGCCAGTGGCGATGAACAGCTAAAGAGAGCAAGACCTGAACCGTATTTAATTTCGCAACGGGGGAAAACGTTTCCTCATAATCAAGCCTGTACTGTTAAGTAAAACCCCGTTCCACAAGCCGAGCCTTTAAGCGATCAATTGTCCCATCTGCGGCATGTTTGACTGTAAAGATCCACTTGCAGCTAACACAACTGTGGCCAGGAGGAGGAGACACAAGATCCCAAGTATGGTTACCCCACAGAGCAGTCATTTCTTCATCCATGGCGGCACGCCACACCGGATGCTGGAGAGCTTCCTGCACAGAGTTAGGTATAGAGATAGAGGAGAGAGAGAGAGAGCAAAGGTGAAGAAGAGGTGGAGAGAGCCGATGTAGTGAGACATAATTGGCCAAGGGATGGGCCGTCGAGGAGGAGGTCGGATCAACAGGCCGCGAGATCACATCGGGTTGAGGGAAGCCGTTGCGGGGCAGCTGGACTAGGAGGATGACGAGTGTAAACTTCAATTATAGGAGGTTTGGAGTGGACGGGTTTGGAGGGTACTGGTGGGGTAGGACTCGGAAGTAGAAGAGTGGGTAGAAGTGGTGGAAGCGAAGACGTGATGGGAATAATGGGTCGAGGTAGAGGAGGAAGAAGGGGATCAGAAGGACCGTCATGATATGGTTGGTCTTCATGAAATGAGACATTAGCAGACACAACCACCTTTCCAGTGATAGGATTAAAGCAGACATACCCTTCTAAGTGCGGGAGTACCCAACAAACATGGCTTTGGTAGCACGATGGGCTAGCTTGTCATTGGAAGGACCAAGGTGGTGGACATAACAGGTACACCCAAAAACACGAGATGTGAGAGAGAAGAGATTCGTGGATGGGTAAAAGAGAGTAATGGGTGCGACAAAGTTGAGGACAGGCGAAGGTATGTGGTTGATGAGATGGCAAGCATTAGAGACTGCAAAGTTCCAATATATGGGAGGAACCTGCATTTGTATCATAAGAGATCTAGCTACATCAAGAAGGTGGCGATTCTTCCGTTCCGCGATGCCATTTTGTTGAGGAGTGTAGACACGTGAAGTTTGGTGTATAATACCGAACTCAGCGCATATATTGGAGGTGCGACCAGTATATTCGCGAGCATTGTCTGTACGAAGAGTTTTGACACAGGTAGAGAACTGCGTGCGAGTTTTCGAAATAAATGTACAGAAAGTGGTGGGAAGCTCGGTGCGATCACGAAGTAAATACAACCAGGTGACCCGTGAGTAATCATCGATAAAGATAACAAAATATCGATACCCAAAAGTACTAGAAACCTTATAAGGCCCCCAGATATCAGAGTGAACTAAGGAGAAAGGAGCATCGCTCTGGGTACAGGAAGGAGAAAAGGAGACGCGGTGTTGTTTGCCGAAAACACATGATTCACAGAAGAACTCATGAAGGGAGACAGAAGGAAGAGCTTTCCTGAGGATTGGAAGAGGAGCATGCTCAAGACGACGATACAAATCAGTGGTGAAGACAGTAGTGAGAGCAGAGAGAGGAACATCAAGAAGATATAGCCCGTTAGACAGTCTCCCTCTACCAAATAGGTTCTGCGTTAGTCAATCCTGCAACACAAACGAAGAGCGTGAGAAAGTAACACAACAATCAAGTTCTTGCGTAAGACGGCTAACATAAAGGAAATTAAAAGGAGAACCCGGAACATGAAAAACCGAGGATAAGGAGAGAGGAGTAAGAGGCAGATGAGCAGCGCCAGAAACCGGGATCCAGTCACCATTGGCCACAGTGATGTGTTGGGGGTAAGCAATATCTAAGTATTTGGGCGGCTGCTGCGGAGAGAGATGGTTTGTAGCACCCGAGTCCATAATCCAGTGAGAGCTGTGTGAGAGGCATGATATACCTTCCTATAAGATCGAGGCCACGGAGCCAGAGGAGCGACGAACTGCCTCTTGAAGCTGATGGAGTAGAGCACGCAACTCAGCAATCTCATCAGCAGTGGTGGAGGCAGAAACCATAATCTTGATCAGTGACTAGCCACAGAAACCAGCGGTCAAAACCAGCGGACAGAACCAGCGGTTACTACAGATACAGCGGACAGAACCAGCGGACAGAACTAGCGGATAACAACGGCGAGAACAAACCGCAGCGGCGAGAACAAGCCGCAACCAGAAGAACGCGAGGCGAAGCAGGGAGGCCGCCCGGTCGCGGTGTCAACACACCAGCGGTTTAGAGCCCGCGACCAAGAGGCGGAGCCCTCAGCGGGAAAGGAGGAAGCGGACAGTGCAGTTTGAGAAACAGACCGCACCCAAGCGGAGGCCGAGCGGTTAAGAGGAGCAGAGAGGCGAGCGAATAGACGAGGTCGCCGAGACGTGGCGAAGAAGAACTCGCAAACGGGATACCACTTGCACGACAAGCCCACGCGATTTCAAAAGTGGTCGCAGCGGGTAGTCCCAGCAACAAGAGAAGTCGGCGCAGACAGGAACAGAGTAGAGAAAGAGGTCGCAGCGGTTAAGAAGAGATCGCGTGGTAAGAAAGAGAAGGACACGAGACCGCGGCGAGGTGAGGCAGGTCGCAAATTTAGGCAGACCGCGGCGAATTGAGGAAGGTCGCGGCGATAAGAAGCAGGTCGCGGCGACAGGGAGAAGGTCGCAGCAGGGCACGAATTGAGGCAGTCCGCGGCGACGTGAGATAGGTTGCGACGACAAGGAGCGGCATCAAGGAGAAATTCGCGGCAGTGCGCGAATTGAGGCAGCCCGCAGCGGCTTGAGACAGGCCGCGGCGATTAAGAGAAGAACTCTTGGACCCCACGAGGCAGAGACAGAAGGCTATAAGAAGCCCGGGGTGGAGGGTGGAACCACAGAGAGAGGAGGAAGCGGGTTCCGAAAAGGCAGTCCGTAGGAGGGAAGGCAGGTCGCAGGGGAAGCAAGTCGCGAGCCGCATGGGGGGAAGAAGAGGTGGAAAGCACGAGAAAGAGCAAGAGAAGCGGATAGAAAAACTAACCGCGTGGGAAGCCACGGTTAGAAACAAGGGGAGGCCACAAGATAGCAGTTAAGCCAGAGAACAGGCCGCTCGGTTAATCAGGAGGACCTGGCAGACAGAAACGGACAGGCCGGACGGTATGCCTCTGATACCATGTAGAAATCAATGGGCCAACCTTATAGATACATCTTCATTAATCAAATACAAGTGAGAATACAAATATATAGGAGAAGAGAAGAAAGAATCCAATACAATAGATGTGGGACTAAAGAAGGAGGAAATGGGCCGATAAATGGGCCTTTTCATCATTTTTCCCTTATGTCTTCTAACACTTCTCGTGTCCTATTTCAAGGCACACTGTGGGTGACACACAAGATTTCATGGTTGCACTCTAGGGAATCATGACGTCCATCGAGACCCGCCTTCTGGAAGCAGAAACACGTCATCAGGATAACCTGGTCGCCATCACAATCAAGCTTAATGAGTTGACTGCCTCCTTTCCCGTTGTTACTACCCCACCTACGGATCATGCCAACAGCAGCCAGGCACCGCCGCCGCCGCCGGTACCGCTAATCTACCACAAGCCACCGGCCTACATATGTCGAGAAGTGGCTATGTCGTCGCGCTACACCAGGCTTGTACTTCCCCACCTACGACGACTAAACTGGTCATTTGGCATGGCTCACTAGGTGCGAGCAATTCTTCAGCCACCAACAAATTTGTCTGTTGATCGACTTCCTCTAGCCACTTTCCACCTACTCGACTCAGCTTTGATTTGGATCATTCGTCTCCTCACAGACCAACCTGGCCTGACATGGGCTGACTTCAAGCGGTATTGCAACCTGCGTTTCGGCCCTCCCATCTGCAGCAAGCCCCCCTGAGCTCTTACGACAATCCGTTAAACGGGCACAGTGGATGATTACTTGGAACAGTTTCAACTCCTTGTGGCACACATCACGCTTCCTCCAACGATGCAAGTCGTCATCTTCACAGCCGGATTTCACGATCGCATACAACTGGATGTCGAATTTGAGACCCCTCCAGACTTCGTTACTGCTATGAGTCTGGTCAGGCTATGCGAACGCCGCCTCCACTTGGCCCGGGAGGCCAACTTGCCCACCGACATCGACACTCAACAAGGACGTATCGTGGGTCCTCCCGCCCCACCGATCTGTCGTTTATCACGAACCAAGATATTGGACAGTCGCGCTCGGGGCTTATGCTTTAATTGCAATGAGCAGTACACTCACGGACATAGATGCAAAAAAAATTTCTACCTGCAAGTCGAGGACTCGAACGAGGAATACATCAGAAGGCGCTCACCTTAGCGTGACTCACTCGAGCTTGGGGACAAACTCGTTTTGGAAGGCAGGAGTGATGTTATGGGCAACGTCCCAATCAATTGTCGTATTTTATTTAATATTTCTATATTTATGCATTTTATCTTTTAGTGTTGGGTGATTTACAGTAAGGCTCATGTATCCTCTATTTAAGGGACCCAAGGGGGTCTTGTATGAGTATGAATGAAAAGTCTAGTTTTCTTGTCATCTTATTATGAGATATTGGTAGCGCTCTCCTCTAACGAGCAAGCCCCGCATATGCAGTCGAGGTTCCTGCTCCACGGTATCCTCCACCATCTCGCCATCTTCTCCGACTCCGGCCACTACTCCGGCGAGTTATCACTATCACGGAAGTAGACCCGCAACACATTCATTCAAATTACTTAAGAGAATACAATTTTTTACATGTCTTTTTCCATTTTGATTACAAATTTTTCAAGGGATAAATAGGCAGTTTTCTTTTTCATAGATTTTGCCTTGATATCTGCAGCCTTGGCTGAAGTAGCTTCATTTTTGGCCAAAGATTTGAAGATATTGGATTTGGAGGGATCTCTAAGACTGACTCTATCCAGGAGCTCTTTCCATTCATTTTCACCAGATAATTCCTCATCAGAATCTGACATCAGGGAAGGCTTGAGAAGTTGAGATTAGCTTTGAATTTGCTCCCACTTCTTTGGGGTAGAGAAGCAGTCTCATGAGTGGCAGAGAAGGGACAGCAGGAGCACAGAGTTAGAGTGGGAGCCTTGGATCTGGGACCCCTAGAGTAAAATTGAGGGTGGATGAAGTGACATCTTACCTCAGATATGCATCCTGATTGAAGGCTACAACAGCCTTGGAGGAAAAGATCCCAGCAGAGGGGCAGGGGGCTGCATGGACTAGTGGTTTCTTGACAACAACACTTGCTTCTTCTAGAGCATTTTCTTGCCTTCTTTTGTTTTCCTCAGAGATTTCTTGCAGCTCTTTCATCCATTGTTTCCTCATCCCTGGCCTTCCTTTGGGAATCTAGTCGCTTCATCTCAGCCACATGCATGTCATGCTCCCTGAACTTTTTATCATGTTTGTACTTTTTCTGCCGAGTTGTTTGACCAATACGATCTTTTGAGATCCCAGACTGCAGGAACCTTCAGCCTGGGAGGAGATAGAGGGGGGTGGGAGCTAGCAAGTCCTTTTTAGTCCCAAGGACAGAGGTAGGGAACATAAGAGGCAAAGGAGGCTCATCCCTGCGGATGATTGTTACTGTCTCCACAGAAGGGAAAACAGGCCCATCTTGAGTGGGGACCTGGGAAGAAGAGGATTGAGCAGAATCTTCTAGAGCAGCCTCAAATATAGGCTCAACAGGAACTGGCTCCTTGGGCTCCTCAAGGGAAGCAGGAGTTGATTCTTCAACGGCAATAAGGGCTGGCACTTCAACAGCAGCATGAGCCTCTAGCTCATCAGAGGCGGAAGCTAGAGATACAGAAGCCTCCCCCTTAATTCTTGACCTTTTGGTGTAGGTTATTAGAGTTGGGGGAGGTGGAGGTAGTGATTCCTCATACTCCATTGGAGAGGAAGCCTCGAGGAGGTCAGTTTGGGTAGCAGGGACTTCTTTTTCTGGAAGGAGCTCTGTGAGCACTCCTGCAACCACTAAATTAAGGGCATCCTCCATATGAGAGGAAAGAGAGCTGGCAAAAAGGAGGGAGAGCTTGCATAGGAAGGAGGGATGAAATGATGGGAGATGGAGGGGGAGATAGAGTCTTCTCAGGAAGTGGAGATGGAATTGGGGACTCTATGGGAGAGGGAAAAGATGGAGGAGGAGGAGAGTCCTGGATTGATTTATCCCCCTCAGTAGGAGCACACTCTTGTTGATTGGGGGAGTCTCCTATGTATCAACATCCATAGAGATGGAGGTGTCCTGGATAATAGGCTCAAAAGAGATGGATGTAACTAGGACAACAAGCTCCCCCCCCCTGGCAGAAAGAGTAGGATTCTTCTGCAAATCAAGCTTGATGACCTGATTGGAGGAGAGAATAGTAGCAACCTAGGCCTCTAAGTAGAAAATCCTAGCAATCATGAACTGCTGAAAGCAGTATCAAATGTGGTAGTGGTAGATGTAGTGATACAGCCGTCGCCGCACCCGAGGACGCGTGATCTCATCACGCGACAGCTTTTTTTATTTATTATTTTTTCTTGTCTTTTAAGTGTCATTTTTTTCTGTCTAATTTCTCGCATTGATGCTACTTTTAGTTCCGGCTCATCGGTTTGACCACCTGGTGGGACCCTGAATAAAGGGTACGGCAATTTAAGTAGTTAGGATGTAAATGGAAAGTTTTAAATAATTAAAGATGCATACGACTAAGGAAGAAATATCTCTAAATTAGGGGATTGATTTTATTTAGAGAAGATAATTAAGAAGTATTATTTTGAATACCAAGCTAAAAGGTCCCCCTTTTGGAAAATACATTGAAAATATTGGGACTAAAGCCTCCCTTAAAAAGATCCATGTTATAAAGAAAACAGCCCGTCAAAAACAGAGGAAACGAAATCGATTTTTGTTTCCTTCTGTTGGCCTCCAGACTCCAGCCGCTCCAATGTGATCAGCCCGTCCAGTCACGTCAAAATCCAGAACCAGCACCATCGTCACTTCTTCTCCCAGCAGACGGCGAGCTCCCAGGAGTCCGGAATGGTGCGTCGTCCAAGCAATCCCGATGACCAAACAGCACGCCACCGACGCCGCTCGAAACGACGAAGGCCGGCCTCCCTCTCTCGGGTCGTCGTCAACTCCGCGTCCTATTCTGGCGGTCCTGGCTTCCTCGGTTTAAGCTCCTATTGGATTTGTCGAGCGGCCTTTTGGTGTCGACATCTCAAATCATTGTCGACGTCGATGATCTACTACGGCGATTTTATCTTCCGCGGTCCGTCGCTACTTGGGCTCGGCAACTACGACCGTACACATTTTCCAGACCGACGAAGCAGAGCCTCACAGTCCAGCCCATGATTTAAGACTTCCATTCACAACATTCATAGTGGTTCTCTTGCAACCAAGTTGAAAGTGACCACCTCCTCGTCGTATTTTGCGTATGCTTGGGTAAACTCAGCCCTTTTCTCGCTCCCCTTTATTGGCCTAGTCGTATGCATTTTCAATTAATTAATTAGGGCTTGCATCAAACGTTCAAATTGTTTTAAATGTCAATATCCATAAATTATTATTTGTGTTTATGCTTGTTGAAGTTCCGGTCTCACCTAGATTCAACTCGGTAAAACGCACGGGAAATCATTCTCGAATAAAATAAACGGATTAAAAAAGTTCAGCAAATAAAGGTCATTTGCGTGCGAAAATTCGAAGTCGACCCGTTCGGCCTGCGTAAGTTGGAATCGAACACATAAAATTGCATATTTTCAAAACCCTAATTTTAGCCTACATTAACTTGGCATCAGAATGATTTGATTTGATCCTATCGCGAGTCAACGATCCAGATTTTAAATATAATAATAATCAAAAAGAATTTATAAATTTTCTTTTAGTTTATTTTCAAAAATTATATATTTTTAAAGTTACTTTTAATTTAAATCCTACAACAACAACACTCAAGCTTTTATCCCACTATAGTGGTGTCAGATATATGGATCCTTTGTTGTGATTGTGTCCTATCTTTAGTCATAATCTCACAAATGCCTAAGTATGTCATGTCTTTCCTTATAGTTTTATTCCAAGTCTTTACTAGCCCACCCCTCCCTCATTTAACATGCCTCGTGACTAGACTCTCACAACGCCTAACAGGTGCCTCTAATGGTCTCTTTTGTACATGTCCAAACCATCTTAGTCGAGCTTCTCGCATCTTCTCAGCAATTGGTGATACTTATGTCTAATCTCAAATACATCCATTCCTAAGTTTATCCAGTCTCGTGTATCACACATCCACCTAAGCATTTTCATTTCCACAACTCACATTTTTGCTCATGTACACAATTCACTGCTCAACACTCATAATCATAGAGAATCGTTGGTCTAATTACAGTACCGAAAAATTTTCAACTTAGGTTTTAATGGTACTTTAAAAAAAAACAACAACATCAAATATCTAAGGGGCCGGAGAAGATGAGCCCTGATGACGCAGCTGCGCGGGCTCTCCAGAAGAAGCTTCAACCAACTTGCTTGGATTCTATGTGACATCTTTATTAATACCTCCATCTTTTTGAAGGAGAGCAGCGGCATTGATCCGCAGCGGCAGAGAGGAAGGAGCGCCTGGCATTTAAAAAGCACTTGCACTGCAGGAGGTCGGTAAAAATCTTGATCGGCAGAGCCCAGGCTGGAGAAGGGGTAGCCGGAGAAGAAGAAATCGGAACGAAATCGGGGATCCGTCGGGGCCATTGATGTCTTGCACTGCTAAACTTAAGCTTCACGGGAATACTCTGGTTTTGCCTTACTCAATCTAAAACCCTTCTTTTCTAAAGGAAGACTGTCTCGCTAAGATTCAAATTCTGCACGGGATTACACCCCCACGCATCTCATCAACCAAAAGAGAGAGGCTATATCATCGATGTCGCAAACAGTCGACGGCGATGTCGAAACACCAAGGTATTGCTTGTTAGATATGTCTGGTGAGCGACGGCATCTAAGATAAGGCTGGGAACCTTGAAGTAAGTCAACAGTGATAGGGAAGAGAGGCCCGCTCCCGTCATGTGTTAATCAAGGGGCTCTAGATGTCGGGAGCAGGGGGCAAATCACCCTTGTCGAGCCCTACAGAGCGGATTTGTATACACGGGTATCTTTGGGCGGGATTATGTCAATGTATGATACATTTACACCAGGAAAAAAAAATTCTTTTCTAAGACACTCCATAAGATCTCTGTTGGAATTTTATCATAAGCTTTCTCAAGATCGATAAACAGCAAAAGCAAATCTTGTTTTCTTTCTCAATAGTCGTCAATGAGTCTCCTCAAGAGATTTATAGTTTTCAGGGTCGGCTAAACATAATAACACTAAAATATTAATATCCTGACATGAATACAAATTGATTCTCCGAGATTATAGTATCTCGTCTTACTCTTCTTTCTATTACTCGTTTTCATAGTTTCATGGTATGACTCATTAATTTAATTCCTCTATAATTAACACAATTTTGTATATCTCTTTTAATCTTTACAGAAAGGTACCAAGATATTTTCTCTCCATTGATCTATCATCCTTTTTGACTTCAGTATCTTATTAAAAAAAACATGTAAATCACAAAAATCATTCATTCCCTAGACATTTCCATATTTTGATTGGTATATCGTTTGGCCCAACCGCTTTTCCATTTTTCAACTTCTTTAGAGCATCATTTACCTCCAAAACTTGAATTTTAGAATAAAATGTTATGTACTTATACTTCTCTGATTTACTTAACTCTTTCAAGTTAAATTCATTGTCTTTTATTTCATTATAGAGTTAATAAAAATATCTTTCTATCCCTCTTTAATATCTGCATCATCCGTCAAAACTGTATCTGTTTCATCCTTTATGCATTTTATATTTTTACTTGGCTTAAATCTCATCTTCATTTCTCTAGCTCGAATAATTTTAAATATGTCACACTCTCCACCTTTCGTATCGAGTCGCTTATAAAATTCATATTAGCTTGAATCATAAAATTAAAAAATAATAATAAATCTTTTTTACACACTTGGGTACTATCTTATTTTAAATAAACTTTTTTTAAAATGTTATTTCTAGATTTTAAATATGAGACCTTCCTTTCATTAAAAAAAATCCCTTTTTATAAAAAAAAATTCTTTTTTAAAAAAAATCCCTATTTTAAAAAAATGGAGTCGCATAAAACGAATAGAAACCAGCGTTGGTGACTTAGTCAATCGAATGAGTGGTCTGATGAAAGCGGTTGATGCACTCACCACTAATATAAAAGATAACAATTAACAACCAAGTCATGAACGGGTTAAGGACATCCGTAAATAATTTAGAAGCTGCTCATCACTTAGTTCTAAACCCAGTGCTACACAAAACCACTTAGACTAGTGTAATAGGATGGACCGCTTCCCTACTTGGAAGTAAATGCCCAAAGCTAGGCAAGCTGAGTATGTCATGCTTAGACTAAAAGGGTCCGTCCTAGTTTGGCAGGGGCAACTAGAGCGTTAGATATTTAATTTAGGCATGCCCCCATCACCACATGAGCAGAATTTAAAATACAACTTCGGAAATTGTACATTCCTCCCGATTATTTGCAGACCCTCTATCGTAGGTTCCACAACCTACGGGCTACGACAAGACAAATTATATGTAGATGAGCATACGAACGAGTTCATAGTACTGCAGTATCGCCTCGACCTTCGAGAGAATGATGAAATGATCGTATCCTGTTACTTGAATGGATTACGCTATTCTATTAGAGACCAGCTAGAGCTTTTTGATTATAAGAACTTAGGAGAGATTTCGAGCCGCGCACAAAGAGTAAATTCCTTACAGAAGCGTACATTCGGAGTCAGATCTACTGATATATCCACTTCGAGCGTCACAACAACCACCAGAGCTAGGATCTCAAATTCCCCTACCCCTCCCATCACGGTCGAAACAACGACCCCATCAATTATTCCCTCCAGAGAAAGGAGATTATTGGGGCTAAGCACAAAACTGGAGTATTCTGATGCTTCAAGTGTATGGAACTGGGACACAAATCCTCTGAGTATCTGCAACGCCACTTCGTTACCATTATTGATTCTACTGATGGACAAGAACAAGAGTATGTAGTTTAAATTAGTGACTCCAAGACTGAGCCTGACCCTGAGCCCAAGTATGAGGATGTCATAGAAGTCGAAGGAAAACATGTTGAGCACTTAGTCTGTGTAATACATCATAGTGTGATTACCTATAGCGAGTCTACTGAAGATGACCATAGGAGACACGAAATTTTTCGCACCACTGCACGTATTCAGGGACAATTTTGTTTCATTATCATAGATAGTGGCGATATGGAGAACTTCATTTCTAATGTATGGACGACAAATTAGGGCTTGAGACGCACCCATTAGAACAACATTATAACTTATCCAGAGTCGATAGTTATTTGTTATTATGCCCATTACCCATTATTACCTAGCAAGGATTTCTATAAGGAGCACATATTCGGATATAGCGTTGTCATGCCGCCGTCATGGAGGTCGGCCATATCCTATTAGGGATATCTTGGCAATATGACAGACATATCATGCACGACAGTACGAGAAACTTTCATTCTTTCGAGCACAATGGGCGTAAGATTGTTCTTCTTCCCCGGAAGAACTACCTTATTTCAAGGGCCCACGAGAGAACTTCTACGTCCTCTAGTTCACTTTTTGTTGACTCCACCACATTAATTCTTACTGCAGGTCTGCACTCCCTCCTGAAGCCTTACCTCGTGAAGAAAACCATGATACAGTTATGTCACTCCACATGACCTAGGCTCAGTCCCACATTTATTAATTTCATAAGTACCACATGGTATTTTTCAGTTTTCTCATATCATATCAGATGACCACTTACTCAACACACCTCACTATATCGATTTCATATTTGAAGAGCGTTCTTTTATTGCACTATATTATCATTTTGGTATGGGCAAACATATTAAGTTATATTCATATATTAGATATTTTATGTCGTACTTCTGGAACCGACTAAGGGGAGAAATGGGAAGCAAACTCGAGTTTAGTAGCGATTATCACGCTCTGATTGTTAGACAAACCAAAATCGTTAATAGGAGTTTGGAGAACTTTCTTAGTTGTTTAATTGGGGAGAATCCAACGCAATGGGATCTCGTACTTTCGTACTTTCACAATCAAATTCACATTTAATAATTCTAATGCTCACTCCTATAATAAATCTCCTTACGAGATTCTATATGGGTTCTTTATACCTCACTTATTTGATTGCCACCCTTTCTCCTCTCGTTAACGAATTTCATTCAATGAGCAAGCTCATATTAGTTATTTGAAAGGATTGCATAAGATTAAAGTTAATAATTTGCAAGCAAACTTTGAAAATTATAAATTCATGGTCGATTGTTATTACCGTAAGTTATACTTTTCAAACGAGGTTTGAGTGTTTGCTTATTACAGGAAGCAGAGATTTATTCTGGAGAAATATCACGAACTACTGCAAAGAATGCTTGGTCCACTTCAAATTCGAAAACACGTTGAACCACCTGTTGAGGCCCCAGACATACCACCCGACTCAGCACCATTGACGACATCAAACCTCTTTGTTGCCGGTTCTTTTGAGTTCTCGCCGGGGTCGAGCTCTGTCAACCCCGGAGTAATTGATCCAGCCGTCGTCGCATCCGAGGATGCGTGATCTCATAAGGCGACATTTATTTTAGGTTTGTTATTTTATCTACTGTCTTTTATCATTTATTTTTTTGTTTAATTTCCCGCATTGATGTTATTTTTAATTTCGTCCCATCGGTTTGACCGTCCGGTGGGACTCTAAATAAACGGTACGGAAATTTAAGTAGCTAGGACGTAAATGGCAAGTTTAAATAATTAAAATTGCATACGAATAAGGAGGAAATATCTCTAAATTAGGGGATTGATTATAGTTAGAGAAGAGAATTAAGAAGTATTATTTTGAATACCAAGCTAAAAGGGCAAAAAATATTCCCCCTTTTTGGAAAATACATTGAAAATTTTGGTACTAAAGCCCCCATAAAAGAGATCCTTGGTATAAAGAAAGTTGTCGGTCAAAAATAGAGAAAACAAAGTCGATTTTCATTTCCCTCTGTTGGCTGCCATACTTCAGCCTCTCATGTACAATCATCCCGTCCATTCACGTCAAAGTCCAGAACTAGCGTCATCGTCACTTCGTCTCCCAGCCAACAGAGAGCTCCCAGACGTCCGGAACGGTGCGTCCTCCCAGCGATCCCAACAAACAAACAGCACGCTACTGACGCCGCTCGAAACGATGAAGGTCGACCTCCCTCCCTCAGGTCGCCATTGACACCAGCGACCTAGCTCCTCAGTTCAAGCACCTCTTGGATTCGTCGGGGGGACTTCTGGTGTCGACATCTCCTCAAATCATCGTCACTACTAGGGCTCAGCAACTACGACCATCCACATTTTCCAGGCCGACGGAGCAAAGCCTCACAGTCCAGCCCATGATTGAAGCCTTCCATTCACAACATTCATAGTGGTTCTCCTGCAATTGAGTTGGAAGTGGCCACCTCTTCATCGTATGTTGTGTATCCCTTAAAACCTTGTATGCAATTTCAATTAATTAATTAATTAGGGCTTGCCATGAACGTTCAAACTATTTTTATTGTCGTTATCCATAAATTATCATTTGTGTTTACGCTTATGGAAGTTCGGGTCTTGCCTAAATTCAATTTGGTAAAACGCGCGGAAAATCATTCTAGAATAAAATAAACGGTTTAACGAAGTTCAACAATTAAAGGTTATTTGCGCACGAAAATTTGAAGTTGGCCTTCTCGGCCAGCATAAGTTGGAATCGAACGCATAAAATTTCATATTTTCAAAACCATAATTTTAGCCTGCATCATGTAGGTAGAAGTTGTATTGATGGAGGAGTTGTAGGGGGTGTAGGAGGTAATGGTGTTGAAGATGGAGGTGGAGATATGGAGTAGAATAGATTGGAGAAGATGGAGAGGGGGAAATCAATTGATCAAAGGAGGGTGGCACAACCTCAGGATGAGGTTGTCTTGGTTGGGAAGTGGAGACGAGGTGGAGAGGTGGAGGCAGGATGGATGGTCCTTCACTCCTTCCTAGCAGCAGAAGACTTTGGGATAGTCCTTTGTCACAGTAGTAAGGTCCTAATGGAGAGAACTTTGACACTCTTCATAGTGGTGCAAGGAGAATACAAAGCATCAAAATAAGTTATGAAGAGGAATTATGTTGCCTCAAAAAAGAAGCCATAATCCATGAGGTTCTCCACACAATATTCAATCAATTGAGTTGACCCAGTCTATGGGACTACTTTATAAGTTTCTAATGTGATGGCAATCACGTGTCCTGTAAACATCGGCATGCGTGGGGCAAGAAAGTGATGATCGAAGCCATCAACTTGTGTTGATTGACAAGTTAGGAAGCTTGGTTATTTTTACATGTTTTTATCACCATTATGATCGGAAGATCGTGAACATTTACAACAGTTCCTTGTTAAATGGGATAGTGTCCCATTTACAACGACCAAAAGCTTGAGAAGAAGTCATTCTTTTGGTCACTCAGTGTCAAGGTCGGAACCTAAATGTGAAGCCTAGGCCTAGCTCCTCCTTGTTCCCCGTCTCCTTCCCATAACTACATATTAACCACATAACTACCTCATTTCCCTTCACAATAACTACCCATAACTACCGCCATTTTCCCATAACTACCCCCACTTTCCCATAACTCCTTTAATTACCTTTCCCCCTTCTAATCCATAGAAAACACCCTCTCCTTCCCCAAACCGAGCAATCCCTTGCAGACGCAGACTAGAGGCCACTGCATCCATTCACCCCAGCCTGAAACCTAGGGGTGCAAGCGGTTCGGTTTGGGTCGGTTTGGACCCAAACCGAAACCGAACCGATGTTTATCGGTTCGGTTCGGTTTTTTGGTCGGTTTACTCGGTTCGGTTTTCGGTTTTTCAGTTATACTATTTAAAATAATTGTGTACTTAAATATCTCAAAAAAATTTAAAAAAAGGTATGACAATTAAAAAATTAATATCATCAAGCTTTATTTACATACGATAGCTAATAGCTCATATTACATAAAAAAATGATTAAATGTTTTTATTGTGAAATCGAGTAATAAATATAAAAAAGATATAAAAAAATCAGTTCAACAAAATGTTTAATTCGTCTTGATGCATAAAATATGCATCACAAAAAATTATTTTAGTTCAAATGATATTAAAATTATTAAGTTGATATAATTTGTGTACATTATTTAGTTAATAAAAATAGTTAAAAGATCATTATTAGTAATATTTTTACATGCATTATTAGTCGGTGCGGTTCGGTTTTTCAGAGAGGAAAACCAAAACCGAACCGAGTCGTTCGGTTCGGTGTAAAATCGGTTCGGTTTGGGCGGTTTGGTCGGTTTTCGGTTTTTCATGCACACCCCTACTGAAACCCCTCCCCATCACCCACAACCATCCCCACCAGCCACCACCAATCCCCACCAGCCACCACCAATCCCCGGCAACCACTCCACTAGTTCAAACAGACCACTACAATCCCTATACTCCCTCCACAACCCAAATTCGGTCAATTACCTCCTTCCTGACACTGACTTCGCATTGGCAGCAAGGTTCATAAAAGAACCCTACCACCGGGCATCCAAATTACATTCTCCAAGCTTTTCTTCTCACTATCATTCTACCCATTGTAAGTTCACAGTGGATTTGAATTTCACCGTTGGATCTTGAATGAGTTCTCACTTCTTATGGATATTCCATAGTAAAACTTCTATCAAGTTACTTTATGATTTGCATGGATAGCTTCACTTAAGCACATGGCACTTCGTACTTTTAACATATACATATATATGTTGTGTTCCCTCCCCTAAAATTTCTAGTCTCAGGTGATATTTGTGCTTCTATTTGTAAATTTCTTTTATTGCAAGCATAATCTTTGGTTATCTTACATATTTCATTTAGGGATTCTTGTAGTTATCCAACATCCCAATAGACCCCACTTTACGTCACAATGGCTGGTCGTTAATCCTCATCAAGAACTTTTAACATCAATTATTGTCATCACAGTCCCCCAATATCTTATCTTCATAGTTTCATGTTAAATATAAGTTAGGTTGCATATAAAGATGCTAATTCATGTTCTCCTTTCCAAGTCCTTCATCTAAAAGGGTTCTAAACTCCCTGTAACTTTTAGGCCTGTAAATTCCAACCAGTTCAATTGGTTAAGCCTACATCCATCCTTTATCAAGATTCGAATCTGAGAGAGAGACGTGAGGATTAGCCGGGTCAGCAATGCTTAATCATACCCTAAAAAAGAAGGTATAGAGAGGGCAGGAAAGGCCTAATACCAATCATGGGGCATATGGAAGTTTAGAAATGATAAATTAGGTCTACTTAAATGAGCATTCACAATTCTCTAGAGAGGTGTGCGGAAAGACCTGATTGCATTTTATTTCCACAGAATCACAGGGCATAATTAGCTGAACAAGAATGATAAAAGAAGTCTTCTATGATGAGCAGTTACAAATTTTAAACTGAAACATTCTGGTGCCAAGTATCATTAACATAAGGCACTTGGTGGTTTTACAACAAGAATGACCTATAGCACCCTATAGAAGATGAAGGTATCTTTTATGCATTCCATTTTAAATTTGTTTGACAATTATAGGAGAGAAGAGGATATCATAGAATTTTTAGTGTGAATAACTGACCAGGAATGATGTTCGCAAATGAGTACTGTCCAACTTCTGATGTGAGAGCAGATACAATGACATTGTCTGACATAGTCAAAAGCTCAACCTTCACATGAGAAGGTCCTCCATCCTTAACAGGGCAGCTATTTCCCCCAACAGCGCCTAAAACTTTACCCGAAACCATGAATCTACAGAAAAGAGATTCCCAAAATAATGAAGATGTGCAAAGTTGACAGTATCATCAGCTCTATTCAACAAGAAACATAAAAAAATATGAAGTAAAAAATAAAAGGTTTCCAAATTATCTAAAGGAATAATTATAAATAAGAATAATAAAAATGTTCGAAGCCACGCACCCAGTAAATTGAAAATTGATATCTGCATTTGAATTGCAGCCACTTTCATCTACAGTGACAGGAACCTGGAAAGAATTTTAACCAATACAATATGACTAAAAATGAGTACAACTTAAAGAATTATGATGCAGATTATAGTAAAGCAGATAAGAAACCCATATGATTATTCGAGAGATTTAACCCAATGCGTACATATGAAGAAATGGAACTTCAGGATACGTGAAATAAAAGAAAAAATTTCATGAAATCACTCGTCTCTTTGTTTTTTTCTTTATCTATTGAACATAGGCAGTGTATTATACTTTGACAGGGTAAATCCAGTATCATTTCAATCAGTTTATTTCAACTTTTTTTCCTTTTTAATATTGCATTTACAAGACCTTGTGATTTTGTATATTGTATGTCATTTTCATTCATAAGAAAAAAAAAATTTATCTTCTAGTACTAGCTTCCCTAATGATTTATTTCCCTATTTTCTTTATGCATTTATATCATGTCCCCTATCATCTTTTCCATGACATAAGCACGCAAGATCAATATCATATTATATAAATGAATAATCATCTCATGTCAAAGTTAAGCCATTTAGAACTATTAATTCAACATGGTCAATCATGCAAAATAAACAATTTGACTGAGATCATGTGTATTTTATTTCAAAGCTCTCAAAAATATATGATGAATATTCTGTATATGTTTATATTAATATATATATATATAAACATGAATCGTCATGATGGCATTTACTCTACATATATCATATATATACAAAGATGCGATAGTAAATACAAGTTTAATCGCAAATGTCTTCAACAACTTACCATGTCCGGCTCCCATGACCATCCATCAGGACCCTTGACATTAACAAGGAAAGAACCCTGTTGGACAAAATAAATATAAAAACCAACAGAAATAGAACAAGTCCCTAGCAACAACACAACAGGAAGTAAATCAAAGCATAAGAGCGATAAAAACCCTTTTAAGAAACATCGTAACAAATTAGGCCTTTAGAGACCTTGAGAAGTTTCTGATAAAATAGCTGATTAGAAAAATCCCTCATAACCACCCCCAAGATGCATTCTTTTATTTTTTGTACGATAAAGGTTTTCATAATGGTTATATTATATAGAACTAGTAGATATAAGTAAACTAGGAAATTAAACAAGATGTATGCAGCTCCAAAGCTGCATGCATTGATTTCAGATCTCAGATAGTGATACATCGCTTCAATGAAAAAAATTAGAGCAGAGACAAATATGATCACTTACTTTCTACCAAATCGAAAGCCTATAACTTTCTTTTGTTTCCTACAACTCAGAAAAAATATGATGATATAGATCTCCAATAAATGTAGGTTCTTCCAGAAGATTAATAACATAGAAGTTCAGGGCATGATGACATGGGACTATTCTACAGATTGGGAAGTCATATGCAGGGAACAAAGAGGTATGTTGCACCTGACGGAGATGTGATACGAGATACGATATGATAAGCATATGAGAAACGTGATTTTTTTAAAAAAAAAACTGTGATGAGGGATACGTTTTTGAAATTTTTAATTATTCAAATATAAGTACAAATTAAAATGAAGGCAATTTTGATATTCACCTTTTCCTTCATTAAAATATCTCACATATCATATATTAAATGATAATAAAGTTTATATGTTACAAAAAATATATCATATTCTAAATAGGAGCCATGAATAAAAATATGTAATCAATTAAATATCACCACTTATCATTCAACATTTTTTCTTTCACGTCTTTCTCCCTATCATCCCGTGAATTTCCGAAAAAATTTTGATCTACAATTAAAAGAAAAAGTTTTCGAGTGTTTTGGAGACATGCTTCCCAAGAGTTTCAAGGAACTTTCACGACTCTGAAACATTTTGGATATGATATGGAAGACCGTTTTAAGTATTTTTGCTTTATAGACAAAGAACAATTCAGGGTAATGAACTGTGGATGTGGTTTGTTGAAGCAATCTCTACTCTCCTAGTGGTGCAAACACAAAAAGAGAGGTTACATGGGATATCACACACATAAATGCACAAAAACTTTGAAATCTTGAATAATGTTAGGTTCTCCTCAGTAGAATTCATCCTCTTTAATGACTTGTAGGAAGATGATAAGGAACATTTAAATAAGTTATTGCACTTTTGGAAATAAATCTCAAAAATAAATGTGATATTTAAAAAAATAGAAATTTATTAGCTAATACAATTTCTCGGCTCGATTCTATAACGGTCAAGTGCTCGGTTAATTTTAGGTAATTAGGATGTAAAAGGGCAAGCTTAAGATATTTAAAACGCATAAATTTAAGTAAATTTAGATATGGCAAAATTTAATATTTGAAAGATATTTAATATTTAATATTTGATAGATGTAAAATTACATTAGGAAGATTTGCATCTAGCAAGAAATAAAACATATCACGAATCTACCAAAAAAAGGAAAATAATATTTGGAATTAAGATTGGAAAGGATTAATCGGATAGCAATTAATATCACAGTGAAGAAAGGGAAAAGAGGAGGCCGGGTATACAGGAAAACAAAATCGTGTTCTCCATGTAGTACCGGTAAACCCTCCCCTCTGCTCTTCCCAAACCCTCTCCCCCATCAGTCATCACAACCAGCCACGATATTCCTCTCAGTGGTGCTTCAGACGACAGAAGCGACGAACGCCAGGGCCATCTCCTTCGTTATCCTTGCTAGCATCCTGCGACCGAGCTGCCGTCGACATCACCGCTCCTTCCGGCGCCCGAACATCTCCACGGCAAAGTGTGTTGTCGATCTCGGATCCCTATTTTGGCACCCGCATGTAACATTCGTGATCTGACGCGATAATTTAATTTATTTCAGGGCACGATCACAAGAGAAATTGATCGAGAAATTAACATACTGAGGTATGGCACTATACTTAATTGTCGTACGTGAAGTAATGATTTATTTCAGTCGTAAAATTGGTGAGTGACGCATTTTTATCTTAGTAGGAGAACGCAGCACAATTTTATTTTAAGGAGTATTGTGGAGCGGTACTTTAGAAGAGGGGTGCGTATAGCAATTTCCCCTTCCGTGGGTAGGAAAAGGGGTCGGTGCATTACCATCGGTTACTATAACCGCGCCTAGCAGTTTTAAAAGCGTGCAACCCCCCCCCCCCCAATCCTCTTTCCTGTAACCATATTCCACGCAGAACCGCAAGCCGCAACGATCCTCGCCGTAACCCTATTTACGCGATAGGCACGGACTTCCCCGACCCTTCTCCCGCCAGCGACGTCCCTTTCCTCCCCAGCCGACAGCTGCTCTCCCTCCTCCGGCGACTTCAAAGTAGACTCCAGCCCGACGGCTTTGTGTGTCGTGAGTGTCGATCGTCCAGGAGCGGGTTTGGCGTGTCGGCTGTGGCCAATCTCCTTCCCAGCGTTTCTCCATCGAATCCAGACCCTAGTCGTCTCTCCCCGGCCATTCCTCTCAGTCTTAGGCTTTCAGGTAACAGCCCAGAACTCCTCACTCTCTTGAATCCTGTGTTTCCCCCTTTTTCCATCTAAATTTCAGAATTTTGGATCACCTAGGTGTTCGTCGGGAATAACGGTTTCCGATTTTGGGGAGATTATTCCTCGTCGAGGAAAGTAGTGTCCTCCACCGTTAGAGAAGAGGTAAACTCCTCTCCTTCGTTGGGCAATAGTATGTCTTGAGAGTTGTAAGTGGTGTGTATAACCTTGTCTACTCCCGTTTGGATTTTAGGGAGAATCAGGAGAACTTTAAACATTCTTTCCAAGTAACTCATAAGCTGTGTCGCCGCGTCGAGTGTACGAGCGTCGCAACACCACTATAAGAAATTTTAATTCTTTTAGTTAGACATATCAAGAAGTTATTTTATGTACACATGTGTAAATTTTGTACAAGCATCATAACCATGTATAGAATGGTGTGGCGGTAGGAAAACGGTCGCGGAATTAGTGTAGGATAACACCATTTTCCAAGACCCGAATAGTCAGGTTATGTATGCTAACGTTAGGTACGAAACCTTTACACGTACGGAAGTTTGGGAATTTGTCTAATTAAGGGCGTGAACGTCCCTTCTACCCGACCACAAGAAAATCAAGGGTCGTTCAGTAGTACACCAAAAGAGATGCCCCAAGCAGAGTAGCGTCAGACCAAAAAGGGTCAGTAAGCACACATAAGTATTCTCGTGCTTGGTAGAGGCGCACTACCTTCCTCATAAGGCATATGGTACCCTATGAGCAGTAGAGTCTTGGGAGTTGACTCCCCTTTGAGACGGTTAGTGGATTCGAGACCGTGTCCGCGCGACACTAGAACAATTAGGTTCGTAAGATGGTCTCGTGTCATTAGTTTTTCAGATGCGTGTTAGGAGCTACTCTGCCTAGAGCCTATCAAGTAGAAGTGCAGATTAGAAGCCACCTAGAGCGAGTTGTGGTGTCAGCAAATAGAATGAAAGTTCATGAACATAGAGCGAATGTGTTTGTTGACCAGGAAACATTGTGAAGGCATGCATAACACTTAGCATAAAGATTTTTATAGAATAAAACTTTTTTTTCAAAGGCATGCATTCATCATTTAAGGAAATGTTTTTAGTGTCACTAGGAGTTATTTTTCCTTACTCTGACCTCTTTGTGGGCATGTTTTTACAGGTGACCCAGGTGGGAAACTACGCCAAGGATGAGCGTCCTTGTGGTGTCAGTTTGTATTTGGTTTTTCATTCAGTTTTCTTTCCTTTCAGTATACACTTGTAGCCTTGGATATTGTATCATGTTAATGTTTTGAATATCATGTATCAGACATATTATGTTACTTCAGATTTTCAGTTCTTTCATCTCAATTCATGTTTAGTGGCTCTGTGAATCCATCTTATAAAGGTATGTGATTACCCTTAGTTTCTTTCATAACTTCTGTTGTACGTTTAAATTCTCAGTATTTTTCTTTATATCTGTTGTGTACTGTTTTAATACTGTTTCCTAGTTTTCTTTATATCGTTGACCCGGTCGGACGGCTGATTTTTGAAAAACTGGGATGGGGTGTTACAAATTGGTATCAGAGGCGAGGTTTAGGATCTCTGGACCCCAGAAAGATTCACAGAATCATAGGAGTGTGTAAGAGTAAACACTTGTTAGTAGAGTATTTAAATTGTGTCTAAACCCTAGTTCTCGCAAGGGTGTAAAATTACTTGCTATGCCAGATTTTATATGATGCAATGATAAATAATCATATTTTTTTATATGATCTATCAGGCATCACAAGTCAGTGAACCGGGTGAATTTTCACGTCAGGACACTGTTCCTAACTCTGTCATGGGAGATGCTGATGTGTCACAGGTGTCACCAGTTCCAGCAGCCCCAAAATCCACTGACATAGCCTCCCAGATTGCCAAGGCGGTGACTGTAGCCTTGTTAGAGTTTCAGAGAGGACTGGCTGCAGGGATTCCAGCTCCAGTGCCAGCACCAGCCCCTGCACCAGCTCCTGCACCAGCACCCGTGGAGATGACCCTGGATCGTTATCTGAGGAACTTTAGAGAGCTCCAACCGTCAAACTACAGTGGGGATGAAACCCCGATGGACACAGACGACTGGATAGCGAACACTAGAGATTTGCTGAACTTTATGGAGTGTCCAGAGAACAAGAAGGTTCCTCTGACAGTTTTTCTCCTCCGGGATGATGACCCTGCAAGTAAATCGTCAAGAAAATTTTCTCTTATTTTATGAAGTGATACGTTCATTATAAATGGTAAGACCATGCTCTTTGGCCAGGTCGTACAACAAATATGTTTACGTGGGGCGAATTTTTTAGGGCCCTTGCAAATTGGTTCGTGTCTCCTTCCGCACGACGAGGTCTCCAGGAGAGATATCTTAGACACTACCAGGGGGACAAGACCGTTACTGAGTACGAGCGAGAGCTTACACATCTGACTCGTTATGCGGGCGTGATGCAGGGAGATCAGGTTGGGAAGTGCAGCCGCTTTGTGGATGGCTTGTGTGACTCGTTGAGACAGCCGTTGATGACCATGTTCAACGCTGACAACAGGGGCTTAGTGGATACGACTCGCAGGTTGGAGACTGATCAGCAGAAGGTGCAGAAGCGAAATAGTTTTCGCTCGAAGCGGTCACATGATTCGCATTAGCCGCAGCAGAGCAGGAATGACCAGGGTAAGAACTGGAATAAGAAACAGAAGCCTGATGCTAAGAAGAGTGGTCAGTCTGGAGACGGGAGCAAGGACAAATGTAACTCGTTCCTGCAGTCAAAGTTTGAGGTTGGTGGCTCAAGCAGATTAGACAAGGGCAAAGCGTTGATGGTCACTGACGGGAGGCCACCACAGGGTCGAGATTTAGTGCAGTCCAGAGCGTATGGGCTTCGCCAGCAGTAGGCAAAGGATCAGGAGGATGTAGTGACGGGTAAGCATTTAACTTAGTAATAATTTTATTTAATCCTCCGTAGTGACACTCTCATCATCTTTTGTAAATCATTCATATAGGCATCCTTATGATTCATAATTACCCTCCAAGATTCTGTTGATACGGGCGCCTCGCACTCGTTCGTCGCAGAATCTCTAGTGCGTAGGCTGAGTTTAAAAGTCTTTCCAGAGACAGTACCACTGGAGGTCATGATGCCGAATGGATCCCTTCTGCAGACCAGAGATAAGTGCAGGGTTCCGGTGCAGTTTGGTGAAGCCGGGATGATTATAGAAGCCTTGCAGCTTCCTATTGCAGGTTTCGACCTGATCTTGGGAATGGACTGGCTTTCGGAAGTCAACGACAGGATTGACTGTAGGGAGAAGCATATACAGTTTGAGGACCCCAACCAGACTGCGATTACCTTTAAGGGCTTGAAGGGAGTAGCGAAGATGATCATCTCCTCAGTCCAAGCAAAAAGGTGCATTAGGAAGGGTTGTGAAACCTTTTTAGTGCTGATGAATGCGGAGGCTAAGGCTGACTTGTCAGAGGTACCAGTGGTGTAGGAATTCCTCGATGTCTTCCCGAAAGAGCTCCTCGGTGCCCCTCTAGTTGGAGAGATTGAGTTTCTGATAGCCCTACAGCCTGGGGCGACACAGGTAGCCAAATCCCCCTACCGGATGGCTTCAAGAGAACTAGCGGAGTTGAAGAGTCAGTTGCAGGAGTTGCTTGACTTGGGCTTTATACGCCTCAGTACTTCACCTTGGAGTGCTCCAGTACTATTTGTGAAGAAAAACGATGGTAGTCTGAGACTGTGCATAAACTACCGTGAATTGAACAAACTGACAGTAAAGAATAAGTATCTGATTCCCATGATTGATGATGTGTTCGACCAGTTGGTTGGATCGTGCACCTTCTCCAAGTTAGACCTGAGGTTGGGCTACCATCAGTTAAGGATTCGGGGCGTGAATATTCAGAAGACGGCCTTCAGTACCAGATATGGGCACTTCGAGTTCGTGGTCATGTCGTTTGGGCTGACCAATGCCCCTTCAGTGTTTATGGACCTGATGAACAGGATATTTCGGGAGTACTTAGATCGCTTCGTTGTCGTTTTTATAGATGATATTTTGGTGTTCTCAAAGAGTGCAGAAAATCAGGCCGCTCATCTCAGGATTGTATTGAATACACTCAGGGAGAACCAGTTGTATGCCAAGTTTTCAAAGTGTGAGTTCTGGCTTCTAGAGATTGCATTCTTAGGTCATGTCATCAGTCAAAAAGGGGTTAGTGTTGATCCGAAGAAGATAGAAGCCATTAAGGATTGGCCGAGGCCGAGGACAGTGTCAGAGGTTTGCAGCTTTCTAGGTCTAGCTGGTTACTACAGGAGATTCATCAAGTACTTCTCAAAGATAGTCTTACCACTGACTTCTCTTACCAGGAAGGGTAAAGGCTTTGATTGGACAGTTGAGTGTGAGTTGGCATTTGAGAACTTGAAGGGCAGGTTGATGACCGCACCGATCTTGAGTTTACCATCAGGGCCCGATGGATTTCAGATTTATAGCGACGCGTCAGGTCAGGGTTTGGGTTGTGTCCTCACGCAGCATGGAAAGGTCATAGTCTACGCCTCGAGACAGCTACAGGTGCATGAGAGGAACTATCATGTGCACGACTTGGAGCTTGCAGCAGTCATCCATGCTCTGAAGATTTGGAGGCACTATCTCTATGGAGTGCGTTGCGAGATCTTCACTGATCATAAGAGTCTCAAGTATATCTTTGATCAGCGGGAGCTCAATATGAGGCAGCGCAGATGGTTAGAGTACCTATCGGACTACGACGTAGACATTCAGTACCACCCAGGAAAGGAGAACGTTGTAGCTGATGCCCTTAGCCGTAGAGGTTCGTATTTTTCCCTTCTCACTCAGCAGAAGGAATTGGTGCGGGAACTGGAGAGACTGGACATCATCATTGTGTCACGCTCTAGTTTTGGTTTTGCAAGGTTGGGTTGGAGGGAGATTACATGTGACATCAAGGATAAAATCAGAACAGTTATACCCTTGGATCCAAAGATGGCAGAGTTTTGGATCTCGGCGCAGACAGGTCAGAAGGAGAGATTCACTTTTGGGGACGATTTATTATTGCATGATGGCAGGATGTGTATTCCCGATGTTAGCCACCTTCATAAGGACATTCTGTTTGAGGCACATAACTCCAGATATTTTATACATCCGGGCAGCACGAAGATGTCTGCGGATCTCAAGAAGGTAGTCTAGTGGCCAGGCTTGAAAGGTGACATTGCTGAATATGTAGGAAAGTGCGAGACGTGCAAGTTAGTTAAGGACAAGTGCGAAAGGCTTGGAGACATGTTGCAGCCACTTCCCATTCCTGAGTGGACTTTTGAGGATATATCCATGGATTTAATCCATGGTCTTCCGCGATCGCAGAGTGGGAATGATTCCTTATGGGTTATAGTTGATCGTCTCTCTAAGGTCGCTCATTTCATTCCTCTTAAGAAGACGGACCAAGATCTGAAACTGGCGCAGTTATACATAGACGAGATAGTTCGACTCCACGGTGTTCCCAAGACTATTGTTTCAGACCGAGATGGCAGGTTTACCTCCAAGAAGTGGAGATACGTTCAGGATCGGTTGGGTACCAAGTTGCATTTTAGTACCGCTTTCCATCCCCAGAAAGATGGACAGACTGAGCGTACTAATAGAAATTTGGAAGATTTCCTACGGATGTGCATATTGGACTTTGGAGGTAAATGGGAAAAATATGTCACTCTTGTGTAGTTCTCCTACAATAACAGTTATCAGGCAAGTATTGGGATGGCACCGTTCAAGGCTCTCTATGGAAGGCGTTGTCGGACACCGTTGTGTTGCGCTGAAAGTGAAGAAAGGTCTACCATCAGGGAGTCATGGATTAATAAGACCACTGACAGAATCAAGCTCATTCAAGAGAGTATGATGACAGCTCAGGATCGTCAGGCCAAGTATCATGATCAGAAGCACGGGTCCGTAGAGTTCAGTGTTGGAGACTACGTTTATCTGAAGGTCGGACCAGTCAGAGGAGTCTCTAGAATAAAGCGAATAAAGAAACTGAGTCCCAGATTCGTTGATCCTTTTGAGGTAAAGGAGCGAGTTGGTGATGTTGCATATAGGTCGGCCTTACCTGAGGAAATGAGTGGTGTACATGATGTATTTCACGTCTCCTATCTGAGGAGAGCAGTCAGAGACTCCAGTCAGATCATCAGTACCGAGGAAGCATAAATCGAGACAGATCTTAGCATTGGGGTTAGACCAGTCAGAATTGTGGACTCAAGGTTACAGAAGCCCAGGAATAGAGAGATTCGCATGGTCAAAGTCCTTTGGATGAACGGTGGTCGTCCAGAGTATAATTGGGAAAGAGAGGATGAGCTTCGGAGCAATGTTGACTATGCCTTTCTCTTCGAATCAGGTATGTTGTAATTTTCGAGGACGAAAATCTTATTAGGATGGGAGATTTGTAACATCTGTGATCTGACGCGATAATTTAATTTATTTCAGGGCACGATCACAAGAGAAATTGATCGAGAAATTAACGTATTGAGGTATGGCACTATACTTAATTGTCATACGTGAAGTAGTGATTTATTTCAGTCTTAAAATTGGTGTGTGACGCATTTTTATCTTAGTAGGAGAACGCAGCACAATTTTATTTTAAGGAGTATTGTGGAGTGGCACTTTAAAAGAGGGGTGTGTATAGTCATTTCCCCTTCCGTGGGTAGGAAAAGGGGTCGGTGCATTACCAGCGGTTACTATAACCGCGCCTCGCAGTTTTAAAAGCGCGCAACCCCCCCCCCCCATCCTCTTTCCCATAACCCTATTCCACGCAGAACCGCAAGCCGCAACGTTCCTTGCCGTAACCCTATTTCCGAGATAGGCACGGGCTTCCCCGACCCTTCTCCCGCCGGCGACGTCCCTTTCCTCCCACGCCGACCGCTGCTCTCCCTCCTCCGGCGTCTTCAAAGCAGACTCCAGCCTGACGGCTTGGTGTGTCGTGAGTGTCGATCGTCCTGGAGCGGGTTTGGCGTGTCGGCTGTGGCCAATCTCCTTCCCAGCTTTTCTCCATCGAATCTCCCCGGCCATTCCTCTCAGTCTTCGGCTTTCAGGTAACAGCCCAGAACTCCTCACTCTCTTGAATCATGTGTTTCCCCTTTTTTCCATCTAAATTTCAGAATTTTGGATCACCTAGATGTTCGTCGGGAATAACGGTTTCCGATTTTGGGGAGATTATTTCTCGTCGAGGAAAGTGGTGTCCTCCATCGTTAGAGAAGAGGTAAACTCCTCTCCTTCGTTGGGTAATAGTATGTCTTGAGAGTTGTAAGTGGTGTGTATAACTTTGTCTACTCCCTTTTGGATTTTAGGGAGAATCAGGAGAACTTTAAACATTTTTTCCAAGTAACACATAAACTATGTCGCCGCGTCGAGTGTACGAGCGCCGCAACACCACTGTAAGAAATTTTAATTCTTCTTAGTTAGACATATCAAGAAGTTATTTTATGTACACGTGCAAATTTCGCACAAGCATCATAACCATGTATAGAATTGTGTGACGGTAGGAAAACGGTCGCGGAATTAGTGTAGGATAGCACCCTTTTCCAAGACCCGAATAGTCAGGTCATGTATGTTAATGTTATGTACGAAACCTTTACACGTACGCAAGTTTGGGAATTTGTCTAATTAAGGGCGTGAACGTCCCTTCTAGCCGACCACAAGAAAATCAAGGGTCGCTCAGTAGTACACCAAAAGAGATGCCCCAAGCAGAGTAACGTCAGACCAAAAAGGTTCAGTAAGCACAGATAAGTCTTCTCGTGCTTGGTAGAGGCGCACTACCTTCCTCATAAGGCATATGGTACCCTATGAGCAGTATAGTCTTGTGAGTTGACTCCCCTTTGAGACGGTTAGTGGATTCAAGACCGTGTGTGCGCGACACTAGAACAATTGGGTTCGTAAGATGGTCTCGGGTCGTCAGTTTTTCAGATGCGCGTTGGGAGCTACTCTGCCTAGAGCCTTTCAAGTAGAAGTGCAGATTAGAAGGCACATAGTGCGAGTTGTGATGTCAGCAAATAGAATGAAAGTTCATGAACATAGAGCGAATGTGTGTGTTGACCAGGAAACATTGTGAAGACATACATAACTGATGACTTGTAAATATACGTATTTTTACTTAATTTTGTTCAATAAAATGCTTCTTTTTTGTAAATATTTTCTAACTTAATTGTAAATTTCTTTTCTAAACTTTTTCAGAAAAATTATCAAAAAAGCATGTTACACGCCCGTGTACTTCAGGTCACGCCCGTGACCTGGGCGTGTAACCTTGAATTCCAGTGAAATGAGCCGCCTTCAAAGAATTGCTGAACACGCCCTAGTACACGCCCGTGTCTAATATGACACGGCCGTGACCAAGCCCCGTGTCACTCCAGCTCGACGTTTTGCGCTCGAAGATCGTCGAACCCCTACATGCCCGTGTCAAGATGCGACACGGGCGTGACTTCTCCACCTGGCCCGACAAGACGTCGGCGACTTGTTGACGCGACGCCGTCCCCGGATCAACCTTCCTGACACGCCCGTGACAAACAGCGTCACGCCCGTGACCCGCCACGTGTACAGCCGCAAGTCAAACCAGCCGTCAAATCTCATCACTGACTCATGTACAGTGCTTACACGCCCCCCCCCCCCTATACGCCCGTGACCTGGGGCGTGTACTTAGAAATTTTGCCTATAAATTGAATTTTTTTGTAAGGATTTTTGTTCTTCTTCTTTGGACCATTTTGCTTAAGAGGTGCTGCGTAGATGTATTTCCAAGCTATGTAAAGGGACTTTCTCCCTCTCTCTTATGTTTGTTTTTAACTTTTTGTAACACTCGTTTTAGCTTAATAAAATGTTTAGATTTTTGTCTTCTTATGTTGTTATTGAATGAATCTAAGCTCCTCCTTAAGCAATCTTATTCATTTTTGTTTTATCTTTATTTTTTTGTTCTTTAAACTGGGTGTGTGTGTGTGTGTGTGTATGAGTATAAATTCCGGTTTTTATGGTTTATTTAATTTTACTTAGCTTAGTTCAGACTTAGGATTTTTCCGCTCTTTTTATTTCATTTTTATGAGTTTATAAAGTTATCTTAAAAGTGATTTTGATTTTTCTTTAAATTAGTTTTTTTTAGGTTTTAAAACTTTTTGTACTTTTTCTGCTTTATTTCCACTTTTTAAGCTCTTTTATAAAATCATAAGAATAAAAAAGTTATCGTTTTAATTTTTCGAACACCAACATTTTGCTTTTATTTCAAAAATCATTTTGTCCCTTCAATTTTTTTGTCTTCTTTTATGCATTTCTAGCACATTCTAGCGGTAGAAATGTAGTTATTTTAATTTTTGGATAACTTCGTTTTTCGTTTTTTTTCATATGTGTACGTGCGTTTATGAGATAAATTTTATAGCTTTCTTTCATTTCTGTAGAGTGTGTGTGTGTGTTTCATTCTTGTATAGTGCGTGTGTGTGTTTTTATTTTATGTAGAGTGGGCGTGGTTCTAATTTCTGCAGAGTGGAATTTTTAATTTTTGTAGAGTGTGTGAGTTTTTTATTTCAGCAGAGTAAGTGTGTTTTACTTTATGTAGAGAGTGTGTGTGTGTGTTTTTATTTTCAGTAGAGTGGGTGCGTTTTTATTTCAAGTAGAGTGCGTGTGTGTGTTTTAATTTTCTATAGAGTGTGTGCGTTTAAATTCTGTAGAGTGCATGCGTGTGTGCATTTATTTTCTCCTACTCGTTTGAGTAGGACTCGCTTTCATTTCTCGCCTACTCGTTTGAGTAGGACTCGCACTTTTATTACATTCATTTCTCGCCTACTCGTTTGAGTAGGAATCGCAATTTACCGCTTTCTTTTCAGCTTTCATTTACCGCTTTATTTACTGCTTTATTTTCTGCTTTCATTTTATATTTTTTTTTCCGGCAGCCGTCCACATTCCGATGAGTAGCTAACCGTTTTTAGCCCTCAGTATCGAAGAGCATTGGGACAGATAAAATTGCTTTAAATAATTAAAGGTCTTGTTTTTCTAATTAATTAAATTACTTAAGGTTTGTCCCGTGTTTACGACGCGTAGAACCACATATCGATTTGTGGGCTCAATTTTTGTAGTCCATACGCTAGCTAGCCGAGAGGCCGTGCGTAAGGATCGATCACCCCTTGGTAAATGGAGTTCCGCACTAACCCTCGAGAGAGGAGGCGCGGAATTCTACCGGATTCGGTTCCCCACCCAATAGCGGGGTTCTTAGCGTAATGCGGGCATTAAGAGAAATCCTTCATCGGACGAGAGCCCAGTCGAATAGTTTTAATGTTCAGGTGAGCGATAGTCCTGAAGACAGGTGAGCTCATTTTTGTGGAACCTTCACGATCAAGTCTCCGTCTTAATTAATTTGAAATTTAGGATCTATTTTTATTAAAAGTTTATTTTGGTTCAAATTCTTTTAGATACCGTTGCGCTAAGTTATTCATCGGCTCCATTTTAATGATTTTATCTTCTGCTCTTATATATATATAAATAATATCACGACAATATAAATTTTCGGTAAAATAATAGTCCCCTGCAGGGAAAAGTATAAATAATCAACCCGACCCCGAGAACAATATGACCTCGATATTCCTCACCGGAATATCCTGAACTACGCGCGATAGGTGCACTTGCCTCATTTCGTTAAAACTCGATTTCAACTGTTTTATATTCAAATAATAAATCTGCACGCTCCGTCTTCCTAAATAAAAACCAAATCCGCTTTTGCTAAACAAACCGCCCGGGGCGCCGCGTGTCCTAAATAATTTTTGGAGTTTTAACCCGCATCAAGTTTTTGGCGTCGTTGCCGGGGACTTGGTGGGAGTCCATCAAATTTTTGGCGCCGTTGTCGGGGATTTGTTGGGAGCTCATCAAGTTTTTGGCGCCGTTGTCGGGGACTTGGTGGGAGTCAATCAAGTTTTTGGCGCCGTTTGCGGGGAAATTTCGAGTTGTTATTTTAAACTTTGGAGAACTATTACTTTTACCTATATATATATATATATCAAAAAAAGGAAAACCAAAAAAATTAATAATAATAATAATCATACTAATAATAAAATTACTTTAAAAAAAACTAAAAAAATTTCTTAAAAAAACAAAAAAACTAAGAAAAAACGTAAAACTAAATATTTAATAACTATAAAACTTAAAAAAAAGACCTCAAAACTAAAAACTAAAAAATATACAAAAAAAACTAAAACAACATAAAAAATTTATTATATCATTATTATTATTTCATCTATTTCTCTAAAAACAACTTAAAACAAAAAATTTAAAAACTATAAAACTTTAAAATAAAACTAAAAACTAAAAATCTTAAAAACTAAAAAATCTAAAAACTCCAAAATCTAAAAAAAAAACTTCAAAAGCTCAACCCACAAAAAAACTAAAAAACCAAAAACACTAAAACACTAAAAAACCCAAAAAACTACGAAAAAAACCTAACTACAAAAAACCCTACTTAAAAACACAAAAATATATATATACTAATTTGCTATTTCAAATGTATATCAAAAAAACCAAAACATCTAAAAACTAAAAAACCAAAAAACTCTAAAAACTAAAAAAACCAAAAAACTCTAAAAACTAAAGAATCTTATAACTTAAAAACAACAAAAAATCTAAAAAACTAAAAACCTAAAAAACCTAAACAACCAAAAAACCAAAAAACCTAAAAAACCTAACCTAAAAACCAACAAAAAAACAAAAAAAAAACTACTTAAATAATAATATATGTAATAATTTGATATTAAAACTCTATCGCAACAAAAAAGTTTCCCTCCTAAAAAACCACAAAAACATTCTGTATATATAATTTGCTTTAGGGCACTGCTATCCGCACCGCAGATTTGGCTATTTGCACCGCACTTTCTCCTAATTTTTCGCACATTTTGGAAATATGTCTTGTACATATATTTTTAGGAAAAGTGTTCAACACGAAAGTTGTAGATCTCGATGAGATCTATAACTTTTGTGTTGAACAATTTTCTTAAAAAAGCATGTACAAAGCGTACTTTGGAAATACGTCCAAGTTTCGCGCCTTTTGAAAATACGTCTTGCACATGCATTTTCAGGAAAAGTGTTCAACACGAAAGTTGTAGATCTTCTACAACTTTCGTGTTGAACACTTTTCCTAAAAATGTATGTCCAAGACGTATTTCCAAAAGGCACGAAAAATTAGGAGAAAGTGTGGTGCGAGTAGCTAAAACTGCGGTGCGGATAGCAACGCCCTTTGCTTTAACTTGTTTTATTTATTTTCAAAAACCCAAAAAATTTTTTACCAAAAAAAGAAATAATAAACACTGGAAATAAATAAAACTTTTCTATTATTAAAAATTATATATCTATTTTCTCGTTTCGGCGCGCTTCACGCTCTTGTGAGCGCTAGGGGATTGCATTTTTGTACACGCTCATAAAGCTAAGACGTTAGCTTACGAGTCACACACACACTTCCCCCATACCACCCGCAAACTTTCGACCGAGTTTATATTTTTCGTTTTTTATGTTATATTTTTGCTCTTTTTTTAATAATGCAGGTTTCCAATTGTGCCCCCCCCCCCCGACCTCGTCTTAGGTAAGTTTTTATCCTCCCTTTTTATTTTTATACATATTTTATTTTGTCTATTATCGTTCAGCATACTTACATTGCAACATTGGGGACAATGTTGGATTTAAGTATAGAGGTGTTTTCTTATTTTTCAATTCTGCACTTTTATATTTTGTACTCATCAAAAATACAAAACAAAATGCAAAAAAAATTTAAAACTTCAAAAAAAAAATTTGTTGTTATAATTACAAGAAAACTCAAAAACAAATTTCATAAAACAAAAAAATTTATAAAACTTCAAAAAAAAATTAGAATAAATCAATTTTTGCTTGTTTTTATAATTAAAATCCCAAAAAATTCATAAAACACAAAAAATCATAAAAAAACTTATAAACAAAAAATTCAAAAAAGAAATTATTGTTTTTACTTTGTAATTTTTTTGTAAAAATCTTTCTCTTTCCCCCCTCTATTCTTTGTAAAAAAAATCTTTCTCTTTCCCTCCTCTCTTATTTGTAAATAACACATCTTTCTCTCTCATTTCTTGTAAATAAATTGATACAAATGTTAAAAAAATCGAAAAAAACTAAAAACTCAAAAAAAATTTAGAAAATCCAAAAATCCTAAAAAGAGCATAACTCTAAAAATCCAAAAAAAAGATAATAAATCAAAAATACAAAAAAAAAGATAATAACCCCAAAAATCCAAAAAAATGTTTTGTTTATTATGTAACGAATAAATCGAATGTTTCATCCTTAACCCTTTTTCGCTCTCCAAAAATCTAGTTGTGAGTTTATTTATAAGCGAATTTTATTAATTCTTTGTTTATTATTCGTTTATTAATTGGAGATCGATAAATTTAGATATCTGGGGTTATGTTTTAAAGAATTTCTTATGCTTATATTTTTTATTTAGATAAGGCACTTGTTTTCAGCATCACTTCTAACTTATCTAAATAGTTGCACATTTATTTTGTTAGAAAATAACAAACTTATATTTCAATTATGTTTACTTCAAGTTTTTTTTGAAATATAGAAACGTTTAATTTATAAAGGTTGATCTCAAAAAATTTTTATTAAACATACTTTCTTTCTGAAAAACATCTCTCCTTTTTTTTCATGTCTTACTTGGCATGATTTTGATTCTTAAAAGATCTCATGTTAATGAGAATAAGATTTCGTTCCGTAAACATAGGCATCCAATATTTTAAAAGATTACATGTTACGGAGTAAGAGAATAAAATTCATTACTCTTATACATATACATTGGGTTATTATGAAGTTAAAAAAAAATTATGTTATGAAAAATAAGATTTCGTTTTCCTAAACATCCACATTCAAATCAAAAAAAAAATTCATTCGAGATTTGAACGAAAAAATATACCCTCGCCTCTAAAAACCAAAGCCTTCTTCATAAACCTCAACATCCCCCTACGCCAATTTCAAATGATTATAGATTTAATTTTAAAATCTTTTTGAGAGCATAATTCTTAAATTGAATTATTTCTTTTAATTCTTATAAGCTAAAGTTTTCATAATCCAATCTACTTTTGTTAACCTAACAAATACAATTTTTTCATATCTATTTGATTATATCGAGAATTCTTTAGCTGAAACTCTTCCTTTATTTAAATTATTGTCATAATTTAGGACTTAACTCTTATATCCCGGATGATTATTTTGATCTTTCTTTCGATTAAATCAAATGGTAGCTAAACTTAGGATTTCTTTAATTTCTTATAAGTATATCTCCAACTTTTGCTCTGCAATAGCAAAAACTTAAGTATTAGGGTATTTGATGACTTGTAAATATACGTATTTTTACGTACGTTATGTAACATCCGAAAATCTGACGCGAAATTATTTAAAATTTGAAGGGGCAAGTCGCGACGGATTTTGATCGATGCAGCGCGTCGTCAAGGTACAATGTTACTATGCCTTGGGTCGCATTCGTTAAATTGCAATTTATCTCAGATGTAGTGGTAAAGAGACGCATTTTATTTTAGTGACGCGCGGTGTGAAAATGAGTTAATCTTCAAAGGATTTAGGTTGGGAATTCCCCCCCCCCCCCCTCTGTTCATACGGTTATCAAAACCGCTTTAACCATGAAGTAAATCCCGCAAGATTTGTTTTCCCGCATCCTTTTGTTCACGGATAAGAAACCGCAAGCCGCCCGACGCCCCGTTCCGCACGCTCGACGCCGACGAAGCCGCGCCTCCCGCAAGCCCTTATCGGCGGCCGTTTCCCCTCCGGATTCCATCTCCGACTTCTCCTCCCTCCTCTGCTGGCATCGGTGGGCATTCCTTTTTCTTCCTTCGACGTGGGAGAACCGGGTCTAACCCTAACCGAAGGAGTTTGAGTTTTGTTTTGGTTCCGGTGAGTGGATCTCTTCCTTTTCTCGATTTCTGCTTAAATTTCCTTCGTTTTGGAAACTAGTTTAACCTAGGTTTTCATTTTGATTGCGCAATTTTAGGTTTTGGTGTTCGTAGTTCACCACGGAATTGGTGTGGAACGCATTGGGAGCCTAAATCGTTATACGTAAAGGTAATATGCGAAGTTAGCACATTTATTTTCTGTAACCCTAGATGTTTTGGAGATTTTCCACCGGAAACCCAAAAAGGGGAACAATTATGAATAATAGGTTTGCCTTAAATTGCAGGATTCTAGTAGGTTTGAGGCAACACGCTGAGTTTTCCATACAGAAGAATTTTCTTCGGAAGAGCTAATGTCGCCGCGCCGAGTATACGAGCGTCGCAGCACCTCGGTAAGGAAATTCTAATTTCTTTTAGTTAGACATATCAAGTAATTATATTTTATACGCATGAGTAGGTTTCGTACAATCATCATAACCATGCATAGAAAAGTGTGGCAGTAGGAAAATAATCGTGGAAACGCGTATGATAACGCCTTCTCCCATAACCACGTTAGTAAAGTCATGAACAGTTATTTAAGTACAAAACTTCACACGTGTACGTCAGTTTGGAGATTTTCCAACCAAGGGTGCGAAGGTCCCTTCAAGTCGACTACGAGAAAGTCAAGGGTCGCTCAGTAGTACACCAGAAAAGATATCTCATGCAGAGTAGCGTCAGACCAAAAAGGTCAGTAGCACACCAGTCTTTTCGTGCTTGGTAGAGGCGCACTACCTTCCTCATAGGGCATATGGTATCCTATGAGTTACAGTCTTGGGAGTTGACTCCCCTTTGAGACAGTTAGTAGATTCGAGACCGTGTCCGCGTGGCACTAGAACAATTGAGTTCGTCAGATGGTCTCGGGTCGTCAGTTTCAGATTTTGCGCGTTAGGAGCTACTCTGCCTAGAGTCTTTCCCAGTAAACGTGTAGGCTAGAAGCCACCTATAACTCAAGTACAGACTTGACGTGAGACAGTACACCAGTTAGTGAACGTCAGGACTTGGGTAAATAAACGGAAAGTCATGAATATAGAACTATAGTGTGTTCACCAGGAAGTATAGGAAAAGCATGCATAACATATATCATAAAATGTTTTCAGTGCACGAGACTAGTTTTAAAGTCATGCATGCATTCATATGTAAATCTGTTTTAGTGTCACTAAGGGGAATTATTTTTCTTTACTCTGACCCTTCGTGGGCAATGTTTTTCAGGTGACCCAGGTGGGAAGCTACGTCTAGGATGATCGTTATGGTGGTGTCAGTTTGTAGTAATTTTTTCCATTTAGTTTACTTTTTTTTTCAGCATGTAATTGTAGATGTGGACAATGTAACCGGTTAATATTTTATATATAACTTGTATCAGACTATTATTGTTACCAGATTTTCAGTTATTACAATCTCATTCTTACTTAGTGGCTCTATGAATCGAGTTAGCAGGTATGTGGTTACCCTTAATCTATTTTTTTTACTTCCGCTGTAAGTCTTAAATCTGCTTAGTATGGACTTTTATTATCTGTTGCTACTAGTTTTAATATTGTTTCCTAGTTTTCTTTATATCGCTGACCCGGCCGGACGGCTGATTTCTGTAATACTGGGAAGGGGTGTTACACGTTAATTAAGTCGTTTTAATTTATTTTCGTTATTTTTACTTAATTTTGTTTAATAAAATACTTCTTTTTTATAAATATTTTCTAACTTAGTTGTAAATTTGTTTTCTAAACTTTTTCAGAAAAATTGTCAAAAAAGCATGTTACATGCTCGTGTACTTCAGGTCACGCCCGTGACTTAGGCGTGTAACCTTGAATTCCAGTGAAATCAGCCGCCTTCAAAGAATTGTTGAACACGCCCTAGTACACGCCCGTGTCCAATATGACACGGTCGTGACCAAGCCCCGTGTCACTCCAGCTCGACGTTTTGCGCTCGAAGATCGTCGAACCCCTACACGCCCGTGTCAAGATGAGACACGGGCGTGACTTCTCCACCTGGCCCGACAAGACGTCGTCGGCGACTTGTTGACGCGACGTCGTCCCCGGATCAACCTTCCCGACACGCCCGTGACAAACAGCGTCACGCCCGTGACCCGCCACGTGTACAGCCGCAAGTCAAACCAGCCGTCAAATCTCGTCACCGACTCATGTACAGTGCTTACACGCCCCCCCTATACGCCGGTGACCTAGGGCGTGTACTTAGAAAATTTTGCCTATAAATTGAATTTTTCGGTAAGGATTTCTGTTCTTCTTCTTTGTACCATTTTGCTTAAGAGGTGCTGCCTAAATGTATTTCCAAGCTATGTAAAGGGACTTTCTCCACCTCTCTTATGTTTGTTTTTAGCTTTTTGTGACACTCATTTTAGCTTAATAAAATGTTTAGATTTTTGACTCCTTATGTTGTTTTGGAATGGATCTAAGCCCCTCCTTAAGCAATCTTATTCATTTTTGTTTTATCTTTATTTTTTTGTTCTTTAAACTGGGTGTGTGTGTGTGTGAGCATAAATTCCGATTTTTATGGTTTAGTTAATTTTACTTAGCTTAGTTTAGACTTAGCATTTTTCCGCTCTTTTTATTTCATTGTTATGAGTTTATAAAGGTATCTTAAAAGTGGTTTTGATTTTTCTTTAACTTAGTTTTTTTTAGGTTTAAAAACTTTTTGTACTTTTTTTCCTTTATTTCCACTTTTTAAGCTCTTTTATAAAATCATAAGAATGAAAAAGTTATCGTTTTAATTTTTTGAACGTCTTCATTTTGCTTTTATTTCAAAAACTATTTTGCCCCTTTAATTTTTCTGTCTTCTTTTTATGTATTTCTACCACATTCTAGCGGTAGAAATGTATTTGTTTTAATTTTTCATGCACTTTGATTTCCCCTTTATTTGCAAAACTTTTTGCTCCTTTAATTTTTATTTTGTCTTTTTATGCATTTCTACCACATTCTAGCGGTAGAAATGTAGTTGTTTTAATTTTTAGATAACTTCGTTTTTTTGGGTTTTTTTGTATGTGTGCGTGCGTGTATGAGATAATTTTTATAGATTTCTTTCATTTCTGTAGAGTGTGTGTGTGTTTCATTCTTGTAGAGTGTGTGTGTGTTTATTTTATGTATAGTGGGTGTGGTTTTAATTTCTGTAGAGTGGAATTTTTAATTTCTGTAGAGTGTGTGAGTTTTTTATTTCAACAGAGTGTGTGTTTTATTTTTTGTAGAGTGTGTGTGTGTGTGTGTGTGTATTTATTTTCAGTAGAGTGGGTGTGTTTTTATTTCAAGTAAAGTGTGTGTGTGTGTGTTTTAATTTTCTGTAGAGTGTGTGCGTATAATTTCTGTAGAGTGCGTGCGTGTGTGCATTTATTTTCTCCTACTCGTTTGAGTAGGACTCGATTTCATTTCTCGCCTACTCGTTTGAGTAGGACTCGCACTTTTATTGTTTTCATTTTCCGCCTACTCGTTTGAGTAGGACTCGCAATTTATCGCTTTCTTTTTAGCTTTCATTTACCGCTTTATTTACTGTTTTTTTTCTGCTTTCATTTTATTGTTTTCTTTCCGCAAGCCGTCCTCATTCCGATAAGTGGCTAACCGCTTTTAGCCCTCAGTATCGAAAAGCATTGGGACAGATAAAATTGCTTTAAATAATTAAAGGTCTTGTTTTTCTAATTAATTAAATTACTTAAGATTTGTCCCGTGTTTACGACGCGTAGAACCACATATCGATGTGTGGGCTCTATTTCCGTAGTTCATACGCTAGCTAGCCGAGAGGCCGTGCGTATGGACCGATCACCCCTCGGTAAATGGAGTTCTGCACTAACCCTCGAGAGAGGAGGCGCGGAATTCTACCGGATTGGGTTCCCCACTCAATAGCGGGGTTCTTAGCGTAATGCTGGCATTAAGAGGAATCCTTCGTCGGACGAGAGCCCGGTCGAATAGTCTTAATGTTCAGGTGAACGATAGTCCTAGAGATAGATGAGCTCATTTTTGTGGAACCACCACGGCCAAGTCTCCGCCTTAATTAATTTAAAATTTAGGATATTTGTTATTAAAATTTTATTTTGATTCAAATTCTTTTAGATACCGTTGCGCTAAGTTATTCATCGGCTCCATTTTAATGCTTTTATTTTCTGCTGTTATATATATATATATAAATAATATCACGATAAGATAAATTTTCGGTAAAATAATAGTCACATCTAGGAAATAGTAGAAATAATCAACCCGACCACGAGAACAATACGATCCTGATATTCCTCACTGGAATATCATGTACTACACGCGATAGGTACACTTGACTTATTTCGTTAAAACTCGATTTCAACTGTTTTATATTCAAATAATAAATCTGTGTGTCCCCTTCCTAAATAAAAATCAAATCCGTTTTTGTTAAATAAACCGCCCAGGGCGCCGCGTGTCCTAAATAATTTTTGGAGTTTTAACACCCATCAAGTTTTTGGCGCCGTTACCGGGGACTTGGTGGGAGCCCATCATGTTTTTGGCGTCGTTGTCTGGGATTTGGTGGAAATCAATCAATAACACTTAGCATAAAGATTTTTATAGAATAAAACTATTTTTTTTTCAAAGGCATGCATTCATCATTTAAGGAAATGTTTTTAGTGTCACTAGGAGTTATTTTTCCTTACTCTGACCCCCTGTGGGCAATGTTTTTACAGGTGACCCAGGTGGGAAACTACGCCTAGGATGAGCGTCCATGTGGTGTCAGTTTGTAGTTTATTTTCCATTCAGTGTTCTTTCCTTTTATTATACACTTGTAGCCTTGGATACTGTATCATGTTAATGTTTTGAATATCATGTATCAGACATATTATGTTACTTCAGATTTTCAGTTATTTCATCTCAATTCATGTTTAGTGCCTCTGTGAATCCAGCTTATAAAGGTATGTGGTTACCCTTAGTTTCTTTCATAACTTTCGTTGCAAGTTTAAATTCTCAGTATTTTTTTTTATACCTGCTGTGTACTAGTTTTAATATTCTTTCCTAGTTTTCTTTATATCGCTGACCCGACCGGACGGCTGATTTTTGAAAAATTGAGATGGTGTGTTACACCGCCAACATGAACCATTACGGAAGATAGGCGGTTACCAGATCCCGTACAGCTCCTATTCTCTCCCCTGCCGACCGAATTTGTACTAGGTTAACTCTCCTTTGTGGTATCTGCTCAAATCACTAGACCAATTGATTTAGCTTAATTTTTATGCGCTCAACTAAACAATCAAATCTTGCCCTGAACGTTCAAATTGCTTATTATTGTCGTTATTCATAATTTACTGGTTATGCTTTGCTTGTGGAAGGTAAGGTCTTGCTATGATTCAACTCTTATGTCGCTTGTGGGATCATGCTCAAATAATAATTAACAATTTTATGAAGCTTGTCATTCGAAGGCGATTTTGGCATGCAAAAGTTTGAAATTGACCCTCTCGGCCTACGTAAGTTGAAAACGAACGCATAAAATTTCGTATTTTTAAAAAAACCTAAGTTTATCCTGCATCAATTTTGGCTTAAGCCTGAAATTTTAATTCCTAAAAACTTAGCCCTCGACATCAATTTGCCCTATTTTGCTCCAGCCGCTCACCAGATACATTTCCGTGCAGCACGTCATCATCTTCTGTCATTCCCGATTGCTGCATCTCATAGTATTGCTTCGGATCCAATTTCCTCCTCATTCTCCAGCGCTTCTTCTTCTTCATCTTCTTCTTCCTCCTCTTCCTCTTTTTCGGCTTTTAGGAATACTTTTGATCCAATTTTTTTCAGATCTGTGTTCAGTTCTGGTTGAAAAACAAAACACATGATTTTCATTTTTTTCTGATCTGTAAAAATCGAGGGACTTCTTCCTCCTATTTTCGGGAAATAGTGTCGTCCTGTGCTCGGTTCAGGTCCAAATTTGAAGAAATTGCATAGATCTAGAGAAAGATAAGCTGCAGATTTGGTATTCTTCCTCGCTTAGAATTTGTTTTTCGATTGAAAAGAACTAGAGGAAATCGCAGATTCCAAACTGTGCTCTGTTTAGATTTTTGCTCTGGTATTCTTCCTTGTTCCAAACTATGCTCGGTTCCAAACTGTGCTTTGGTAATCTTCCATGTCTCACTCAGTTGGATTTGTCTGTAGGCTGAAATATAATAATTATCCATGTTTCATTCAGTTGGTAATCTTCCAAACTGTGCTTTGGTAATCTGCTTTGTTCGTGTAGTTGGTTCTTAACTCAATTGAAAATATCTTGTTATAATTGTGTTGCATGAAATACTTATCCTCTAATAATGATAAAATAGCATCGTTTGTGTTTAGGTAAGAAAGGTCATTGAAATTCCAAAATAAAACAACATCAATCATGTATCTAATTTCAAGATATTTAAGTGTTTTAAATACCTTGGATTGATAGTTCAAAACGATGGAGGTATTGATAAAGATGTGACACATAGAATCCAAGCGGGTTGGTTGAAGTGGAGAGGCGCGTCAGAGATCTTATGTGATCGTAAAGTACAACTAAAACTTAAGGGTAAGTTCTACAGTACTGCAACTAGACCTGTGATGCTCTATGGTTCTGAGTGTCGGACAGTGAATTGTGTATATGATCAAAAAATGGGAGTTGCGGAGATGGGAATGCTTAGGTGGATGTGTGGACACACAAGATTGGATAAAATTAGGAATGAAAGTATCAGGGATAAGACAGGAATAGCACCAATCTCAGAGAAGATGCAAGAAGCTCGTCTAAGATGATTTGGACACGTACAAAGGAGAACATTAGAGGCACATGTTAGGCGCTGTGAGAGTCTAGTCACTAGGCATGTTAGACGGGAGAGGAGTAGACCAATAAAATCTTAGAATGAAACTATAAAGAAAGACATGATGTACTTAGGCATTAGTGAGATTATGACAAAAGATAGGGCACAATAGCGACAAAGGATCCATATAGCTGACCCCACTATAGTGGGATAAAGGCTTGAGTGTTGTTGTTGTAATGATTTCATTGAAATTGTGAATGGTGGAGATGGTTGCATTATTCACTTAACTACCCACTTCTTTTCTTATTATCATACCTTGAACTATATGCTTAATAGCATCTTCACTTAACTTATTAATTGAGAGTTTTATCCAAAGAGAGAAAAAAAAGTTGTGTTGTTTGTCATGTGATTTCAGATTTCAATTTTCATGGATAATTGAGTTGCAAAAGAAATGTAAGAGAGACATCATCATAAAGGCAGCAGCCGCAGCGGCTCTTGGTGCGGTTGTGGCAGCAGTGGACTGCTTTCCCAGAAACCCAGTAGATGACATATATAAACAATGGCGTCCTACGCAATGATTTAGACAAGGGTGATTTATTTGCGGTCATGGATATATTGTATCATGATAATATCAAACATGGCATATTCAAGAGACAACCTGTTACGGTTGGGCAAGCCGACGAGACACGCACACGCCGACAAGACGTCGTGGCAAGTCCGCGCGCGGAGGAAGACGATGATGGATCCGTATGGAGGAGTCGAGAGTCGAGACCGAAGACGTGTCGTCGACATGATTATCTTATTTGCATTTTATTATGTTAAATTATGTTATGTGTACTTTTATTAATTACACTATTTTTACGTTATCTTCACCCAGCACTTATAATGGGTTGTGTTGTACTTTTTTTCATTATGATTGGATGTATGAAATTTAGGGCTGCCCCTAGCTATTCTTCTCGTTCCCTGCTTCCTCTCCCTCACCACCGCCGACCCTCCCCCTTGACGGATTTCTCTCTGAGATCGTATCAATTTGGTATGGTCTGCCTCACGCCCGCAACTCAATAATCGGTATGTCGTTTCCGTCCGGGTTTCTCGCTTCAGCCTCCTGGATCGTACCCTTTTGTTGTTCTGAGTCGTCTTACTGCTCGCCACTGGGGGAACGTCGTGCGTCCGGTAGGTCGCACACTTCTGTCTCCTGTTGTGATATGGTTGGGTACATCCAGTGTGTCGATCCACGCCATCTAGTTGGCGGCTCGCCACTATGGGAATATTGCACGTCCAGCACGTTCTCCCTCCGTCCACGACATCCTTCCCACCAGTCCCTCACATCTTTGTCTGCTGGATTTGTTGTCCGCACCCAACTGATCTGCCGTGCCATCCGCTGAATCCAGCGGTTTCCGCCGAACCAATGCATCCATTCGGATGCGCTCCCTTTCAGTCTGCTCCCTTCCGTTCCGCCGATTTCAGTCCATGACTCCCAACACTCGCTCTGCCAATGATCTTCCTCTAAATGCAACCGTCGAAGCCCGAAGTCGTCGCTTGGAGGCTCAAGAGCAACTCGTCACCTCCATGCACGCCTCGCTTCTCGTCCACCACTCCAAGATTGACTCTCTGCAGGCGTCCACCTCCACCGTCTTCGCCAAGTCCCGCACCCCTCGCGGACAGCGGCTCTATCCTCGGCGCCGGACCGCCGTCTATTCCTTCAGGGACCACTCCTCCGCCAATTCCGGACCAGTCCGCCCTCTCCCTCGACATTCCCTCCTCCGTCGGCGTTAACCCGATGAGTTGGATCGCCAAAGAGGAGCAATATTTCAACCTCAACTACACAACGGAGCACGAAAAGGTTTCTACGACGGTGGTTGGCCTAGACGACTCGGCCCTACAATGGGCTCGGTGGCTCCGTCAATCCAACTTGTGCCACTCCTGGCCCGAGCTCAAGCAGGAGATGATCTGGTGGTATGACACTTGTTGCCCCGGCTCCGATATCGAGCGTCTTTGTGGCATTCGCCAGACAGCCGGCCTGTACGACTATGTTGATGATTTTGTCGCCCTGGTCTCCCGCATCCCCGAGCTACCACCCGATAATTACCTGGGTTTCTTCATGCAGGGTCTGTTGTCATATATCCGCACGCACCACCCTCGCATGGTCTCCGATGCCATAGACTTGGAGCGTCTGGTGGAAGACAATCTCTCCCCCCCCCGACCACCTGCTCCTATGGACAACTACCACCAACCACGGCCGCCTTGGCGACCACCAGCCACGGCTCCTCCACCGCAGTCGCCGCCATGGGGAAACCAATTTGGCCACCCACCAGCCCCTCAACGCGTCTTGAATAGTGATTACAATGAGCTTCACAGCAAGGGTCTCTATTTTCGGTGCCACCAACCCTACTGCGCCCAACCATGAGTGCTCCGTGAAGGAGTTTCATGTCATCATCGACAACGTCGATCCTGGGGTTACCCTTGCCGACTTTGAGGTCCTGGAGGTTGGAGCTCTCAACGGGAGATACACCTTTCGACCCCACCGCAGCTATGTTCCACCGCCTGAAATTATCATATGCCTCGAAAGACGGGATCTCCGGCTAGAAGACCATGTAGCTCTCAGGCACATTGCGGGATCGCCCAATCATCATCATGGTGGGCATCGGAGCAAGACACAACCTCATCTCAGAGCGTCTGGTGTAGTATCTCCGTCTTCCCTTGATTCCCTCTTCGGGTATTGCGGTCCGTATGGGCAATGGGTGCTACAGACTGACTCAGGGCCATAGCACTGTCGTGTCTCTCTCCACAGGGTTCTGTTTTGTGACTGCGGACTTCTACACATTCGACCAAGGCGGTCTCAACGCCATTCTGGGGGTGGCTTGGCTCGGCACGCTTGGTGATGTATGCGTCAATTGGCGAATATGACCATGCAGTTCCTACACAGGGGGCGGACACGTCGCCTCGACGGTAACACCACTCTCCTCTGCTCTCCGGTCTCCCTCTGCACGATCCAGTGAACCACGAACGTCAACCTCTAAGCGATTCTATGGCCCCTCTCGGGCCCGTCTGATGTGCCTTTTCCTTCCTCGGCGGACCACCGAGAGCTTTCTACTGTGCTCACCAATGTTATCCAGCCTCTGATGGAATTGCCACCAGCCCGACCTACCGACCGCGCCAATTCCCTCTAGCTTAAGACCACAACAGCCTCGACGCAGCCGTTTTGTTCTGCTCATGGACGGAAGGATGAGCATGAGCCTCCAATGCAAGAAATGTTGATGGGGGGCCTTACCCGTTCTTGTAAGCCTATTTCTAGCTCGGTCCTTCTGGTCCGAAAGAAAGACGACAGTTAGCACCGTACTACCCACCCAAGATATTTGATCGCTGCTACCACCTTCAAGGGGACTCTGGCTCGCAGAAGGTCTCTATTGTTGGGTCTTACCGTCTGAAGTCCGAAGCTACGTGGTAGTCCCAGGATCACTTATGTCATCATCCCCCTGACTACTGCCTTGGGAAAAAGGCATATTTTCCAGACAGCGATATTGTTACGGTCGCGTATGCAGAGACGAGACGTCGTGGCGAGCCAATGCGTGGAGGAAGACAATGACGGGTCCGTTTGGAGGAGAGACCGAAGACGCACTGTCGGCATGATTCTTATTTGCATTTTATTATGTTAAGTTTTGTAATCTGTACGCTTTATTATTCGCAATACTTTTATGTTACATGCACCACGCACCTATAAGGGATTGTGCTGAACTCTTTTTCATTATGCTTGGATTTATGAAATTTAGGACTGCTCCCTATCTTCTCTTCTTGTTCCCACCTTCCTCTCCCTCACCACCGTCGGCCCTCACCCATGCCAGAATCCTCTCCGAGATCGTATCACTCCCTGACAAGTTGAAGGGTGCATGGCATAATCTATTCACTGAATTCCTTCTGGCAATTCATGCAAAATCAAGCACGTGCGTGCTTGATTTGCCTACCGATTGGGTGAATTCCCCAATCGGTAGGCAAATCAAGCACGTACGCGTTATCGTCCAACTTCTTTGAAATCTTAAACGGTCTGGCACGTCGGTTGGCCAATTTCTTGATGACACCCATGGGTAACCGTTCGGGGAATAACTTAACTAAGACTAAATCTCCAACATCAAATACACAAATAGTCTTGGCCTTAAGGTCTTACATTGTTCAACTCAAATTAAAGTGTCTTGCATACATCGGCACGCAGGCCGGCCACACATGAACGATAAAGTAAACGAGTAATTCGCTTTGACCTTCAAGGGCCAGCTTAGCAGCTATGGGCTTCAGCCCGCTATTTCCCGTCTGGCTCCCTGCACCTGCAAGAGACATTCCACCGCAAAGGTGGCAAAACCTAGAAACGGACAGCATTAGCTGACCAAATTATAACGACCCACTGTAACCTGATATTGGTTTTCTGATCAAAGTCAACTCATGCGCGCCGAACGAACCATAATGAATTTTGTCTTCTGTTGATCCCTGCTTTGACCTCTCAGATTAGTGTCATCTTCTACTCGGCTTGGCAACTGCTTTTATTAGATCTAGATTTGGATCAGGTTAATCTTAAGTCAAGGTGTTGACATGAACTATGAGTCAGGAAGCTGACTTAAACCATAAATCGAGCTACCTACTTGATTTGTGAGACAAACTACCAACTTATTCATTTGAGTAGGGCACTGGGTATATCACTTGGGTGGCCAAACTTTGGTAGCTAAGTTGGGTGACTGATTTGTAGTAAATGGGAGGGCATAAAACTAACATTTGACCATATAATGAATATGATTTAACATTCCACGGGCTTGAAATTAGAGTAATGAAAATGCAAGAATGTCGATAATTGACGACAAGCAGGATCTACAATAACTACTAGCAAGTTCTTATTTTTTTTAAGACCAAATAATAAATGAAGCATAAAATGATGATATCGGCAAATGAGCATCATAAGAAGATAGAGTTATACCTCTGGTTGTAGATAAGCAAAGAACCATCGGGCATGTTTGGTAAAAGAAGGCTCGGCTAGTGGAAGCCTCAACGAATTTCAAATAGTGGAGAAGAACTTCGACTCCTATAAGGAGACTGAGGGTGCTTGCATGACAAGGGAGGCTCGAATGGGTCCTATGGGAAAACAACGGTCGGATGTTGGGACTTCGGCTACGACTGGTCTGGTGTTGTTTCCTCGGAGGATGGGGAAGGAAAGGTCCCCAAAAGCCAGTGATGAGGTGGAACTCGGTGGCGAGTCCGGGTAGAATGATCTCAAGCGACGGGAAAAAGGAAATTCGATGGAGGAGCCTTCGGTTCCCCTGACACCTGGCAAGGGCAGTGAGCTGGAGAAATGAAACAAAGAAGGTTTTCTCTATCCTTTCTATTCCAGGATGGGTTTTACAATGGTTTTAATAAAAAAAACTTAAATAGTGATAAAAGGGGGTTACTGAAGTAGGAAGGGGAAGGAATTTGGGCTTTTGGCATTCTCCACTATTAACTCTAAAATTAAATTTTTTGAACTACTTAATAATTCATTAATTTCAGAAATAAAATTTAAAATACTTAAAAATGTATTAATTTCACAACTTGCCCTAATTATCATATCACCTAGTTTGACGGATCTTTGTATTTGGGTCGTATTAGTCGGTCACGTCAATAAGTCTTACGAACGTGTGAATAACATGTGTGACAAACCACATAGGAGTAAATAAACATGCTCGGAAAAAAAGACAAATAGGTGCGAAGATGCGCGCTGCACAAATAAAAATGCAGGAAATAAAATATAGATGTGACTCGAGTTGCATCAATTCTTCTGGGGTTGAAAGTTCTTGACCCCGTCAAGAATAGGATGTAGCCTGCCACTAGAATGTCCAAACGTCCATCAGAGAAATGGTGTGTGACTGCTTTGCTGCTGAACAAACACTTCCAAGAGACAGATGAAAGGTAAAAGAACAAAGGAGACTCTGGGCTGCGGTAGGTGGTGGGGCAAAGAATTGATCCTTCGCTGCAACTAATGACCTGTAGGTAAACTCTTGTTCCGAAAAGTGGTGTTAGTCATAATTTTATGCAAAATATTCAAATGATTGGTAAAAATAAGAACGACCAAGAGATGAGTTTCATAAAGTGAGGGATAGTGGAGGGACGAAAGAAGCAAGGTAAAAAACAAGTAGCCTCAACTTATGAAATCACATCCTCTCTTGTTGGGCATCTCGAGTGTATGCTAGACAAAGATCAACTATCGTCATGGTATCATCCACTAAAGTCTGATTATTGTTAGACAATGTTGTGGATATCCTCTAGCATGACCTACATGATGTCCACTATAAAGCTTTCATAAACAAAACAACACGTTTTTATTTTTTGCAAAATATCCTTTTGGAATATATTGACTGATATATTAGTTATTGGTCAGTGTGTCCACAGATTTATCAGTCGATATATCCTATCGGTATATCAGTTAACTTTTTTTAATTCATTTTATTTAGCAATGATGGGGTGAAAATTTTAGGGACCGACTATATTCTCCTAGTACAACTAAGCATAAATAGATTGATAATCTCACAACAAAACTCATAGTGCTCACCAATAATAAGAGGATTGTCAGGTGAAATAAAAATGTGATCGTAAAATACAAAATCGATAGAAGGTGGCACTTTTGAATCTTCCAAGAGGAAAGGCACATCATAGTTATGCGCTTATTAGACAGTGGGTCCAGGTAGAAGTGTGGCAATGAATAAAAGTGCAATAGTGGAATCTGAAGGGGTGAGCCAGATGATAGTGAGGTTCTCTCGGGTGCCCATGGAACAAGACCATTCATTTGAGAGGAAGAACAATCATGTGCTCATAGTAATCGAAGGAATGAGAGTTCCCCGCACCATCATGCATCACGTAGTCGTCGTATTACCATGATCATCCTAATAAGATGCGGTAGACATCGATGGGAACGGCATGACATAAAACAATATCATAGTACGGGTTCCCTATAGAGAACTCTACAATACAGTGATGAATAATGGGCATAATCAAATGACTACAAACCCCATATAAGTTGTACGGTAAGGGGTGTGTCTCGAATCCTAGTGTGCCTAGTATAAGATGAGAAATGAAGTTTTCCATACTACCTTTATCAATGATGACGGAACATAAATGTCCTCGAATGCGCACAGTAGTGAGGAAAATATCATTTTTCTGAAAATCAATCGCAGTGGTCTCGCTAGGGGAAACTAAGCTATAGCGATGGACACAAACAAAAGGATTAGCATGTTCTCCTTCGACCTCTACTATACTCTCAGGATCACGCTTGGAATCGGGCTTTGAGGGACTAAGGAGAACTTCATATTTAGGCTCGTGTCCATCGGTGGAATCAGTAATGGAGACGAAGTGGAGTCACGGACACTCAGATGATGTGCCCAGATTTCATACACTTGAATCATCGGAATATGGGGATCTAAGATCTTAGTGGTGGTGGAGCTCAAAGTAATTCTATCAATAGACCTAAGCTCGAATGTCCTTTTCAATAGTGGGACTCTACTCTATGTCGTTTCCATTGGAGGATGGAGAAGAAAAGGTCAAGAAAGTCCAGTGATGCGGTGGAAGGCAGTGGCGAGTCCGGGAGGAAGTGAGGAACGATCTTCTGGCAACGGGGAAAAGGAATTTCGATGGATGAGTCTTTGATTCCCCTGGCAACGGGCGAAGGAGTGACCACCGGTCCTCGAAAGGGCCTCCAGAGGCAGCGGCAAAGCTGAGAAAGTCGACGTCGGGCGGCTGGAAGCAAATCGATGAGGGCGGCATGCTGGAGAAATGAAACAGGGAAGGTTTTCTCCGCCATTTCTATCCCAGCCTGGCTTTTACGATGGACAAGTTGGTTCTTCGTAATAATAGAAGTCTCGTTTTAGGTTTTGCAAGGGTTTTTTGACATTCTCTGCTATTAATTAAGGAATTAATCTCTGAAACGCTTCCAAATAATTCATTAATTTCATATATGAAATTTAAAATGCTTAATATGTATTAATTTCACAGCTTGCCCTAATTATCATATCACATGGTTACCATTGTATTCATGGTCTTATTGATCGTTCACACCAAAAGTTGTATGGAAGTGTGCGAATAACATGCGTGATACAAAAGACATAGGCACTAATAACATGCGCGGAAAATAAAAGATGCAAACAAGCTTCGAAGAAATACTCTACATAAATAAAAATGTAGGAAATAAAATAAAATATGAATGTGACTCAAGTTGCATCAATTTTGCGGCCACTACACCTATCTTGTCGAGTTGAATCATTAAATCAGTCAAAATATGTATCATTCATTTCTTTTGTGACTTCATAAACTCTGTGGATAGTTGAGCATTCGGAAAACCCGGTAAGAAAGAGAATTTAATCAAAAAAGCGATTAATCGAGTGACAATGAGCATTGGATTATGGTATATCAACTTGAACTCCTAAACATGGGGATATCTCAGTACAATTTGATAAATGGTGCTTTCTAACTCTACCCAATTTTCTTCCTCTTGACAATTTGTAGTCATCTTTCATTCCAGCAAAGCGTGTTCTTCTAAAAACTTTTATTCTTTCCTTAAAACAAAATTGCTTACAGGTGTTAGTGTCTGTAGGCTCGTCATTGAATATTGAAAATATATCTACCACCAGGTAGACCGAAAACACAGTTATGACCTCATCAAGCAATCGACAAGCTTCAAAGGAAGTCCATGACTACACCCTTCCAAGGTTGACTTGGTATTGGTAAAGGGGTGTAGAGCCCCTTCTTTCCATTTGAAAGCCTCTAATTATAGTAGATTAATACGAAAAAAATACAAGATTTTGAGAAAAGCTTGACCCAATCTCTTGAGGGCAGGATCCATCTGAGTCTCTCAAAGAAAGTCTAAAATCAAATGATCAAAGATCCTTTAAAAGACTCACCGCCAATCTCTTATATATGCACGATTGGCATACATATAATTATGGATATTTCTTAGGGCATATAGGTAGATAGGAGGACATGTGAATGGTTACGGGAGACATAGGGGTGTCCTAAAAAACCGGGCCCACCGGGCCGGACCGGCCCGGCCCGGTGAAAAGCCCGACAGGCCCGGTCCCGGGCCAAGCCCGCCTCGGGCCCAGGCCGGGCCATGGGGCCCTTCCGGGCCCCATTGTCGGTCAAATGCCTGGCCCGGTGCCCGGCCCGGCCCGGGCCGGACAAAGCCCGGTTACCGGGCTTAGCCCGAGACTGGAAAAGCCCGGGCTAAGCCCGGGCTGGCTCTTAGAGCCGTTGACTACCACATGGGCTGCAAATAGGAGCCTAGCTGCTATTTGTAGCCCATTAAAAATATATTTTTTAATTTTTTAAAAAAAAAACTATAAACCCCCCCCCCTCCTTCTTTCCCTCTTCTACCAATTCTACCCCCTCATCCCCCACCCTCTCTCTCTAATCTCTATTCTCTCGAATATGTCGTCAACGCAGGTGTCTTCTTCATCATCCGTCGCTCACGAAGTGGTGGAGCACAAGCGTACGACGCCGGTTTGGGAATATTTCGACTTAGTGCAAGTCGGCGCGGAGCAAAAGGCGAGGTGCAAACAGTGCTCGAAATTACTTTCGATCGCTGACAACTCGACACTCGCAAGACACGTTAAGTCTTGCTCAGCCAAACAAGCTCCTCCCGAGTCGACCCAGACGCAATTATCGGCATCCAGACAAATCTGGACGTACGATCAAGGTCGGCAGCGGGAGCTGCAGGTGAACAACATCATCAGACGTGAGTTGTCGTTCAACCACTACGACAACGAAGAAGAAACCGAGTACATCCACCAAGGCTACAACCCAAATATCACCAAGTAAGTCGATCTTCAATTAGACGCGACGCACTTAAATATTATTTAGAAGCAAAACAAACTTTAATTAATTTTTTTGGAAAATTTGAGAGTCGAGTGAGTTTAACGAGCGACGTTTGGACAAGTAGTATAAAATTAAGATTATTGTATATGTCTATAACGTGTCACTGGATCGATCCCGTTTCCTGGGATCTAAATAAGCGAATAATTTGTTTTGAAAGTTTCTAAGTCCCGCACACCGGTGAGGCGATTTATCAAATAATTTCAAAATGTGTGCGCGAATTTAAAATAAAAGATAAAGTTATGTTTTCATGCGCCGCCGCTTTGAATCCTTTTTTCGGCGTAGACGACGTAGAAAATTTTATTGAAGAAATAAATAACAATATAGGCATAAATCTAAGTGATTCAGATTTAGATAATCTTAGTATTTTAAATTTTAACACTATTTTTACTGAATGTTATAATTATTACGATAATTTATACGGATCGCGGCCCCGAGAGGATGTGTCGCAACCAAAAACATCTAGTAGTTTTAAAAATAAAATGTTAGAGTTAGCCTCTAGGAAAAAAGCGCGCACAACATCTAGTAGTTTAAATGAATTAGGGTTGTACACAAAAACACAATTTCGTGATTTTATGTCCACGGACGAATTAGAAAATTTCGATATTTTAAAATGTTGGAAAGGTAAAGTAAATACCTATCCTATTTTAGCCTATATGGCCCGAGATTTACTAACGATCCAAGCTAGCACTGTAGCTTCGGAGTCTACTTTTTCTCTTAGTGGCAGGGTTTTGAACGAGCGGAGAAGTCGACTAAGCGAAGAATCGCTTGAGATCTGCATATGCTACAAGGACCACCTGGATGCGATGAAGAGGAAGCAGCATATTTCAGCGATCGAGGATAGCTCGTCGGACATGGAATACGAGATGGACGCGATCAACTTAAACTAAACAACTTCTTGTATTTTTGTCATTTGTAATTTTGTAATTTTTAATAATTTAGAATTTTTGTCACTTGTAATTTTTAATAATTTAGAATTTCCAAATTTTTGTATATTTGCACATTTCTAAATTTGTATAATTTTGTTACATTAATAAAAATTTTATTTTTCAATATTGCGATGTTGTGTTTTTTTTTTTTTTTGTAAATCATATGTTTTGATTTTTTTATGAATTAAAAAAAATAAATAAAAAAACAATTTTTAAAAAAAAATAACCGGGTCGGGCTTAGCCTGGGCCCGTCCCGGGCCGGCCTGGGGGGCCTTACAGCCCCCCCCCCCCCCAGGGAGCAAAGCCCGGCCCGGCCCGGCTACAGTGTTAAGCCCGGCCCGGGCCCGGTTCGGAAAAGCCCGGGCCCTGCATGCCCGGGCCCGCCGGGCTTTATGCGCACCACTAGGGAGACATTCATATCAACAATCCCTTTTCAAAAGTCAACCTAGGCTCCGTTTGTTTGGGCGTTTTCGCCGGGCGTTTGGAGCAAACGCCGCCGGACGGCGGGTAAACAAACGGGGCTCCGGCGGCGTTTGCTCCGTTTGCACCCGCCGTAAGAAGAAAAAGTTCCTCAAACGCTGCTTTTCCAACCCCGCCTCCCCCCCTCCAGTTCCAACTCTCCATTTCGACCCGCCGGGAGCAAACGCCACCGCCGTACCAAATGAAGCCCTAATCACCAAGGTCAAGATTCGTAAGGGTCAACAGTGAGTGTTAGAGGATCCAAGTTAGCAAAGTGTGGATCATCATCTCCAGCAGCAAGCACAAGTTCTTGAGATGGTATTTATATGAGTGCGGTTGCTGGCAACGAATAAAGTCTCTTACGATGAAGCTCAAGGTGCTCCAGGAAGATAAGCACTAGAGTGGTGGGAGTACCGTTGTGGGCGGAACTAGTGTAGGCTGTGGCGGACCAATCAACGATGGTCCCAATGGAGATAAGGGATCTAAGCAATAGAGTGTGGGTTGAGATTTCAGTAGTGGTGGTGGCGGTGGTAGCGGTGGTGGCGGTGGTGGCGGTGGTGGCGGTGGTGGCGGTGGTGGCGGTGGTGGCGGTGGTGGCGGTGGTGGCGGTGGTGGCGGTGGTGGCGGTGGTGGCGGTGGTGGTGGTGGTGGTGGTGGCGGTGGTGGTTGGTGGGGTGGCCGAGGAGAGGAGGGCAGTCTGGTCACATAAAGAACTTTATCAAGGCAACTAGCTTGTGTCATGATGCATGAAAGAGTAAGAAGGATTGTGGACACGAAGGCACATGCTAATGTGGGGATGTAGCCCCGCTAGGAAGTAATCCGGGTAATTGTTCGGGGAGAGTCCAGTGACGTGTGTTGCGACTTCAATGAACTCGATAATGTAAGATGTGACTGCATCGGACTAGTAAATCGAGCTGGAGAGCACATATGCACTGCCTGCCTGACACTTGATGTAATGGTGAAGGAGTTCCTCCTTAAGGCTCTGTTTGGCGGGGCATTTTCAGAGCAACACGTTGCAAATTTCAGAGCAGCCCGCCAAACAGAAAAAGTACCGCCTCTACTGGCATCCGGTCCCGCACCAAATCGTCGAATAATTGTGATTTTGGAGTTGTCATATTTTTTCACGACTCCTAAATCGCGCCTTTCCACAATTCCTTCTCACCCTAGCTTTTCTCCATCGTCCCCTCCAGATTCGCCGCAGTTCACCATCGTTCTCCTCTGGATTCGCATCAGTTCTTCCTCCCCTCTTGTTCAGCTTCCAGCAATGTCTTTGCTTCCCCGACGCCAGCTTCCAGCAAGGATTGCACTGTTTTGTTTCCAACGTCAACGCCAGGTTACAGTTCTGTTGCTTCCAGCGATGTTTCTTCTTCTCACATCTGCCTCGGAAGTGGATTCTTTTTCCATTGAGAATCTCCTATGGTTCTACTTCCAAACCAGATTTTACTAGTTCTAACTTCCTGAGATATTTTCCACGGTATGGAAAGAAGAAGAAGGTATTTCTGAGACTTACCCTGTGATTCTCTCTCCTCAGTTTATTCTGTTTGTTCAAGAATTTGACATCGTCTTCTGCTCCTTAGCTTTCTCTTTTTGCTAGTTTATTTGGGTAATTTGGAGCCATGATTTTCAGATGTTGTGTTGTTGTTTTGGAGCAATGATCTCCAATGAAATATATATTTTAAGTTGTTAATTAAGCAAAAGTGTGTGTGTATATATATATATATTGGATTATAGAAAAATCTTTAAATGATGTCATGATCCTTATATAAGATCATCAAAATCATTGAGCTATGCAAGCTTTTCGTTTGAAACTATACTGCAAACGTTGTTCTTCCAAACAGTTTCACAGATTCTGTCATCACTCTACAAAACAGTTGATTATTCCACCATTGCTTCTCCAGTTGCTACAGCTGAGCAAAACTGAGCCTAAGTGTGGGCCAAGAAAAATCAGGAACATGTTGATGCGTCCAACACATCCAATGAAGCGCATGGCCCTCCATTTAAATAGTCAGCATGGGCTGGAGATTTAAAAAATGTTGGGAGCGGGTAATCCAAATGAGAGGGTTGATACGTGTTTTTTATATCGTGTTTTCACCCTGTTGTGTGCATGGATTTTGTTGTAATTTGTCATGTTTCCTTTACGATTCAATGCATGCTTCATCCTTATATCTTTTGCTTAGATTCTGGACATACTATTGTGTATTACAAGTGTGGACCATCTTCTATATTATGGGGAGGTTATGTTCAGTTTTCTTCATGCATTCTCGTACGCCTTTATGTGCACACGTGTGCGTGCTTTATTTAATTACCCCGTTTTTCTGCATCATTTTTGTAGCATAATTGACGTGCGTGCATGATCCTTCACGCATGTGCGTGCACACGCTATCCAGGTCGTGAGCACACTCAATCAATTAATTTGGCCAAAATAACACTAATCAATCCAGCCGCGTTCGTTTTATTCGTGCACGCGCGTGCGGGTTCTATTTGGGCGCGTGCGCGACTAATGCCCCATTTATTGATTATGTACAGTCTTCCTTCGCACACTCCTGTGTGATCTTATGTGCATGTGCGTGTGCACGTTTCTTCTTGATGTTATATATACTGGTGTTATGGATTTATTTTCCAGATCCAACCATTGGGGTCTCGCCCAGCCCCCAGGTTGCGCGCCACTCCACAAGTTACTGAAGCTTACCTCTCTCCGCCTCTCAAGCTCCCTTCAAGTTATTTTCCCTCATTTCCAAGCTTCATTCACCATTTGCAAGTGATGTTTGTGGATTCGAAAGTTTTTCAAGGATTCAGGGTATTAAGTGGAGATATTAAGCATGATTGAAGAAAGGAAGCTTAGGGAAGAGAAGACGGAAATTGGAAGGTTGGTGACAGCTCCTCCCGATCTGCAGACGATAGTCGCGACTATGTTTTAGAAGACGTAGTATAAGTCTGTTCTTCTCCTTCTACCGCCAAGGAAAATTCTCTTGTTCCTTCTTCATTTTGTGGTATATTTAATCATCTTTAGAGTTGTTGTAACCCTTCTTAACTTCATGAGTAACATGTTTTTTGAACTTGGAAATGTTGTGTTGAATCTCATAATAATGACATTGTGTTTGGTCTATGCTTAACTTTTGCTATTATTGAGATTTATGGTGCTATAGTTTAGGGCAAAGAAATTAGTTCTTGATAGAATTAGTGAAAATCATCTTTAATTGAGTGGGTTTGACTTGTTAATGACACCGATGTCGATGATACTACCGTTTCGAGCACCCTCTCTCTGGATACGATAATCCCCCAAGTGAAAGCTCACAATTTTATTACTTGCGGTCGGCACTCTTGTTGTACATCAAGGGTCGGTGTCGTCAAGCACCGAAATCTCAATCCATTAGAAGTGGGTTGGGTGAATGTCTCAGGTATGGTGTAAGAACCCAATATAGTCATTGGTGTGCCAATAAAAGGGTTGTGAAGGTGGAGGCAGAGGCGCCAGTTGACGGTTGAAGGTTATGGTGGCAAGCTTGCGGAGGAGAATCATGAGATCTTGTAGTTGAGCTCTGAGCCGATCCAAGCAAGTGGAATCAGTGGAGGTTGAAGCAGAGGCGTCATCATCGATGTAGACGACCATGGAAAAAGACTCGGGCATGCAAGAAGAGGATCAGAGGAGGGATCAAAAGTTGTTGATGAATCGGAGGAGGGCAAAAAGGAGTGCTTCAGAGAGAGAATGGAAGGGTGGTGTTTGAGGCGTGTGATAGCTGGGGATGCAGCGACTTCAAGAAGTAGAAGTTGAGCATTGTTCCTACAAGGGTTAAAGGAAGGCTAGAGTGGGTTTGATCTAGGACGATAATGGACGACGAAGAGTTGTAACAGGAATGAGAGGCCATGCGCTGGTGTGGGGGAAGTATAAGATCTCGACCACGCAGAGGTGTGGTATTAGGCTTGTGGAGTGAGGAGGTTGAGACGGTGGACCATAAGGCATCATTGCTGGTCGTGGGAGCTCGGAATAAGTGCATGAGTCGAGGAGAGACCACTGACAGTCTCAAACGTGGATCACTACTTGAGGAAGCAAGGTGGGAGGCGGAAGCGTCGAACGGCTGCTATGGAGATCGAAAATGAAGAAGGTTTATGGCTTCGAATTGAACCCAAAATGAGAGGGGATGTCAGACAAGTTGATAGCTACCGCTACTGTCGAAAGAAAATAAATTGATAAATACTAAAGAAGGTATAAGATTTGGGCTCCGTTTGGGGGGGCTTATTTTCACCGGTCAAGCGGTTACGACCACATGAATCGGACCTTAATTAAGGTCCGATTCATGTGGTCGTAACCGCTTGACCGGTGAAAATAAGCCCCCCCAAACGGAACCTTGGAGGCAAGCTCGACTAAATCTCTTGAGGGTAAGAGAATACTAAGAGTCTTCTCTCAAAGTAAACCTAAAATTAAATAATCAAAGATCCCCAAAAAGACACACCATCTCGCTCGTAAACCCTAAATCTTAAACTCTAACCCTAAGACCCTAAACATTAAATATAGGCATGAGTGACATACATAATTGCGACCTTGAGGCAACACTACAGGTCGTGGGAGCTCGGAATAAGTGTGTGTGGGTTCGTCGAGGAGAGCCCGCGGTCGATCTAAGACATAGGGCACGACTTGAGGAAGTAAGGCGGGAGGCGGAGGAGCCGATCGGCTGATATGGAGATCGAAAATGAAGAAGGATTAAGGCTTCGAATTGAACCCAAAATTTGAGGGGACGTCGGACCAGTAAATAGTTTACCGTTATTGTCGAACGAAAATAAGTATATTAAAACGAAAGAAAATATAAGATTTCGAGACAAGCCCGACTCAATCTTTTGAGGGCAAGACCTAACTAAGAGTCTTCTCTCAATGAGAGCCTAAAAAGCTAAATAATCAATGATCCCAAAAAGGATTCACCACTACGCCCCTAAAACAGAAATCCTAAATATAGGCAGGAGTGACATACATAATTACAAAAAAGTCATAGGGCTATATAAGTAGATAGGAAGATGTGCATATGGTTTGGGAAGTCATATTTGTACATATGCAGACAATACACATAATATTGTAGGTTGAGTAAATTCTTTGCATCTTCGAAATATACTATTACTCGTGGAGAGTGTGTTTTTATACGCACGTGTCTCTAATCTATTTTGTCATGTAGTGTCTTGTCCTGTAGAGGGGCCCTCATCTATATAAGGAGCACCTTAGGTAGTGAGATCTTAACATTGGAGTGTTAGACTTGGGTCTCTCTTTGGAGAGGGAAGTGCTTCAGAGGACCAAACATCCGGGTACTTGGGGAGAGTTTGTCTATTGATTATATCGTTTAATTCTTGCAATACGAGTTAAAATTTTTTATTTAATTTTTTACATGACCTCCTGTATCAATTGTTCCGGCCAGCCCTAATTTAAGGTTTCCGCCAAAACCCTAATTTGCTCCTTGTTCCGTCCTCAAAGTCTGCTTGGCCTTTCTCAAACGGATCTAGCGCATTGAATTGGCTCCTGCTTACACTAATTCAGCTCGTTCAACAACCTGCTCTTGCATCGTCGACTTCACGGCATCGAAATCGCCTTCCGTCAATTCCAGAGCAAGGCGACTCGCCTTCAGCAATGTGCGACTACACTCATGTCTACCATTTCCAGAGGTCATCGCCCCTGCGTCGGCTCCCGCAGCATTCCAGAGGGCGTTGTGTAACATCCATAAATTGACGCGAAAATAAAATTAAATTGTAGGGTCTGATCTCGAGCAAATTTAATCGAGACAATGTTTGTCGAGGTACGAATTTAGTATGGTTAAATCTTGTAAATTAATTAATGAATTAATTTTAGCTGTTGAATATGTGTTCGATCTATTTTAATTACTAGTGCGAGGGCGTAGCATATAAATTTCTTCAAGTGTTAAATGGAATTGGCAATTGTGAAATTAAACTGAAATCGCTATGTTATCTCAAAAGGGAGTGTTGGTTCGACCACCCATGCATTTTTCGTAACTGCCCGTGAGCACGCCGCTTGGATATAGCTCGCGCATCTCCCCTCTCACGAAAATCACTCACGAACTATTTGTCGTTCGCTCCTGAAGGCTCCGTCAACTACTCCCCCTTCCTGTCTCGCCATTGTCAGTAGGGGTGCAGTCGGTGCAGGCGTCGACTCCAGGCCGTCGATCGATCTCCTTTCTTGCCCTAGACCGTCGGCTGGTGTATCCTTCTTCCTCTTCCAGCAAGTTAATAGTGGTTGTGAAGTTTCTTCTCCCCTTCCAGCGGTAAGACAACCTATTTTTGTATCTGCAAGTAGTCGACCCCCCTACATCTTGCTAGTATTTGATTCCTTCTTTTCAATAGCTAGGATTCTGATCTTTTGGGCACAGAAATTTCCTCCAACAGAGAATCCAGCGGCAGTGCCCCTTCCTTTTGGAAATCGGTGTGCTTGCGGTGTAGGGTTCCGCTATTTTTGGAGCAAGGTATCAGCCCTTATACTGGAAATTTCCTTTATTTAGTCATTATGAATTTTAGGAGGATGGTCATGGTTAGTATGCCAACTTTCGATTAGGTTGTATGTTGAACTTCGGGTTTCAAGTGTTTGACACTACTCGGCGCTAGTACGAAAAAGAAATTTTAGGAGTACCAAACGCAACCTAGAAAATCATGCCGACGCGTCAGGTGTACGAGCGACGTAGCACCACGGTAACAAACTCTTATTATTTTTGGCTAGACATATCAGATAGCTTGCAAAAATTGTTTGTCAAATTCAGTAAAGTTATTATAGACGCACAGAATTATTATTACCGTCAGAGACTTGTAATCCAGTAATCATCTATATTGTGTATGCGGAAAATCAACAACTTCTAAATTTCTCAAGTAGTTAGAACACCAGAAATAGTGCATTTTACGGAACTCTTGCACATGTATAGAATTACGAACATGAAATATTAAAATCATGAATACGATCTCTAGTCGATTAAATCAATATGACGAACTGTCTATATTACGCTAATATGTTTGCAAGCAGAGTAGCACTAAAAAAAAGATGTTTAGCAGACACATTTGAGACCTCTCATTCTTGATAGAGGCGCACTATCTTTCTCATAGAGCGTAGGGTATCTTATGAGCCTCACAGTTCGGAAGATGCTACCCCTTTTTAAAGATTAGTATATTTGAGTCTGTGTCGTGAGACACTAAAACACCTGGGTTCATTAGTAAGACTCGGATCGTTAGACTATAATTATGCAGTAGAAGCTGCTCTGCCTATAGCATTTAAGAGGACAAACATAAGTTAATTAGAATTCAAGTATAGACAGAAAGTTAAAAACTCCTAGTTAACCAATTTTTTGGAACTTGAGTAATTGTGTTTAACATGATTAACTAGAACAAATATTTATCTTGCTAGTATTACTTTGAAATGGATTTATTCATATTTTCAGCATATTTTTAGTGTCACTAAGAGGAATAGTTGTCCATGCTCTCCCTCTGAACTGACCCATTTTGGGCATGTTTTTACATGGGACTCGGGTGGGAAGTTGCTCTTAAGATGAGCGTTTTATGTGGAGATTCTTCATATAGTTGGTTTCCTTTCAGTTATTTTTTTCAGTACTGTATTGTTTAGTTCATTGACACTGTAATATTAATGTTTAAGAGTTTTTTTTTGTATCAGACATTTTATAGTATTTCAGATAATCAGTGTTGGATTCTTTATCTTTTTTTAGTGGCTCTGTGAATTCAGCCTATTGAGGCGCATTTTTACCTTTAGCAATACTTTCTACTTCTGATGTGAGTTTACTTTTAGTATATCTTTCAATTTTGTCTATTGTGTACTAGTTTTAATATTGTTTTTTAGTTTACTGCTTATCATTGGACTCGGTCGGACTGCTGAATTGTTGTTAAACTAGTACAGGGTGTTACAATTGGTATCAGAGCAAGATTTAGAATCTCATGACCCAGTAAATTCACAGAGCTATAGGATTTCATTCAAATCATTCTTTTGACGTTATAGTCATCAAATTTTATCTAAATCTCAGTTGTGCATGTGTTTAAAAATATCCTTTATAGCAGATCCTTTATTTATGTCGCGAGCATCAATAACTCCATTCCTTACGTCTTATAGGCACTGCGCATCAGTAAGGCGGGCAAGCCTTATAGGCAAAATACAACTCTTAAAATAGTCATGGATGACAATAGTACACCAGCAGCGCCTCCAGTATCAGCAGCACCTGTAGCACCCGCAACTCATGCAGCACCAGCAGTGCCAGACCCGACAAACATGGCCGTTATTATTGTTAGGGCAGTAGTCATAGCCATGGTCGAATTCAAAAATGTATTGTTTGCTACAGATCCAGCAGCACTTTCTGTGTCAGCTACCGGGGATTTAGGGATAGAGTGTTATCAGAGGAATTTTTGGGTTCTTCATCCCTCCAATTATATTGGGAAAGAGACGTCGATGGAGATTGATGATTGGCTGATAAAAACCTGTGACTTGCTCGAGGTGATGGAGTGCCCTGAAAACAAAAATGTTCTTTTAGCGGGTTTTCTCCTGAAAGGGGAGGCCCATCAGTGGTGGACCAGGAACTTAGCGGACTACCACATACGTAAGTAACTTAGTTTAAAATTCACTTTCTCTGGTATTCATTATTACTGTAGCGTAATGACATGTGTTTTCCAACGTGTTAGGTCGTATTGCAGACATGTTCACATTGAATGACTTCTCGACAACACTAGCTAGCTGGTTTGTGTTCTCGTCTGAGCGTCGCAGTCTCTAGGAGAAATACCTTAGGCTTATTCAGGGGGACAAAACAGCAGTAGTTTATGAGTGGGAGTTGACCCACTTGTTTCGATATGCGGGCATGATGGAAGGGAGCGAGAACGAGAAGTGTAGCTGTTTTGTGGATGGACTGTGTGATTCTCTGAGGCAGCCTTTGATGATATGGTCAATGATGATTACAAGAGTCTAGTGGACACTGCGAGGAAGTTGGAGGCTGACCAGCAGAAAGTTCAGAAGCACAACAACTTCCGATCGAAGCGACCTCGGGATGCTCCTCAACAGTAGCAGAGCAAGAATAACCAACGAAGGAACTGGAACAAGAAGCAAAGGTTGGAAGTTAAGATAGGTGATCAGCCCGGGGCCAGGATCAAAGATTACACCCTCTGTCTTAAGTGTTATCGCCACGATCTGGGTGAGTGTTTGGCTAGTGTTGGGGTGTGTTATAAGTGCCAGCAACCGGGACACATCGCCCGCTACTGTCAGGGAGCTGCTGTGAACTAGGTAATTTAAGCTTAAGTATTTGATTATTATATATTTAAATACCCTCTTTGCCTTAGTCTGATAAATCGTAACCCAATCTTGCAATGGAAGTTTGAGGTTGGTGACCCTAATAGAGTTGACAAGGGGAAAGCGCCAATGGGTTCTGAAGTGAGGCCAACTCCGGGATGAGGTCTGGTACAGCCCAGAGCTTTTGGGCTTGGCCAGCAGGAAACCAAAGAGCAGGAGGATGTTGTCACAGGTATGTGTTTGTGATATAGATAATTTAATCATCCTTAGTGACACTACTAATTTCATTGCTCAAACATTTATCTAGGCATACTGCTGAAGAGTAGCAAAGAGACATGTATGTGTTTGTCCCCAAGAAAACTTTTTTTCCAAAACCCAGGCATTGTTGACTAGAAATCAATCTCCATCCGTCTTCCCTACCAAGTACTGCTACTGCTGAAGAGTAGCAAAGAGAATAGAGTCAAAGGTAAACATCTTTCTGGTCACATGTAAAAGATTCTATTGAAAAAAATTGTTGAACAATACAAGCAGGATATACCACATCATCATATGCTGACTGACCAGAATCCCAAATCACCCATTGATGAGTTTGGAGAAATAAGAGGAGGAATTTGACATGGCGTGGGGGTGTGTGAATGCGACTCTAAAGACGACGCAAGACCTAGATGCAGTTCTAGGAAAATAAATCCTATCAAACCCTAAAATTATATGTGCATGCAAAGAGGGATCCAACAATATTTTGTAACTAATAATTACTGCATAAAATTAACGCATAACACAACTAGTACTCAGGTAAATTAAAACAAGCAAGCTAGAATTTCCTTCAATTGGAGGGCCATTAACAAAATATGCAAAAGAATAGATCCTGTAAATCATGATTAGCCACAAAAAATGAACACCCTAGCATAGAATGGCATTCATAAGAATATAAGTGATCATATCCATACAGCAATGCAGAAAATAACAACAAACAATAAGACTCGCTACAAAGGGGTCGGTCGTAGGCGAAGACCTAGAGATCAGATGATCGTAGGAGCGGTGAAGGATATTCAGAGGGGTGAAGGTTGTTGCATGGTTGCTGTCATAGGGGACTTGGGGCTATTTTTGGAATGGTTTTAGGTAGAGGGGGTGTAAGGGTCTGGGTTAGGACGTTGGTGGGGGAGAACAGCGGGACAGATTGTGTAGAGGAAGTAAATGGGTGGCCAGGATTTGGATTGGTCCTGGACTGGTCGGCTGGAGAGGAATTAGGAGAGGATCGGATGACGGAGTATTTGGTGGCTGGGCTACTGACTAGGAGGAGGGAGGGTGATGGGCATCAAGATTGTGCGGCGAGGATAAAGGTAGGTTTTCCACGGTGTAGATGTAAGGAAATGGAAGGGGTGGTTGTTTGTGGGTGGCCAAGATGTTCCAACAGAAGAGCACTTGCTGCAATTTAAGAGGATAAACAGGGGGCGGCTGCTGTTTTTGAGAGGAAAAAGTAGAGGCTAGCTGCTATTAAAGAGGATGACAAAGATTAGATGATGTTTTCGAGAGGAAAAACTAGGAGATGGCTGTTGTTTCAGAGGAAAAAAGAGATTGGTTGCTTTTTATGCGGCTGAAAGGGATTGGATACATAAGAAACACAAGGAATGATGAACACAGTGCATAGAAGTCGGCGCCTAGGAGTTTCACAAAGTCAGCACCGCGAGAAAATTGTCGGAATTCGAGAAGAAACTTTCAAAAATCTGTGATAGCCGTCAAGCCATTCTTTTTTTAGCTTGTGCCTACACTCGCAATTTTGAGATAGACTGGGGTATGACTTTATTTTACATATTTTTATAATATTATCAAAATTTCATTTTAATATTAATTTGTGAAGGCATATCAGGTATGAAAGTACGTAACATTTTGTTACAGAATTGGGAGAAAAATACTGAGTACCTCATATGGAGGTTTCACCCTTTATTTATATTAAAGTGGAGAACATAACATTAGCGATACATAGTGTGGGACAAATGTAAATGCTTCTAATAACACTCCCCCTCAAGTTGGATCGTGGGAACTTCTCAGACCCAACTTGTTACATATGTAGTTCATTCTAGTCACTATAACCCCTTTCGTAAAAATGTCTGCAACTTGGTCACCGGTCTTCACATGCTTTAGAAAAATAAAGCCTTCTTCATACTTCTCTCTAACAAAGTGGCAGTCGACCTCTATGTGCTTCGTGCGTTCATGAAACACGGGATTAGTGACTATCTGGATTGCAGCTTGATTGTCACACCATAGAGGAGTGGGATCTTGAATTGGATACCCGATTTCACAGAGAATCTGTCTCACCCACATGATCTCAGCAACAATGTGGGTCATAGCACGATATTCTGCCTCAGCACTAGATCTGGCAACTGTGGTTTGTTTCTTGCTCTTCCAGGAGATGAGATTACCGCCCATGAAGACTGGGAATCCCGTGGTTGACTTTTGAGTTGCTAAGCATCCTGCCCAGTCAGAATCACTGTATGCCTCTAGATTGGAATGACCTCGACTCTTGTATGCAATTCCCAAACCAGGATCCTTCTTCACATATCTGACAATCCGAAGAACAGAGTCTCACTGAGACATAGTTGGCGTCGCCATGAACTGACTGACCTTACTTACCGCGCAAGCAATGTCAGGACGAGTCATGATAAGATAGTTTAACTTTCCAACTATTCGACGGTACTTTCTGGTGAATCAAACAGTTTGCTTTCGGCATGAAGACTCTTTTCTCCTGGTTCCAGTGGGGAATCCACATGGCCACAGTTAGCCATCCCAAGATCAGATATAAGATCGAGAGCATATTTGCGTTGGCAAATAAAGAGAGAGTGGTCATCTTGAGTCACCTCAATCCCAAGAAAATACCGCAATGTGCCTAGATCTTTTGTTTGGAAATTAGAGTGTAAGAATGCTTTGAGATTTGATATTCCGTCAGAGTTGCTGCCTGTGATAACAATATCATCAACATATACCAGTAGCAGAATAGTACCAGCCGAGGAGTTCTGATAGAAGAGAGAGGATTCTTTAGTACTCTTGGTAAGCCCGAACTGGGTAACAACGGCTCGGAACCGAGCAAACCAAGCCTGAGGGGATTGCTTCAATCCATATAGGGAGGCGAGGAGACGACACACCTTGGTATGCTGCCCCTCAGCAACGAACCCAGGTGGTTGCTCCATATACACTTCTTCATCCAGGAGCCCATGGAGAAAAGCATTCTTGATATCCAACTGGTGTAAAGTCCACTGGTGGAAGGCGGCGAGAGAAAGGAGGATGCGAAGAGAGGACATCTTTGCAACCGGAGCGAATGTTTCATCATAGTCCACGCCATAAGTCTGAGCATAACCTTTGGCAACCAACCGAGCTTTCAGGCGGTCCAGAGAACCGTCCGCATGCACCTTGACAGAGTAGATCCATTTGCATCCAATTGCCTTCTTGCCGGAAGGTAAGGGAACCAGATCTCATGTATGATTCTGTTGGAGAGCATTCAATTCATCATGCATGGCTGCCACCCATCCCGGATTGGCCTTAGCCTCCGCCACAGTGGAGGGTAGACGATAGCGATCAAGAGTCGAGTGCAGCGCAGTATGAGAAGCAGACAAGCCCTGGTACGAGCTAACATAGAGTGGTTGTTCCCGACACGCCCGAACTCCTTTTCGGAGTGCAATAGGAACCTCTGGGATGGCTGGCGTAACCGGAGGGGGAACAGGAGCAGGGTCTTCCAGAGGAACAGTCGGCGTATTATCGATAACCGAGGTAGGCTGAGGTGGTGGCACCACTGTACTATCAGAAGAGCGACGAGAGTAAACTTGCCCCCATAGAGGGGAGAACAGATCAGTCTGTGAAAGGATAGCAGTGTCAGGCCTAGGGACCAAGAGAGTATCAAGAGAGTGATCAGGATGGGAGGATCCAGGAAAGAGATATGAGTCGGTCTCCCGGAAGACGACATCAGCGGAAATAATGTATCGGCGGAGATCAGGAGAGTAACACCGATATCCTTTGGTGGTCCGAGAGTAGCCGAGGAAGATGCATTTCAGGGCGCGAGAATCAAGCTTGGAGACAGAGGGACGAGCGTCCCGAACGTAGCAAACACACTCAAAGACCTTCAAGGGAAGGGGGTGACCGTGATGGTCAGGATAAAGAGTGTGGTAGGGTGTCTCCCCCTGAAGGATGTGAGTGGGAAGATGATTAATGAGATGGGCAAGCGTTAGAACGGCATCACCCCAGAAGTGGTTGGGTACGTGTCGGTGGTGAAGGATTGCCCGGGTGACCTCAAGAAGATGCTGATTCTTGCATTCGGCAACATCATTCTGTTGAGGGGTAGCCGGGCAACTAGTTTGGTGGATGATGCCTTTGTCAGAAAGAAATAGAGACATGGACCGAGACAGTTATTCCCGGCCATTATTAGTACGGAGACACTTAATACGAACAGAAAATTGAGTAAATATTTCATTCCATAAATGCTGAAAAATAGAAAGTAGCTCAGAACGATTTTTCATTAGATATACCCAAGTTGTTTAAGAAAAAACATCAATGAAAGTGACATAATACTTGTGCCCTAACAATGTAGGAACAGGGCACGGTCCCCAAATATCTGAATGAAGCAAATCAAAAGGTGCAGAAGCATGAACATCAAGACGAGGACTGCAGCTAACTCTGTGAAGTTTAGCAAACAAACAAGACTCACAATTGAGATGGGAAACTTTCCCAAGCTCAGGATACAAACGACGCATGACCTGCATAGACGGATGACCATGACGATAATGAAGATCCAGGAATCCGGCGGAGGCCGCGGAGCAAGCAAAGTGGGATACTTCCTCCAGGACATAGACACCACCACGCAGCTTCCCTCTACCAATAATACGGCTCGTCGACTGTTCCTGAAAAATGCAATCAGAAGAGATGAATATACCAATACACTTTAAATCAGTTGTAAGTTTACAGATAGACAAAAGATTGTAGACAGATTGAGGGACAAGCGCCACTGAGGAGAGTGACATATCAGGTGTCACATTGCAGCTACCAAACCCAACGATAGGGACAGTTGAGCCATCTGCAACAGTAATCAAGGCTACACGATGAGGTTTGTATGAGTGTAAGATACCTGAGGAACTAGTCAGGTGATCAGAGGCGCCAGAATCAACGAGCCACTGGATCGGCCGTTGTGAGATACAAGCGGGCTGAATGGTTTGAGCCACAACCGCACTAGGAGGCGGTGAGTCAACGTGTAGAGCTTGCAGGTGTCGATACTCATCTTCGGATATGTCAACAGTACGCGATCCCAGAGGTAGAGCAGTAGAGTCAGCCAGGCGCGCCGACCGAGGTGGAGGAGGTTTGGAGGCCCATTCTGGCCGTCCATGAATCAGCCAACATGTATCATTTGTATGTCCCCGACGCCCGCAATGGGCACAATGTCACGTGTCCGAGTCACGACCACGGCCAGAGCGCCCCCCCCCCCCCCCCGACCGACTAGCGCCCCGACCTCCTCCTCGTGAGGCAAGAGTCATTGACTCGTCGGAGGACGTATGTAAAGCAGACGACGAGGTATCGATAGAACCAGTCTTAGTAAGCCGATGGTACACACTAGCGGTCTGAAGAGTAGTAGGACTTGCGAGCATTTCAGTCTTCGTGGTGGAGAAGTGAGGATCCAATCCATTCAATAGCCATAGGAGCACAAGGTGTTCACGTTGAGTCTGATGCCCTTCCCTAGTAGAGGGAATCTCCCAAAGATCCAAGATCTCATCGGCGAGAACTTTCCACTCGGCAAAGTACTCAGTAACAGGACACGCGCCTTGGCTTAGTTCAGCGATCTTGGGGAAGAGTTCACCAAGACGAGAGAGGTTGTTGGCCTGAGAGAACATCATGTGAAGAGTGTCTCATAGTTCTTTGGTGTTGTCGCAGTTCTTGCACATTTGCTGGACAGAGGGATCCATAGAACTCAGGAGAAGAGCAAAGATGAGACAATCATCACTATACCAGTCGTCATGTTCCGAACTCCCTACTGCATGGGTTGGGAGACGAGTAAGATGATGTGTACGGCGGATGCCTGCAAGAGACATAGTAACCCCCTTCTTCCATAACTGAAAATTGGAGGAGGTAAGGATCGTAGTCGCAATCATCGTGTTTGGAGGAAATGAGTTAAGGGAATCCCCAGAGGGAACCGGCGGTAGGGCGGCACTTGTTGCAGAGGAACCCATAGCGAAGAGCAAACGGGCAGGAGCCGGAGCCCAAGCGGGAAGACGTTAGTAGAGCAGCGGGAACACCATGAATGTCGCAGGAGTTGGCGCTGGCAGACGCTACAGGAGGCTGTAGCAACAGGAGAAGCCGCAGGAGGCGGCGCGATAGCAGCAGGAGTAGCCGCAGGAGGCGGCGCTGGTAGGAGGGAAGCGGCGCTGGCAGTAGAAGCCGCAGGAGGCGGTGCTGGCAGAAGCTACGGGAGGCAGCGGTGTCGGTAGGTAGCGTCGTCGCATCTAGGGTAGACGGCCGACATCACCTCGCCGGAGGCATGCCGCCGTCGTTACCGGGAGGTGAGCAGGAGAGCGGCGTGCGACGGCTCTCGAAGGCGAGCGGGAGCGGCGAAGGCGAGCGGGAACGGGGTGCGAAGGCGAGCGGGAGCGAGCGGGATGCGGGATCGAGCGAAAAAAGAAAACCTAATTTCTCTGCTCTGATACCATGTTACGGAATTGGGAGAAAAACACTAAGTACCTCATATGGAGGTCTCACCCTTTATTTATATTAAAGTGGAGAACATAACATTAGCGATACATAGTGTGGGACAAATGTAAATGCTTCTAATAACACATTTCTTATTTGGTATCAAATCTATTAGGCTCTTTTTTGTAAAATTAATCATTAAAATGTAGTTGACTTAGATCATTTGAATTTTAGTATAATTAGACAAAATAATTATCATCTACTTAATAAATGAAAAATAATATGTTACTATTATTTAAATAACTATGCGTGTGTGTTGAAATGCTCAATTTCTTTTCTTAATTGATTACAATCAGACTCACTCTACTATATATGAGTGAGAGGTAACGAGGAAAAATACATAAATTAGAGAAATACATGAGATATTAATTAATAAATCCTAGCATGTTAACACCCCCTCAAGTTGGGAGAATAATGTTGACCATGTCCAACTTGGTATTAATCCTTCCAATAGCACTCATACAATCATTTCTTTAGAATATTTGCGAGTTGTACAGACAAAATGAACGAACTACATATGATTCCTCTCATTATGTTTTCTTTAATGAAGTGCTTGTCAACCTCAATGTGTTTTGTGTGATGGTGTTGAATAGGGTCATGAGCAATGTTAATGGCTGTCTTGTTATCACAATATAATCTGATTGGCTCATTTTTCTCAAGGTCAAGATCCCTCATAATAATTTGGATCCACAATCCTTTACATATTCCTTGTGTCATGGCTCTGAATTCGGCTTCAGCACTGATTTAGCCACCACATGTGTTTTTCTCCTCCATGTAACCAAATTCTCACCAACCAAAGTGCAATATCCTGAGGTGGACCGTCAATCATCAACTGGTCCAACCCAGTCTGGGTTTGTGTAAACTTCAATATTTAGCTCATCATTGTGTGAGAATAGGATACCACTCACATGAGAGGACTTGAGATATCTGAGAATATGGTAGGCAGCATCAAGATGGAGAATCTTTGGGGAGTACATGTACTGGATGACTACTCCAACTACATATAAGATATTTGTGTGCGTATGTGACAAATAAATCAGCTTCCCCGCTAACCTCTAAAAATCAAGGATATCCTCCATAGTTTCTCCATCATCTCTCCCTAGTCAGTGGTTAGCGTCTACATGGGTATCGGCAGGTCTACACTCGCTCATCCATGATTTCTCAAGTAAATCAAATATATACTTCCTCTATAAGAAGAAAATCTCGTACAGACCCGGTGGCTTCAATGCTCAAAAAATACCTGAGGTTCCCTAAATATTTTACCTCGAATTCTCTAGCTAGACTTTCTTTTAGAGTTTGAACTTCTTCCAGATCATTTTCAATTATAATAATGTCATCCACAAAAACTATAGGGGCTGCCAATTTTCCTTCCCTACGCTTGATGAACAGAATATGATTCGCATTAAGTATATCCAAATATCATCATGGTCATGTGAAATATCTCAAACCAAGCTCTAGGAGAAGTTTGAGGTCGTATAAAGCCATTTTTAGCTTGGAGTCCCTTCAAATCCTTCGGAGACAAGTCCAAAAGGTAGGGATCAACTGATTGCCAAAGTAAGGCACAGAGTTGAGCATCCATCTTTTTCCAAGCGAGTCGTTCATTATTGGTAATTGCATCAATTCCTTAATCCAAATGCTCTTCCAAGCGTTGACCCATGAACCACATCTGGACGGCAACGAACCAAGAGGTATATTGCTCTCATTTAGTTTTTTGTAAGTGATAATGTGACTATGAATCAACAGTGATGCATTTTAAAATTCATATTGCGTACGTGACTACTGACCCTGTACACATAATGAGAGACTAGGACAGTGTGGCAGTGGGAGAGCCAAATCTGAAGTTGATGATTGTAGGAACAAAAGAGGGAGACCACTGCAGGGACAACTGAAGAAAATGACTACTGGAATTCACATACAAGAGCTTTATACAACCAAAGAAATTGAGACATGAGGAGAGCAAGGCCAACTGGGGGACATGAAGTGATTGAAGTCCATGTGAGAACATAATAAGGTAAATAAAATACATGTAGAGACGGCACAGAAATTTCTGTGAGTTCAACGGAACCATGGCATCGTCAAATTGTCAAGCAGGAAGACCTATGGCGGTGGCATCGATGTCTCGGCGATGAAGGATGAAGAGAACATGAAGGTCTCAGCAGGATCGACGAGCGGAGAGATCTACAATGGCATTGAATCATGCACAAAGTATTTAAAATTCTATAAAGATTATAACATTCCAAATATCTGAATGTCGAAAGCTTTTAAGAACATCATAGATAAATCATTTCATAAAGTCAGAAGTATAGAAACTCCAACATCACATTCTGTTAAATCTCAATAAAAGCAGATAACAAGCCCAAAGGAACATCCTATTACAATGTTTATCAGTTCTTAAAAAGTAAAAAGTGGGGGGAATAGAACCTTATCATAAACTGGAATAAAATAGTAACCATTTGGGGCACATTGTGTACTGTCCTTCACCAAGCCATCTACTGTTTGAAGCTCAACCTGAAAAAGAAAATAATTGATAACTTCTTGTGCATTTAACAAAGTGCAATGTGTGGTAGCGAGATAAATGTTATGAGAGTAAAAAGGGAAAAAGAGATGCATAGTAGGAAGAAAATTTTATAGGAGTTGGACTAAAATACATTAAGAAAGCATATTTATGGCCAGTATCTGTATCCTTTCTATGTTCAAATTTTACTTGTTTTTGTAGAAAATAAAGGGCAAACCTTGTATATCCTTCTTTCATATCTCAAATACAAGAGAGTACAAATATATAGGAGAAGAGAGGGAGGAAGAATCCTATACAATAGATGTGGGACTAAAGGAGAAAGAAGAAAAGGGCCTATAAATGGGTCTTTACATTATTTATCCTTATGTCTTCTAACACTTCCCCGCAAGCTCGAGCGTACAAGTCATAGGCACCAAGCTTGGACAAGAACTGGCAATACAATTTGCGAGGTAATGCCTTGGTAAGGATGTCAGTAACTTGCCCAGAGGCAGGAACATGTTCAAGCTTTAGCACCTTTGATTGAACCTTTTCTCGAACAAAATGACAATCAACCTCAATATATTTAGTCCGCTCATGGAACACAGGATTCTTTGCAATATGTATTGCAGCTTGACTGTCACAAAACAACGTTAATGGTGAGGACAACCTAACTCCCAAATCCATTAGAAGACTTTACGCTAGGATAAGACAAGGTCATCAGATCGTCATGCTACCTCTAATCCAAGAAAATATCGAAAATTTCACAGATCTTTGATTTGAAAGATAGAATTTAAATGATGTTTAACATGTTGTATCCCACTTGAGTCATCACCAGTGATCAGAATATCCAAAATATCGTCCACATAAACCAGAAATATTATAGTCTCAGTTGATTGGTGACGAGTGAAGAGAGAGGAATCTGTCGAGCTTTGTTTGAAGCCAACCTCACAAACAGCCTTGCTAAATTTGTCAAACCACGCCCGTGGAGACTGTTTGAGAAGTAAACATACACGAGATTTCCCCGTGGTCTCAAACCCGGGCGGTTGTTGCATATAGACAGTTTCAAGAAGATCGTCATTCAAAAAAGCATTCTTGACATCCAGCTGATGGAGGGGCCAGTGGCGATGAACAATAAGGAGAGCAAGACCTGAATCGTATTCAATTTGGCGACTGGAGAGAACATTTCCTCATAATCAAGACCGTATTGTTGAGTGAAACCCCGTGCCACAAGCCGAGTCTTTAAGCGATAAACTGTCTCATTCACGGCATGTTTTATTGTAAAGAACCACTTGCAGCTAACACAACTGTGGTCAGGAGGAGACACAAGATCCCAAGTATGATTGCCCCACAGAGCAGTCATTTCTTCATCCATGGCGGCACGCCACGTCGGATGCTGGAGAGCTTCCTGCACAGAGTTAGGTATAAAGATAGAGGAGAGAGAGCAAAGGTAAGAAGAGGTGGAGAGAGCTGATGTAGAGAGACATAATTTTCCAAGGGATAGCCGTCGAGGAGGATGCCGGATCAACAGGCCGCGAAATCACACCGGTAGAGGGAAGCTGCGGCTGGGCATTTGGACGTGGAGGACGACGAGTGTATACTTCAATGATAGAAGGTTTGGAGGGGACTGGTTTGGAGGGTACTGGTGGTGGTGTAGGAATCGAAAGCAGAGGAGGGGTAGGGAGAAGTGGTGGAAGAGGAGACGTTACGGGAATGATGGGTCGAGGTAGCGGAGGAGGAAGAAGGGGATCAAAAGGATTACCGTGATATGGTTGGTCTTCATGAAAGGAGACATCAACAGACACAACCACCTTACCAGTGATAGGATAAAAGCAGACATACCCCTTCTGAGTGCGGGAGTACCCAATAAACATAGTTTTGGTAGCACGATAGGCTAGCTTGTTAGTGGAAGGACCAAGATGATGGACATAACAGGTACACTCAAATACACGAGGTCTGAGAGAGAAGAGAGTCGTGAATAGGTAAAGGAGAGTAATAGGTGCCACAAAGTTGAGGACAGACGAAGGCATGCGATTGATGAGATGACAAGCAGTAGAAACTGCAAAGTTCCAATAGAGGGGAGGAACCTGCATTTGGATCATGAGAGATCTAGCCACATCAAGGAGGTGACGATTTTTCCGTTCTGCTATGTCATTTTGTTGAGGGGTGTAGGCAAAGGAAGTCTGATGTATAATACCGAACTCAGCGCACAGATTGGAGAAGGTACGACCAGTATATTCTCGAGCATTATCTGTACGAAGAGTTTTGACACAGGTAGAGAACTGAGAGCGAGTTTTCTGTGAGAAACGTATGGAACGTGGTTGGGAGTTCGGTACTATCACGAAGTAAATACAAGCAGGTAACCGGCGAGTAATCATCGATAAAGGTAACAAAGTACCGATACCCAAAAACACTAGAGACCTTATAGGGCCCCCAGATATCAGAATATACTAAGGATAAAGGAGCATCGCTCCGAGTACATGAAAAAAAGAGACACGGTGTTGTTTGCCAAAAATACAAGATTCACAAAAAAACTCTTCAAGAGGGACAGTAGGAAGAGACTTCTTGAGAATTGGAAGAGGGGCATGCTCAAGACGACGATGTCAATCAGTGGTGGAGACAGTGGTGAGAGCAGTGAGAGGAACATCGAGAAGATATAGTCCGTTAGACAGTCGCCCTCTACCAAGTATATTTTGTGTTAGTCGATCCTGCAACACAAAGGAAGAGCGTGAGAAAGTAACACAGCAATCAAGGTCTTGCGTAAGACGGCTAACTGAAAGAAGATTAAAAGAAGAGCCCGGAACATGAAGAACCGAGGATAAGGAGAGGGAAGGAGTAAGAGGCAGATGTGCAGTGCCAGAAACCGGGATCCTGTCACCATTGGCCGCAGTGATGTGTTTGGGGTAAGCAGTATCTAAGTATTTGGGTGGCTGCTGCGGAGAGAGATGATGTGTAGAACCTGAGTCCACAATCCAGTGAGAGCTGTGTGAGAGGCATGATATACCTTCTTTGAAAATCGAGGTCATGGAGCCAGAGGAGCGACTAACCACCTCTTGATGTTGATGGAGTTGAGCACGCAACGCAGCAATATCATTAGCAGTGGCAGAATCGGATGTCATAATTTTGAGCTGTGAATAGGCACAGAAACCGGGAGGCAAGAAGGTACGCGGCTTGCCGGACAGAATCAGCGGCTACTACGGAAGAACGATGAGGGCAGCGTGAGATAAAGTCGTGCGGGCACCAACGGTAAGACGAGGTCGCACGCGACTAGGAGAGATCGCGTGAGAAGCAGCGAGTAGAAGGGAGCCCGTAAAAGAAAGAAACAGGTGCTGCAGCGGTAAGGAGAGACCCCGTAGCAGCCAAGAAAACAAAGGCAAGGCGGAAAGAACCTGGAGCGGCAGCGGTTAGAAGGAATAGAGGCCATGCGAACAGGCAGTAGACCGAGCGGGAAGAGACAGACCGCACCAAGATCCGGAGCGGTAAGAGAAGAGAAGCCGCCAAGACTAGAGAGCAAGAGAAGTCGCACGGTCTCAATGTCAACACACCAGCGGCAAGAGGCCGCGACCAAGATGCAGAGCAGTTAGCGGAAGAATCTGTCGCGCCTAGAAACGAGGAGAAGCCGCACGGTCAAAGTGATAACACACCAGCGGTAAAGGAGGATGTCGCGACCAATGCGGAATCTGCAGCAGAGAGAAGCCGCTAGCGACAAGACAAGTCGCAGCGACTAAGCAGAGAAGGAATCGCGCGAGAAGTTCGCACGGTCACGGTGAACACACCAGCGGCAAGGAAAGATGTCGCGACCAAGAGCGGAGCTTGCAGCGGTTAGGGAATTCGCAGCGACAAAGAAAAATCGCGGCGAGAAGCGAAGAATGAATCCGACGAGTAGCGACTAAGAGAAGTCAAGGCGAGAAGATTGAACCCGGCGGGTAACCGGCAGTTGTTCATAGGTTATGGAGGTGGGCGTGTTAATGGTCATGCGCATTCCTTGATTTTTCATGAGGGTTATTAGGGTGCAGCCCGGATCCCAAAGTCACGACCTCACAACTACCCCCACATAGGTGGTGTCTCAAGAGATATTCGTAACCAATATCTCGCAAAGATATATGTCTTTGGCAACCATTAAGAACTTACAATTCATCCTAACATGTTACGTAGAGCACGGCATCATAAGAATGAGGAGAATGTTTTCTCAACCTTAAATTTGTGCTCTCAACTACGCTACATCAACGGCTTCGTTTCTGTCCATATTAAACTCAATTCATGGGATCTCCAATCACATGGGTTGGGTATCCAGCGTTGGCAGCAAATCATGTGGGCTTAAGACTCATTTCCCTCGACGACAACAAAATCTCCCTTCGGAACAATCCCTTGGTAAGATTATCAGTCAGATTCAATTCTGACTTTACATAGTTGAATGATATTACTTTTTTTCTTATTTGTTTCACTGATTTGTACCTGATTCTCATAAACTTGTTCATCTTGAAATTAGTACAATTAGAAAGAGTTAAATCTATAACAGATTTATTGTCACAATGCAAAGAAAGAGAAGGTATTGGTTTGTCAACTAAAAAAATTTCAATAAATAAATTCTTAAGTCATTCAGCTTCAACACATGTTGTGTCTAAAGCTATAAGCTTAGATTCCATGGTACATCTAGAAATAACAGTTTGTTTTGTAGAAACTCATGAAATGGCGGCTCCTCCAAGGAAGAATACATAACTTGTTGTAGATTTAATGTCTAAATTATCAGTTACTCAATTGGCATCTGAATATCCTTCTAGTACTTCGGGAAAACCCGTATATACCAAACTATAATCTATAGTTCCGCAAAAATATTTAAATATTCAAGTTAATGGCATCCAATGATCATTATTTGGATTGCTAGTATATCTACGTAATCGGTCTATGGCATTGGAAATGTCGGGCCTAGTGCAGTTAGCTATGTATAATAGTGATTTTATCATTTGTGATTACTTATGTTGATCTATAATGTTGGAAAAGCTCACTTAAACTACGCTCATTTGTATAGCATTTATTGCTTTCTCTCCTCTCTTTAGTCCCACATTGTGTATAGGCCTTTTCTCTCTCTTTCTCTCATCTGTATATATGTACTCATTCTTTGTATTTGTACCAAGTGAACATATATACAAGGTTGGCTTTCTCCATTTCTACATGGTATCAGAGCCAGGTTCCGGACTCCTGCGGACTCCCTTTCCTATCCGCCCTGCGGCCTGCGGTCTCTGCGGCCTGCGTATGTGTGTCTGCAACTCCTAGTCCAGACCGCTTCCTCTCAGTCCGCACCCCCCCCCCATGCGGCCTCCCTTGTCCAGACCGCTTCTTCTCATCCCGTGGAACCACTCCTCTTACCTCCTCTCCCTTCCTCTTCTGGCCCCTCTTTATAGCCCTCTCTCTGATCCTGTGGGGTCCACTGCTTCCCTTCGTCCGCTGCGGCCCCTTCTTGTCCGGCGCGACCTCGGCGAACTCAATCCCTAGCTCCGCGGTCTCCTTCTGTCCGCTGCGACCTCGGTATTCGCCTCCTCTTCCTGGTCTCTTCCGTCCGCCGTAAGCACGGCGGCCTCCTGTCCGCCCTTCACTCCTGCCTGAGACTACTCTCCTTTCTCTTCCGGCGGCCAAGGTCTTTTCCCTGTCCGCCGCGGGCTCGCCTCTCTGCGCTCTTTCAGTCTTGCGGACTGGTCCAGCCCGCTGCAGTCTTGCGGCTTGTCCTCTCTTCTCAGCTCGCTACAGTCCGCCGCGGTTTGATCCAGTCCGCCGCGGTCTTATCCAGTCCGCCGCGGTCTCTTCAATCCGCCGCGGCCTCTCTTAGCCCGCTCCTTGCTGAGCGTCTCTGTGCTCACCGCGGCCTCCTCCAGTCCGCCGCGGCCTCACCTAGCCCGCTCCTTGCTGAGCGTCTGTGTGCACACCGCGGCCTCCTCAGTCCGCCGCTGCCTTCTCCAGTCCGCCGCGACCTCCTCCAGCTCGCCGCGGCCTCCTCCAGCTCGCCGCGGCCTCCTCCAGCTCGCCGCGGCCTCCTCCAGCTCGCCGCGGCCTCCTCCAGCTTGCCGCGGCCTCATCCAGTCCGATGTCTTTCCGCTTCTTCTCCTCCAGGTCGGCCCCATGTCTACATCTGCGGATTCTGTCGGCACGGCAGTTCCTCCTCCTGAACGACCGGCCTCTCTCCAGGAAGTTCGCGACGAGCTTCGGATCACCACAATTTCTCTCACTGGCAAGAAGAACTTTGTGGAATGGGCACACTCGGTTCGCTGTGTCCTTCAGTCAAAGGGGTTCCTTCATCACTTGACTCAGACCGTTATTGGTATCCCTACTGAGGAATGGTTACGCAATGATGGTCGTGTGCAGACTTGGCTTCTCAACTCTCTTGATGGCGAATCTTATCGCCTGGCCATGTATCATGAGACGGCCAAAGGCATGTGGGACGAGCTCCGCACCCTCTACTCTGGCAAGGATAGTCTCCACCATCTATATGACATCATCACTGCTCTCCAGGCCCTTGATAGCAGTGGCGCAACTGACCTGACGTCCTTTGTTGCTCAAGCCCGGTCTCTGGTTGAGGCTTGGATCCACCATCAGCCTCCAACTTTGGATCTTGTTGCTCAACGTACCCAAAAGAAAGCTGTGGGTATCGCCATGATGATGGCCCGGGTACCACCTCATCTTCACAGTGTCCGGGCTCACATCCTCTCCTCTACCGTTACACCATCTCTTTATGATGTGTGCTCCATGCTTCTCAAAGTCTCCCCGCCTCCGGATGTGTCCGGACTTCCTTCTCCGGCCCTTGTTCAACAGGCACCAGCTCCCTTATTGCCTCTTCCCTTTTCTGCCCGTGGTGGCCGCTCTGACTCTCGCGGCTGGGGTCGCGGTGGCCGGTCTAGGCCTAAGTGCTCGTTCTGCGGTAAAGATGGACATCTTGAGGCCACATGCTATCGCAAACATGGCCGACCTCCTCGTCCACAAGCCTCTGCTGCTACTACCGACTCTGCTTCACCTCGTACTGATCTCGACGAAGTTCGTCTTCAGCTCCAGCATCTTCATGGCCTGCTCAGCCGTCCGCCTGCCTCGGTTGCCTCTGCTGCTTCTATCTCCAATGAAGGTATCGCCTGCCTCTCCTCTGGCACGCGTTGGATCCTTGATTTTGGTGCCACTCATCATATCACCTCGGTTAGGCCACCTCAGTACTTGTCTTTACCTCACCAGAAGTACATTACTGTCGCTAATGGGGCATCGGTTCCAGTCTCTGGATGTGCTGATATTTCACTCACCTCTTCTCTCCTCCTGCGCTCGGCTTTACATGTTCCGGGCTCTCCTTTCAATTTACTGTCTGTTGGTCGCCTTACTACTGATTCTAATTACTCCGTGACATTTACTTCTTCTTCTTTTCTCATACAGGATCAGCAGACGCGGACTATCATTGGTAGAGGACGGCTGCAGAATGGGCTCTATCTTCTTGACGACTCTCTCACTGTCCTCGCATCTATCTCCTCTTCGGATTGGCATCGCCGTCTGGGACATGCTCCTCTTCCAGTCCTCCGGAAGGCTCTTCCTGATGTTACTCTCCCTGCTTTTCGCTGCGACACATGTATTTTGGGCAAACAACCCCGTTCATCATTCCCTACTCATTGTACTCGGAGCTCCGCTCCTTTTATTTTAGTACACTCCGATATATGGGGTCCGTACAAATTTACTAGTATTTCTGGCTATCGGTATTTTCTTACTTTTATTGATGATTACTCTCGCATGACGTGGTTATATCTCCTTCGGGATCGCTCTGAACTTCCCCGCGTATTTCGGGCTTTCATACTTGAGACTCGCACTCAGTTCTCTGCGCCTATTCGCATTATTCGTACTGACAATGCGCGAGAGTACACCAGTCATACCTTTGCCACTCTCTGCTCTGAGTTCGGCATTCTTCACCAAACCTCGTGGCGTACACTCCACAACAGAATGGTGTCGTCGAGCGCAAGAATCGTCACCTACTTGATGTCGCTCGCTCCCTTATGCTTCAAATGCAGGTTCTCAAACCATACTGGAACTACGCGCTCTCCACGGCTTGCTTCCTCATCAACCGTCTCCCGTCTTCCGTCCTCCAGTATGCTACTCCCATCAGCCTCCTCTTTCCCACAACTCCGCCTTTTCCCGTTCCTCCTCGGGTGTTTGGGTGTACCTGCTACGTTCACCACCTCGGTCCCTCCACAGACAAATTGGACCCTCGTGCCACCAAGCATATCTTTGTCGGGTACTCGCGCACTCAGAAGGGTTATGTCTGTTACTCCCCTGCTACATGCAAGATTACTGTCTCCGCTGACGTCACTTTTCGTGAAGATATTCCATTCTTCCCTGCTCTCGATGTCGCTCTGAGTCCAGCTCCCGTCGTTCGTCATGTTATTCCTGCTCCTCACTCCTCATCCTCTTTGCCTTCCCTACCTCCTGTCCGTCCACCACCCCCGGTTATCCGGGTCTATTCTCGTCGCTCTCCTCATCCCGTTGCCCCTCTGAAGTCGGCTTCGCCCTCTGGTGCTCTGCTCCCTGCTGCTCCGGCTCCCGTCTCTACCGCTCATCCAATGGCGAATTACGTCTCTCTCCATCGCCTCTCTCCCTCTCTTTTTCACTTTGCCACCTCATTATCCTCTGTTTCGGTCCCTAACTCTTTGCAGGCGGCGCTTCACCATCCTGGCTGGCGGGCTGCCATGGACGAGGAAATGACGGCCTCTGGGCCAACCAGACCTGGGTCTTGGTTCCCTTACCTCCCGGTCAACACCATGTTGGGTGTAAATGGGTGTTCGTCATCAAGCATGCTCCGGATGGCACTATTGCCCGATTGAAGGCCCGTCTTGTGGCCCGTGGCTTCACACAACAGGAGGGCCTCGACTATGAGGAAACCTTCTCTCTGGTGGCCAAGCTCAACACTGTCCGCGTTCTTCTCTCCGTCGCGGTGCACCGCCACTGGCCCCTTCATCAGCTCGACATCAAGAACGCTTTTTTAAATGGCGACCTTCAGGAAACCGTCTACATGCGCCAACCGCCCGGGTTTGAGACCACGGGGGAGTCTCGGGTATGTCTTCTCAAAAAGTCAATTTATGGTCTCAAACAGTCCCCTCGGGCGTGGTTTGACAAGTTTAGCAAGGTGGTTCGGGCCATGGGGTTCACTCGGAGTTCTGCAGATTTCTCCCTTTTTACCCGACACCGGGCTACTGGCACCGTCCTTCTGTTGGTTTATGTTGATGACATCCTTCTCACTGGGGATGACTCAAAAGGGATTCAAGACGTCAAACAACATCTGAGCACTGTTTTTCAAACTAAAGACCTGGGGAAACTTCGCTACTTCCTTGGTCTCGAGATCGCCCGGCGGCCGGACGGGTTGGTGCTCTCCCAACGAAAGTACTGTCTCGATCTTCTCAAAGATGCTGGTCAGTCTGGTTGCAAGCCAGCTTGTACCCCGATGGAGGCAAATCACAAACTATGCGCTCATGCTTCGGATGACGATTTGCTGCTTCCGAACCCGGAATACTATCGACGCCTTGTAGGAAAGTTGATCTATCTAACAGTCACGAGGCCGGATATATCGTTTGCAGTTGGGGTTGTCAGTCGGTTCATGCATACCCCCCGGGCTTCTCATCTTCAAGCGGTTGAACGGATTCTTCGATACCTTAAGGGAGCTCCGGGTCAAGGGTTGGTTTACAAAACCTCCGACTCTGCTCCCGCATTGGTTGCCTATTCTGATGCCGACTATGCGGGTTCCCTGGACGATCGAAGGTCAACTAGTGGGTTCTGTACTTATTTTGGTGGTCATCTTATTATGTGGAAGAGTAAGAAACAAGCTGTGGTAGCCCGTTCCTCTGCAGAAGCTGAATACCGATCGATGGCCTCGGTTGTCTCAGAACTCACATGGCTTGAAAGTCTCCTTACTGACCTGGGAGTAAAACTCCCGTCCTCTGATGTTCTATTTTGTGATAGTCAAGCCGCCATACACATCGCAAAGAATCCGGTGTTTCATGAGCGCACAAAACATATCGAAGTTGACTGTCACTTTGTTCGTGAGAAGGTTCAATTGAAGAAACTTGAATTGAAGCATGTTCCAGGAACTGATCAAGTTGCCGACATCCTCACAAAGGCCTTATCAAGCACCCTGTTCTACCAGTGTTTGTCCAAGCTGGGTGCATATGACCTATACGCTCCAGCTTGCGGGAGAGTGTTGGAAAAGCCCACTTAAACTAGGCTCATTTGTATAGCATTTATTGCTTTCTCTCCTCTATTTAGTCCTACATTGTGTATAGGCCTTTTCTCTCTATTTCTCTCATCTATATATATGTACTCATTCTTTGTATTTGTACCAAGTGAACATATATACAAGGTTGGCTTTCTCCATTTCTACATATAGGTTCATCAATATTTTTACAAAGTTTTATACTAGCATCATAAGGAGTAGACGCGGGAGCGGAATCATATAAGTTAAATTTATGTAGCATTTTCTCAATCGAGTGAGAAAAAGATAATGATATACTAGTATCAGATTTGGATAACTTCATTCCTAAAATGATATTTGCTACACTCAAATCTTTCATATCAAATTTGGATGATAAATTCTTTTTGGTATCATTAACAATTTTAATTGAATTCTTAAATATTAAGATATCATATACATAGAGGCAAAGCAGAACAATTTTATTTTCATTTTTTAGCATAAATACACTTATCAAATTCATTAGACTTAAATTTAAAAAATAAGATGGCGGAATCAAACTTTTTAATGTCATTGCTTATGAGCTTGTTTTAGACCATATAATGATTTAATTAGTTTGCAAACTTTAATTTCTTGATCTTTAACTACGAAACTTTCAGGTTGAGTCATGTAGACTTCTTCATCTAAGTTTTCATGCAAGAAGGTTGTTTTGACATCCATTTGATGTATGTTCATCTTATGGATCAAAGCTAAGGCGACTAAAACACGAAAAAATGTGATCCTAGCTACGAGAGCATATATTTCTAAATAATTTATTCCGTGTTTTTGAGCATAACTCATAGCACTAAGGCAAGACTTATATTTATATATAGAACCATCCGGATTTATTTTATTTCTAAAGATCCACTTACAACTTATTGATTTACTTCTAAATCAGCAACATTCAATTTAAATAATCTATCACAAACAAATTATTTACCAATAAAATTATCATTTAATGTTATTACAACTTTATTTGACTCTAATATAATTGGTTGATAAGTGATTTGTAGAAGCAATTGGTTGATAAGTGATTGGTTCAATCTTCTTGTGGAAGAAACTGGATGATAAGTGATTTGTGCGGCCGCAGATGAAGCACAATTTCCTTTTACCTAGGTTTTGGTCTGAAGATTCAAGTTTGGGATGATTGGGTTTTCGATGGCGGAACCTGGATGGAAAGGTTTCTTAAAGTTCTTGCCCTTAGCTTTGAAGTGTTGGTGTGATGATTAGTTGTTATGAGATTCGGTCAGATTTACTTTGGGAGCATGGTATTTGGCAATTTTAAAATTTTTACTCTTATATTCCTCCTTTATGTGGATAGTATTTTGAATTTGAACATAAATAAGATTGGATTGGCCGTACCTGAGTCTAGTGCTAAAGTCGGAACAAGAATCGGGAAGAGAATCGATAAGACATGTCACTAGATAATTTTCGAAAAGGATTGAGTCATTGGCTCGGATCTTGGACAACATCTCATCCAGTTGATGGAGTTGAGGATTGATGGGCTTGGAGGCATCAATCTTAAATTTGTGGAGGTTGGAAACATTGTAGCATTATATACCCGCATTGTCAAGGTTATAGCGCGGTTCAAGAGAAAACCACAAATCCTTAGTCGCACGCTATTCGACGCAACGTCAAGACGGAGCTAAAGCGTCGCGAACTATTCGACGCAACGTCAAGACATTTGACACAACGTCGAGATCAATTCGACATAGTCGACGCAAGAAAGATATTGTGCGTTCTTGATGACACATGCATCGAATACTTATCGACGCAACTTAAAAATTTAGGATTCAACAATGCCAAAACTATTTTGCACAAAAATACAATTCAATTCAATTATTCGCCAAATATCAAATCCGGATCCGGTGCGGTGCGTGTGCGCGCGAGTCTGTGGTTCAAAGATCCACCTTATGTCTCTTTGAACAAAAAAGGAGTGAAACATATTATGTACCCACTAGCATGTGAGGTGTTAGGCAATGTTTCCCTCCAAAAATTTGATTTCCCGTCATTTTGGTTTTGGAGTTTTTCCATCAAAATGAGAAGCACAAACAACAAACATCATTAGGCTCCAATAAAACATTCAATTTATAATGTTTTATACATTAAATTTCAAACAAAAATGATGTAATGATGAAACAGCAGCGACTATAAATTTAATAATTCCCAAAAATATGTTTACTTCTTCTAAATTCTCATTGGTAAAAGGCCAAATGGCTCATTGTGATTTACTGTAAGAACGGATGCAATTCGTTATTAACACTATGAGTGCAATTGATTTTACCTATCAAAACAAGTAACTATACATGAGAATAAAAATCAAACTAAACAAAGCATACTGTAATATGCGAGTAATCCAGCTTCCGGTCATAAGGCATCCTTGACTTGACCAATATTGAGCTTGCCTAAGAAATCCAAATGTAGGTAACAAATCAATAATAAAATTAAACTATAAAACCCACCCCACTGCCTCAACGAGGCAAAGAGTTTTTCTATCGTTGCCAACTATAAGAAAGAAGAAGAAGAAGGCGTGGGATCTTGCAGTATCACCTCGACAAATCCTCCGCATCCATGGATGGAGTTCGCAGTGGGTAGGGGCACCGAAAGAGATAGTAGCAGGTAGATCAAGAGTTTCGCAAACGCCATTAGCGTCGACTACGAGGATAGAAAGCAAAATTGCATTGAAGCGAGCTGTACAGGGACGGTGGATGGAGGAAGATATAAATGTGCGAGTATTTGGCTTTTGGGGGCCTCGACTTCTTTCCTCCGGCTAATACAGTCTTGCACAACCCTAATAAGCAATTATATATTAATTATATATATATTATCGATTTATAATTATCTTAGAACCCCATAACATATGATAAACTTAGGCTTCATTTGTTTCGGCGGTGGCGGATCGATCCGGCGGGTGGAAACATATTATTTACCTCATAAGAAAATAATGGCTTATATTAGTTATAAAATTTTGATATTGATAGGGTCCCCATTAAATTTTCGAGCCGAGCCGGTCCAAATACAAGGGAGCGAGTCCAACCGGATTAGTAGCACGCAGAGAACCGCAAGTACTCGAGAAGACCAAGAGAACTCGTCGGGCCCGTGCCCAAGCGCGCAGGACCACGCCCAGCACAGCCATCGTGTGTGCGAGGCCTGCGCGCGCGCCCCCGTGGCTTGCGCCCTCGCGGCCTGTGCGCGCGTAGCGCGCAAGGCCGCACATGGCCGGCCCACGCGGACACCCCCCACGACTGCGCCCGGCCGGCTAGCGCGACCCTCGCCGCCGCAGCGCCTCCGCACGCCGTCGCCGCCCGAACTGCCCGGGGGGAATGGGGCACTCTCGTTATCTCGGTAAAATTGGCAACATGTGTGATTAAAATTGAGCAACGTCATTCGCCAACACAAATCACTCACCGGCGCAATTACCACTGTGACCCTCCAGAAAATTATAAATAGGTCTTCAGACCTTCATTTCAAGTCAGGCAACTTCCAAGGCAAGAGAGAGCTTTGAGGTTTTTCGACGAGATCGTAGACTTAAGTCAATTCTCCGCTCAGGAATTCACTACACTTTGCTCCTTGCGTCACGGTTTCCTCACGCCTCAAGTGACGTCAATCACCTCTGTGAGAGCACTCCCATTTAGGATCCGCATCAACGAGAGTGCTCTCTCTAGAAGCTTCGTGGACTTATAAGGTTTTCCAGTCAGAACGCTTCCGTCGAGGTTCCGTGAGTTCATGTCATCTCAAGGTCGGAGCGCTTCCATCGAGGCTCTAAGGACTTAGTCGTTTCCTCCTCGTCGTATTTCATTCTCTGCACTTATAACGGAGTAGCGGCATGTCACCCTCCAAGATCAAACTCCAACCTTTGTAAACACATGAGATCGAGTGGAATTTGGCCCGGCACAGATCCAGTCATGTGGTTTTTCAGCCTTTTCGGGTTTTCCACGTCAAAAAATCTTCTTGTCATTTGCTACAGTTTTCTTTAACTGTTTGCGCGTCCGGTTCGACTCCAATCTAATGCGGTCTAATTCTCCGGACCGGGAAAATAGCTGGGCAACTCACAACAAGTTGGCGCTGTCTGTTGTAAGGTGTTTCCAGAAGCTCTGACAAGTCTTGACATTCCTCCAAGCTCGCAGCAATGACAAAGGGAAGCGTGTGCGTTACCAGCTAGCCGGCCCTCAAGGATTCTAGCAATCAATCGTCTAACGACCTGCCCGCCGACTCGGCATCGTACCTCAAGAAGGTGATCGCCGCGCTAGCATCATCAGATGGAGCGCATGTGCCAGATGGAGGAGCGCCAAGCACAAGCACTCACTTTGCTGAAGGAACGTGTGCGCCAGATGGAGGAGTGTCAAGCACAAGCACTCACTTTGTTGAAGGAACGTGTGCGCCAGATGGAGGAGTGCCAAGCACAAGCACTAACTTTGCTGAAGGAGATGGGAGCATCCCATACCTCGGGGGCACAGCCAGTAGAGCATGGTCAGACATCATTTTCCTTAGGATAACGGTCGCTCAGTGGGGTGGCCTGTGCCACGCACCGCATAGAAACCTGGGGAGCACTACCTGAAAGAAACCCAGGGAGCACCCCCGGAAAGCGCCTTGGGCTCCCCGGCGGAACCTCGCAAGCCATGGGGCAGCAGACCTCCATTAAGCGTGGTGATTCTCTTACAGAGGTTCTATACGCTCTCAGGAACCATTTGTAGCTTCGAAGGCCAAGGCGCTTCCTTGGGGCAGGATAATCAGTCTCAGTATTGCCACTTCCACAGAGAAAATGGGCACGAAACCGAGGAGTGTATACGCCTGAAGGACGAAGTCGAACGACTCTCACGTCATGAACTCCTCAAGGAATTTTACGGGAAGGCTCGGGCTATGACACCAATCTCGGTAGAGCCCACGGGGGGGCAACACCACAAAGGGACACCACATAAGAAGTAGCCAGAGCCGGTTCAGCTCCCCGCCCCCAGCCTCCCAGGACCTGCCCTTTGACACATCCGGACAACTCTCGGAAGCTCATGGGTCGAAGTGCCCAGGATAAATATCGACGATGGCATATACGCCAACATGTTATTCTTGTCAACTCTTCTCCAACTCGGGATCTCCAAGAGGGACGTCCACCTCAGTTCAGGAGGAGCATACATCACGGGATACCCGGCGATCTCGATCGTTGGAAGTATTATCCATCCAGTAACACTAAGAGTCCATCCAGTGTTGTCCACTTATTATGTCCAACTCATCATCATTCAGGCCATCTCAACATGCGATGCCATCCTCAGGGGATCAATGCTAAGAGCACTATGTGCTGACGCACTAGCCCAAGGCATTGTGTTATACCTCAGCCTACGAGATGCCTCCCCAAAGGACCTGAGCTGTGAAGGTCTGGGCAGGCATTCAGGCGGATATCCTTCACCGTTTTTCTATTTCAATAAGCTGTGGGAATGAACTCGTCAGCATCTGTATCTTGTTTTTAGCAATAAAAGCATATGCTCTTCCTTGCATAGCGAACAGGTCATCCTAGACGAGATTGGTGAAAGCATGTCTGCACCTCCCAGACGAGATTGGCGAAATTCACTCTGCACCTCCCAGGCAAGATTGGTAAAAGCCTCTTTGCACCTCCCAGGTGAGATTGGTGAAAACATTTCTGCACCTCAGGCAAGTTCGGCGAAAGCCCTTCTGCATCTTAGGCAAGATGAACAAAGGTCTGTCTACACCTCCCAAGAGATGTGGATAAAGGCTCATCTACACTTTCACTTGGACGAACCCTAGTTCTCCTGAGGCGTGAACGAACAAAGGTTCTTCGTCAACTCCACTTGGACGAACCACAGTTCTCTAGAAGCACGAACGAACAAAGGTTCTTCGCCACCTCCACTTGGACAAACCCTGGTTCTCCTAAGGCACGAACGAATAAAGGTTCTTTGCCACCTCCACTCGGACGAACCCCAGTCCTTCTGAGGTACGAACAAACATAGGTTCTTCACCGCCTCCACTTGGACAAACCCTGGTTCTCTTATGGCACGAACGAACAAAGATTCTTTGCCACCACCACTTGGACGAACACTGATTCTCCTAAGGAACGAACAAACAAAGGCTCTTTGCCGCCTCCATGTGGACAAACTCTGGTTCTCCTAAGGCACAAACGAGCAAGTGCTCCTCGCGCCCTCTACATGGATGAACTTTGGTTCTCCTAAAGGCCTGAACAAAGGTTCTCCTCCATCCCTGCTCAAGGAATGGGCTGGAAAGGGAACATCGCCTCCAAACCCTCAGCGGTCCACAACTCTACTGAAAACACGAGTAAACAAGCAACACTCAAGCAAAGCACTGCTCTACCAAAGAAAATAAGTGTGCGCTAAAACATAATCAAAGCAAACGACTCCAAAAGTAAAATAGATCTCCACTCAAATGAAAAGATGTCGCATGGGCTACATCATCATAAAAGGAAAAAACGTACAACGACACAAAAGAACGCCAATAACAAGGAAGAAGGAGAAAACACAAGCAAACTTGGGAATAAGAAATCTCAAGGATCATCCATTCACGACAGTATTAGCGTCGTCATCCTGGGCATCCTCTATGCCTAAGGTTTTGCACTCTAGAAACCTCTGAGCCACTCAAATCCCTCATCGAAGCCCAAAAAGTATGCCAATTCGCGCTCATCCTCTATAAGTGGATCAACCTCTGTCGTCATCATCTCAGAGCGCGCCTCCTCCACAAGACGGGACCGTTCCACCTCGAAGTCATGGAAATCTCTGTACTCGGCCATCGTGGTCGCATGCACGACCTCAACCTCCTCCCGCTCAGAAACCTGTCGAGCATTCTCCTCCTTTAGGTGCTCGTCCTCCCCCTCCTGCTGACACAACACTACATCAATCGCCTAAGTATGACGGGCCGCCTCAGCAAGAATGACCTCAACAGAAGCCAACCTTCCGCAAAAGTCCCAATCTCGGAGTCGACGATGCTCAGCTTGGCCTAAAGAAACTCCACCTCGGACTAAGAAGAAGATAGTTGGGATTCCACATTAACCAACCAAGAGGTGATCTCCTTCTTCTTCATCCGAGCCTCCGTCAGCAAATCCTCAGATGCGACCAGCTTTGCCCATGAAAGTCTTTGTTCAAGAGCAGCTACACACCTAGAGGGGGGTGAATAGGTTTGTTTTAGATCTTTTGAATCTTTTAAGATTTGGTCAAGATGTGTGTTAGAATTAGTTGTTAGCTTTCAAGAGTCACAACAACACACAAGATATTATAGTGGCTCCCTTATCTATGGTATATCCACCCCCCCTTCAACTATCTAGCAGAGAGTTAGATTCGGCTAACTCCCGCTTTCCTCGGCTCCTTGATCTTATACTTCAAATCCCTCAGGATCATACACCTTAGAGTGAATCTCACTCCTATAATTCAGAGTTAAGCAACTCCTACCTCAGGCGCAGTAGCCCTATACTCAAAAATACACCAGATCTCCTACCTCAGATCTACACATAGATCTTACAACTCAGAGACTCAGCTCTGACACTCAGCCTTTATATTGTAGGCTTATGGCTTAGATCAAACAATGATCCTATAAATTGAATAATGGTTTTTTAATGATTGACTCCAAAGAAATAGTCCTCTGAGTCACCTTCCTGGACTGTGTAAACACAATCTTAACTCTTCACAACAACAAGGCTATAGATCTTCAGAGTAATTATCCTTATACTGAGAAGAACTAATACAAAGCTCTGTTTATTCAAGCTGTAATATATCTGAGTTGAATATAGTAGCCTTGAAGAAGAACAACAACTTTCTTGAGTGATCTATTACTCCACCTTTTAAAGTATATATATCAATCATGTCTAGCTTGTCGCAAATGTGAAAAAAAGAAGCTGACATAGGCTTGGTGAAGATATCTGCCAACTCGTTGTCTAAAGTAACGAATGAAGTACAAATCTATTTCTTCAAGATATCTTCTCTGATGAAATGACAGTCAACTTCGATGTGCTTTATTCTCTCATAAAATACTGGATTTTTGGAGATGTATATAACGGTCTTGTTGTCGTAGAACATAGGTAGATGATGATTATAGACTTCTCCTAAGTCCAGCATGAGAGCCCGTAACCACTTTAACTCACAAGTGGTTGACTTCATACTCCGATATTCAGCTTATGCACTGGACCTGGAGATAACAAATTGTTTTTTGCTCTTCCAGCTCACTAGGTTACCTCCCACGAATGTGCAAAAACCAGATGTGGACTTGTGATCACCTTTGTCGTCAGCACAGCTAGAATCTTAGTAGGCTTCAACCTTCAAATGACCATTTCTCTAAAACAGTAGTCCCTTAATAGGTGTCGCTTTAACATATTCCAATATCCTCAAGGTAGACTGTAGATGACACTCTCTAGGAGCTTGCATGAACTGACTAACCTTGCCTACAACATAGAAGATGTCGGGTCTTGTTAGAGTGAGATAAATGAGTTTGCCCACCAGACTCCTGTACCTTATAACATTTGACAGAATAGGCGAGCCACTTGTCCAGGTTTTATCTTCTCCGGTGGTCATGGGGCATCGGGCAGGTTTATCCCCAGTCAACCCTGTCTCTTGCAGAAGATCAAGAGCACACTTAGGTTGGGAGAGGACCAAAGAATTGGGCTTTCGAGAGATTTTTATCCCCAGAATGTATTTTGGGGAGCTCATATCCTTTGTGAAAAGGTGTTGACAGATATGTTTCTTTGTCAGTGCTACCCCAGCCTGGTCATCACCATTGAGAAGAATATCATCCACATATACGGCAAGAACCACCAGACCCAGGGTAGTTTTGCGAATAAATAATAAGTGATTGGCAGAGCTCCATGTGAAACCAATGGCTGCGACAATGCTGCTAAACTTATCAAACCAAGCCTGAGGTCTTTGCTTTAGGCCACAGATAACCCTCTTTAGTCGGCATAAGCGTGTGTCTCCCTGAGAAACATACCCAGGAGGTTGTCCATGTAGACGTCCTCTTATAGATCACCATAGAGGAATGCATTCCTGACATCCAGTTGAGAAATGGGTCAATCTCTGTTGACGGCCACGGACAGGAGAACCTGAATTGTGCTGAGACGAGCAACGAGAGAGAAGGTATCAAAGTCATCAACGTCATAGGTCTGAGTGAAGCCTTTAGCGACAAGTAGGGCCGTGTAACGGTCCACACTACCATCCGGACAGAACTTCACAACAAATACCCAACGACAACCAACAACATTGGTGCCCAAAGGAGGAGGAACAAGAGTCCATGTACCCCGCTCAGTGAGGGTGGAAATTTCCTCATCCATAGTGGCCTTCCAATGAGGAATAACAAACACATCCTGGTATGTGTGGGGAGTGATAGTGGCGGAGATAGCCAACGCAAAATTCCCATGAGAAGGTGTAAGACGAGCATAGGAAATAACGACAGTAGGAAATGTTGGGCACACGCCCGCACCCCTTTGCAAAGAACGATGGAAACATCTAGGTCGTCATGTTCATCAGTGTCTGGTGCATCCGTGGAGGAGAGAGCTGGCCCGGGAGTAGAGAGTGACGGCGAAGGCGGAGAGAGCGGAGGAGGAGATGGTGGACATGGTGGTGGAGGAGGGGTCTCGGTGGGCGTAGATGGGATGGAGGTGACGCTATGAGAAGTAGGAATCTCAGGAAGAGTGGAGGAGTTGTGAGAGAAGTAGGATGCATTTTAAAAGAAGGTAATGTTTGCGGAGACGAACTACTTCCGGAGAACAGGATCAAAACAACAGTAGCATTTCTGAGTGGAAGAGTAACCCAGAAAGATACACTTGGTGGCACAGGGAGATAGTTTGTCATGAGTGGCAGAGGGAGCGTGTAACACCCCTATCCGTCATATGGCATATAACAGTAGGTCCAGCCGGGGCCCGACGCCATATACTACAGACAGACGGAATAGTTACTAAATGAAACCATCCTTCCAATAACACACGTCCTACACAGAGTACATTCTAGCGGAAGTATTTTAAGAGTTGCAAAGAAAAGAACCCAAGCCAACAACATAAATGTTCACTAAATACAAAAATTAGGAATGAGCGCACAAAATACACAAGTACTTGGCATTATGGCATTACAAGAGTTTACTTAAATAAACAGTGCCTTCTGAACATCGGCACGTAGGCCGATCACACATGAGTATAACAAGTAAACGTTCGCATTGGCCTTCGAGGGCTGGCTCAGCAACCAGGGCTTCAGCCCGCTATTTGCCACTAGACTCCGCAACATCTGCAAGCAACAATCCACCGCAGCGGTGGCAAACAAAAGCAACGGTCAGCTAAAGCTGACCAAATTATAATGACTCCACCCCTTTCTTGGGGTGGCGGGGCTCCTTCCCTGCATTGCGTTAGTATAATCCAATGATTAAAGTGAAAGTACAACATTTGCACAATACACCACAGGTGCAGACCCATATGGTCACACACCCCGTGCTCTCAGGGTACTTACTTGGTGAACCCGGTAAAATCCGTGGTCTCACCACCGCCTCTAGGACGACAAACCTCTTGAGCACTATAGTCTTACCAGCCTATGCCTAAGACCTTCCATCTATGCCAACGGCAAGTACCACGTACCTTAGGTTGCTTTAACCGAACGACATAGAGCGGGTACGGTTCCGCCTAACCCTTTTCTTGGGGTGGTGTGTAACACCCCTATCCGTCGCATAGCATATAACAGTAAGTCCGGCCGGGGCCCGACGCCATATACCACAGACAGACCAGGTGGTTACTCAATGAAAACCATCCAACCATTCCAACATCCTACGCATAGTCATTCTAGTGGAAGAAGTTTTATTAGTTGCAATAAAAAGAACCCAGCAAAAAATAGCATGAATGTCCACTAAACAATCCCAAAGGAATGAAGTACAAATACACAAGTTCTGGCCTTAAGGCCTTACAACAGTTTGCTCAATTAAAATGTTTTCCAAACTTCGACACGCAGACCGGCCATACATGAATAAAAGAAAACATCCAAAAAAATTAGGCCAACAAGGGCCGGCACAACAACTTGGGCTTTAGTTCGCTATTGACCGCTCGGCCCAACAGCACCTGCAAGCACAATCCACCGCACGGTGGCAAACAAAAGCAACGGTCAGCAATGCTGACCAAATTATAACGATCCCGCCCCCAAATCCGGGGCGGCGATGCTCATTCCCTGCACTTTATTAGTATAACCAAGCAGTATAATAATGTTACTACATCACAGGCGTAGGCTCACACGACCACACACCCCGTGCACTCAGGGCACATTCTCGGTGATCACGGTCAAAGTCCGCCGACTCACCACCGCCCCCAGGACGGCAATATCTCGTGAGCAATCTGGTCTTTCAGGCCACTGCCTAATACCCTCCATCTATGCCAACGGTAAGTGTCAAGTAACTTTAGGTCTCTTTAACCGAACGACATAGATCGGGTACGGTTCCACCTGACCCGTTGCTCACACCGCAACGTCAACTTAAGTCGTCTGCGCGGGTCAAGCTTCTCCGAGTCCCGTATCTCCCATACATATTACATAACCCAGGTATGTTCAGGTTGGCTCCCAGGCCACCATGATGGCAGAACCACGCGTCCGCCCAGTTTTCCGGGTACACCTTGGAGTTAATCCCCAAGGCTCCCTGTTGCAATCTACCTCGTAGAAAAACCCCAAAAAACAAACATTCGCACGGAGTCTTCTCCGTCATTTATGCAATGCAACATCACCGATCCAGACCAACACGTCCGGATAGGCTTCACACACCATGCCTATGTCCGTTCTCGATTACGGACTCTATACAACGGGGACTTTACATATCTACCAGAAGGAACACCTCCAACACATCGCAAACTCGCGGGAGCGGGCTTCCTATGCAAAAGAAGGAGAGCTTCACACGCTCAAGTAGAGAATCGTTACCCTAGCATTCTTCATTGGCGCCATGAAAATGTAAGCGGATGAAAAGCACCGCACTCTCCTTGCCTCCGTAGATCAGAAGTCGGTTCGCGATTTGGAGCTCCGAAGCTCCGTCGGTGACCGGATCTAGGCTTCTTCTTCCTCCTTTGCTCTACCCTCTCTTGACTTAAAAAGATAACCACTCAAGTGAAATGAGGGTTTCAAAGGCCCAATCCCGGGTATATCCCAGTAGGAACAACCCCCAACCGTCGGATCCCAAAATAAGGAAACGAATGGCTACGATTCGTAACTGAAAAGTAAAACCTGGGCCGAACACGACTTGCGACATGCCCGTGTCCAGGGCCATGTCCCTCATTCGCCATCAAAATCAATGCGTTACGAAACTTACATGGGTCCCAACACGCCCATGTTTAACCTGACACGCCCGTATTCCAACTGACACGACCGTGTGATTGGTCGTGTGCCCCCATCGACGCAACCCCGAAAATAACCCGAGACTCACACGGGTCTTGAACACGCCCATGTCCTATTTGACACGCCCGTGTCAAACACAAACACGCCTGGGCTCCAGGCTATGTTCACTGTCTTGACACTTCATCGAGCGAAGTTCGTCGACCACCCGACACGGCCTTGGATACGCCCGTATCCTAGGCCGTGTTCCCTGTCTCAATACTTCGTCGAGCGAAAATCGTCGACTCCCCAGGCCGATCGTCGACACGGGCTCGACACGCCCTGAGACACGCCCGTGTCTCAGGCCGTGTTCGCTGCTCGACGATCGTCGACTCCAAAGTTTGTCGATCTCGCGGGTAAATCGTCGAATCGAGCCTGACACGCCCTGGGACATGCCCGTATCCCAGGCCGTGTGCCCCCTGCCAAATACCAGATTTGGCCCAAAACGCCTCCCGTCGCTCTTTTGAGTTTCGGGGCGTTACAACTCTCCCCCTCTTAAAAGAATTTCGTCCTCGAAATTCCATAAAGGAAAGAAATATAAAACTTAAATGGTACCTGAGTGAAACAACTCCGGGTACTCCTCAAGCATAGTCTGCTCTCGCTCCCAAGAGAGCTCTTCCTGACCGCAATTGTCCAAATGGACCTCGACCATCCTGATCTCTTTATTGCGTAGCCGCTTGACTTCTGAATCCTCAATTCGTACAGGCTTGACCTTTGTCGTCAACCCACTATCAATCGACACTTGATCGACCGCGATCACTTGCGTAGGCTCTTGCACCGCCTTCCGCAGCACTGATATATGAAATACATCATATAGACCACTAAGCTCCACTGATAGCTTCAAACGATAGGCTGCTTCGCCAACCCGCTCCAAAACCTCAAACGGCCCAAGGTACCTCGAGCTTAGCTTTTTCAATCGCCGCACCCGCGAGACACCCTTGAACGGCTTGATCTTTAAGTACACTCAGTCTCCCACAACAAACTCCATGTTCTTGTGCTTGGCATTATAGTACTTCGCCTGACGGTCCTGAGCGATTAGCAACCTCTCCCGAATGGTTTGCACCAATAAAGTAGCATCTTCCACCTCTTGATGCTTATACAACTTTGATTCACCTGTTTCCAACCAGGACAACGACATGCGACATCTTCTACCATATAGGGCCTCGAAGGGCGCCATTTGAATACTCGCTTGGTAGCTATTGTTGTACGCAAACTCCACCAAGTATAGGTGGTCTTCCCATTGCCTTCCAAAGTCTAGGACACACATGCGAAGCATTTCTTCCATTGTCCTATTGACCCTCTCGGTCTGCCCATCCGTTTGCGGATGAAAGACTGTGCTAAAACTCAACTTTGTTCCCAACATCTGCTGCACAAGCCTCCAATCATTGGACGTGAACCACCCATCTCGGTCACTCACGATGCTGCGGGGCACACCATGAAGCTGCACAATATTGTCTACATATAACTTTGCTAATTTCTCAACCGGATCATCCTTCCTATGCGGAATGAAATGCGACACCTTCGTTAGACGATCTACGACCACCCAAATGGCGTCGTTCCCGTTTTGCGACCTTGGCAACACGTGCACAAAGTCCATAGTGATGTCATCGAACTTCCACTCCGGAATAGGCAAGGACTTCAAGAATCCTCCCGGTTTTTGGCACTCCGCCTTCACCAAGGCGCAAGTTTGGCACTTCGCCACGTACATCGCCACATCGTTCTTCAATCCTGGCCACCAGAACAATTTCTTAACATCGCGGTACATCTTGGTGCTCCCCGGGTGAATTGAGTACTTGGTATGATGCGCCTCGTACAACAATTCCACCCGTAAATTGCCCACGCTTGGGACGCATAGACGACCGTCTTTCCAAAGTAATCTGTCCTCCACAACGAATTGGGAATTTGACCCATCCAGAGCCTCTATCATGAGTTGTTTCATGTGAACATCCATATCCAACGCCTGCCGAATCCGATCAGCCAGGTCATATTGGACTTCAGTCCAATTCAATACTGCTTCAGCACTTGATTGCTTATCAATGCAAAAGATCTCCAACGCCTCTAACTCCCGAACCAACCGCTCGTCATGTACCAACAGCCAATTGGCTTGAGCTGGGGCCCGATGACTCAATGTGTCCGCAACCGCATTGCCTTTACCAGGCACGTAGCAGATCTTAAATGTATAGTCCCCCAAGAACTCCATCCATCCACGCTGCCGCATGTTCAAATCTTTCTGATAAATCAAATACTTCAGGCTCTTGTGATCAGTGTAGATATCAATCTTCACACCGTACAAATAATGCCTCTACAGCTTCAAGGCAAAAATCACGGCCGCTAACTCCAAGTCATGGACCGGATAGTTCCTCTCGTGTACCTTCAGCTATCTCGAGCCATATGCTATAACGCTTCCATGCTGTAACAGCACATAACCCAAACCATTGCCTGAAGCATCGCTATAAATCTCATAACCTTCGGTCCCACTCAGCGAACTCAACACAGGCGCCGTGGTCAACCGACATTTCAACTCCTCAAAAGCTCGTGCGCACTCCGGTATCCAAACGAACTTCTGCTCCTTTCGCATCAAAGTAGTGAGAGGTAACGCTATATGCGAGAAGTTCTCTACGAAGCGCCTATAATAGCTGGCAAGCCCCAGAAAGCTCCAGACTTACGCTACCGTAGAAAGCTCAGGCCACTCCCGTATCGCAATAATCTTCGTCAGATCCACTGCAATGCCTTCCCCACTCACTATATGACCGAGGAACGCCACTGGGGACAACCAAAACTCGCACTTCGAGAACTTGGCATACAATTGATTCCTCCTTAGCGTCTCCAAAACCAAATGAAGATGCTTGAAGTGATCTTCCTCACTCTGCGAGTACACCAAAATATCGTCGATGAAGACGATCACAAAATGGTCCAAGTACTCCCTAAAGGTCCTGTTCATCAAATCCATGAACACTGACGGCCCACTCATCAGCCCAAACGGCATGACCGTAAACTTATAATGCATGTATCTTGTACTGAACACTGTCTTAGGGATATCACTCTCCCTTATCCTCAGCTGATAGTAACCAGACTTGAGATCCAACTTAGAGTACACCGTCGACCCGACCAACTGATCAAAAAGATCATCGATCCTTGGGATTGGGTACTTGTTTTTTTTTCCGTTAGCTTGTTTAACTCCTGATAATCAATACAAAGCCTTAAGCTTCCGTCCTTCTTCTTAACAAAGAGGACCGGTGCGCCCCAAGGCGAAGAACTTGGACGCACATACCCTTGCTCTAACAACTCTTGAAGTTGCACTTTCAGCTCCGCCATTTCTTTAGGCGCTAGCTGATACGGAGATCGTGACACAGGCTTCGCACCTGGCACTAGCTCTAAAGTGAAATCTATCTCCCGTTGAGGCGGGGCTCCAGGAAGATCTGCGGGGAACACATCAGGGTACTCAACTACCACTGATATACTATCCAACGTAGGTTTTGGCTTTGCAACCTCCACTAGTGTAAAGAACAGCTCTTCACCAGCACGAACCGCCTTCACCACCTGAAGAGCATACATCAATGTCTTGCTCGACCCTTTCAAGCCCGAAAAAGTCGTCTCACGACTTGCTCCCAACTTGACTTCCTTGCGACCGTAATCAATATAGGCTTGCTGCTCCGAGAGCTAGTCCATGCCAAATATAATGTCGAACTCCACCAACGGTAGTAACGACGCTTGCAGATCGAACTCTTGATTCCCAATGTGAATCTTAACACCACAGATTTTATCCGCGCGCATCAAACACCCATTGGGTAACAACACATCTAGCTTATCCTTCGCCATCGAAGAAGGTACTCCGATGCGCGATATGAATTATTCGGACAAAAAGGAGTGTGAAGCTCCCGTATCGAAGAGTGCTCGTGCCGGATTTTCACAAATCAAAACAAATCCTAAACAAGCAGTGGTAAGGTAATATGTGCATAACAAGTATTTAAAATATAAACTTGTTATAAATTTAAATTTTACCTATCACAACATCCGCCTGTTTGATGGCCTCCTGTTGGCCAAGATTGTATACCCTCGGTTGGGCCGGAGCATAATGGGACGCGGTTGACTCCACCGCCTTCCCCTTCTCTTCGTAAGTGGCTCCCGGCTTCCTCTCGGACTTGGGACGTCCGCTCCAATAGTCACGGGCAAAGTGCCCCGGCTTCCCACAAGTAAAATATGCACCCAGGGTCCGACCCGTAGTCGCCCCAGAAGCACCGGAAGAAGGAGCTGGACCCGAAGTCCAAGCCTTCTTAAAGAATTTACGGTACCCAGACTTTACGGTAGTCGGCACCTTGAACTCAGATTTCTTATCACCCAAGCTTTTCTTCGCTTGAACATTCTTCATGTCCTTCTCCAAGGGCCGGGCCATGTTGACCTGGGTCAAGAGTCCCTGCGTCATAGGCCCCGACAGTAGTAGCCTCAATTCATCTCTCAACCCTTCATAGAATCGATTTGCCTTGCGCTCCTCATCCATGATGGTGGAGCTAGCATACCGACTCAATCGAGTAAACTCGTGGAGATATTCATCCCCGTTATTGTCTCCTTGAACCAACTTCAGGAACTCATTCTCCAACGCTATCCTATGCGCCGAAGGGAGGTACTTAGCCAAGAATAGTCTCGAGAACTCCTCCATCGAGACGTTTGTAAGTTGCCTTCCTCTCAATAGATGCAGCTCCAAACCCTCCCACCACAGTCTAGCGTCTCCATCCAACAGGAATGTAGCTATAGTGGTCATCTGCCACTCCTTCATCTCCGTCGCTGTCAAGACTCTCTTCACACGGGAGAGCCAGTCTTCAGCTTGAGATGGGGTTCCCAACCCCGAGAATACCGGAGGATTAAAGCTCATGACATGTTTGAGTTGTCTCTTGGTTGCCCTCCTTGGCACCAACGGCTCCACTACTACCTGCTCCACTCTTCTCGGCTCAACCTCTAGAAGAGGTACCTGCTCCATCGCAGGAGCGGGCTGCTGCATTTGCCTTGCAGGCTACGCATTAATCATGACAAACACTGCTTCGGCCACCAATCGTATGGTCTCAGCCGATGGAGGTGTTGCAGGAGCACCATTTGGTGCACTACTAGCCTCAGAAACTCGGCGTTCCGACGACCCAACACTGCTTCTGGTCACCTATAGTGGTACAAAACACCGTTAAACGACCAAACAAAATTGCAAAACGCATTTATAGGAACACGCAGGTTCCTCAAACACGTGTATTTTCATTCCTAAGTGGACATTCATGGGTTCGTTTGTTGTTATAACGATGACGCACACACATGTGCTCACCCCCCCTTAAAAGAATTCGCCCACAAATTCATTTTAAGCCTGACCGAAACCAGTAGTCGGATACCAAATTGTAACACCCCATATCCGTCGCATAACATATAGCAGTAGGTCCGGCCGGGGCCCGACGCCATATACCACAGACAGACCGGGTGGTTACTCAATGGAAACCATCCAACCATTCCAATGTCTTACACAGAGTCATTCTAGCGGAAACAGTTTTATTAGTTGCAATAAAAAGAACCCAGCAAAAAATAGCATGAATGTCCACTAAACAATCCCAAAGGAATGAAGTACAAATACACAAGTTCTGGCCTTAAGGCATTACAACAGTTTGCTCAATTAAAATGTTTTCCAAACTTCGGCACGCAGGCCGTCCATACATGAATAAAAGAAAACATCCAAAAAAATTAGGCCTTCGAGGGCCGGCACAGCAACTTGGGCTTTAGCCCGCTATTGACCGCTCGGTCCAGCAGCACCTGCAAGCACAATCCACCGCACGGTGGAAAACAAAAGCAACGGTCAGCAATGCTAACCAAATTATAACGATCCCGCCCCCAAATCCGGGACGGCGATGCTCCTTCCCTGCACTTTATTAGTATAACCAAGAAGTATAGTGACATCATAGGCGTAGGCTCACACAGCCACACACCCCGTGCACTCATGGCACATTCTCGGTGATCACGGTCAAAGTCCGCTGACTCACCACCGCCCCCAGGACAGCAATATCTCGTGAGCAATCTGGTCTTTCTGGCCACTGCCTAAGACCCTCCATCTATGCCAATGGTAAGTGCCAAGTAACTTTAGGTCTTTTTAACCGAACAACATAGATCGGGTACGGTTCCACCTGACCCGTTGCTCACACCGCAACATCAACTTAAGTCGTCTGTGCGGGTCAAGCTTCCCCGAGTCCCGTATCTCCCATACATATTACATAACCCAGTTATGTTTCGGTTGGCTCCCAGGCCACCATTATGACAGAACCACGCGTCCGCCCAGTTTTCTGGGTGCACCTTGGAGTTAATCCCCAAGGCTCCCTGTTGCAATCTACCTCGTAGAAAAACCCAAAAAACAAACATTCGCACGGAGTCTTCTCCGACATTTATGCAATGCAACATCACTGATCCAGACCAACATGTCTGGATAGGCTTCACACACCATGCCTATGTCCATTCTCGATTACGGACTCTATACAACGGGGACTTTATATATCTACCCGAAGGAATGCCTCCAACACACCGCAAACTCGCGGGAGCGGGCTTCCTATGCAAAAGAAGGAGAGCTTCACATGCTCAAGTAGAGAATCGTTACCTTAGCGTTCTTCCTTGGCGCCATGGAAATGTAAGCAGATGAAAAGCACCGTACTCTCCTTTCCTCTGTAGATCCGAAGTCGGTTCACGATTTGGAGCTCCGAAGCTCCGCCGGCGACCGGATCTAGGCTTATTCTTCCTCCTTTGCTCTCCCCTCTCTCTTGACTTAGAAAGAGAACCACTCAAGTGAAATGAGGGTTTCAAAGGCCCAATCCCAGGTATATCCCAGTAGGAACAACCCCCAACCGTCAGATACCAAAATAAGGAAACGAATGACTATGATTCGTAGCTGAAAAGTAAAACCTGGGCCGAACACGGCCTGCGACACGCTCGTGTCCAGGGCCGTGTCCCTCATTAGTCGTCAAAATCAATACGTTACGAAACTTACACGGGCCCCGACACGCCCGTGTTTAACCGGACATGCCCGTGTTCCAACTGACACGGCCGTGTGATTGGCCGTGTGCCCCCATCGACACAGCCCCGAAAATAACCCGAGACTCACATGGGTCTTGGACACACCCGTGTCAAACACAAACACGCCTGGGATCCAGGCCGTGTTCACTGTCTCGACACTTCGTTGAGTGAAGTTCGTCGACCACCCGACATGGCCTTCTACACGCCCGTATCCTAGGCCGTGTTCCCTATCTCGACACTTCGTCGAGCGAAAATCGTCGACTCCCTGGGCCGATCGTCGACACGGGCTCGACACGCCCTGAGACACGCCCGTGTCTCAGGCCGTGTTCGCTGCTCGACGATCGTCGACTCCAAACTTTGTCGACCTCGCGGCCAAATCGTCGACTCGAGCCTGAAACGCCCTGGGACACGCCCGTGTACCAGACCGCGTGCCCCATGCCAAATACCAGATTTGGCCCAAAACGCCTCCCGTCGCTCTTTTGAGTTTTGGGGCGTTACATGGCGGGGCTCCTTCCTTGTATTGCATTAGTATCACACAAGTTTTACATTACCCAGTTATGTGCAAGTTGGCTCCCAGACCCACAAGATGGCAGAATCACGCTTCTGCCCAGTTTTCCGGGTGCACCTTAGAGTTAGTCACCAAGATTCCATGTTGCAATCTACCGCGTAGAAAACCCGAAAACAACCATTAGCGCAGAGTCTTCTCCAGCCATTCATGTATAATGAAACATCACCAATTCAGACCAACTTATCCGGGTAGGCTTCACGCATCATGCCTATGTCCGTAGTTCGATTCCAGACTCTACATGCAAAATAACATGGACTATTCATGTCTACCCGAAGGAAAACCTCACACTCACCGCATACTCACGAGAGAGGGCTTCCTATGCAAAAAGGAAAGATGACTTCACATGTCCAAGAAGAGAATCATTACCCTTGGATTTATCTTTGGTGCCATGAAGATCTAGATGGATGAAAAGCACCGCAACGGACTCGCCTCCATAGATCTGGACTCGGCTTGCGATTTGGGGCTCCGAAGCTCCTCCAACGCCCGGATCTCTCCTTATCCTTCTTCTTTGCTCTCCCCTCTCTCTAAAGCTTTAGAAAGAGAAAGCTTGATGAGGAATGAGGGTTTCAAACCCTATTCCTAGATTTATCTTAGCAAGGACCGTTGTGGACCATTAGATCCCAATAGAAGGAGACGAATGACCACGATTCACACTTAAAACCAATATCCTGGGCCGAATAATGCTTGTGACACGCCCGTATCCAAGGCCATATGCCTCAATAGACATCGAAAACATCGTATCTCGAACAAGACACGGCCCCTGGACACGCCCGTGTCATATACCATGTGCCAGACACGACCATGCACACGACCGTGTCCCTGGCCGTGCTCAACAGCTGACACAATCGACTAAACACACATAAAAGGACACGGCTTCTCGACACGCCCGTGTCAAATTTGCACACCCGTGTCAACCAGAACATGCCTGTGCAGCAGGCCGTGTTCCTCACCCGACACAGCCCGGCTAATAGCCCGAGGAGGACACGACCCTGGACACACCCGTATCTCAGGCCGTGTTCGCTGTTCGTCGAACCCGAGCACGACACGGCCCTGGACACGCCCGTGTCCTCGGCCGTGTGACCCTAAACAGGCCCCAAACTTGGTTCTAAACGCTGCCCATCCCTCTTTGGAGTTTCGGGGCGTTACAATTCTCTCCCTCTTGAAAGAATTTTTTCCCGAAATTACAGCAAAGAAAAGATACACAAAACTTAAACGGTACCTGAGCGGAATAACTCTGGGTACTCCTCAAGCATGGTCTGCTCTCGCTCTCACGAGAGCTCCCCCCGACTGCAGTTGTCCCAACGGACCTTGACTATTCTGATGTCCTTATTACGAAGTCGTTTAACCTCAGCGTCCTCAATGTGAACGGGCTTGACCTTCGTCATTAACCCATTATCAACCGGTACTTGATCGACCGTAAAAACTTGCGAAGGCTCTTGCATCGCCCTCCGCAACACCGAAATATGGAATACGTTGTGTAGACCACTCAATTCCACTGATAGCTTCAGTTGATAAGCTGCTTCGCCAATTCGCTCCAGAACCTCAAACGATCCAAGGTACCTCGGGCTTAGCTTCTTCAAGCGCCGTACCCGTGAGACGCCCTTGAATGACTTAATCTTCAAATAAACCCAGCCGCCAACAGCGAACTCAACGTTCTGATGCTTGACATTATAGTATTTAGCCTGCCTATCCTGAGCGATCAACAATCGTTCTCTAATAGTTCGTACCAACGAAGTTGCATCTTTCACTTCTTGCTGGTTGTACAGCTTCGACTCACTCGTTTCCAACCATGACAACAACGTGTGATATTTCCTACCATAAAGGGCCTCGAAGGGCGCCATTTGAATGGTTGCTTGGTAGCTGTTATTAAAGGCAAACTCCACTAAGTACAAGTGATCTTCCCACTGCTTTCCGAGACGCACATACGAAGCATGTCTTCCATCGTCCTGTTGAACCTCTCGGTCTGACCATCCGTCTGCGGATGAAAGGCCGTGATGAAACTCAGCTTGGTTCCCAACATTTGTTGCAATAATCTCCAGGCTTATGACACTTCGCCTTCACTAAGGTGCATGTTTGACACTTCGCCACATAAAGTGCCACATCCTTCTTAAGTCCTGGCCACCAGAATAACTTATTCATATCACGGTACATCTTCGTGCTCTCTGGGTGAATCAAGTACTTGGTATGATGAGTCTCATACATCAATTCCACCCCGCAGTTTACCCACATTTGGGACGCACAGACGATTGTTCTTCCATAGCAATCCATCCTTGATAATAAATTGGGAATTTGATCCATCCAAAGCCTCATCCATGATTTGCTTCATGTTGCTATCCAAATCCAGAGCCTGCCGAATCCGATAAGCCAGGTCATACTGAACTTCGTCCAGTTCAATTGCGCTTCAACACTAGTTTGCTTGTCAACACAAGAGATCTCTAATGCCTCCAACTCCCGAATCAAATGCTTGTCATAAATCAACAACCACTTGGCTTGCGTAGAGGCCCTGCGACTCAACGCATCCACAACCGCATTGCCTTTCCTAGGCACATAATGAATCTTGAATGTGTAGTCCCCCAGGAACTCCATCCATCTACGCTGTCGCATGTTTAGGTCCTTTTGATCCAACCAGTACTTCAAGGTCTTGTGATAAGTATAAATATCGACCTTCACACCGTATAGGTAGTGCCTCCATAGCTTCAGGGCAAATATCACGGCCGCTAACTCCAAGTCTTAAACCGAATAATTTCTCTCGTGCACCTTCAGCTGACGCGAGCCATAAGCTATCATGTTCCCATGCTGCAGTAGGACACAACCCCAAACCACTGGTCGAAGCATCACTGTAAATCTCAAATCCTTCGGTCCCAACCGGCGAATATAGAATAGGCGTCGTGGTCAACCGACTCTTCAGCTCTTCGAAAGCTTGCGCTCACTCCGGCGACCACACAAACTTTTGATCTTTCCTCGTCAAAGTCGTGAGGGGTAACACTATTCGCGATAAGTTCTCTACGAAGCGCCTGTAATAGCCGGCCAGCCCCAAAAAACTCCGGACTTCTGCTACCGTAGACAACACAGGCCACTCCCGCATAACAACTATTTCGTCGGATCCACCGCAATACTCTCTCCACTAACAATATGACCAAGGAATGCTACTGAGGACAACCAAAACTCGCATTCGGAGAACTTGGCATAAAGCTGATTCCTCCTTAATGTCTCCAACACCATATGCAGATGCTTGAAATGATCATCCTCGCTCTGCGAGTACATTAATATGTCGTCGATAAAGACTATCACGAACTTGTCCAAGTACTCTCTGAACGTCATGTTCATCAAATCCATAAACACGGATGGTGTATTCCTCAGCCCAAACAGCATAACGGTAAACTCATAATGCCCATACTGTGTACTAAAAGCTGTCTTGGGGATGTCACTTTCTCTTATCCTCAACTGATAATATCCGGATTTTAGATCCAATTTCGAGTATACCGTTGACCCAACTAACTGATCGAACAGATCATCAATTCTTGGGATCGGATACTTATTCTTCTCCGTTAACTTGTTCAGCTCTCGATAATCGATACAGAGTCGCAAGCTTCCGTCCTTCTTCTTACCAAAAAGGACCAGTGTGCTGCAAGACGACGAACTTAGACGCACATAACCCTATTCTAACAGCTCTTGAAGTTGCACCTTCAGCTCTGCCATCTCCTTAGGCGCTAATCGATACGGAGGGTGTGACATGTGTTTAGCACCTGACACCAGCTCAATAGTGAAGTCAATCTCCTGCTGAGGTGGGGCTCTAGGGAGATCGTCAGGGAACACGTCAGGGTACTCGGATACCACTGAGATGTTGTCCAAACTAGGTTTGGGCTTTGAACCTTTCACCAAAGTGAGAAATAGCTCTACACCAGCACGAACTACCTTAACCACCTGGAGAGCAGACATCAAAGTCTTGCTTGATCCCTTCAAGCCCGCAAAAGTCATCTCATGATCAATTCCCCATTTGACCTCCTTGCGGTTGCAATCAATGTATGTCCGCTGCTCCAAGAGCCAGTCCATACCAAAGATCACATCGAACTCTACTATTGGCAGTAGCGATGCTTGCAAGTCAAACTCTTGACTCCCAATCCATATCTAAACGCAACGAACTCTATCCCCGAGCATTGAGCACCCATTAGCCAACAACACATCCAATTTATCCTTTGCCATCGAAGAAGGTACTCTGATGTGTGATATAAATCCTTTGGACAAAAAGGAGTGCGAAGCTCCCGAATCGATGGTGCTCTCGCCGGATAATCGAAAAGCAAAACACAGCCTAGCACAAACAGTCCTAAGCTAACATGCGCAAGGGAAACAAGTATTTAAAGCTAAACTACTATAAATTTAACTCATACCTGTCACCACGTCAGCTTGCTTTATGGCATCCTACAGGCCAAAATTGTACACCCTAGGCTGGGCTGGAGCATAGTGGGATGCGGTTGACTCCACCATCTTGCCCTTCTCCTCGTACGTTGCCCCTGGCTTCCTCTCGGACTTTGGACGTCCGCTCCAACAGTCTCGGGCAAAGTGTCCCGGCTTTTCGCAGTTATAGCATGCGCCCGGGGTTCGGCTTGTAGTCACCACAGATGCACCAGAAGAAGGGGCTGGACCTGAAGTCCTAGCCTTCTTATACCACTTACGGAACACAAATTTTGAGGAGTTCGACATTTTGAACACCGTTTCCTTTGCACTAGAGTCCTCAACTGATCCTGACATAGCTTTCTTTGTCTTCTGAGCACCATCCCGACAATCTCGGGCAAAGTGCCCTTTCTTGCCACAAGTATGATAAGTGTAAGTAGCTTTGCTAGTCGATGTTCTAGCCCCCTTTTCAGCATTCTGCGGAATGCAGCTCTTATAGGACTTGCAGAGTTCGATACCCTGCTCACTGGTATCTGGTGAGTCTTCCCCAAATCTACTTCCAAAGATCTAGCCGACTCCACCAAGGCTCGAAATCCTAATAATTTTGGTCCTAGCAGTATAATTCGCAACTCGCCACGCAGACCATTATAAAATCTATCAATTATAGACTGCTCATTCTCTAACTCAAAGCATGGGTAGCGGCTTATCATAAGAAATGCCTGCAAATATTCATCAACTGAGTGCGCTCCTTGCACTAAACGCATGTTCAACTGCTGACCCGATGGTCTAATAAATGTCATTTGCTCCATCATGCCACCCGACACTGGATCTACATCAGGGGCAAAGGGTTGCACATTCCTTCCATGTTGTGCATTAGTCACAGCGAACACCGCTTCAACTACCCTTCTTATGGTTTCAAACGAAGGAGGGCTCTCGAGCACGTCGTTGGGTGCACTGTATTCCTCAGAAAGCGAGCGTTCTGATGGCCCTGCACCACTCCTGGTCACCTATAGTCGTACAAAACACCATTAAATGAGCGAACAAAATTGCAACAAGCAATTATAGGAACACGCAGGTTCCTCAAACATGTGTATTTTCATTCCTAAGTGGACATTCATGGGTTATTTTTATGTTATAACAATGACACACACACACATGTGCTCACCATCCATTAAATTGAATTCGTCTACGAATTCATTTAAGCATGACCGAAACTGGTAGTCTGATACCAAATTGTAACACCCATATCTGTCACATGACATATAGCAGTAGGTCCGGCCGGGGCCCGGCGCCATATACTACAGACAGACGAAAGAGTTACTAAATGAAACCATCCTTCCAGTAACACATGTCCTACATAGAATACATTCTAGGGGAAGCATTTTAAGAGTTGCAAAGAAAAGAACCCAAGGCAACAACATGAATGTCCACTAAATACCCAAATTAGGAATGAGCGTACAAAATACACAAAGTACTTGGCCTTATGGCCTTACAAGGGTTTACTTAAATAAACAGTGTCTTCCAAACATCGGTACGCAGGCCGGTCACACATGAGTATAACAAGTAAACATTCGCATTGGCCTTCGAGGGCCGGCTCAGCAACCAGGGCTTCAGCCCGCTATTTTCCACTAGGCTCCACAACACCTGCAAGCAACAATCCACTGCAGCGGTGGCAAACGAAAGCAACGGTCAGCTAAAGCTGACCAAATTATAACAACCTCACCCCTTTCTTGGGGTGGCGGCGCTCCTTCCCTGCATTGTATTAGTATAATCCAACGATTAAAGTGAAAGTATAATATTTGCACAATACACCAGAGGTGCAGACCCGTATGGCCACACACCCCGTGCTCTCAGGGCACTTACTCAGTGAACCAGGTAAAAATCTGTGGTCTCACCACCGCCTCCAGGACCGCAAACCTCGTGAGCATTATAGTCTTACCGGCCTATGCCTAAGACCCTCCATCTATGCCAACGACAAGTACCACGTACCTTAAGTCACTTTAACTGAACGACATAGAGCGGGTACGGTTACGCTTAACCCATTGCTCACATCGCAATGTCAATTTAAGCCATATGTGTGGGTCAAGTTTCCCCGAGTCCTAAATCTATCACACAAATTTTACATAACCCAATTATGTGCAAGTTGGCTCCCAGGCCCACAAGATGACAGAATAACGCTTCTGCCCAATTTTTCGGGTGCACATTGGAGTTAGTCCCCAAGATTCCCTATTGCAATCTACCGCTTAGAAAACCCGAAAACAACCATCAGCACGGAGTCTTCTCCGGCCATTCATGCATAATGAAACATCACCGATCCAGACCAACTTTTCCGGATATGCTTCACACACCATGCCTATGTCTGTACTTCGATTTGGGACTCTACATGCAAAACAACGGGGACTATTCTTGTCTACCTGAAGGAATACCTCATTCACTGCATACTCGCGAGAGCGGTCTTCCTATGCAAAAAAGGAAAGAGGACTTCACATGTACAAGAAGAGAATCGTTACCCTTGGGTTTCTCTTTAGCGCCATGAAGATCTAGACGGATGAAATGCACCGCAACAGCCTTGCCTCCATAGATCTGGACTCGACTTGGGGTTTGGGGCTCCGAAGCTCCTCCGATGGTTAGATCTCTCCTTCTCGTTCTTCCTTGCTCTTCCCTCTCTTTAAAGCTTTAGAAAGAGAAAGCTTGATGAGAAATGAGGGTTTCAAACCCTATTCCATAACTTATCTCAGCAAGGACCACTGTGGACCATTAGATCCCAATAGAAGAAGACGAACGACCCCGATTCACACTTAAAACCAATATCCTGGGCCGAACACGGCTTGTGACACGCCCGTGTCCAAGGCCGTGTGCCTTAATCGACGCCAAAACCATCGCATTCCTAACAGGACACGGCCCCTAGACATGCCCATGTCACATACCGTATGCCAGACACGGCCATGCACACGGCCGTGTCCCAGACCGTGCTCAACAGCCGACACGGCCGACTAAACACACAAAGAAGGACACGACTTCTCGACATGCCCGTGTCAAATTTGACACACCCATGTAAACCAGAACATGTCTGTGTAGTAGGCCATGTTCCTCACCCAACACAGCCGGCTAATAGCCCGAGCAGGACACGTCCATGGACACGCCCGTGTCTCAGGACCTGTTCGCTGTTCGTCGAACCCGAGCATGACACGGCCCTGGACACTCCCGTTGTGATACCCCAAAGCCCAAGTTGGGTTTATGTTGGGTGACACGGCCTGGGACATGGGCGTGTCCCAAAGCATGTCGTGCTCGGGTTGATGAACTATGCTCGACAATCGTCGAACGACAAATAAAGGGAGTACACGGCCTGTGACACGGTCGTGTCACAGGGCGTGTCCTTTGTGGGTTTCAGCTAGGGATGCATGTTCCTGAGGACACGGCCTGGGACACGGGTGTGTCCCATGGCCGTGTCCTGCTAGGGTGAGGTGATGTTGTACTGTGTGATGTACACGACTGCTAGACATGGGCGTGTCGGGCATGACACGGGCATGTAGGGTGTGATATGGGCGTGTAACATGGTCGTGTACTGGTTGGATTTGAGTCGGTTGTGTGACGCTTAAGAGACATGACCTGTGACACGGGCGTGTCACAGGGCGTGTCAGGCCGTGTTCAGCCTATTTTTGGGCAAATCAGAGCCGTTCGTTTCCCTTATTCTGGATCCAAGGGTCCAGGCCCCTTCCCTGTGGATATAAGGCCGAGAAATGTTAAACTCCTTCATTTTATCCTTATTCTTATTCTCAGAGAGAGAGAGAGAGAGGGCAAGGGAAGGGAAGGAGGAAGGAGAAAGCCAGCTGCTGGAGGAGCTGCGGAGTGCGGAGCCAAGATCCGAGTTTGGATTCGTGAAGGAAAAGCCGAGGAGGTGATTTCCATCCGGCTAGGTCATGGCACCAAAGCGATCTTCAAGGGTAACGATCTCCTTCTTGGACATAAAAGTCCTTTTATTATGCATATGCATGGAGTCCTCCACCAAGAGGTGGATATCGTAAGTGATTCCAAGTTGAGTCTACATCTAGAGCCAGAAGTGTGGAGTACGACATATGCATGTTGTGTGAAGCCTATTTGGATGGTTAGTCCGGATTGGTGATGATTATGGGTAAACTGGAGAAGACTCCGTGTATTTTATGGATGCATGTGAACTGCGAGTGTAAGCTCTTTTGTATGGATGATTTATCGGGGATGCTTTAAGTAAGCTCCTTCTATTGTGAGCGCAGTGGGCGCTAGTTACTCTGGGAGAGAGAAAAGCTGCAACTAATCAGGAGGGAAAGCCGACCCGCGTCATGTACTGCGCTACTGACGGATTGAGCACGGGAAAGGCTAACCTGCCCCTGGTTGTTTTGGGAGGTCGATTAGTTACAATGTTTGGGAGGAAGCGAGGCAGACCCTACTTGCTACACCACAATGGTGGGTCGATCTTGTATTGCTCAAGTTTGATGTGAGGTTCTCACCTCTGAGTGGTTTGGGCAGAATATCGCCGGTCTGCGTACTGGTGGACTAGGACCGGCCAGCCAACAAGTTAATAACCTCTTATCGGTGGTGTTACCACAGAGTCCGGTACACCGTAAGGTATCCTGAGTGCACGGAGCCTCTGGTGGAGACCGAAGTTTGTGATATTGTTGTGCCTGAGATCACTTGGTTGTGATTGGTAGATATTATGTTTGACAATGCATACATGGAAGGAACCACTGCCCCGGGTAAGTGGTAGAGTTGTTATAATTGGTCTGCTAATGCTGACCGTTGCTTTGTTTACCGCTCTTGGGGTGGATGATTATTTGCAGGTGTTGGAGGATTAAATTGAATTGAGCGGAATAAAAGCTTGCTTCGGAAAGGCCCTTGAAGGTCGTGCAAAGAATGTTTGGATTTCATGTGTGGCCGGCCTCCATGCCGATGTACAAAGCTGTAAATTTGTAAAGCGTAACTTGTAAAGCCTAAAGGCCATGAGCGTGTGTGTGTTGTAAACATTCCTGGTTTATATATAAATGTGGAGTTTATATATTTAGTGGACATTCGCTGTGTTGAGTTCATATAACTTAAAATACTGCGCTAGAATGACTTATGTTAGGCGACGAGTAGAAAGATTTTGATTTCTACACATAATTCTGTCGTTTGTCTGCGAAATATGGCGTGGAGCCCCGACCAGACCCACCGTTATATTCCATGTAACGAATGGAGGCGTTACAAAGTGGTATCAGAGCCAGGTTTGAGATTTATGGGAGGGAGAACATAATTGAACTCACGAATGTCCACTAGGAATGTTATACAAGCACATGAGGAGCGTCACCATGTATGCAATGTATAAGTACCGTTATGATTAATGGCGTTTTGTACATTGATAGGTGACAAGGAGTGGTGCGGGACAGTCTGAGCCCCGACGGTCCGATGACAGTGCGCCACCAGTTGAAGCGCCTACACCTCCCTCGGCGGAGACCATTCGTGTGGTGACTGAGACGGTGCTCGCAGTGTTACAGGCACAACCTACTGGGCAGGTAAGGTCTGCAGGAGTGCCAGTATGGCTTGGTGCAAGGCAAGGGCATGCTGAAGCTATGGTAGAAGAGCAAGGAGCGGATGAGCAGTTGAAAAGGTTTATGAAGTTTCATCCATCTACGTTTAGTGGAGCAATTTCCCCAACGCAGGCGGAGGATTGGTTTGTAAGAGTGAAGAGGATCCTGACTGCAATCAGGACTGCGGAGGAGCATAAAGTGACCTTAACCACTTTTCTGCTGGAGGGAGATGCGAGACTTTGGTGGGATGAAATGGAACTGCATTCCTTGGCAGGTTGAGGATTGGAAGAGATAGCGATCAAAGAATTCTCATGATTGTTTCTGGCCAAGTATGTGCCCATGTCGCAGTGGATTGTAATGGAGAATGAGTTTCTAAGTCTGGTGCAGGGTGAGCATGATATTGATACTTACCTGCATGAGTTCACCAGACTGGGGTGCTATGTGGGGTCTACCTTCGCTGAGGAAGCGCGAAAGACGAATCGCTTTTATGAGGGACTGCGTGACGAGTTAAGGTTGGCACTCCCCAGTTCGGTGAACCAAGGCTTCCAAGCATTGGTAGATACAGCCCGTGCGCTGGAGAAGGATTTGAAGCGGGTACAAGAGAAGAGGAGCATGGTGGTGGCGAAGTCGGAATTTAAAGTTCTGCAGTCGGAACAGTCGGAGTGGAGGAAATGAGATAAGAAACGATTCAGGCCTGCCAAACCAACTCCGTTGACTATTTTATCGGGGGCAACCTATAGACAAGAACGAGTTGAAATACACACATATTTTAAGTGCGGAAATCCGGAACATATAGCCTGTGATTGCTGGCGTGGTCCTCCAAGGAGTGAGTTAAAGACATGTGCATCTTCTGAAGAAAAGGGTAAAGCAGTGACCGAGTCATCTGCATCCCGGATGCAACCCCGACTGCATAATTTGGAAGTGCAAGAACCGCAAAGCTCAATTGGTGAAATTCAGCCTCGTGTGTTTAATTTGGAACTCCAAGAGGCTATGAAACGTTATATGCAAAAATGATGCGGTTGAGCGAAAGTAAACATAGAAAATGTAAATATGTTGTATATCAGGCACGAATGAGGAGATGGTTGGGTGCACATGTGTTATCTGTTATATACATATTGGTGCACATATTATGTTCTTTAAGTGATCGATCATTCCTGGTGGATATGTATATGATGTTTTAATTGAGGATGGCTGTGCACGTGGGAGCGAGATGTATGTGTGTCTGTGCTGCATGTGATGTTTGTTATGTATGATGCCTTGGGGAGAGACAAGCTACGACCTCTGAGCTCTCACCAGGCTCACTTTCTTTGTGTGATTGGTTGCTGATGGGGCAACGAGAAATGTTTAGATGAGTGTCTGTAGTTGAGCCAAATTTCGGGACGAAATTTTTTTGAAGGAGGGGAGGATTGTGACACCCCAAAGCCCAAGTGGGTTCAGGTTGGGTGACACGACCTGGGACACGGGCGTGTCCCAGGGCGTGTCGTGCTCGGGTTGACGAACTGCGCTCGACAATCGTCGAGCGGCAAGAAAAGGGAGTACACGGCCTGTGATACAGGTGTGTCCTTTGCGGGTTTCAGCAGGGATGCGTGTGCCTGAGGACACGGCCTGGGACACGGGCGTGTCCCATGGCCGTGTCCTGCTCGGGTAAGGTGATGTTGTGCTGTGTGATGTACACTGCTGCTATACACAGGTGTATTGGGCATGACACGGACGTGTAGGGTGTGACACGGGCGTATCACACGGCCGTGTACTGGTTGAATTTGAGTCGGTTGTGTGCCGCTTAAGGGACACAACCTTTGATACGGGCGTGTCACAGGGCATGTCAGGCCGTGTTCAGCCTATTTTTGGGCAAATCAGAGCCGTTCGTTTCCCTTATTCTGGATCCAAGGGTCCAGGCCCCTTCCCTGTGGATATAAGGCCGAGAAATGAGGGATAAACTCCTTAATTTCATCCTTCTTCTTCTTCTCAAAGAGAAAGAGAGAGAGAAAGAGAGAGAGAGAGAGAGAGAGAGAGAGAGAGAGAGAGAGAGAGAGAGAGGGCAAGGGAAGGAAAGGAAGAAGGAGAAAGCCAGCTGCTGGAGGAGCTGCGGAGTGCGGAGCCAAGATCCGAGTTTGGATTCATGATAAGTTAATTTATATAGTTATTTTAGTTTAGTTTTTTTTATAAATAAATAGTATAATTTATTTGTCTTTATATTAATATATATAATAATTCGTTTATTTTTATATTTCAAGTCAATATGGGCTTCAAATATCATTTTCAAGTCCATGGCAAAGATCTGAAAACATTTGGAGGCAATTAACATTTTTGGTCACGGATAGCAGAAATTCAAATGGCCATAACTTTTAAACCAGGAAGAGTTACGGGACGTGCAACCAGTCAACGGAAAGAGGACGACGTCCTCTACAAATATGGAGAATTTCACAAGTACATGCCCCAAGAACACAGGCATGACTAGGGTCTGAACACGGGCGTGTCTAGCTCAAGAGCATAGTTTTCTCCAGAAATCTTCCTGGGGCAATTCTGGAACTTTTTCCAAGTACACGCCCCATGTCACAGGCGTGACCAAGGGCGTGTCCAACCCGAAACTGCCGAAATGATGCAAGATTGCGCCGTTTCCAGCCGTTTGCTGACCCGGTCAGTACACGCCCTAGGTCACGGGCGTGACCTAGGGGCATGACACTTCAGGAACTACCAGAATTTACTCCCGCCGTTTTCAGCTTCCCGCGGTTTTCCAGAAACAGAAGTGACACGCACTAGGTCACGGGCGTGACCTAGGGGCGTGACCCACCATTTAATAGATTTTGGCGGTTTCTCCTCCAACGTTCCCGGGATTTCAAGACGGCGGTTCCGAGACTGACACGCCCTAGGTCACGGGCGTGACCTTCCAGAAAAATTTCTATAAATTCCAGATCGAGCCGGAAGCTTTGGAGGGGAGTAAGGAGGTCAATCTAGGAGTAGTTCAGTAGCTAGTTTTTCTGTTTTATGTATTCTCTTTCCTGTAATTTCAATTTCATAATTGTAGTCTTTAATTCTAGCCTTTTAATTTTAATAATGTCTTTGCTTTTCTTTTCATGTATCCTTCTTTTATGATAATGAGAATCTAATTCTATTAGCACTTGATCTTGTCAAGCTTTGGAATAAATTAATCTTCTTCTTTTTGTCAACTCTTTATTTATCGCTTCCGATTTATCTTTGATTTATTACTTCCAATTTCAATCTAAGATCCATATCCTAAATGACTGAGAGGTTGCGGATACGGGGAGATCACTCAAAGATAAAAGGAGTTGATTGCACTCCTCGAGAGAGGACGACATAACTCTTCTGGATTGGTGTGAAATCCAATAGAGGGGTTCACTTCCTAAAGTAGGCTTAGGGGTTTCGACTGGTCGAGAGGTCTTAATCGATCAACCTAAGTTTAGTCGAGAGCGTATTCTCGAGAGAGGCGTTTTCGTAATTTAGGAACCTCCACGGTCGAAGTAGGTAATTTAGAAGTTTACCTTAATGATGATGTTTATTTTATTATAAAGTAAGTCTAGATCAGGTGTTTTCGTTTTATTTTATTTTCTAGTTGTAATTTTAATTCACTTCTTTTATTATTCGATAAAATAATATTAATTTGCGTGAGTAGGAGTACTCAATAGGCCCCGAGTCTAATATGACATTTCTTATACTATATTTCGATAGGTACGCTTGCCTATTCGAGATTATAGTTTGGATACATATTTAAAACTATAAAATTCCTCATCAATTCATGAAGGCAAATCCGAAGCGGTGATTTCCATCCGGCTAGGTCATGGCTCCAAAGCAATCTTCAAGGGTAACGATCTCCTTCTTGGACATCGAAGTCCTTTCGTTATGCATATGCATGGAGTCCTCCACCAAGAGGTGGACATCGTAAGTGATTCCAAGTTGAGTCTGCATCTAGAGCCAGAAGTGTGGAGTACGACATATGCATGCTGTGTGAAGCCCATCTGGATGGTTAGTCCGGATTGGTGATGATTATGGGTAAACCGGAGAAGACTCCGTGTATTTTATAGATGCATGTGAACTGTGAGTGTAAGCTCTTTTGTATGGATGATTGATCAAGGACGCTTTGAGTAAGCTCCTTGTGTTGTGAGCGCGGTGGGCGCTAGTTGCTCTGGGAGAGCGAAAAACTGCGGCTAATCAGGAGGGAAAGTCAACCCGCGTCATGTACTGCGCTACTGACGGATTGAGCACGGGAAAGGCTGACCTGCCCGTGGTTGTTTTGGGAGGTCGATTAGTGGCATTGCTTGGGAGGAAGCGAGGCATACCCTACTTGCTACACCACAATGGTGGGTCGATCTTGTATTGCTCAAGTTTGCCGTGACATTCTCACCTCTGAGTGGTTTGGGCGGAATGTCACCGGTCTGCGAGCTGGTGGACTAGGACCGGCCAACCAACAAGTTAATAACCTCTGATCGGTGGTGTTACCACGGAGTCCGGTACACCATAAGGTGCCCTGAGTGCACGGAGCGTCTGGTGGAGACCGACGTTTGTGATATTATTGTGTCTGAGAGCACTTGGTTGTGATTGGTAGATATTATGTTTGGCAATGCATACAGGGAAGGAACCACTGCCCCGGGTAAGGGGTAGGGTCATTATAATTGGTCAGCTAATGCTGACCGTTGCTTTGTTTACCTCTCTTGGGGTGGATGATTATTTGCAAGTGTTGGAGGATTAAATCGAATTGAGAGGAATAAAAGCTTGCTGCGGAAAGTCCCTTGAAGGTCGTGCAAAGAATGTTTGGATTTCATGTGTGGCCGGACTGCGTGCCGATGTACGAAGCTATAAATTTATAAAGCGTAACCTGTAAGGCCTTAAGGCCATGAGGGTGTGTGTGTTGTAAACATTCCTGGTTTATATATAAATGTGGAGTTTATATATTTAGTGGACATTCGCTGTGTTGAGTTCATATAACTTAAAATGCTGCGCTAGAATGCCTTGTGTTAGGAGACGAGTAGAAAGATTTTGATTTCCACACGTAATTCCGCCGTTTGTCTGTGAAATATGGCGTGGGGCCCCGGCCGGACCCACCGTTATATTCCATGTGACGAATGGAGGCGTTACACCCGTGTCTTAGGCCGTGTGACCCTAATTACCCCAAACTTGGTTCTAAACGTTGCCCGTCCCTCTTTTGAGTTGCCGGGCATTACAGAGCGTGCACAAAAGTCGTACACCCAAAGATACGTAGAGGAAGAGGGAAGGGATCTTTGCTCAGATAGAGATTGTAGAACGGTGTGTGGCCTTGGAGAACCGTGGAAGGAATGTGATTGATAAGAATGACATAACCCCAATATTAGTGAGGTACCTACATTTGTGTCATTAGGGTTCGAACGAAATCAATAAGGTAACGGTTTTTGCTTTCAGCTACTTCATTTTGCTGCGAGTTATAAACACAATTAGTTTGATAAATAATGTCATTTTGCACACAGAAAGATGAAAAGTCATGGCTAAGATATTCTTTGGCATTATCAGAACGAAAAATCTTAATAGGCGTAGCAAATTGCATTTTAATCATATAATAAAATGATGTCCATATAGAGAATAACTCAGAGTGCTCTTTTAAGAGATACACCCGCGTACACCAAGAAAAATCATCAATAAAAGTTACAAAATATGAACTACCCTGACCTATAATGAGGGCAGGAGCAGGTTCCCAGACATCAGAGTGAACTAAATCAAACGGAAGAGAAGACCCACGACCTTGCTTCAGCTGGAAGGATGGGCAGTGATGCTTGCCAAGTTGACATGCGCCACAATTGAGAGGAGGGTTGTTCGGAGGTAGGTGGGGTAGAAGCTGTCGAAGAAGCCGTGGAGGAGGATGACCAAGGCGAAGATGCCATTGGAGGAGATCCGTAGAAGAAGACGAAAAAACGGATAGAACAGATACATTGTCCAAGAAGTAGAGGCCGCTACTCTCAGTCCCAATAGTAATCATCCTCTGGGAGATCAGATCCTGAAAAGAATAAGAAGTAGGAGTGAATGTGACAGAGCACTGTAGTTATTTGCAAAAAGAAGTAACAAATAATAAATCGCATGAAAATGTGGGCACATAAAGGGTGTCCGCCAGGAGAAGAGACGAAGTGACTTGAACCACTCTCGTCCCATTGACCGATGAGGGAGAGCCGTCCGCAATGAAGACCGGGGGCAACAGATCATATGTTTCTAGGAGAGAAAAGCACTGACGATTGCCGGTCATATGATTAGTAGCACCTGAGTCAATCAACTATTTACCTTGAGTCACCACATGTGCACTACCTGAAGACGTGACCACCGAGGCGGACGGCTTTGAAAGGAGGTGGAAGCATCACTAGAATGGCGAAGATGCAGATGTTTCATCCAGCAACGATTGACTATATGGCCGGTGAGGCCACAGTGAGAGCATAAAAAGTGGGAAGGTCCATGCCCGCCAGATTGGTGGCTGCAGCCACTAGAGCCACCCCGCTAAGTATGGTGAGCGTAGGTGTTAGGTAGCGGTGGGGCGGATAATAATGGACAATGAAGCAAAGAGGTAATACTAGCGATGCAGGCAGCAGTGGCATCCAAGGTGGGAGAATCTGCCTCGCCAAGGATCTATTGACGGATCATGTCATAGGACTCAGGAATTCGTAGAAGATAGCACACAACTAGAAGCTCCTTGAAGTGTTTGTGTTGCTCTGCAAGATCCACAGAGAAGGGACGGTTCTGAAGGGTTTTGGCTCCCATATCCTGAACTTGTTGATAAGCAGCAGTAGGAGACATGGAGGGATGGACAAATACGTCCGCATAAAGATTATAGATACATGACATCTGAGCCCCTTAGAGTAAAGAGCGGCAAGATAAAGCCAAGCAGCCTTGACCGTTTCATCATGATGGATGACGGAGAGGCACTCATCAGAAAGGCTATTAGCCAAACAAGTGCGAACAAGAGCATCACTAGCATCCCAGTCGTTAAAGAGATCAGACTTGGGAGGAGGTGGGTCATCAGTGAGATGATGGCGTTTGCACTGAGAGCAAAGAAAAAAGGTGAAGGAGACACTCCAGTCCAGGTACAGGTAATTGGAACCAATAAGTTTGGAAACGGTTCCAAGATTTCCCGAAGAAGTAGGAGGAGGAGGGTGGGCCACAGGTGTGGTAGTAGTAGAGATATCAGATAGAGCCATAGTTAAGAATAAGGTAGGCAAAAAAGAATCTCCACGAACAGGAAAAAGAGGCCGCACAAACAAAAAGAAGCCACACGAAAGCAGAAAGGTCGAGCGAAAGCACAAAGGTCGCACGAACAAAAGCAAGGAGATAAGAAATCGTACGAACAAATGCTAGGTCGCGCGAAAGCGGAGAGGTCACTTACAAAGAATAACGATAAGGAGGTCGCACGAATAATGATAAGAGAAGGAAACTGCGAAGACAGGTCGCGAACAAGGAGAGAGAAAATAGAGAGTTCACACACACAAAGCAGTGACAAAAGAAGGAAACCGCGCGGATAGGGCACAAGAAGGAAGGGGCAAACCGTGCGGACATAAGTCGCTCACCAAATCAGACTGAAAAGACCGAGTCCTTTGATACCATAGGCGAACAGAAAAAGATAAACCAAAATTGTATAGCCTCCCTTTTATAGAATGGAGGAGAAGAGAGAGAATACAATTAAGCAATGTGAGACTAAATTCATTTATGGGACTAGCGGCTTAGAGAAACCCAGACCGCATAGGTCGCACAGTTAGACAAGAAGGTTTAACCGCCCGACTATACTAATAAGAGAAGACAAGCCGTCAAAGGAAACTGCCAGACCGCGCGGTCATTAAGTCGCTGGAGAAGCCGCCAGATCGCCCGGTCTCCAAGCCGCCAGTAAAGCCGCCAGACCGCCCGATCTCTAAGCCGCCAGTGAAGCCGCCAGACTGCCCGGTCTCCAAGCTGCTAGTGAAGCCGCCAGACCGCCCGGTCTCCAAGCTGACAATGAAACCGCCAGACCTGCCGGTCTCCATATTACAACAGCGTTGAGTGAAGCTTTGTGACTCAATGCAAAATACTTATCTGAAAATCTATTTCTTGAGGCATTGAGTGAGCCTTCATCTCTCAATGCTTTTGTCTCAGACATCTAAACTGATAAAGCTTTGAGTGAACCTTCATCACTCAAAGCTTTTGTATATGACAGATTCTTCTGGTTGAAGGCGTTAAGTGAAGCTACTTTATTCAATGCTTCTGAACTTTGTTGAATATAAAAAAGGTGATGACTGAGCCTTCTTCACTCAACGCTTCTATACTTCGACAGATTTCCTTTTGAGTAGGCGTTGAGTGAACAACCTTCACTCAACGCTTCTGGACTTAACCAGATTTGAGTCCAACACCACTGAGGCTTTGAATGCCTGTTCTTCTGTCGACGATTTTAGCCTCCTGGCATTGAGTGAAGTGTACTTACTCAACACTTCTAGACTTAGACAAATTTCTGCTTCTCTAGTATCCTATCTTGAGTTCAACCAGCATTCAGACCCTTACAACTTGTCTAATCATGGAATCAGTAGACAACCTGCATATTTTGAACTTGAACATATATCAAATACAAATATATGTCTGCTATTGAATTGTGGGCCTTCTTCAAATTTGGGACATTATGATCAATGAACCCAACAATCTCTCCATATTTGAAGAAGTCAGAACCCTGGTCAGTGATATGCAATAACACATAGAAGATATAAATTTCACAGCATAAAGGAGCAATAAATGACACACAATCAAGACATGATTAACACATAATGTGATAATTATAAACAAATTATGTGATCATAATAATATTGGTGTTACCATTGTGATCTGGAAGTGATCAAGCATGTAGTCTCACTGCCAACGTGGTATGAGCCTATCAGGGTCACACATAAGAGCATTTGGAGAATTTGGAAGATTGGATTATGTTTGTTTTACTCATATGAGATGAGTGAAGGACTGGACTCAGCCAGGCATTGAGTGTGTCAAGTCTACTCAGCCAGGCGTTAAGTGCGTCGAGACCACTCGACGCTTTTGTTGAGTCAAGCATTGATTTGTCGAGTTAGCGCTAAGAGCATCGAGACCACTCTATGATTCGTCGAGTCAATTGTTGATTCGTCGAATGAAGGCGTTGAGTACGTCGAGACCACTCGACGTCTTCGTCGAGTCAAATATTGACTTGTTCAATTAGGCGCTGAGAGCGTCGAGACCATTCAACGCCTTCATCGAATCAAGTGTTGATTCATCGAGGCATGGAGAGCATCGAGTTCACTCGATGATTCGTCGAGTTAAGTGTTGATTCGACGAGTCTTCCGCTGAGTGTGTTGAGTCCACTCGACGCTTCGTCGAGTCAAATGTTGATTCGTCGAGTTAGGCGTTGAGTGCACTCGACGCTTCGTCGAGTCAAATGTTGATTAGTCGAATATCGACGTGAATACTCGATTAATTCTATTTCATCCGGTTTATTTCATTTAAGTCTGGTTTAGCGTGGTCTGCTGGTATCGGTTGGATTGGTATTCAGTATATATACAATATGTATAGTAAACCGAAAAAGTGACAATACGTTTTGACCTAATCGCGAGTCGACTTCTTCTTCCTCACGACGGAACAGTTTCTCCAAGGCCGTGAACGCTGATCTCGCCGCCGACCATCTGTCATCCTTGTACGTCACCGAAAAGTGTTTCCAAGGCATCGTATTCATCGTTGTCGCCTCTTCTAGAGCATACCTAGTAGTCTGTGACGACGCAAAGTGCTTTCTTCCAACCTAGATCTTGTGTGACAAGAATCTAAGGGTCCTCTTGTTCATTTGGATCATCTGTAGAGGCGTGGACATTATTCTACGCTCAGAACTCCAACCATTGGTGATCGATAGAATTCTTAGAGCATCTTGCTTGAGTATTGACTCAATCTCTCAAAGGTAAATTTTATTTACAATGATTTTACTTCTTGATCAATGTTCATCGCTAGATCCAAACTATTTTAGGTTTTCTTGTTCCATTTCCGCTGCGCACAAATGTTGTGATGTATAACAAAACCCAACAAATAATGTTCCATATTCCAAAGGCACTAAGGAACCTATTATATAAAATAGTTTTGGTTGTTGGTTCCTTGATGACTATGCCCCTGTTTGGCTTCTTAACACCCTTCTAATCAGCTTTAGTCTTCTTTTGCCTTTGCCTTTCAAATAGTTTTAAGGCTTTCAAAAATATTTGCTATGCGCCGGGGTATCTGATGGCACTGTACTTGTCTTCTTATCCCTTTTGAACTTTTTCCTTATTTCTTTATTCCTTTATAGTTTGACCCATTCCAAGGAGCTGTGTAGCTTTCCTCTATCTGTTTTGTTCTCTTTGATTTGGTCCCAGGCTGACAAAATGATAGTCCTGGATTAAGGACTTCATCTCTCAAAGTCAAGCCTGGATTCCATTTTTTATGTATCTCTTCTTGCTTTGTTTGATCTCTTCATCTTCTTCAGCAGAAGTCTTGCCTTTCATCCTTGATAATTGTTCAATGGTGATACTAAAGGTAGGAACATCAGCCATAGAGAGTTTAGCCCCATCACCATCAGTCAATCCTCCAGGAGCAAGAACATCATCATATGTATACTGTTCTAAACCCAATGCTCCCCTGATAACATTTATGGTCCAGATAACATTGTATGTATCTGACCTGATCATTGATTTCTCCTCCTTTATGACTTCTTCACATATGACTGTAGTTAGGGATACCTTGGTGAAGGATATTTTATCAACCAAATAGTTTACTCATTTGATAACTTGATTTTTGACTTCTAGCATATGATTATCTAAGAACTGTGTACATGCATCCATCCTCCTCTCTAGAGTGATCTTGTTTATTTCTATGAGTTTCTTTTGCACATTATACACAATTTCCTGTTATCTGAGGTGATGTTTTGATTCTCTATGATGTCATTTTGTTTTTGTCTAATCTCCTCAAGATTTTCTTTAATAAAAGTCACTGTCAGAGCAGCTCTTTTGAAGAATCAAATAATATTGGCTTTTAGCAAATTCACCTCAAATCTAATAGACTTGATCTTAGTAGATAGATCTTGTCTCAACCCCTTTATAGAATCATCTACATAGGGCTCTATCTGTCACCCCTGGTCATCTAGAAGTACTTTTAGTTGAGCCAGGAAAGTAGAAGACATAACATCAGCTTGATGAGATGCCCATTGGAAGCAGACATCCTCATCCTCTCTCCTTATATATCCCTTAATTTTTGAGTCGGCCATCATGAACTCAGATGAGTGATCAACAACATCAATAACTGGCTCATCAACCTCAGATATTTTAATAATAGTTACAGTCTCTTGAGTAGGGATCTCTTTATGAATCTCCCCCTCAACCTCAGCACTATCCATAACAATTTATTGTTCTTTGACAACTGTGTTGGGTACATATTTTTTAACTGAGACTAGAGGGCAGCAACTGAGATTCATCTGGAATCTGATTTATTCTTCTTTGTAGGTCACCCAAGTAGGAGTCAATCTTATTGTAAGGATTGACCTTATTCCCCCTCAGTAGGATCATCCAACCCGAGAGTCCCCCCCCCCCTCAATCTCTATACAGATTCTGTCCACAACATCTCCTGCTAGTTTTTTAGTTGTTTCTGCTGGAATGTCTTCAAACTGAGAAACACTGATTGGTAGAGTCCTTGTTGCAGGTTCTGATGGCATAGACACCTAAGTACTCACATCTCTTCTAGTGTCGGCAAAAGATTCAGACAACTGTGGGTCATGAGGTTCTTCACTTTTGTTCTCAGAAGAGCTGCTTTTAGAACTTTCTCCAGGGATGATGACTGTTTTCTTTCTCTTTCTATCAGCTGTCTGTTGGTGAGGGAGCAATACTCTGTCCCACTTATCAAACATTCAAGAGTCCATCTTTCCCATGTAATGTATCTTTGCTCATAGCCTCGTATTGAGGATCCCTGAAATAGAACTCTGCAAGTATAAGGACAGTATTCTCCCTAAGTTGGGTTCTGGAACACATTTCACTATTCTTTCAAAAAGAACCCTTCCTCAGTCAGTCTTTTTAGACAGAATTACTCTCATCATTGTCTCAAACATCTTCCTGGAAATTTTGTCATGAGATCCTATTTTGCAGATCAAGGCCTGCCTATTACATCAGCCAGAAACTTCCCCTTTAGATTCATTTCTTTCCTTAGAATAGAACTAGTGGTGTGCTTTAAAAGGCCACACCAATTGAGAACTGATTTCACATCCTCAAAAAAAGTTTACCTTCCTCATCTGTCGGTCCAAACCTTGTCAGGTTCAGAGCTTTGCTCAGCCTCCTTAAGGTAATCTTTCATCTTGTGCCCACTGATTGAAAATTTAATCTTGTTAGAAGAGGAGTCAACTTTGGCATTTAAGTGAAGTTCTAATACCTCTCTTTTCCAGATAGAACTTGGTTCTGACAATATAAAGTCTAGGCCAGCGACCTGCAACAAGTGAAGAACTAGCTGAACTTCTTCAGGAGCATCCTTGAACCCATTCCTAACAAGTTCAGATCCCTCGAATAGGAAATCCACTCCCTTGGGCGCCATTGGAGCTTTGAATTTTTGGAGAGTTGAATAACATGCTCAAGAATACTTCGCGGGGATGCAGATAGTCGAATAGGGCTAGGAACTATGTGTTTTATTTTAAGCACACATTTATATTCATAGTCACCCATATTCGAGAATGTGGAGAGGCGTGTACTTGTCGTGATTTACATGATTTGATCAACGACTGAGATGAATCCCAAGAGATAGCCATAATAGGAATTGTCGGATTAAATGCGTTGAGTACACTCAACACACTAGATGCTTGGAGTTGTCTTAATGCATGGACATTTAGTCCATATCTTTCTTGATTACCTGCAAAAGGTTAATCCCGCCAAATGCACATATGGATGTAAAGATAATGAAGTTACACTAAGTTTAAGATACCCAACTCAAATTTGATGGTGTTGAACTTGACTTTATTTAATGGCTTAGTGAATATATCAACCACTTTTTTGTTGATTAGGACAAACTCAAGACTGATGTCTTCCCTTTCTACATGTTCTCTAATAAAATGATATCTAATCTCTATGCGCTTAGTTCTGCTATGAGACACATGATTCCTAGCAATGAAGATTGCACTAGATGAATCACAATACATGAGAGTTTTACTTAGCTGAAGATTGTAGTCTTGGAGTTGATGTTGAATCCATAGTAGCTGAGCACAACAACTTCCAACAGAAATATATTCTGATTCTACAATGGAGATGACTGCTTATTGCTGCTCCATGATATCAATCATCTCCCTAGAAACCGACAGGTGCTAAATGTGTTTTTCCTATTTTCTCTACAACATGCAATATCTTTATCTGAATACCTAATTTGATCAAAATCATTATTCCTAGGGCATCACATACCAAGATCAGGTGTGCCCTTGAGATATCTTAGAATTCTTTTAGCAGCAGAATAATGAGACTCCTTAGGACATGCCTGGTACCTAGTACAAACACATATAACACACATAATATCTGGCCTACTAGCAGTCAAGTAGAGGAGATAGCCAATTATGCCTTTATACAAGATTTCATTAGTAGGTTTTCCAGTCTCATCCTTGTCTATTGACAAACTTGACCCTGATAAGTCTATTATTATAATGATTTTAATATAGTTTTTATTTATAAAATAGTTATGTTTTATTTGGTTTTTATTAATATTTGTTATTAATTACTTTATTTTTTATTTCAGGTCAATCTGGGGTGCCAATATTAATTTGGAGCTTGCAGAACTGATCAGGATAAGAAGCTGGAGAAATTTGGAGAAATCGCAATTTACACGCCCCGGTCACGGGCGTGACCCACAAAGGAGCTCCAAAATTCGTTTCCACGTCGGATTAAAATTACACACCCAGGATACTGGCGTGACAATCATGTCACAAGCGTGACTCTAGGCATGACATCCAGGCGTACCGCGCATTATGAAGCCAGTTTCAGATCAAGCCAGTTTCAAGCTTACACAACCTAGGTCACGGGCGTGATCTAGGGGCATGACCACTTCGACAACTCCAGATTTAATTCCTGCTGTTCCCAGTTCCCACCATTTCCAGTAACAGTACAGACACACCCTAGGTCAAGGGCGTGACCTAGGGGCGTGACCTTCCAAAAATTTTCCTATAAATTCCAGATCGAGCCAGGAGCTTCCATTAGCTACTTGATCATGACAACCTTTAAAATTAAATAAATTTCTTTTCTTTATAAAACTCTCTTTATTTCTACTTTGATTTATCTTTGAATTATTTTTTGTCGAATTCATATTTCGCGGATATATTCTTCGATCCAAGATCCGTATCTTAAATGATCGAGAGGTTGCGTATACGAGTAGATCGCTCAAAGATAAAAGGAGTTGCATGCACACCTCGAGAGAGGACAACATAAATCTTCCGGATTGGAGTCAAATCCAATAGTGAGGTTCACCGCTTAAAGCAAGCTTAGGGGTTTGGACTGGCCGAGGGGTCTTAATCGATCAACCTAAAATTAGTCAAAAGCATGAGCTCGAGAGAGACACTTTTGTATTTTGGGAACCTCCACGGTCGAAGTAAGTGATTAGGAGTTTGTACTTGTATCATTTCATGAAAGTCTATTTTAATTCAAATTGAGTCTAGATCAAGTGCCATCTTTTAGTTTATTTTCTAGCTATAGTTTAATTTCACTCTTTTTATTATCCGATAAAATAATATTAATTTGCGCGAGTAGAAGTACTCAACAGGCCCCGAGTCTAATACGTCACTTGATCTTATACTCTAGAACGATAGGTTCACTTACCTATTTGATTTAGAATCATGCACTAGCATGAATTTATATTCATCAGACCCCATAGAAGTTTTCATTATGGAGGCACTGTCCATTCTAAACTTTTGATTAACTCCTTGATGAACTTAGACTAATAGATGAATAACCCATCCTCTGATTATCTAACTCGGAGGCCCAAGAAGTACTTGAGTTCTCTCATACTGCTCATTTCAAATTGCCCTTTCATAGTTTACCAAACTTCTGGCAAAAGTCATCATCAGTAGACCAAAAAATTATATCATCTACATAAATTTGAACTAGAATGATCTTACCCTTGACTTCCTTAAGAAATAATATTTTGTCTATCTTCCCCATTGAGAATTTGTTCTCAATAAGAAAGCTAGACAGGGTTTCATATTATGCCCTAGGGGCTTGTTTCAAAGCATACAAAGCTTTTCTTAACCGAAACATATATTTAGGAAAGTTGGGATTAACAAAACCTGAGAGTTGCTCAACATAGACCACCTCTTTTAGATCACCATTAAGGAATGCAGACTTAACATCCATTTGGTATAACTTAAATCCCATGTATACAACATATGCAAAGAATAGTCTAATTTTCTCAAGCCTAGTTACTGATGTAAAGGTTTGATCAAAATCAACACCTTCCTCTTGTATGTATCCCTTGACAAACAGTCTAGCTTTATTTTTGATGATAACACCATTCTCATCAAGTTTATTTCTATAAATCCAATTGGTTCCAATGATGTTATGTCCATGTAATCTGGGAACCAGCTTCCGAGATTGCATCTCTTGAATTGGTTCAGTTCTTCTTGCGTAGCCACAATCCAAAATGGATCAATGTTGGCATCTTCAAACTTCGTTGGTTTAACTTGAGACAAAAAGCTTGAATACATGGCAATATTGAGGCTTCTGCTCCTTGTTGTAACACCTTGGTTTGCATCTCCTATGATTAGATCTCTAGAATGATCTCTCAAGTGTCTAACAACAGCTGACATTCTGTCCTCAACACCTTGAACTTCAATTACTAGATCCTGATGATTTTCATCTATATCCATTGCACTTGGACCTTGTTGGGTACATTGGAATATATGTACCTGATTTGAAGAAGCCTCACCCTACTCAATGATATACATCAAGGTGTATTTGATGTACTTTGAGTTTAGTTGTGCAGGTTAAGTAATTGCAGGGAAAGCATGAAAAGTTTCTAAGTCCATGTGTCGACACCCAGAAGAAAAGTGTCGACACTTAAGAAGGCTTGTGTCGACACCTAGAGGAGCTGTGTTGACACTGGGAGTAATTGTGTCGACACCAGGAAGGCAGAGTCGACACCAGAAGGAAAGTGTCGACACATACAGGCAGTGTCGACACACAATGAAGAAATGTATAAAGAGTCTTTGTCGACACTTAGAAGCAGTGTCTACACCCAGAGGAACTTTGTCAACATCAAAAGTGTCGACACTAGGAGGCTGTGTCGACACTCAGCAAACTTTAACAAAGTTCAAGTACAAGTGTCGACACTAGGAGGCTGTGTCGACACTCAGCAAACTTCAACAAAGTTTAAGTACAAGTGTCGACACAAAGGAGATGTGTCGACACTCAGCAGAAGTCTCAACACATGAAGTAAGTGTCGACACAAAGGAGATGTGTCGACACTCAGTAGAAGTCTCAACACATGAAGTAAGTGTCGACACAAAGGAGATGTGTCGACACTCAGTAAAGTTTCAACACATGAAGTATGTGTTGACATAAAGGAGATGTGTCGACACTCAACAGAAGTTTCAACAGAAGAAGATGTGTCGACACAAAGGAGTTGTGTCGACACTTAGTAGAATTCAACTAAGTATTAAAGAAGAAGAACTTGTGTCGACACACAGGATCAGTGTCGACACATTCTGAAGAAGCAGTATCGAGAAGCTATTTCAATAACACAAGGAGTTGTGTCGACACCATGAAGGCTAGTGTCGACACTTAGTCTACTTGTGTCGACACTTGGTCTATTTGTGTCGACACATAAAGACTATCTGTCTCGACACTTTCAGATAGTGACAGAGTTTTCAAGAAGTGATTGGATGACTTGACAGCTGCCATTTCAACCGGTCAACTGCTACTGTCAGAGCTGTCAGAAGATCGTTAGAAACCGAATCAGCCGGTCACCATGAAGAAAACCTATATAAAGGCTTATTCCTTCAACAGAAGGTAATACACAGATTGTCAAATTTGAGAAGTAGATCAAAAAGTACAGCACAACACAACAAGAAGAAGACCTTCAAGTAAAGATCTAAGAAGTTGGAGAGAGAAAGCTCCTTCTAAGAAGACAGCTATTGAACCAGGCTGCTAAGAAAGTTTCAGATTGAGATCTGAAACTTAAGTCAGCAGTTGATTGAAGATCATCTACATAGAGATTCAACCCTACTGTGTTCTAATTCAAGAAGCTTTGAAGAAAGCCAAGGGAGGTTGATCTCAGCAAAGTTCCTTCAAGAACTCATCAAGAAGCCAGCCAACTCAACTTTCTCAATCAGAGTTGTGGTTATTAATCTTTGTATTCTTTATTTTCTGTAGGATCCTAAGGGATCTGAGTTGTAAGCCTATATTTATAAAGGTTGAGTGGTAGGGCTTGTGAGCCTGAGTGTAGGAGATACATTTCTCTGAGTGTAGGCCTTGTTGAAGGCTGAGTGTAGGCCTTGTTGAAGGCTGAGTGTAGGTCTTGGCGAAGACTGAGTGGTAGGGCTTTGTGCCTGAGTTGTAGGAGTGGGATCACTCTGAGTTGTAGGAACCTATTTGGGGTTCTGAGCTGTAAGATCTGTGGATCTGAGAAGTAGTGGAGAAGTTAGGCCGAATCTAGTACACTACTAGATAGGCGAAGGGGGAAAGTGGATGTACCCAGACCTTGGGGAACTACTATAAAAGCTGTGTGTACTCTGTGTGTGTGATTTATTCTGTGATTGCTGTGATTGCTGTGCTGCATTGCTGTAAAGAATTGCATAAACAGGTCAAATAATTTAGTGTTTCTGCCTTAAAAGTCAAAAAGATTAAGTGCACCTATTCACCCCCCTCTAGGTGTTTAGGCACTAGTTCTTTCAAGTGGTATTAGAGCCAGGTTTCTCAAAAAGGACATAACAGTCTGAGTAAAGATCCTGTAGGCAGAATCAGCATAATCAAGAATCAAGAAAATGAGTTCAACTGAGAATCACAAAAAGCTAGGATCCATGAAATTGTCAATCTGCAGAAAGGAGATCTTTGGCATATGGAAAGAGAGGGTTAGACTTTTTATGGAAGCCTCTGACCCAAGAATTTACATTACAGTTAAGGAAGGACCATATGTGCCAATGAAAGTATCTATTCTAGATGCCAATCAGAGAACTCCCAAAGACTATTCAGAAATGACCAATGATGAAATAATTCTGGCCACTATGGACAAGAGGGTCCAGAATATTATTGTAAGTGCAATTGATAATGCCACATTTCAGAATCTGATTCATTGTAAAACATCAAAAGAAATATGGGACACACTGATAGTCTATATGGAAGGATCAGAAGAGGTAAGACAAGACATGAAGTCTTTATTACATCAAGAGTATGAAAGCTTCAGACAAGGCAGGTCTGATAGCATAATTGAATGCTACAAGAAATTCTATAGGATAGTCAATGAATTGATGTCCTATGGAAGAGAGTTCAACAATTATGAGTTAAATGATAAGTTCTTGAGATCCCTGACAAAGGACTAGGACACCAAGATCTGTGCCATGAGGGAAATGGCCAAATTAGCAGACATTCCACCTCCAACTTTGTTTGGAAAACTGTTATCTTATGAGATGCAGTTAATGGTAAGGAAGGAGGAAGAAAAGACTACTAGGGTGGAGCACAAAGAAAGAGTTGTGGCCTTCAAGACTGAAGCCACTAGGAAATATAAAAGCAAGTCTCCATCTCCACCACAAAAAGTTGCTGATACAACTTCAGAAGATTCAGAGAATCAGAAGTTAGAAAGCAATGAAAGTGATGAAGACTTTGCTGTATTTACTAGGCATTTTCAGAAGTTACTAAAGAAGAAGCAGTGGAGGTCCAAGCCATCCACTTCACAGACTAAAGATGACTATTATCAGAACAGGAAGTCATCAAGGAATGACAGGAGAAAGTCCAAGTCTAGTAAAACTGCATCCTCAAAGATAATATGCTATTGTTGCAATAAACAAGGACATGTAATAGCTGATTGTCCAGAAAAGAGGAAAGAGTCCACTGACAAGAAGAAGACTCAATTTAAGGGCAAAAAGGAAAAGTCCTTTGTTGCAAAGAAGGATAAAAGTCTGACTGATATATCATCTTCGGAAACAGATTCAGAAGCTGAAGCCTATATTGGCTTGTTTGCTGAAGAAGAAGAAAATGAGTTCATGCAGCTAATAAACTCAATTTATGAGCAAGAGGACAATCAGTGCAAGGGACTGATGGCCTTATCAGAAGGAGACAAAATCCAGGATCAGCCTGGACCTAGTCAGGTACAAAATTATTCTTCAAGTTCAATTTCTAGTGCTGGATCAGAATCAGATACATCAGCATCAAGTGATGTGAGTGGATCTGAATCTGAAGGAGACATTCATCAGTTGATTGATGAATATAGAGTATTGTTGCAGGCTTTGAAGAAAAGCAAACTCTTGGACAAAACTCAGGCTAAGGAGATTGCTAGTCTCAAAGTGGTTGCAACAGATTTTGACAAGTTGCTTGATCAAAAACTAAATGAAATAGCCAGGCTGAAGAACATTACTGTTATTCAGATGGGTACTATTACATTCAAGAATGCTCAAATCAGGAATCTGGAGGCTAGACTTCAGAAGGAATGAGATATTGCAGCAAGTTTTTCTAAACCAAAATGAGTTTTACCTTTGATAGATGAGTTCATTCCTCAAAAGGGTAAGACTGGACTGGGGTTTACAAAACCTGCCAGGACAGTTATGTCCAAGTCTAAGGGCAAATCCCCAGTACTCAACAAGAAGCTGCTGTATATAAAACAGCCAAGGTTGTACCTAAACAAAGGTACAACAGATTTGAGTGCTGGTGTTGTGGCAAGGTAGACCACTTTGCCATAGACTGTTGGCATAATTCAAGTGTCAAGGAGAGTAGCAAACTGCCGGATAGAAGATCTACAGGTAGTTTTGTTAAAAGGCAAACTAACCTGCACCAAGGACCCAAGAATTATTTGGGTTCTAAGGTTAACCAATCTGTTTTGCAGGTGAGTCCAAGTGGCCATGCCCCTATATGGTACTTGGACAGTGGATGTTCCAGGCACATGATTGGAACTAGGGGATTGCTAAAGGACTATACACCAATCAAGGATGGTCCTAACGTTACCTTTGGTGGTTCAGAAAAAGGAATCATCAAAGGCTTTGGTAACATTTCTAGCAACCTAATTACAATTACTCAAGTGGCTTATGTAAAGGATTTGAAACATAACCTCATTAGCATAAGTCAGTTGAGTGATTTAGGATATGACATCTCATTTGTCAAGGATGGTTGTCATATCAGTAGGTCAAGTGATCAAAAGATCATTTTGACTGGATATAGGAAGAGAAATGTCTATTGTCTAAACATTATGTGTGAGAACAATGCATCTCCTGTTTGTCTTGTAGCTGATGTGAAAGTCTCACATTGTGTTAAGTGGCACAAGAGGCTGGCTCATCTCAACTATAAGACAATTGGTCAACTCTTTAACAAAGAGTTAGTGAGGAATGGTCCTCAGGTTAAGTGTAAAAAGGTTGGGATATGCTCAGCTTGTCAGAAAGGCAAGCAGACCAGATCCACATTTAATAGCATTGAGAACAAAGATGCTGTGAGGTGCCTATACCTCTTGCATATGGATCTTTTTGGTCCTATGCCAGTTCACAGCCTAGGTAGGAAGGTCTACACATTTGTGGTTGTAGATGATTATTCAAGGTTTTCCTGGGTATTCTTCCTAAGGTAAAAATCTGAAACTCCTAGTATCTTTTATAGTTTTGTCAAACAAATTCAGAATGAGTTAGACAGTATAGTGGTCAAAATAAGAAGTGACCATTGTACTGAATTCCAGTCTGATAGTATGACAAAGCTATGTGAAGAGTTTGAGATATTTCAGGAATTTTCCTCACCAAGAACACCTCAGCAAAATGGTATTGCTGAAAGGAAAAATAGAACCTTGATAGAGGCTGGTAGAACCCTATTGAGTGACACATCTCTCCCAGAATATTTTTGGGCTGAGGCAGTTAATACTGCATGTCATGTAATCAATAGGGCTACTATCACCAAGTGCCACAAGAAGACCCCCTATGAGATTGTGAAGGGCAGAAAACCAAATCTATCCTATTTCAGGATCTTTGGTTATAAATGCTATATACTTAACAATGTTAAGTCTTATTTAATCAAGTTTGCTGCCAAATCCCAAGAGGGGATCTTTGTTGGGTACAGCAACAACAGTAAGGCTTATAGGGTCTACAATTTGACTACTCAAGTTGTAGAAGAGTTTGTTCATGTAGTGCTTGATGAAACTAGACTCATTAATAATGAATTGTCTAGAAGTGTTTGCAGCTCCACAGGTGTGACTGAGAAGATGAACAAGCTTACTATTGCAGAAAGTTCAACTGCAAGTCAGCAAATGGATGATAGTGGCTGCTGTCTAGGGGGAGTACAAGATACTCCTGTTGCTGAAGACGACCAAGAGGAGCAGTTGAATGAAGAAGCTGAAGGTGAACAACCAGAAGATAGGCTGCCTCCAGCAAATAGGCATTTAAAAGATCATCCAGCTAATCAAATTATTGGAGATCTCAGTCAAGGGGTACAAACAAGGAGCAGAAATCTAAGTTCAGTTCTCTACTCCAGCTTTCTATCCCAAGTAGAGCCAAAGAAATTTGAAGAAACAATCCTAGACCCTCATTGGATTGAGGCAATGTAAAAGGAGCTGAACCAGTTCAAAAGATGCAAAGTCTGGGAGCTTGTTCCTAAACCAAAGAACCACAACATTATAGGAACTAAGTGGATCTTTAGAAACAAGTTGAATGAAAATGGAGTAATTATAAAGAACAATGCTAGACTTGTTGCAAAAGGATATAGACAGGAAGAAGGTATTGATTTTGATCAAACCTTTGCTCCAGTAGCCAGACTGGAAGCAATAAGGATGTTCCTTGCCTATGCAACATTTCAAGGATTTAAGGTCTATCAAATGGATGTTAAGTCAGCTTTTCTGAATGGAAATCTGAAGGAAGAAGTCTATGTAGAACAACCATCAGGTTTTGTTGATTCTACTAAACCTAATTATGTATATAGACTTAGGAAGGCTTTGCATGAGTTAAAACAAGCCCCTAGGGCTTGGTATGAAACCCTGTCTAGTTTCCTCATTGAGAATAAATTCACAAGGGGGAAAATAGACAAAACTCTATTCCTTAGGGAATCCAGAGGTAAGATTATCTTAGTCCAAATATATATAGATGACATCATATTTGGGTCTTTAGAAAGTAGTCTTTGCAGAAAGTTTGCAAAACTTATGCAAGGACAATTTGAAATGAGCAGTATGGGGGAACTTAAGTTCTTCTTGGGTCTCCAAGTTAGACAGACTGCGGATGGTTTATCCATATGCCAGTCTAAGTTCACCCTAGAATTGATAAGGAAGTATGGTATGGAATCATCCACTACCATGAAAAATCCTATGGGGTCAACAATGTCTTTATGCAAAGATGATGCAGGGAAACTTGTAGATGAAACTTTGTATAGAGGGATAGTTGGCTCCCTACTATATTTGACTGCAAGTAGACCAAATATCATGTATGCTACATGTGTCTGTGCTAGGTACCAAGCTTGCCCTAAAGAATCTCATTTGACAGCAGTCAAAAGAATTTTGAGATATCTTAAGGGCACTCCTTATCTAGGCCTTTGGTACCCTAGGAATGGAGAGTTTGAACTGACAGGTTATTCAGATGCAGATTTTGCAGGCTGCAAGGAAGATAGGAAAAGTACAACAGGTACCTGTCAATTTCTAGGTGGAAGGCTGGTGTCATGGAGTAGCAAGAAGCAGACCAGTATGGCTATCTCCATAGCTGAGTCAGAGTATGTTGCTGCAAGAAGCTGCTGTGCACAACTACTATGGATACAACACCAGCTAGAATATTATGGTATTCAAGTAAGTAGAGCACCTTTATTTTGTGATTCTACAAGTGCTATTTCTATTGCAAATAATCCTGTCTCCCATAGTAGGACTAAGCACATAGAAATAAAATACCATTTTCTAAGAGAACATGTGGAAAAAGGAGATATTTCACTAGAGTATATTAATATAGAAAATCAGCTAGCTGATATGTATACTAAGCCCTTAGATGAAACCAAATTCAATAAATTTAAAATTGAATTAGGGATGATCAACTTAGAATAATTTACAAAATTGGCTAAGTAAAATTGTGTCGACACACAGAGTTGTCTGTGTCGACACATAGTAGTGGTGTCGACATTTCAGAGAAATGGTGTCGACACATCTAGAAAGTCTGTGTCGACACTTCAGAGAATTAGTGTCAACACATGCAGAAGTAGGTGTCGACACATCCAAGGTGGTGTCGACACTTAGGCTTTACACAAAATTAGTCTAGAAAAGTCTCGACTAAGTGTCGAGCTGAGCGGTGTCGACACATATATAAGTGTCGACACATCTATTCTGTCGACTATACTTGTGTCGACACATAGTTGTCGAGACATTAGCAGTAAGTGTCGACACTTTTCAACAGTGTCGACACAATTTAAGTATTTTGACGCGCCTTTTCATCTTCGATTCTAGAAAGGTATAAATAGATTTTCGCCATTGTTTGTCGACACGCACACCAAAGTTTTGAGACCAAACTTGTGTGTCGACATCTCTCTTCTCTAAGTTCAAACTTTCTTCAAACCCTAATGGCGCCCAAGCTAGAAGAGAATATTAACGAAGGATATGAGCTCGTGCGACATGCCTTTGATGACGCGGAACCCGAAATCAAAGGTGTGGTAACCCTAATTACCGAGACTGGATTGAAATACCTTGTCTCAGAACCAATCAAGATCTGGAAGAAAGAGGTCCTTGAATTTCTCAGTGCAGCTTCACTTGACGACTCTGGACTCAAGATTAAGTCCAGAGTTCATGGGACCAAAGTCAAGGTCTCACAGAAGAATCTAAGGAAGGTACTTCAACTACCAAGAACAAAGGAGGAAGAAGATGTATCTGCTTCTAAGACTAGAGAGGCATTGAGATGGTGTGGACTGGATTCCAACCTGAAAATTGGATCTGTTTTCAACAGAAAAGGAATGAATATACAAGGGAAATTCTTATCTAAGATAGTTGGCAAGGTCATCCTGAGCAAGCCTGGAGGACATGACAAAATTTCAGCTCAGATGTTCAATTTGATGACAAGGATTATCTTCAAAATTAAGACTGACTGGTTTGCAGTTATGTTTGATAAGATAAAAGAAAGTATGAAGAAGCCCAATCTGGGAAGAATTCTAAGTCTATACCTAGCTGGAAGTATTCCAGAGGTGATGAATCAAGCTGGTGGTTCCAAGATAAATCACATGAGGAGAATGGATGTCAGAATTTTCTCAAGATGGGAGAGGGTGCTGACAAAGGAACTGCCATCTCCAGTAAAGGATACACCTCCAAAGAAGAAGAAGAAGACAGCCACTGTGGCTCAAGAATCTTCTAGCAGTTCTGAAGAGCAAGTAGTCTTCACTCCTGATGATGAAGAGACTGGAAATGCTGGACAGTCTCCAGCAAGACAAGAAGATGCACAGAGGCAGGGGGAGCTACCCTCAGCAAGCCCAATTCACCTGGATCCACTCCAGGGGGAGCCTCTACTTGTGGAAGAGCCAACTCCACTAGAGTGTGAAAGGGCTACCCAAACCATTCTGGAGGTAATCACTGACATTAATCAATTAGATTTCCCTATTGAGGATGAAGTTTTGACTGTTTTATTACCTGATGTTCATCAGCAAACACAGATACAACCTCAACCACAAGATATTATCATGGAGGACACATCTGTTGCTGATAATGTGGTTAATGAGATCAGAGATTCTCCAGCCCATCATCAACAGGAATTTACATTAGAAGAGCTATTCCCTGATTTTGTACAGACAAATCTTGAGAAAGAAATAACTGCTGTTGAGGGGGAGAAGGCCCATATTGAGGGGGAGATTATGGAGAATGTAGAGGAGACTGCAACACAAGAGACAGAGAAGCCAAAGGATGCTGAGGAACCACAAAGGACTGAGAAGGAGTTACCTCCTAGTCCTAAGGATAGAGTGGACATAGTCAGCACTTCTGCTTCAGAAGATGAAGAGGCTGCTAGAGCTAAGAAACGGAAGTTTAAGGTCTTCAAAAGAAGGAGCCAGAACTATAAGAAAGCCCTACAGACAATTGCTCCACAGCCTGCCCCATCTACTGATTACAGTTCACTGATGGTGGCTTTGCAGATTAAGCTTGATGAGCAAAGAAAAACTTTGGAAAAGTATATAGATGAAGGGCAAAAATCCCTGCAGTTTGATCTTGCACAAGACATCAAGTCTATCAGATTTAAAGTTAATCAAAATAAAAAGGAAATGACTGACTGCTTCCATAAGGGAGGAAATGCAGTAGTCTATCTGGCCACTCATCAAGAGAATATCAAGAAACAAGTTGATGACATTGCACTAAAGCAAGGATATGTCCTGGAAAACCAGATAAGGATAAATGATAATCTCACTGCTTCACATAATGCCATTGTAAATGAAATAAAAAATATAGCTACTGCTCAGCCTGCAGTAAGTGCAAGTGCCAAAGAAGAATTTGATAAGAAATTACAGGAGAGTCTCACTGCTGTGAAAACTGCCATTGAAGATTCTCAGAAGGCAATTATTGACAAGATCTAAAGGTTAAAACCTTTCTATAAAGATGGAGTTAACTATCTGAATGCACATATAATGTTTCAAAAAGATGATCTGAGGGATCATATAGAGAGAGAAGTCATAAAGGGGGAGAGGGTATTAGTCAAGGCAGGCTCTGATCATGCCAAGTGGATTTCAAATTCCATCATAGCCACCCTTGGATATCCACCCTTATGTGATGATGACAATGTGGCAGAGTCTGGAATCAATCCTGCATACTTTGGAGGGGAGCAAGCAGAAGTGGCTCAAGTAATCTACCCTCCACCAGACTTTGACATGATACATCAAGAGATTCAGACTATGTATAGTCCTCCTGAAGATACTCACAATGTCATCATAGAGAAAGTAGTTCAGCCTGTGCCAGAGGCAATATTAAAAGAACAAGAGGCTTTATTAAAATAACAAGAGGCTCAATTATCTAAGAAGAGATTCAGAGAGCAAGCTAAACTAAGACCTGATTTTGAACAATTTAGCCCCACATCCAGGAATATTATTTTGACTGCTTGGAAGGCTGCTAAGGATAATATCCTGGATAAAGGCAAGTGGTATTCTGAACAGGAGTGGAGGAAACATGAGAATAGACAAGAGGCCATTGTACAATATAGAAGAAAGACTAAACTGGGAAAACTAGCTCCTAATGCATAGGAGCCTAGCAAGTATTTTCCCAAGCCTTATCATTATTTTGAAAGGCAGAAGATAAAGGCTGAAGAGTTGAAAAAGAAAGATCTTAAGGGGAAGAAGCCTGCTGCTGCTGATGATACTGAAGCTCCAGTTCAAGCAAAGATTCAATCTGGAAAAGGGATTGTAATCAAGGAACCAGAGCAGCAATATGATAGCATTTTCTTTAGTTTACAATTGTAATCATTTGTATCAAAATTCTATGTAAACTTTTGATTAATGAAAATGTTGAAATTTGTAAGAACATTGTGTCATGGTTCAAAACTATTACATTAATTATTCTGAGATAATTGAATATACATGTTCTATTCATGCATGTTTAAGTATTTACCCTGTCATATATTATTGTTTTACATCATACTGAGATTTTGTTATGTATGGTGTATATCATTGACTAAGGGTTATGACTTCTCCAAATAGGGGGAGATTCTTGGGTACATTGGAATATATGTACCTGATTTGAAGAAGCCTTACCCTACTCAATGATATACATCAAGGTGTATTTGATGTACTTTGAGTTTAGTTGTGCAGGTTAAGTAATTGCAGGGAAAGCAAGAAAAGTTTCTAAGTCCATGTGTCGACACCCAGAAGAAAAGTGTCGACACTTAAGAAGGCTTGTGTCAACACCTAGAGGAGCTGTGTCGACACTGGGAGTAATTGTGTCGACACCAGGAAGGCAGAGTCGACACCAGAAGGAAAGTGTCGACACATATAGGCAGTGTCGACACACAATGAAGAAATGTCTAAAGAATCTGTGTCGACACTTAGAAGCAGTGTCGACACCCAGAGGAACTTTGTCGACATCAAAAGTGTCGACACTAGGAGGCTGTGTCGACACTCAGCAAACTTCAACAAAGTTCAAGTACAAGTGTCGACACTAGGAGGCTGTGTCAACACTCAGCAAACTTCAACAAAGTTTAGGTACAAGTGTCGACACAAAGGAGATGTGTCGACACTCAGCAGAAGTCTCAACACATGAAGTAAGTGTCGACACAAAGGAGATGTGTCGACACTCAGTAAAGTTTCAACACATGAAGTATGTGTCGACACAAAGGAGATGTGTCGACACTCAATAGAAGTTTCAACACAAGAAGATGTGTCGACACAAAGGAGTTGTGTCGACACTTAGTAGAATTCAACTATGTATTAAAGAAGAAGGACTTGTGTCGACACACATGATCAGTGTCGACACATTCTGAAGAAGCAGTGTCGAGAAGCTATTTCAGCAACATAAGGAGTTGTGTCGACACCATGAAGGCTAGTGTCGACACTTAGTCTACTTGTGTCGACACTTGGTCTATTTGTGTCGACACATAAAGACTATCTGTCTCGACACTTTCAGACAGTGACAGAGTTTTCAAGAAGTGACTGGATGACTTGACAGCTGCCATTTCAACCGGTCAACTGCTACTGTCAGAGCTGTCAGAAGATCGTTAGAAACCGGATCAGCCGGTCACCATAAAGAAAGCCTATATAAAGGCTTATTCCTTCAACAGAAGGTAATACACAGATTGTCAAATTTGAGAAGTAGATCAAAAAGTACAGCACAACACAACAAGAAGAAGACCTTCAAGTGAAGATCTAAGAAGTTGGAGAGAGAAAGCTCCTTCTAAGAAGACAGCTATTGAACCAGGCTGCTAAGAAAGTTTCAGATTGAGATCTGAAACTTAAGTCAGCAGTTGATTGAAGATCATCTGCATAGAGATTCAACCCTACTGTGTTCTAATTCAAGAAGCTTTGAAGAAATCCAAGAGAGGTTGATCTTAGCAAAGTTCCTTCAAGAACTCATCAAGAAGCCAGTCAACTCAACTTTCTCAATCAGAGTTGTGGTTATTAATCTTTGTATTCTTTATTTTCTGTAGGATCCTAAGGGATCTGAGTTGTAAGCCTATATTTATAAAGGCTGAGTGGTAGGGCTTGTGAGTCTGAGTGTAGGAGATACATTCTCTGAGTGTAGGCCTTGTTGAAGGCTGAGTGCAGGCCTTGTTGAAGGCTGAGTGTAGGTCTTGGTGAAGACTGAGTGGTAGGGCTTTGTGCCTGAGTTGTAGGAGTGGGATCACTCTGAGTTGTAGGAACCTATTTGGGGTTCTGAGCTGTAAGATCTGTGGATCTAAGAAGTAGTGGAGAAGTTAGGCCGAATCTAGTACACTACTAGATAGGAGAAGGGGGAAAGTGGATGTACCCAGACCTTGGGGAACCACTATAAAAGCTGTGTGTACTCTGTGTGTGTGATTTATTCTGTGATTGCTGTAATTGCTGTGCTGCATTGCTGTAAAGAATTGCATAAACAGGTCAAATAATTTAGTGTTTCTGCCTTAAAAGTCAAAAAGATTAAGTGCACCTATTCACCCCCCATCTAGGTGTTTAGGCATTAGTTCTTTCAGACCTTCTTTAGGAATGATCACACCATTATTTTCCTATTGTACAGTAGGAGGACTGTCATTAATGCTCAGTTTGTCTAACTTTAATTCTGCACCTGCAGATCTAGAGGAGCTTGGCAGCTCACTGTGAATCATGGAAGACAAATCAAATACTACATTGACAGACTCTTCTACAACTTGGTTCTTCAAGCTGTAGACTCTATATGTTTTGTTATGGTTGTTGTACCCAACAAAAATTCTCTCATAGGATTTAGTGGCAAACTTTGTCAAGTTGGACTTCCATTATTGAGCATAAATCATTTGCTTTCAAAGATCCTGAGATAGACAAGATTCAGTTTTTTGCCTTTCATAATCTCATAGGAAGTCTTCTTAAGATATTTGTTGATAGTTGCTCTATTTAGGACATGACAAGCATTGTTTACTGCCTCAGCCCAGAAGTATTCTAGGAGAGAAGTGTCATTGAGTAATGTCCTGCCAACCTCTATGAGAGTCTTATTCTTCCTCTCAACTATCTCATTTTACTAGGGTGTTCTTGGTGAATAAAACTCCTGAAAAATGCTTTGCTCTTCAGAGAACTCTGTCATGTCTTTAGATAAAAATTCAGTATCATGGTCTGTTCTGATTTTGACAACAGAACAGTCCTTGTTATTCTAAGCTTGCCTAACAAATGTCACAAAGATATCAATAGTTTCATACTTTTTCTTAAGAAAGAATACACAGGAAAATCTGGAATACTCATCAACTATCACAAGTGTTTAGAGCTTCCTACCTAAACTATGAATTAGCATTGGACCAAATAAGTCCATATGCATGAGGCACAGACACCTCCCTGAATCCTTTGCCCCAATGCTCTTAAAGGTGGCTTTTGTTTGTTTACCCTTTTGGCATGCAGAGCAAATGCCCTCTTTGGTGCATTTTAGATTGGGTCCATTTCTGACTAGCCCTTCACTGAAGAGCTTTCTGATTACCTTGTAATTCAAGTGAGCAAGCCTCTTGTGTCATCACACATTATAAGAGACTTTCTTATTTGCAACAAGACACATATGAGAGTCTATACTTATACATAGAAAATTTAAACAGTAAATATTTCCACTCCTAGTGTCTATCAAAATGACCTCTTGGTCACTTGACCTTTTGATCAGACACTTATCCTTATGGAAGACAATGACATAGCCAATATCATATAATTGACTTATGCTAATTAGATTGTGTTGCAATCCTTCCACATAAGCTACTTTTGTAATGGAGACTATGTCATTGACAATCATACCATATCCTTAAATAACTCTTCTATTTGAACCACCAAAGATGACTTTAGGTCTATTCCTCACTAAAGTATAATCCTTTAGATGACTTGTTGTTCTAGTCATATGTTTGGAACATCCACTGTCCAAGTACCATATTGACATTTTATTAGTACTTGGACTATCCTGTAATCACTGATTAATTTACCTTAGGAACCCAAAAAGGTTTGGGTTCTTGGTTTATGTTAGCTTGATAATGACCATGTATACCTACTATAACCCTGACAGGAAGACTCACCCTTACACTTGGCACACATGGGTTATGCCAACAGTCTATGGCAAAGTGACCCACCTTGACACAACAACAACACTCATGGATATTATTTTTGCTCTTCTGAATAACCTTTAAAGTATGCAAGCTATCATATTTTATCTATTCAGAGTGGAGAGTCATAACCTTCTTCATGTTTCTTTCAGCAAATATTTGACTAAAAGTAAGTCTAACAGTAGGTATACTAGGTTTATTCTGAATTACACCAACAAATATCTTATTTACAGCTGACATGGTGTTGATGGTATCAGAAACAACCAAGTGGGGCTTACTGACTGACATTCTCATAGTCTTGATATTTGCTGAAGGAACATAGGGATTGGCCACAACCTTGTCCTTGAGAGTGGGAGCTGGAGCACCAAACACAAATGGTCCATGATGGACCATTTGGATTTTCTCATGGGGAGCCTTTAGTGCACTCAATCCCATGCCCTTTCTTCTTCCGTTGTTATATACACTTGTATCCTTATAAGAAGAGCAACCATTCTTTCAGTGATCATACATACTATCATGATCATACTTGTTAGAAGGGAGAATTCCCTTATGAAAGACGGTCTGAGGCACAACTGGAGCCTTATCTTTCCCTTTGGAATGGACAACTCTAGCATTCCACTTGAACCCCAAACTTCTCTTATTATTTTAAGAGGTGAAGGAGTCAATTAGTGACAACACTGTTTTGGTCTTAGAAAACTCAGCCACTAGAATCCTCTCTTTGAGGAGCTTCTCTTCAAGATCCTTGATGATCTTATTCTTCTGGCTAATGGTGCCAATTTGGATGACTGAGATTATTTACAGCTGACTGGCTTCTCTCCTCATCTGAGCTAGCAAAGGAGCTGACTCAGACTGCAAGGAAGTATCTTGCTGAAGAGACGCAATCTCCTTAGTTTGTCTTTTGTCATGCTTCTTGCTCTTCTTCAGAGCATCCAAAAGAGCACCATACTTATCAATTATTTGATTGACATCATCATCAGATTCTGATCCGTCATCCCTACTAGTTGAAGTGGATGCCTCAGAGTTTAAGCAAGTCTCGTAGACAAAAGGAGAGTTAGGGAGAGAGTGTATCTCATCAAGGACATAGTTGTCCTGATTGTCTTTAGTTAGGGTCATGAGGCTGAACTCATCATCCTCTTCAAAGTCATTGTTAATAGGGGATAGTGGAGCTCTTATACTAATTGAAGCACCTAGATGATTGGCCTCCACTTCAATACAAATGAGACTAATGTAGGCATCTTTATCCTCTGATTCTAAAGACTCATAATCATTATCTGACAAGCTAATTTTCTTCTTGGCTAAGAAGCCCTTTTCAACCTTCTTGTCCTTGTAATGCTTCTTGTCATCAGATTTCTTGTTCTCCTTCCTCTTGATTGGACAGTCGGTAATGACATACTCACTTTTACTGCAACAATAGCAGACAACATTAGTCGTAATATGTTTATTCTGCTTAGAATTATACCTTTCCACAAAGGGGTCTTTTTGGACTTCTCCATGCTGGAATAAGGCTTTTTTGAGGTGGTGCTTGCAGAACCCTTGTTCTTCCCATGTCTTCTCCTACTCAATATTTTCTTGAATTATTTGGAGAATAAGGCCAGTTCTCCATCGGATAGCTCATTGTCAGAGGAGCTGGGATCTGAGCACTCTAACTCTGCAGCTCTTCTTGGTGAAGGAGTCTTTTCCCTGCTCCTCCTTATAGCTTCAGATTTGAAGGCCAAAGCCTTCTCTCTGTTTAGAGTTCTGAAAGCATCTTCTTCCGCCCTTCTGGAGTTTAGCTGTATCTCATGAGACAGTAACTTCCTAAACAGATTTTGAGGCATAATGTTGGCCAGGTTACCAACCTCCCTAATGGAATAGATCCTGATATCCTATTCCTTGCTGAGAGATCTTAAGAACTTGTCATTCAGCTCATAATTTATAAACTTTTTGCCATAAGTGATCAGACTGTTCACTATCATGAAGAGCTTTTCATAGCAATCAGCTATGAAATCTTTCTTGCCTTGCTTGAAGGGCTCATACTGCTAATTTAGGAGGGATTTCCTACCATCCTTCACCTCCTATCCCTTCCATATACACTATCAGAGAATCCAACATCTCTTTAGCAGTTCTGTAGTGGACCAAGTTCTGGAATGTGGAGTCATCTATGACACTCATAATAATATTTTGAGGCCTTTTGTCCATAATTGTCAGAATGACTTCATCCTTGGTCATCTCAATGTATTTCTTGCGTGTCTAAATATTGGCATCTTTAGCAGAGACGTTCATAGGAATAAAAGGTCTCTCCTGAATAGTTATGAAGATTCTAGGGTCTGTGGTTTCTAAAAATAACCTTAATCTCCTATTCCAGATCCCAAAATATTTCTTCCTACATATTGAAAGTTTCATAGAGCTCAACTCCTTATGGTTATCACCTGAACCCATGGAGATAATCTTCTGCTATCCATGTGGTAACAAATTCCCTTTGATACCACATGAAAGTCTTTGTTCAATAGTAGCTACACATTGGAGGGGGGGGGGGGTGGTGGGGTGAAGAGGTTTGTTTTAGATATTTTAAATCTGTTAAGCTTTGGCCAAGATGTGTGTTAGAATTTGTTGTTATCTTTTAAGAGTCACAATAACACACACAAATTTATAGTGGTTCCCCTATCTAGGGTGCATCCACTTTTCCCCTTCACCTATCAAGTAGTGCGCTAGATTCGACTAACTCCTGCTTTTCCTCGACTCCTTGAGCTTACACCTCAGATCCCTCAGGATCCTACACCTTAGAGTGAATCTCACTCCTACAACTCAGAGTTAAGCAACTCCTACCTCAGTGTGTGAGCAAAAAATAAGAGACCGAAAAACTGGAGTAACAAAATTTTTATTATCCAAAAGGTATCTATTATAAAGGTATAACCTCTATTTTATAGAATGAAGGAGATGAGAAAGATTACAATTAAGCAATGTAGGACTAAATAATTACTGGTGTAAGCGGTTTAACATAAAAACAAGTCGAACAGGCTGTGTGGTTAGACGAATAGGCTAACCGCCCGGCCACCACAAGAAAGAGAGCACAAGCCGCCATAGGAGACCGCCAGACAATCCGGTCTCTAAGCCGCCTGAGACAAACCGTCAGGCCACCTAGATAACCATAACAACAGTCCAGCCACTAAACCACAGGAGAGAAACTGACAGACCGCTCGGTCTCTAAACCGCTAGAATCAGACCGCTAGACCGCTCGGTCTCCATACAACAACACTCCCCCTCAAGCTGGAGCATATATGTTGATCATGCCCAGCTTGTCGCAAATGTGAAGAATGTAGGAGGACACCGGCTTGGTGAAAATAACTGCCAGCTCTTTATTGAAGGTGACGAATGAAGTACAAATTTATTTCTTCAAAATCTCTTCCCGAATAAAGTGGCAGTCGACTTCACTGTGCTTTGTTCTCTTATGGAAGACCAGATTTTTGGAGATGTATATAGCGGCCTTGTTGTCACAAAATATATGTAGAGGATGATTGTAGACCTCTCCTAAGTCAAGCATGAGAGCCCGTAACCACTTCAATTCACATGTGGTCGATGCCATACTTCGATATTCTGCTTCGGCGCTGGACCTGGAGACGACAGACTGTTTCTTGCTCTTCCAGCTCATAAGATTTCCTCCCACAAAGGTGCAAAAGCCCGACGTTGAATTGCGGTCTCCTTTGTCATCAGTATAGCTTGAATCTGAGTACGCTTCAATCTTCAAATGACCATTCTTCTGAAAGAGTAGTACTTTTACATGCGCTAATTTAACATACTCCAATATTCTCAGGGCAGACTGTAGATGACACTCCCTAAGAGCCTGCATGAATCGGCTAACCTTGCCTACAACATAGGCGATGTCGGGTCTGGTCACTGTGAGATATATAAGTTTACCAACCAGACGTCTGTACCTCGTAACATCTAAAAGAAGAGGAGAGTCATCCGTCCATGTTTTATCTTCTCCAGTCACCATGGGCCATTAGGCAGGTTTAGCCCAAGTCAACCCTGCCTCTTTTAGCAAATCAACAATATACTTGCATTGGGAGAGGGCAAGAGAATTGGGCTTTCGAGAGATTTCTATCCCCAGAAAGTATTTTGGAGAGCCCATATCCTTTGTGACAGGTGTTGGCGAAGATGCTTCCTTGTCAAGGTTATCCCAGCTTGGTCATCTTCATTGAGAAGAATATCATCCACATATATAACAAGCACTATCAGACCCAAGGAGGTTTTGTGAATAAATAATGAGTGATCGACAGAACTTCTCGTAAAACCCACGACTGCCACAATCCCGCTGAACTTGTCAAACCATGCCCGAGGGCTTTGCTTGAGACCATAGATAGCCTTCCGTAGCCGACATACCTGTGTCTCCCCCTGAGCAACATAACCCGGAGGTTGCTCTATATAGACATCCTCCTGAAGGTCCCCATATAGAAAGGCTTTCTTGACATCCAGTTGAGAAATGGGACAATCCCAGTTGACAGCCATAGAGAGCAGGACCCTGATAGTGCTGAGACGAGCAACTGGAGAGAAGGTATCAAAATAGTCAACCCCATACGTCTGGGTAAAGCCTTTGGTAACAAGACATGCCTTGTAACGATCCACACTGCCGTCAGGTTAGAACTTCACCATATAGACCCAACGACAGCCAACGACATCTATGCTAAAGGGAGGAGGACAGAGGGTCCATGTACCCCGTTCAGTGAGAGTAGAAATCTCCTAATCCATGGCAGCCTTCCAATAAAGAATAGTAAGGGCCTCCTGGTAGGAACAGGTTGTGGCAGTGGCTGAGATAGCCAGTGTAAAAGCTCTGCGAGAAGGGGTAAGATGATCATAGGAATAACAGCAGCAAGCGGGTGTTGGGTACTGGCCCGAACCCCTTTACGAAGAGCAATAGGGAGACCCAGGTCAGTGGGTTCCTCAGTATCCGAAGCATCTGTTGTGGAGAGAGCTGGCCAGGGAGTAGAGAGATGGCTGCGGAGAGGAGGGAGATATTACGGGAGGTGGACACGACAGATGAGAGGATGAAGATGGTGGAGATGGCGGAACGTCATTAGGTGTAGAGGGAACAAATGGGTTGGTATGAAAAGTAGGATCATCAAGAGTAGAGGAGGAGGCGGGAGAGAAGTAAGATGCATTTTTAAAGAAGGTGACATCCACAGAGACGAACTGCTTGCAGGTAACGGGGTCAAAACAACAATAACTTTTCTGAGTGGTAGAGTACCCCAGAAAGACATCTTTAGTGGCCCGTGGTGAGAGTTTGTCACGTGTGGCAGCGGGAGAGTGCACAAAGGCTGTGCACCCAAAGATGCGCAAAGTAAGAGGAAACAAATTCTTATTCAGATAAAGAATGGAAATGGGGTGGCACCGTGGAGAACTGTGGAGGGAATGCAATTGATGAGATAGCAGGAGAGAAGGACAACATAGCCCCAATAGGAGCGAGGAACGTGCATCTGTGTTATCAGAGTGCGAGCGACGTTGAGGAGGTGATGGTTTTTGCGTTCTGCCACTCCATTTTGCTGTGAGGTGTAGACACAACTGGTTTGATGAATAACACCATGTTACATACATAAGGAAGAGAAATCATGGCTAATATATTCCTTAACATTGTCAGAACAAAAGAGTTTAATAGATGTATCAAATTGAGTCTTAATCATATAACAAAACGATGTCCAAACAGAGAACAGTTCGGAACAATCCTTTAGAAGATACACCCACGTACACCTAGAGAAATCATCAATAAATGTGACAAAATTTGAACTACCCCGACCAATGGTGAGGGTAGGAGCAGGACCCCAGACGTCAGAGTGAACGAGGTCCAACAGACGGTAAGAGCCACAACTTTGCATTGGTGGGAAGGAGGAGTGGTGATGCTTGCCAAGCTGACATGCATCACAGTTGAGAGGTGGATGATGCGGAGGGAGGTGGGGCAGAAGCTGACGAAGAAGCCGGGGAGGAGCATGACCCAGGCAAAGATGCCATTAGAGAAGATATGTAGAGGAGGAGAAGAAGGCAGATAGAGCAGAAACAATGTCAAGGAAGTAGAGGCCGCCACTCTCAGTCCCAGTAGCAATCGTCCATTGCGAGTCTGGATCCTGAAAAGAACAAGAAGTAGGAGTGAATTTGATGGAACACCGTAGTTGCTTGCATAGAGAAGTAACCGATAATAAATTACAAGGGAACTTTGGCACATAGAGGGTATCTGCTAGGTGAAGAGACAGAGTGACTTGAACCACTCCCATCCCATTGACCGGTGAGGAAGAGCCGTCCGCAACAAAGACCAGGGGCAACCAATCATGTGTTTCTAGAAGATAAAAACACTGAGTATTGCCTGTCATATGATTGGTAGCACTAGAGTCGATCAACCATCTGCCGTGAGTAACAACGTGGGCACTACCAGAAGATGTGATCACCGAGGTAGACTACGTGGAGGTGGAGGCCATAGAAGAGAGACTGAGCGATCAAATAGGAGACCGCACGAGAACAATAGGAAGCTGAGAGAAATAAGGTCGCGACGACAAGGGCAGAAACACCAAGCCAGGCGAACAGCAAGCAGGATGTACGGCTAGGAAGGCTGCGACCAAGAAGTAGAGCAAAGAAGAGGGAAAGAAGTTGCACAGCTAGAGAGAAGGCCGCACGAACAGGAGAGAGAGAAGACCATGCGAACTGGGAGGAGTTCGCGAGAAAGGAAAATAAGTCGCGCGAATAGAGCAGAGACCGCACGAATAGAAATTGGCCACGTGAATAAAGGGAGATCGCGGGGAGAGAAGAGGCAGAGCAACCACAAAAATAGGTCGCAGAGAAAAAGAAAGAGACAGGCCACGCACACAAAGGGCAATGGAAAAGAGGAGACAGAAATCGCGCGAACAGGGCTCAAACATGCGGAAGAAACAAGTTGCAAACATGGCGCAAACAGGCGGAAGAAACAAGTCGTAAAGTTAGGTCACAAGAAGAAGGAGCAAGCCGCGCGGACAGGTCGCACGGACAGAGCAAGCTTACAGAATCAGGAGAAAAGATCGAGTGCTCTGATACCATGTACGAACAAAAAATAAGAGACCAAAAAATTGGAGTAACAAAATTTATATTATCCAAAAAGGTATCTATTACAAAGGTATTGCCTCCCTTTTATAGAATGGAGGAGATGAGAGAGATTACAATTAAGCAATGTGAGACTAAATAATTACAGGTGGAAGCGGTTTAACATAAAAACAAGCCGAACAGGCCGCACAGTTAGGCAAATAGGCTAACCGTCCGGCCACCATAAGAAAGAGAGCACAAGCCGTCATAGGAGACCGCCAGACCGCCCGGTCTCTAAGCCGCCTGAGACAAACCATCAGACCGCCCAAATAACCACAACAACAGTCCAACCAGCAAACTGTAGGAGAGAAACCGACAGACCGCTCGGTCTCTAAACCGCCAGAATCAGTCTGCCAGACTTCCCGGTCTCCATACAGCAACACGCAGGCACAACAACCTTACACTTAGAGATACACCAGATCTCCTACCTCAGATATACACAGAGATCCTACAAAGCAGAGACTCAGCTCCTACACTCAGCCTTTATAATACATGCTTACAACTCAGATCAAACAATGATCCCACAGATTGTATAATTGTTTTGTAATGATTAACTGCAAAGAAATAGACCTCTTAGTCACCTTTTTGGACTGTGTAAACACAGTCCTAACTCTTCACAGCAACAAGACTATAGATCTTCAGAGTAATTCTCCTTATGCTGAGAAGAACTGATCAAGAGCTCTATTTCTTCAAGATTTAATATATCTGAGTTGAATATAGTAGCCTTGAAGAAGAATAACAATTTTCTTGAGTGCTCTACTACTCCACCTTTTACAGAAGATTAGTTTTTTTTGTTCTTGCTGAAGACTCCTTCCAATTTTTTGACTTTGATCACTTCAATCAGCAAACAACTTCATATATTCTAAAACTATTCTGTAAAAAGATTACTTTGACTTTTCCTGCAAGGATTATTTATATCCCATCGTCTAACAACTCTTTGATCTGTATGGGCAAGCCAAAATAAGTAGCTATAAAGTTACTTTAGCTTTAATAGCTGTTCAAAAAGCATTCGACGCCTTTTGGCTTCTAGTGCGCAAATCCCGCTTAATTTGAATTTGGATGTGTTGGGACCATTGATCCCAATGTCCCAGATTTGTAAGAAGTCAAACTAGTCAATGTTATACACATAGTTGTGTTTGATGTATATTCAAGTTCATGCATGCAAGTTGCTCTTTGTCACATTGATTGGACATGTGGCTCAAGTGACAATGATAGGTGGACACAAAAAAGCTGGCTAGAAAGGTAGGAATTTGCCCAAGTCCACATACATTGAGCGAAGCAAGCTCACTCAATACCATATGTCAATATTCGATGAAGTCCACAAGCGTCGAGTGAAGCAAGCTCACTCAACACCAGGTGTCAAATAAGGATGCTGAAAAAGATGAAAATCGCCTAAGTCCACAGGCAGTGAGTGAATCCAGTTCACTCAATGCCAGACAGCAAAAAGCACTGAGTTTGGTGTGGACAGTCAAAGCCCAGCAGTCTGCAAAGTAATTTAACGGCTAAGTCCACAAGCATTGAGTGAAGTCAGTTCACTCAATGCTAGACAACAAAAGTGCTGAGTAAATACATGACAGTCAAAGCCCAGTAGGTTGCAGAGATAATATTGAGGCTAAGTCCACAGACATTGAGTGAAGCCAGTTCACTCAATGCCAGTTGAGCAGAAGCGTTGAGTCATGCTGCTGCAGTCCAAGCCTAAGAAGAAAGGAGGCAAAAATCGACTAAGTTCAGAAGCGTTGAGTGAAGCTAGTTCACTCAACGCACTCAACGCCTCAGCAAGCTGGCAGATTTCGGAATTGCGTCTAAGTATAGAAGTGTTGAGTGAATCAAGTTCACTCAATGCCTCAACATGAAGACAGGAAATCAGTGAAGTGACTAAGTCCAGGGGCGTTGAGTGATGAAGACTCACTCAACGCACTCAATGCCTGGCAACACAGAAAGTTTGGCTAAGTCAAAAAGCGTTAAGTGAAGGCCATTGACTCAACGCTCTCAATGCCTAGATGCAGAATGTAGAGCCAAGTCTAAAAGCATTGAGTGATGAAGGCTTCACTCAACGCACTCAACGCCTAAGGAAGTAGAAAGTTGGTTAAGTCCATAATCGTTGAGTGAAGCCAGTTCACTCAACGCACTCAACCCCTGATGGTGCAGAAAGTTGGCTAAGTATAGAATCATTGAGTGAAGCTTGTTCACTCAACGCACTCAATGCCTGAGATGGAACAGAGAATTTGGCTTAAGTCCACAGATGCTGACGTCAGACAAAAGTCAACGAAATTCAAACTCATTGCGGGAAAGCTGGAATCCACCTTTGATGGTGCCGATAGCCAGCTGTTTGATATATTATATAAAAGGAAGGCAATAAACCAACAATTAAAGCCGGGCCCACAAGTCAAGAAAGCCATTGCACGACAGAAGATAACAGGAATGAGATCGGGGAAATCAAATAAACTTTTAGGGCATTGTCTTTTCAAAAAGCGAGAGAGCATCATCATCATCTTCGCCATTGTTGCTGAGACAAGAAGCAGAAGCTCAAATCGATCGACCTGAAAGTTCTTCCTGTTCGCTATTGTCATCTTTATCATCAACAACAAGAAAGAAGGAGTAGCAAGGGATAACCCTAGCTGCAACCACTTCACAACCCAAGCTGAGCAAATCCTGAAGACTATTTTTTGGAGCTGTGAAGAAGAAATCTGGACTGATCTCTCAGGACAGAAGGAGATAGAAACAGAGATAATTTCTTTGGTGTCAAATCAACATCAAACCTTATTCTCTCTGTAAGATCCTTTTTTGATCTGAGCTGTAAGTCTGTGTTATAAAGGCTAAGATTGTAGCATCTGTTATAGATCTGAGTGTTAGGATTCTGTTAAGAATATGAGTTTAGGGCTGTCCTCCCAGCCTGAGTGGTAGGACCTTTGGCCTGAGGTAGGTGATATTTTGATCACTTCGTTGTAGGGCTTTGTGCCCGAGTTATATGTCTTGGAGGAGACTGAGTGGTCCTGCGGGATCGTGTTGTAAGCTCTTAGGAGTATACTAAAGACCTAAAAACCTATTCACCCCCTCTAGGTGGTTTTGCTAACCTTGAAAACAAAGTGATTCAGGATGACAACAACATGATTCAACGCTTGTGGACTTAACAGTTTTCACAATCAATTTGCACAGGCATTGAGTGAAGCTTTGTGACTCAATGCAAAATACTTAGCTGAAATCTATTTCTTGAGGCATTGAGTGAGCCTTCATCTCTCAACGCTTTTGTCTCAGTCAGCTGAACTGATAAAGCATCCTGTTCATCAAATCCAGACTTCGAAGTGATATTCCCAAAACAATTTCTTAACATCGCGTCCTGTTCATCAAATCCATGAACACTGACAGCGCATTTGTCAGCCCAAATGACATGACCGTAAACTCGTAATGTCAGTATCTCGTACTAAAAGCTGTTTTGGGAATATCACTCTCCCTTATCCTCAACTGATTTCCAGTCTTGAGATCGAACTTTAAGTATACCGTTGACGCGACTAACTGATCGAACAGATCATCAATCCTCGAGATTGGGTACTTGTTCTTCTCCGTTAGCTTGTTCAACTCCCGATAATCAATACAAAGTCTCAAGCTTTCGTCCTTCTTCTTAACAAAGAGGACCGGTGCGCTCTAAGGAGACGAACTTGGACGCACATACCCATGCTCCAACAACTCTTGCAGTTGAACCTTCAGCTCCGCCATTTCCTTAGGCACTAGCCAATACGGAGAGAGTGACGCAGGTTTAACACCTGCCACTAGCTCAATCGTGAAATCTATCTCCCGTTGAGGCGGGGCTCCAGGAAGATCGCCAGGGAACGCATCAGGGTACTTAGATACCACTGAAATACTATCTAACGTAGGATTAGGCTTTGCAACCTCCACTAGCGTGAAAAACAGCTCTGCTCCAACACGAACCTCCTTCACCACCTAAAGAGCAGACATCAAAGTCTTGCTCGACCCTTTCAAGCCCGTAAAAGTCATCTCACGACCTGTTCCCAACTTGACTTCCTTGTGACCGCAATCAATAAAAGCTTACTACTCCGAGAGACAGTCCATGCCAAATATTACGTCGAACTCCTTCAACGGCAGCAACGACGCTAGCAAATGGAACTCCTGACACCCAATATGAATCTTAACGCCACAGATTCTCTCCGCGCGCATCGAACACCCATTCGGCAACAATACTTCCATTTTGTCCTTCTCCATCGAAGAAGGTACTCCGATGCGTAATATGAATCCTTCGAACAAAAAGAAGTGCGAAGCTCCCGTATCAAAGAGTTCTCTCGCCGGATTATCACAAATCAAAACAAATTCTAAACAAGCAGTGGTAAGGTAACACATGCATAACAAGTATTTAAAAATTAACTTGCTATAAATTTAAACCGTGTATGTCACCACATCCGCTTGCTTTATGACCACCTGTTGGACAAGATTATAAACTCTCGGTTGAGCCAGAGCATAATGGGACGCGGTTGACTCCACTGCCTTGCCCTTCTCTTCATATGTTGCTCCCGGCTTCCTTTCGGACTTGGGACGTCCGCTCCAGCAGTCACGGGCAAAGTGCCCCGGCTTTCCACAAGTGAAGCATGCACCCGAGGTCCGACCCGTAGTCTCCCCAGAAGCACCAGAAGAGGGGGCTGGACCCGAGGTCCTAGCCTTCTTGTAGAACTTACGATATCCAGACTTCGAAGTAGTCGTCACTTTAAACTCCGTCTTCTTATCACCAGAGCTTTTCCTTGCTTGCATATTCTTCATATCCTTTTCCAAAGACTGGGCCGTGTTGACCAGGGTCAAGAAGCCCTGCGTCATTGGCCCCGAGAGCAGTAGCCTTAAGTCATCTCTTAGACCTTCGTAGAAATGGTTGGTCTTACGCTCCTCATTCACGAACGTAGAGCTAGCATACCGACCCAACCGAGTAAACTCATGGAGATACTCATCCACGCTACTCTCTCCTTGCACCAACCTTTGGAACTCATTCTCCAAAGCTATCCTCTGCGCCGAAGGGAGGTACCTTACCAAGAACAGTCTTGAGAACTCCTCCATCGAGATGTCCGTCAGTTGCCTTCCTCTCAAGAGATGCAGCTCCAAACCCTCCCACCACAGCCTGACATCCCCGTCCAACAGGAATGTAGCTATAGTGGTCATCTGCCACTCCTCCGTCTCAGTAGCTGTCAGGACTCTCTTCACTCGGGAGAGCCAGTCTTCAGCTTGAGATGGGGTTCCCAACCCTGAGAACACAGGAGGATTATAGCTCATAACGTGCTTGAGCTGCCTTTCAGTTGCTCGCCTCGACACCAAAGGCTCCACCACTACCTGCTACACTCTTCTCCGTTCATCCCTTTGAAACGGTACCTGCTCCATCGTAGGAGCAGGCTGCTGCATTTTACTTGCAGGCTGCGCATTGATCATGAAAAACACTGCTTTGACAACCAATCATATGGTTTCAGCTGATGGAGGTGTTGAAGGAGCATCGTTTGGTGCACTACTAGCCTCAGAAACTCGGTGTTCTGACGGCGCAACACCACTTCTGGTCACCTATAGTTGTACAAAACACCGTTAAGCGACCCTATAAAATTGCAAAAAGTAATTATATGAACACGCAGGTTCCTCACACACGTGTATTGCCATTCTTAAGTGGACATTCATGAGTTCTTTTGATGTTATAACGATGACGCACACACATGTGCTCACCACCCCTTAAAAAGAATTCGTCCACGAATTCATTTTAAGCCCGACCGAAACCAGTAGTCTGATACCAAATTGTAACACCCTCTATCCGTCGCATAGCATATAGTAGTAGGTCCGGCCGGGGCCCGACGCCATATACCACAGACAGACCGGGTGGTTACTCAATGGAATACCATCCAACTAATAACCAATGTCCTACACAGAGTCATTCTAGCGGAAGCAATTATTAAATGTTGCAAATAAAAGAACCCAGTCATAAGCATGAATGTCCACTACAAAACCCAATAGGAATGAAGTACAATACACAAGTACAATGGCCTTAAGGCCTTACAATTGTTTACTCAAATAAAATGTGTCTTCCATACCACGGCACACAGGCCGGTCGCACATGAATAAATAAGTACACACTCAAAATTTGGCCTTTGAGGGCCGGCTCAGCAACTTGGGCTTTAGCCCGCTATTTACCACTCGGTTCCGCAGCACCTGCAAGCAACAATCCACCGCATGGTGGTAAACAAAAGCAACGGTCAGCTATGCTGACCAAATTATAACGATCCCGCCCCCAAACTCGGGGCGGCGATGCTCCTTTCCCTGCACTTTGTTAGCATAACCAAGCATTATAGATAAACACTTCATCACAGGCGTGGGCACGCACGACCACATACCTCATGCTCTCAGGGCACATTCTCGGTGAACCAGTCAATGTCACATCAATTTAAGCCATAGACACCCCGGTCTCACCACCTCAACTTGGACAGCCAATCTTGCGAGCATTTTTATCTTCTCGGCATGTGTCATGTCAATTTAAGCCATAAACCGCCGAAGATCCTTATCTATACCAACGGCTCCCACCGAACGACATAGAACGGGTATGGTTCCGCCTGACCCATTGCTCACGTCGCAACGTCAATTTAAGCCATATGTGTGGGTCAAACCTCCCCGAGTCCCGTTTCCGTCACACATTTCACATAACCCGGTTATGTTCAAGTTGGCTCCCCGGCCACCATGTTGGCAGAATCACGCATCTGCCCAGTTTTTTGGGTGCACCTTGGAGTTAATCCCCAAGGATCCCTGTTCCAATCTACCGCGTAGAAAACCCAAAAAACAAACATCCGCATGGAGTCTTCCCCGGCCACTTATGCAATGCAACATCACCGATCCAGACCAACTTGTCCGGGTAGGTTTTACACATCATGCCTATATCCGTTCTCAATTACGAACTCTACATGTACAGAACGAGGACTATTCATGTCTACCCGAAGGAATGCCTCAAACTCACTACAAACTCGCGAGAGCGGGCTTCCTATGCAAAGGAAAAGAGGACTTCACATGTCCTAGGATGAGAATTATTACCCTAGCTTTTTTCCTTAGCGCCATGGAAATGTATGCGGATAAAAAGCACCACAATCTCCTTACCTCCGTAGATCCGAAGTCGACTCATGATTTGGAGCACAGAAGCTCCGCCGGTGACCAGAACTAGCCTCCTTTCTTCTTCCTTGCTCTCCCCTCTCTCTAGACTTTAAAAAGAGACTAAGTGAAAGAAATGAGGGATTTGAAACCCTATTCCTGGGTATATCCCAGCAGGAACAACCCCCAGCCGTCGGATCCCAAAATAAGGAAACAGACGGCCACGATTCAGAGCTGAAATGCAAAATCTGGGCCGAACACGGCTTGTGACACGCCCGTGTCCAGGGCCTTGTTCCCCATTCGCTGTCGAAACAGACGTGTCTCGAAAAGAACACGGGCACCCGACACGCCCGTGTTAAACTTGACACACCCGTGTCATCCAGAACACGGCCGTGTACTGTGCCGTGTTACTCCATCAACACAGGACCAACACCAACCCGAGAAGCACACGGGTCTTGGGCACGCCCGTGTCCCAATTGACACGCCCGTGTCTACCAAACATGGCCCGTATGCCGACCCCGTGTAACACCCATGCCACAGCCCGAATTCAACCCGAGAAGGACACGACCTATGACACGCCCGTGTTCGCTATGCGACGATCGTCGACCTCTCAGCCAGATCATCGACCCGAGCATGACATACCCTGGGACACGCCCGTGTCTCAGGCCGTGTTCGATGCTCGACGATCGTTGACTCCAAAATTCGTCGACCTCTCGGCCAGATCGTCGACCCAAACACGACACGCCCTGTGACACGCTCGTGTCCCAGGCCGTGTGCCCCATGCCAAATTCCAAACTTGGTTCAAAATGCCTCCCGTCGCTCTTTTGAGTTTCGGGGCATTACAACTCTCTCCCTCTTAAAAGAATTTTGTCCTCGAAATTACATAAAGGAAAGATAAACATATAAACTTAAATGGTACCTGAGTGGAATAACTCCGGGTACTCCTTAAGTATGGTCTGCTCTCACTCCCATGAGAGCTCCTCCCGATCGCAGTTGTCCCAACGGACCTTGACCATCCTATTGTATGATATAGTCGCCATAGTAAGGCATACATAATATTTAATAAAAAAACTTTGGTTGTATAAGAATCAATACATATTGTATTTGATGAGATGAGCTTGCTGCAAGGTAACTCCTCTAGTGTGTTCATTGAAGATGCATGTATAAAGTTAAAAGAACTTAGCTTGTATGAATCGATTGAAGAAAAAGGTGAAAAGTTCATCAAGATCACCACTCCAACCCCTATTAGAGAGGTAGATGATCAAGATGAAGAAATCATCCAAGTTGATGAAGTCACTCTGGTGATTGAAGACAATCCAGATGCAAGGACTCTAGAGCTCAGACATCTGAAGGATCACCCCATGGACCAAATCATTTGAGATCCCCGAGATGGTGTCAGAACTCGTCGAGATACAACTAACAAGAATTTATATTTAAGTTTTCTCTCATAGGTTGAACCAAAGAAGTTTGAGGAAGTAAACTCAGACGCATCGTGGATAATGACAATGGAAGAAGATCTAAACCAGTTCTAGCATTGCCAAGTATGGAAACTTGGTCCAAGACCTAAAGGTAAGAACGTCATCGAGGCAAAATGAATCTACATGAACAAGATGTATGAGGATGAAACGATTATAAATAACAAAGCCAGACTCGTCACCAAAGGATATCGTCAAGAAGAAGGAATCAACTTTGACCAGACGTACGCTCCAGTGGTAAGGTTGGAGGCAATCAGGTTATTCCTAGCATATGCTGCTCTCAAGGGTTTCACTGTCTATCAGATGAATGTGAAGTCCACCTTCCTTAATGGTGACATAAAGGAAGAGGTAGTTGTTGTGCACAACAACTATGG